>CAWUFW010009757.1:0-600000 GCA_963921515.1 Calotriton arnoldi | reverse complement strand
AACCTAAGATTGGAACAGTCGGAAGCAAACTTCTGCAAAAATCTGAAGACGTGGCTCTTTAGACAGAGCTAGAGCCCAACTGGCCCTGACTTTCCTGACCTGGACATGATGTTACTGCTCAGCCCGGGGACACGTTCGGAGTAACCAGGTGCTCTATAAATGCAACATTCATTCATTCTTTTCTTCGCTCTTCTTCTGTCTTTCTTTGACTTCTTAACCACACTGCTCCTTGTGAGGGCTTGTTTTTTATGGTTCATACTATGATGAATGCTATCTTTTGTGGTGTCATGTTGAGTGGTGTGCTGGAATATTAAGGTTGGGGTCCATTTAATATAGGGTGCAGAATGATGCTGGATAAAATGCTGTGATAGATGATGTAGTGTGGCCTATTTAATGGGTTGCGTTCCAGTGTGGTATCTGGATAGTGGTACCGTGTTAGCAGTGTTATTGGGTTTTTTTAAATCCTCATTGTGCAAAAATCTGGAGTAGGAGTTATCAGGGGTCCTGGTTCTAACTATTCCATATTAGATCAGCCCACTATAAGCGTGAGAGAGTAGGGGAGATCTTTTCCCGTCTAACAGGACCCCCTTTTTTCCATTCCATTCCATTTTTGGGGGGAAAAGCCTACTGCAGCTACCCATACAAGCACCTTGCTTGCGAGTTATTGCTATTGCATAATCATTGGACATCCGAAGACCCTTCAGCATGCCAGCTCTGTGAAATTTGTTTCTGCTCCCAAATATCCCAGAAATCAAATCTCCTGCAATGCCTCCCGCTTCGATCTAACTTATTTACCCTCTGTACTGATGCTAACCATTCCCACTGGGTTGGTGGATTGTGTAATATCCACTTAATACATATTTTGCGTCTGGCTAGTAAGATTAAGACAAAAAAGAGGTTCTCTTGTTTTTTTACTTAATTTAGGGAGACCTTCAATATGTGTTCGAACCCCAAATATAACAAGATCTATGCTTACCTCTATTTGTTGGCCCAATAATTCCATAACGACCTTACCAACTTCATTCCAGAATTTTTGGAGCTGGGGGCACTTCCGAAACATATGCCTGTCATCTGCCAACTTTTCTCCGCATTTAGGGCAACTTTTCACCTTCTGTTTGTTTAATTTGGACAGTCTCTTTCACGACCAGTAGGCTCTATGTATGGTGAATAAATAGTTTTTTCTTAGAGAGGCAGATTTGACAATGTACCAACATGCAGACATAGATACTTGCCATGCCTCTTATACATCCAGCGTAGGCAGCTCCTTTCCCCAGAGCTCACCAGGTAGGGTAAACTCCTCCTTTCCGGGCGATATGAGTGACCAGTACCAGCATGATACTTCCTTCTTTAATACCTCATTTCCTTGTATTTCCCTCTCTATATCTCTTCATCCTATCTCGTCTTCCCCAAGGGACTTGACCCAGCTTACTAGCTGGTAGTACTTGAATTTTGATACTGAGTCTTTAGTCATGGTTGTGAGTTGATTCCATCCGATTTGGGCATTTCCTTCTAGAAGTTGTCCCCACTTTGTTATGCCTTCTTTTCTCAGTGGGATAGCAAGCTTATCTTTTAGGCACTCTGGGGTCCCTGGGGAAGCCCATATTGGGGCATAGTCACTAGAGTAGGGTATTTTCCATGCCTTCCTAATTTGATACCATAATTTGGAAGCTGACTATAATACCTTCAGTTTGACATTTTTGAAGAATTTTGGATGTCCAAATTTGTATAAAAAATGGCTACCTTCTACATTGGTCATTGCTTGTAGATAAATGGGGTAGGTATGATGCTCTTTTAACAATACTCTTATATTCTTAAATTGGAATGCTCTGCAGTATTTAAGTAGATCTGGACTAGCTATCCCCGTGTTCTTTTTTCCTCGGAAGCTTTTTCCAGGCTATTCTGAACTCTTTTGAGGCCCATGTGAAACTATTCAGTTCCCCTTGCAGCTTGTTTAACCATTCTTTCTTAAACTCCAGAGGTATGAAGTTAAAAATGTACATACATTTTGGGAGGATTGTCATTTTTAGTATATTCGAGCGCCCAATAAATGACAGGGGAAGGCCCCCCATATTTTGAGTAGCTTCCTAACTTCTAACAGTGTTTTACAAAAATTTGTGTGGGTTATTTTATTTATATCCTTCACTATCTCCACGCCCAAATATCAGATTTTTTATTTTACCAATGGATTATTACTTTGGTAGTTACATCCCATGATCTCTGTTTTCAATTGATTAACCAAATAACCTGACACCTTCCCTAATTGGTCCAGTGTATCCTCTATTACTGGGAGTGACTCTAATAAGTTGTTGGTAAAAATCATTAGATCATCAGCGTAGAGGGCTACTTTCTTCAACCACCCTTGATATTTGAGGTCATGACCTCTTGGGAAATAAATCTGCAGGAAAATGACTAGTTAGTGGGAACATTTGTAGACCATCTATCCTACTATATCTCTAAGTCAAGTCGGTCCCCTAGAGTTAACATCAGCAGGAGGCAACTTTCAGATGGAATAATTTACAGCCTCCGCTGATTGACTTTACGATCAAATGACTGGCATGAAGAGTTCTTATTAATATTCATATATTAAGTTTTGAAAACTTGTGCACTAATTGTCATAATTATTTGTTGATTTTTTTCATCATTCTTTTGTAAATTTGTCACAGTAAGATATGCTATATATAACAGTTCTGTTTGTATATACAAAATTAAAAAAGTGGTCCTTTTATGACATGCTATAAACGGCAATACATGTTGAAATGATTGAAGAACAGCATGTGAATAAAACACAAGGGCCAAGAAAATTAAGTTATTGGACCCTCTCCTTGAATTATTAATAATTGTAATTAGGCAGCTAGAGCTTTTGTTTGGTTTACAGTATATAAAAATCAAGCAAACTAAATATTGCAATCCGTATGCGCTTACAGCGAAATATGAAGCAGAAGCTATTTCACTGTGTAGGCCTTGCCAGACTCATCTCGGAACAGATCTAGATGGGATTGAGTATGTTATTTCCTCTCTCCACTTGGAGAAGTGCTACAAAATGCTTCAAAGTTATTTCCTACTTAAACTTCAAAATCTGATCTAACGGTGAAATCCGATTTTTGATAAATTAAGTGGAAAAGTAACTTTGAAAAACTGTACTTTGTGCTGTATCAGCCAGATCTAGGGTAAAACCAGTTCTGTCACTCATCACACTTCCATAACCCAAATACATATCCTTTTCTGATAGAGTTAATGACTCCAAGTAACATGTCTCTGAGCCCATAAAGTGCTATGAGGTGCTAAATGCTGACCTCTTACCATGTTTAGCTTTCTGGGAGTGGATAGGAACAGTTGATAGTAGAATGGTAGCTTTGCCACTACCTCTTTCACTTGGAGAGGCCATAGAGGGCTTCTCCTATTCATTCTCAGGACCCTCCCAGAGAGCCAGACTCTTGTCATATTTGGGGAGAAAAGTAAGTTTGACTGTGTCAGAGGTTTTGAAAGTTCATCTAAATAGGGGAGTGACAAAGGAGCTGAAGAAAGGGCGGCCTCTTGGCAGCTGGATTCTGCCATCTTGAAACCCGGCCTAGTTGGTAATTTTACAGTAATACATAGAGGGAGTGCTGTTAAAGGAGGTTGAGGGACTGCATGATAAAATAGTGAGGACTGAGTGGTGAAATATCTTCAATTGCTGGCTAGTGCACAGGATGAATCTGGCACCTCAACCGCCACATCCACAGAACATTCCTGGATGTGCAAGAATTGTACCTGAAAACAATGGACGTGCTGGAAGAAACCGGCTTACTCCTGCTGGAAGAAGACTACTCACTTTAGGACTCAAGGATTCTTGAATCCTGCTGCCACCCAGGAACTGGATTCTGGAACTCCTCTCCAGTGGTCAAGTGGTTAGCCTCCTGTTTGCCTGCTTCAGATACAGTAGTGCTGAAGTAACTTTCAGACTGGGGAAACTGTCATCAACGTTACATCACTGAGGTCATGGAGATTATGAAAAATCTATGCGTCACCTAAAGAACAAATGTAACAAATGTATTCAGCGGGAGAGTGGAAAAGGTGTACTATGCTGCTGGTGGTGTTTTTTTGGAGCACACTGTTGCCAATATATTAATAAAGCATAGTGTGGTAGTGTAATGCCATTTACAGACAGCTCCTTTTCCATTGAAACAGCCACTAAATTTGCACAAACATACCGTTTTACTGATAAAATATAGAGCGCACAAACAATAATGTGTGGAAATCGTTTCAGCTAATATTTCATGTGTGCATCATCAAGTGTATTGATTTGCTCTCTTCCTATTAAATCTTTGTTTCCATCACACTTCAAAATTACAAAAAAAGTACATCATTTGGGCTTTCCTAACTGCTTATATATTCTGAAATTTTTGTACAGTTCCTTTACTAGTACTTACATTTGCCCTGTCTTTCTTTAAAAACTCCCTGTACCCCAACAGGATGATCACAAACGTCACTTAACAAAATCCTCTCACTTTGCAGTTAAAGTAAACCCCAATCTCCATGTTAAAAGAATAAGCAGTATTTTGACAGAAGACTCGTATTGGGCTAAGCTAACCACAGAGGACTAGATCTGCAGCAGATCTGGCTGAAGAGAGACCTTGTGCCTAAAAGCCTGTCCTTAGGAGCTAGGGGATGCAGGACTGACAAGGTGGAACCTTTCCAGCACTTGGAAAAAGTTTTTTTCCACCTTTAAAGGATTGGGACAAGGCACTGAGGCTGGTCCATGATGGTCACACTCAAGACAGGCAACAAAACTAGGTTTCTCCCATTTAAATCCTTACGTCCAACTAAAGACTGGTTCAGTGGGACCCCGCAGCAAAGTTATCTGGTCTCCTGGAGCTGTGCCAGACTGTGTCTCTCAGCCTTGCCTCACTGGAGGATTTTGACTTTGAAAGAATCACTAAGTCTGACGGTAAAACGCTGTATCTGGGTGGGATGACAAAATTATTCGACTCATGAAGCCACCTCAGTGCCGAAGAAATGCTGGTTTGTCCACTTTTGGGCTTTTGGTGATAAAAAAAAACACTGCTTCAGTGGATGATCAATAATGATATATCTAACTTTGAAGGGCCTTCACAGGCCACAGTCTTTCCCCGCTAAATAATTTTTCTTTCATTACATTGACTACATCCAAAGATAAATATTTTTGACCTGATTTAGAGTTTTACTGATGGGGAGTGCATTAGAACCTATGGCACTTGCAATAAGACGGTCAAGATAATGCTTCACATCTGTGATGGCGTAACCCGTTTGCCAAACTCTAAATCGAGCCCTTTGACTGGAGTGACCTACTTGGTTTATCTGACATCACTCCATTGTGGCTGTCCTGAAATTGCACCTAGGTCCTGGTCAACTGTTTTGATTAGCAGTTTAATTTTTCCTGGCAGTTTTTGCCCTAAATATCTTTACATTCATATCTTTGGTTCCCCTTAACCTGTTTTAAGGTTCTTGATGTTTATTTGCCCATTAATTAGTTCTCAGTTTTTCTAAATTTAGTTTTGCAATTTTATTGTGTTGTGTTATGGGCTTTTCAGTTATTGGTACTGCTTGAACTTAACCTGCACTGCTCTGGGGATTAACTGCTTCTCTCCAGGGGTTTAGTGGAGATTCTCTCAGAACTATTGTGACCTAATCATAGTGGATTTATTATGTTGATAGGGGTAGCCCCATCTCAAATTACTAACCCAATTCCTGACAAGTGGGTAACCCCTTTGCTTACCTACTGTTAGTCATTTCAGTGAATAATGTTTGATTATTGTAGTTATTAGGCTGGTTTTGCTCAATGTTTGTTATTACCTTAAGTTTGGGTGTGTGCCCACTCTGCGTGTTTGTCCGTCAATGTGCAGGATCATGGTAATGTCCTGTACATGCGGTTATATCAGGCGCAGCCGGCACAGGTAAGAGCGGTGGGGCAGGGCAAGGGCGAGGGGAGGGGGAAACTCAACAGACGACGGGATAGGTAAAATTAACTTTAAAAAACAAATAAAACCACTTACCTTGCACTCGCCGCATCGCCGAGTCAGCAATGCGGCGAGCGCAAGGTTAGTGGTTTTATTATTTTTTAAATTTAATTTTACCTATCCCATCGTCTGTCGACTTCCACCCCCGCCCCCACCGCACTTAACTGTTCCGGCCGGGCCTGGGTTATATTAAACATAAATGAACTACACTGTTGTGAGCATTGAGTAAAGTGAAATGCATTACGCTGTTTTGTGTGTGTATGAAATTATTAGGGTTCAGATCGAATGTGTTGGAGCTCAAACATTGTTCAGAACCAAGAAGCTGATTATTGCTCTTAGATGTATGCCATGCATTGGAGCCCACTCAGCTTAGGGAAGAGGTGTGGCGCAGCGGCCAGGGCGACTGACTCCGGATCCTGGGGCTCACGGTTCAATCCCCGGTGCCAGCAGCAGGTCAGCCCAGCACCTTGTGACTCTGGGCAATAGCTTGATTAATCTTCCCGACGGCCCCCAACGCCGGGACACCTCTCCGGAGGTAGCTGTGCGCTTTACAAATACTGGACATTTACAAATACTGGACATTCTATTGCCTACTTCAGCCAGCCAGGGCCAATTTCAGTGTGATCTATAAGAGTCACAAACCTCTGTCAGTTTCAGCACCATTATCACCAATTGGTGAAATCAAACATTGCATCCTAAGATGTCTGTTCCGCATACTAAAATATGCTTCAGGTTCAACACTTTCTTTGCTGGCATGTGATAGATATATTATTGCACTAAATTTGTATTGTGCTCCCCATTTAGCTGATTTGTCTAACGATGTAGACAGATACTAAGGCAGAGCAGGGCTGTAATGGACAACCAAAGCAGCCCTGGCAAAATGCTTAAGCCAGTCTGCTCCCTTCAGCTCACGCAGTCTCTCTCTTTATTTATCCATTCTGTCTCTCCTTCTCTCCTCTCTCTCTTCTCCCTCTCTGATCACTTTTTCTCCTCCTTCCCTCTCCCTATCCCTATCCCTCTTTCTCTTTTTCTGTCTCTTGAAGCCTGTATGTGCCTACTGCAATTAACCTCGGGTATTTGGGGAAAGTGACAGAGGCACCAGGAGAGCCACCCTGCACTAAAAACTGGCCTCCAGGGACTCCAGCCCACCGGGGAAATGCCTGGTGGACTAAAAGGCCTGTCTGGCCCTGGCGAGGAACGTCAGCCAAGTTTTCCAGCCTAATGGGCTTAATGTCGGGCAAAACTGGATCGCACCATCCATGGCAGCTGAGCCAGAGCAATACCAATAGTTGATTTTAAAACAAAAGCTTGATCCATCACATTTATGTTCTTCTGAGCAGAGTACTGTATCATACCTTTTACCTGGCACTCCCTCTATGATATGTTTTACTTTCCTGGCCACTTACTTGAATATCCATTCCACCCGGCACACCACAGTGTGTTTGTCTCTTTCTGCATAATATGTCAGTTATTCCCACTCCTGTGCTAGTTGTTCTTACCTTTCGCCTTTACGTACTGCAGGCATGTTGCTATTATAAGTCTATGTTGCCTCCGCGCTCATGTATGTGCATAGATTGAAAGCTCTTGTGTCTCTCATTTTGCTATCCTTTTCACTTTTAGCAATGCTAGTGAATCAGCAGTTCTTGCATGTGATTTGACCTTATACATACATTTGATGTAAAAAACAAAATTGTTGATTTCCTAATTGTCAGATTTAAATGTTATTGTGTACCATGGAATATACTATCTAGTTGTATTGTCAACTTTCAATGAAAATTCCTCAAAGCAAAAAGTGTGATGGGAATGTAATGACCTTTAACTGTCAGAATAACATATAAATATGATGTTTTTTTTGCACAGAAATCCCCCCTCCTGCAAACCTTAAGGTTGAGCTTGTGAACATGTTTGTTGTGAACTGGACATGGGACCATCCAGAAAACCTTACCAGTAATACGACCTGTGAATTGAAATATGAAAGTGTGCTAAATAGTAAAAAGGTAAGATGAGCTATTCTATACTTTATCACACATTGAGTATGAATCGAACACACACACGTCTTCTTCAATGGCCTAATTCAATTATGCACTCAAACATATAAAAAAGTGATGAGTGGAATCCTTGAATTAATCACAGCCCATGGTAATTTTGCTTGAGATACATCGGAAATCCATAGATTGCGATGCGGCCTGAGCAATTACCAACTTGAAACTTGAGCAACTACCAGTGGCTGAGATTAATTCAAGCATTCCTTTCATAACTGTTTTATATACTTACTGTGTCGCCCTAAGTGGACCGGGTATGCCTGGACATTGGTTCCATTCTCGCTGTGTCACTAGAACCAAGCTGTTCCCGGCTGATGAGCCGGTAACTAGGGCAAAACCAGCCCTGGGTTGCTTGTGTTCGGGTTCAGGAAAGACCTGGCTTGGCAGTTCAGGCTGGACTGTTCCTACTGGAGCAGGGTGAAAACTGATTTGCATGTAGCCGAGTCCAAACTGACTGGCATGGTATGCAGAATAAAAATGGATTGGGATGCTGCCCGAGTGATTACCAGTGGCTGAGATCAATTCAAGCATTCCATCCATCACTGTTTTGTATACTTAATTCATTTATGCAACTATTTATTACTACAAAAAAACTAAATAAATGATTCTGTTGGGTGTTAGCATTTCCATGATACAAGAAAGTTAACTAGTTTGTATACAACTTAGAATTTTTCCTTGCATGCAAAGTGAATTTCATGTGTGTACGTACTGTGCATTTCTCGCATGATTCATTCTTGCATACATGTTGCTTATGTGTGTTTCAGTGCAAATACAATACCTAAAAAATGATCATGCAGGTTAAATGATGCAGCAGTTTCAAGGCATCTTAATGCTATGTCTCTGGTGGCTGTTTGGCAGACTGTTTACTCCATCTCAACGGCTACAGAATACACGGTCTGAAAAGCTCAAAGCCAGCCCATTTGATTTTGAGCCGGGTGGACTGCAAATTGTACGTCGATTATGTAAGGCCCTATGGAGTAGAGGCCATCGGAATTAAGCCATCTATTCGTCTGCCCTATTTAGAGTGGATGTTCAGATGGCTTTTTACTGTCCATCATCACCAGGTATATCTTGGTGATGAATGACAGTAAAAAAGAAAAAGTACCCCCATTCAGTGGGAGAAAACTCCATGGTGTGCTGGTCATTAGTTTTTTATTTTTCAAAAACAAACTCCTGCATTGGGAGTGTGTTTCTGAAAAATAAAAAACTTTGGAAAAGTTGGATGGACAGCTGTCATGTTTGACTGGGCTGTCTGTCAAAAGTTTCCTACATTGACAGGAACCGTCATGATGGTGATTCCTGCCAATGTATAGAGATGTACGTGGGGCCAACGGACATCTATATTCCTGGTGGGAGGGAGTGAAGACAGAGTGGCAGGTGTAAAGTCCTCCACCACATTGCCTTTCTTCCTTCTGCCAAACCCTAAATCAGGCCCTCTGTGATGTGTGGCACAATGGGTGAAAGAAGATGGGTTGGTATGCTACCCCGAGGGATTGCCTGTGGCTAGACTATTTGTAAGCATTCCTCCATCACCTTTTGGGTGTTTGCTCGCCAGTACTATACCTGGAAATCTGTAACTGGTGCAGCTTTCCATGCCTGCTACTGCCAATGTCTGTGAATTACAAACAAATAGTACATTTTCACCCAATCAAAGAGTACTTCATTGGGTGCAGATCAATATATATATATATATTTAAGTTTGTGATCCAAAAAATGAACACGTTAGAACCTCTCTTGCTGTCGAGGCATATGATCACACCTGACTGGCTATAAGTATACCTGAGTTATGTAGCTGGAGATTATGATTTCTCTCCCCATTGTCTAAGAGGGTTTAAGTGTATCATACCTATGTGCTGTGCATTGAATTATACTAATCTGAAATAGACTACAGTGCTAAACGCATACTCTAAACTGAATTACGTTATGCTGTGTTATGTTTTCTGATATTATCAACCAGATTTACTTAAGATTTGGGTAGGTGCAAAACTACACAGATCAGTGTCAAAGCGAGGCAAATTCTTGCATGTCTCCTGTTTAGTGGTAATGATTGATACAGCAATATATATTTGGGCTGAAACACGGACTTCTGAAAAACAGAAATGGATTATCTAGTTTTAGGCAAACTTTTAAGAGAACAACATTGTATAATGAAATTCAGCAAGAGTGCAATTTAGTCAAAGTTACACAATTGTGGCCATATGGAAAATAGAATAGTAGATACAAATGAGTTCTCATGAAAACCATCAGTTTCTCTAACTTTATTATATATTTAACGGGTCATCTTCATAATGTCATACTGTACCCTCAAATCCTTCACGAACCTGGTAGATAGAAAAGAAGGAAGATGTCTACTTTATCCACAGAGGAAACAAGAAATCGTCCTGTCCTTTGTCTCTTCCTGCCTGAGGACTTGGTACAAGAGCTATACCATTCTATGGCCACTTTAATATCTCGTTTTGCCAAGTGGATAGGGAAAAAGCCATTAATTTATTAAAGACACTTGTGAAGTAGCAATCCTTCTTCTTGGCACAGCCTCACTTCCTGTTCTACAACCCAGAAAGGGCTGGACTTGGACTCAAAAGCATCACTGGTAAATCTGTTCAAACCAGCCCACTCCCTTCCACCTCTCTATCTCCATCTATGCCTTCTCTGTTTCTCTCCCTGTCTTCTCTTGCTCTATTCTATTTCCACTATCTCTTTCTCTTCACATTTTCTCTCCTCTGCCTGCTGTTATTAATCCAAGGGAGCTGGAGAAAGTGGCATAGGTACCTAGACCAACCAGGGTCTTAAACTTTCTACATCTAGTGGCTCTAGCTCATCAGGGTAATGCCTGAAAGGATAAATAGCCAGTCAAGTTCCGTTCCCAGTGGGGCGGGGGTTTGGAATGAAGGCAGCCCCACAGTTTGAAGACCTTGACAGTAAGAGGCTGATTTGAGCCAAAATTCTGAATGGAAAAAATAATGCCATGCCATAAATCTTCTCTATGGAGACTTGAACAGGAGCCCTGCAAAACTGCTATATGACTGAGTTTGTGGCTGACTAAATGTGACTTCAGTTTGGCCACATTTGAGGTACTTGACAGACTAGATTCATTTCTCTACCTGTTCTACAGATGCGGTTGCCTTTGCAAGAGAAATGCATGACTGTATTTTAGACAACAAAGTGCGGCTTCTGGCTTAAGGGCATTGCTACGTTTCATTTCCCAAAGTCTCGAAACATCTCAAAAAGCTGGTATACATACTTGGGGGCCGATTACGATGTCGGTCGGAAAGCCTCCGACAGCTAGTCGCTAGTCGGAGGCTTTCCGACCGCCAGTCGGAGGCTTTCCGACCGCAGTCTGAGGCTTTCCGACCTACTCGGTCAGTTTGTGGTCCGACGGACCGATTACAATGTTGGTGGTCGGAACGTAAACCAGCTGGTCATTCCGACTCAGTTCCGACGTGCTCGCGGGATCTTCCATCCGGTTGGAACTGCACCGTAATCCCCTATGAACAGCGTTTCCGCCGTCGGGATTACGATGTCGGTTTCCCACAGCCTTTCCGTGCCAGCCTTTCCTAGCAGGGCCCATCTTCACCCTGCGGCCTATGGTCGGTGGTCGAGGGGGTACCTAGGGTACCCCCATGTAAAACCCTGCACTGTGTGGCAGACACCATGTGGTGCCTGCCAGAGAGGGGCAGGGTTTTACACACACACCCATTTCTCTATAGGAGCCTGAATTACAGGCTGTTTATGGCCGTGACACAAGCTCCCATAGAGAACAGCAGGAATCCGACCGAACAGTGTTCAGTTGCATCATAATCAGGCGGTCGGAACAGCCGACCTCAGGTAGGTCGGTCCCGAGTCTGAGACGGTGTCGGTTGGAGGCAACTCCAGCAGACATCGTAATAAGCCCCTTAGTAGAAAATACAAAACTATTAACATACAGGAATCCCCCAGTAGTAATTTCCACGAAAGCAAAACAACCAGTGAAGTTGACAAATGTGACGCCCTTAGCCCTCTAAACAAGGCTGTAAAGCGAGAAGAAATATTCCACCAACATTGATGCCGTTATGGAGGACTTGAATGGGAGCTATCACTAACTTCAACTGCATACACACATTACATAATGATGTTTTTTATTTTCATAAAGTTGCATGATAAAACAAGTCCCTGGGGATTAGTTTGTTACCAGTTGTTGAAGTATTTAAAAATGTAATTTGAGAAATGTCGGATTGTACTCCAGCATGATGAGTCTTAGTTATATCCTCCTTCATGCAGGAACTGAGAGGTAACATCGTAAGCAGTTGCGAGCCAGACTACATGGCTTTTCCATTTTCTCCATGTATCCATGTTTATCTTCATGGTCATGTTTAAACCCTAGCAGGTCGACTTAGCCTTTCAACGTTCCAGGGCTCACAAAATGAGTACTGTTGAACTGGGTAACAATAAATGTCCATTTCCAGTAAATAGTGAAAAGAGAAGAATATGGGCTCTAGAAATATATCTGTTTTGTTATACTGGCGTAATGCTGTGGAGCAGCAAGTGTGAGTTTCTCAAACCCATCTTCTGATTTTTTGTGTATATGTTCATGGCAGAAGGCATGTCCGTTGGTCCGAAAGAGATGCGAAGCATCTTGTCCATCAGTCTCCAAATATGCTCCTTAAGTCCTTTTAGAAATTAGCATTTGGGAATTTAAAGTAAAATCATTGCCCCCAGTATTATAATAAACGCATAGCGGATTGTCTAACAGTATTTACTATTTGTAATTGTTTCCCCCATCAATTTGCTGAATATTATTGGGAGCTTGGCATCTCTTATTGATCCTCTCTCCCTAATGTAATTCTTGAGAAATCTAGCATCAAATTCCTCCACTCCCATCAAACCCTGTCTTTCAATCATATGTGGCCACTTTTTCTCTTCACTGATAACATGTTGAGTTATAGCACTTGCCTTTATTCAGTTTTGAAGTACTTCTTTAGGAATCTCTATAGTATTAGACTAATAGTGGAAGTATTCAAAGGTGATGTCTGCAATTAAAACTAATATCAAAACTGCCCTACATCTGGAATAACTGTTGATTATCAACCGCAAGACTCTCTTCGGGCATAGGGTCTGATTTAGACTTTGGAGGACGGATACTCTGTCATAAATGTGGCATATATGATGATCTCCCTCAGTGAATTCATCGCCCGACACCCCACCCAATGAGAGCCCACCACATGCAACCTCCTTATGACTCTATATAATTCATACCTTTCCCCGGCCCATTGTTTCCTCCCTTCTCCTTCAACAGTCCGCGTTGCAAAATCACACGGTGAGCCCTCCTTCCCACCCAACCTTTGCAACCACTTGTGCCATGATCAAACTCCTACCCACTCTACATATTATTAGCTAGCTCTTACATATTGTGTTTGCCTCCGAACCCACCACTTTCCCAAGTTCTAGCAGTGTAGTTTACACACTACTATTGCATCATATTTCCTATCATTTGTAGGTACTATGTTATTGTTCGTAATAATCAATGTATACACTGGGCCTGATTCACAAAGAGTCTCCGCACTCGTGGCCGAGGCCTAGCAGTCATGGGGAGTCTCCGCACTCGGGGTGGAATCTCCGCAATGAGAATTCTCATTGTGGAGATTCCACCCTGAGTGCAGAGACTCCCCCCCCACTACTGCGGGGCTCTGCCTCGAGTGCGGAGGCCCTTTGTGAATCAGGCACTATGTCTTGGTGTTTTATATTATCTATTTCTGTAAATCCTAGCATATTGATTCCATTGCACTATGTTTATTCACAATGCAATAAAAACATTATTTTTTAAATGTGACATCATCCCACCCACCTTATTACAAGTGAATTGAGATATCATGCACTCGGAAAATGCCGGGCGAGGATATTTGTTAATGATGGGACACCGGTCCGCCAAACTCTAAATCAGGCCCTTAAACTAAATGGACCAATGAAACTTAGTTTTATGCATCAAAAACATACTGACAGCTTTACAGGCTTTTGGTGGGCGGTAATCAGGGTTGAATAATTTGCTACTGTATATTACTGATTTTGCAATAAGGCTGCAGTGATATAATTGGAATCATTTACAGTTAAAATAGCTGTAATTGACACGTTCGGAATGTGTGGTAGTAAGGAGCAAAGGGTTGAGAAATTTAGAGATGGAAATAATAGGCATGATGTGTTTGAAATTCTGAAATCAGATTTGCTGACATTAATGCAGCTGTCTTCTATTCCAATAGATTCGTAGTAGACATAATAATCGCACAGAGGTTCCACCTAATCTAAACAACAAAACTTGCTTTGAAGTGAAGGCAATATGTGCAAACGTTGGCGAAAGTGACTGGCTGAAACTCTGTTCATACTTTCTGAAAGGTAAGATATTTATTTATTGGAGGGGTTTGTGAAGTTCAGCATTCGGGTGCGTATTGTGAATAGTCCCTTTGTGCCCGCTTAAGTGCTGTGTCACAGAATTTCTGAGGAGTCTTATTGATGCAGACACACTGTCATGACTTTCGGACTACTATAATTGTAGGGAAAGAGCCCAGACTTCCAGGACTTAGGTAGAGGAGCCGCTGTAAATTTAGTGGCAACAGAGAGCATGGTAGGGCCCAGTCCATCCATGGGAAAGGTGGATAAGCCCAAGCCCTTCCTAATAGCAGACGATTGTATGACCATAAGGATTTCAGGTTCTTTTTGAACAGGTGCAAAATCAAATCCATTGTGTGCCAGAATGGTGGTCTCAGTGCACTGACAGTCCTTCCTCCATTTTCTTTCTTTTGAATCGCTGCAGACAGAGCAGGGTGTCTCAGGTCAGTTTATGTATGAATTCAGCCTTTGTGAACAGTGCACAGAAGCTTAACTGTTGCTATTTGTTCATTTTATTAATATTGACGTGATTTGAAGCCTGATGATATGTGTTCATATTTTTATAGCTAAAGACACTTCATGGTTTGTAGTTTCAATAGTTTCTAGATTTACATTTTGTTAATGTGCGTAGTATTGCAGTAATACAATCTTGGGAGGCTCGGCAATTGTGTTAGTTCGACATTCGGTTTTCTTCTCAAACATGATGCCTAAACTTTTGCCACAGTGCCCAGGGATGAAGGCCTCACCCATCATGGAAAGATTGAACTGGATAATGCTGTGCATTGTTAAAAGACTTGCCTAAAGTTAATTTCATTTTGAGATATTAAAACCCATTTATATGTGTTAAGCAGAAACCTGTAAAAATGTATATGCTGGTTAGCAGCTAAAAAGGGAGTAACATTTTATATTTCAGTTAAAATCTAAGAATGCTACTTGTGCCGGCTTAAGAAACATATACGGTGTACCTCGGTCAAGTTATCAAAGATTGTCTGCGTTGTCTTGCTGTTACTTTATTAATGAACTGTCTCACAGCAATCCATTTCAGTTTTAGTTTAGTGACCGATATGAACTTTGGACTGGGCAAAGGCATGATTTTCATACTCGGGGTACCCTAAACATCTATTGATGTGTTCAAAACTCAACTAGTGATGCACCACAAAAGGTATGAGCCCCAGTCAAATTCCAAAAGGCTTCTTTTTTATTTATTTTCACTTGTAAAAGCATCCAAGGATTACAGCTCAAAACAGCCAATGCGTTTAGTCCAAATACTGGACTTCTTCAGGGCTGTAACATAATCAGACAAACAATACATAACTATGAGATAGTGATTAAACAAACATCACATACAACAAAATTATCATCACACTAAAACAACCAATACATACATAAAGTTACCCTCACAAACTGTGTGCCTACATGTAGACAAACACAAACCATACTGTACATGTGACATCACAGAGTGCGTATCGCAATAGAAACATATATGTGTTCTAAAAACAAGGACAAAAAGACATATATGATCCCCAATACATACAAAAATATAACAGCGATGCTCATAATGTGTTAAATACCTGTTTAAAATCTTATGGTGAATTAAAAGATGAGACAAAACAAACATGTATATATACATAATAATGCTAAATCCGTGAAAGACACAACCATGGCTCCTATTCTGAGTGTATCCAACAAGATTATAAAAATCACACTTGCATACATATATGTACAACAAAAGAAAGATAGACAAACAACCATATCATTTTCGTCCTGTAATGAAGGGCATACATCTTTTATATATCTCCCATTTGTCTTTTTGAGTAGACTTCTTCAAGTATATATATAACAGACTATATCAATGACAATGTGTGAAATATTTCATTTCTCCCATGTTTCATAGGGTACAGATACCAAGAAAAACCCTCTTATTCCTAAACCAATTTTACAGTTTATTCAAAAGTTGTGTTATGGGATAAACAACACAAAGAGAAACATGGCACAGAGAAAGTAAAAAGAAGAAACTAACATGCCAGAATATTTTTACTAAACGAGAGAAATAAAAACAGCCATTATTCCAAGTAAGTGGTCAGACATAATAAATGTTTGTGTCCCCCTTAAACCAATATGATATGAATACCCATATAGATACCAAGCTATTATGTATGCAATTAATAATACAAGGCTTTTGGCGATCGACAATCCACCCCATGGCACGGAAATATATATATTTACAGGTCCAAGGATGGCAAATGTCCAATATGGAACTTGTGTCAATCAAACAATCCGGCCAATCCGCCCGTAATGGGTGCCTATAAATGTAATATAAGGGGTATTTTTCTGGTGAAGTCAAAAAACCAAACAATTCTTACTCACAGAATACCAGAGGAGACCCACGTTGTATATGGTTCCAAAGATACACAAGAATCTCCAAGATCCACCATTCAGACCTATATTGTCAGGCTGCGGGTCAATTCATGAACCAATAGGCAAATATTTGGATACTTTCCTTCAGCCATTGGTACAGGCCAGTCCATCAAATGTACAGGATACAACACATTTCCTGAAGCTGCTTTGGGACGTACAACTCAAAAATTACCAGGAAGTGTTGCTATGCACTGTGGATGCTGCAGCACTTTACACATCGATTCCACATCAGGATGGCATTGAGGCAATTGAGTGGTCTCTACTGAATGCTGAGGAGATAAGAGCGAATAAAGTTTTCCTGTTGGAATTCCTGCACTTCAGCCTTTTCAACAGCTACTTCAATTGGGAAGAGACTTTTTGTATGCATACCAATGGTACATCCATGGGCTTCTTGGGAGCCCCCAGCTATGCGATCATGTTCAAATTTGAGACAGATTTCATCTTAAGGTTGGAGGAATGGACCAAGAAACGTAGTATGTACTGAACATTCATAGATGACATTTTTCTCATTTGGAATGGTACCAAACAGGAATTGGAACATCTTCTGGAGGAACTCAACCAGAAGAATCCCAGAATCAAGTTCACACCCAACATTGAACAATCCCACATCACTTATCTGGATTTAGACATAACGATCACTGACACAGGGATGAAACCAAAAGTATTTAAAAAGTCAACAGACAGGAACAATATGCTACTTTTCAGTAGCTTCCATCCACCAACATTGAAGAAACATTTACCATTTTCTCAATTCACATGAATCAAACGTATCACATCCAATCAAGCTGAACAAATTGTAACTCTGCATGAGTACAAGACATAATTGTTTAAAGCGAGGGTACCCCGGAGAGGTTCTAGATCAGGCCTTGGAATGAATACAAGCAACAGACAGGAGGAAGCTCTTAAAAAAACAAGATAAAGAACCTTTGAAGAGAGAAGTGTTTGTTTCAACATTCTCAACGAAATCACCCACCATAAAGAGGATTATTCTTAGACAATGGGAACTTCTACAGTTGGAGCCTGACTTTAAAGGCTTGTTTGCTCAATATCCATTGTTCGCATACACCAGAATCAACAATCTAAGAGAACTATTATTTCCAGCAAAGGAGAAAGGCATTCAAACACACACAGGCATAACGAAAGCAACAATTACATACACTGCAACAACGTCATAGTGGGGAAAATCATTGCAAATCTACGGACAGGCAAGCAGATATGGTTGAAATATACAGCCGATTGTAACACAGAATGAGTGATCTATGCCATCAAATGTCCGTGCAGCCTATATTATGTAGGCAAGACAGAAAAGCAGGCCAAAATCAGGATGAAAGAGCACAAGAGCCAGATAAGAGTCAAGAATCCCAACTCACCCTTGGCCACTCATTGGAACGATAGGAGACGCACCATCGCTCAATTGCAGTTTACTGTCCTAGAGAAAGTAATTTAGAAGCCAGATAGAGACATGGCCAAATTACTGTCACAGCGTGAAACCTATTGGATCAGATATTTGAACACCCTTATTTCTAAGGGCTTAAATGACAAATTTAAACTATTGTTTACACAGAACGCATTACATGTCACACAGAGCCTAAATTTTCACCAGACAATCAATGAGCAATCAACCTACTTGATCAAACACATAATTTAATTTTTTCGGTACACTAGTCTCCATCACAAACAGGTTTTTAGCACCACAGTTGACCTATACAACTATTAGGGGAAGGAATAATCAAAACATCATTCTACAGGTATTGAGTTTTGAAATTACTGATGTAAAAAATCCATACTCATCAATCAGTAAAGTGAAAAAATTATCTGTAAATAGAAGTATATTATATGTATCTTGAACAGGCCAGTTTCCAATGTAATACAGACAGAAATGAGTCATGGATTTTATTCTGCTCCTAACACATCTTTTATTCTGCTCCTTTCACATTTCTCCATTCACGTAACTTTATCATTCCAAGCATGCGCACGTTACAATATACACGCAGCAGTACCCACACCTTAGTCTTTTCTCTTTTTCCTTTTTCACTGCGTGAGCATGCAAAACGAGCACGTATAACCAGTAAGCAATCTACGGGGCGCTTATGGAGCAAGCAGCACTGCACCCGTTCACCACTAAGTAGATTTTTGTTGAGAGACTTAAATATAGGTAAGCGGAACATCATCAGCAATAGAACTCTGTCGTCAACTGAAATAAGGATATGCTTAATCAGACAAGCTTATTTAATCTAACCGAGTACGTTGTCTCTTATGTGTAGCCTGCTACGTGATAGCGGAGTGCCAGTTGACACGATAAATTCGGGACATGCCGGGAACGCATGTTTAGAGGCCAGATTTTACAATCACAGCATGGACCTTAATAAAAGGGTTGTATTGCATTTGTTTGCACTTTGGCTTCATTGTTTTCCACTTCAGACTCACCGGTTCAATTGTTCACTTGGTGTACAATTGCTATGGAATTATTTTTGCAGCATGCTAAGAGAGTGAGTTCTTTGGCGCACTAGATGTATTTGTCAGTTCACAAGCAATAAGGGTTGGTTTCTCTGTCACCACACTTCTCAAACTTTCACAGGAGCTTTAACTTAGGCCCACAATAACAATTATTGAAATCAAATGTCATACTTCAGATGAGCAACCGTTAAAAATGTGATTATGTTTTGTTTGTGGAGTCCCCTGATGAAGAGTCCTTCAGACCCAAAATGCATTGGGTTGGATTGAATAATCATTGAGAAGAGAACATTGTGACTTTTTCTTTTTGGAAGAATTACGACAAAAATTTGCTACCCAAAAGAAACCACTGGAATAAAGAATTGATTCATCCAAGAATGTTGTGTTATATTTTGGGTTGTTAAATTGCATTTGATATTGTTTATGTACAATCTTGATTTAATAGGACCAGAAGGCAGCCCTTGGACATGGTAGTACATACAGTGTCTAAGACATTGGTTATAGATATTTTGACACAATTTTCTCCTAGGGCTTGGGTGGAGCCCTATCCACAGTGTGCACACAAAGTTAATTAAAATACAAAAAACAACTTAAGTTCATTGTTTAAAAGTAGAATCTAGAGAGCAACACAACCTACCTCAAGTATCACTTTTAGAAAGTTGGCATTTCCCTACCTTATACTTTTAGTGCCTGCAGCCTTTACCTGGGTCAAATGACTGTGTGTAGCTGACAGTTGAGCTTTGTATATACCTCCTAGACAGCCGCACACAATCGGGAGCTTAGGTGTGCCTGGATGGGCCATCACTGGCAGGATGAGAGGGAGGAGCTGGGCACAGGCCCACTTACACTTGAATAGGCTGTGTCCTGCCTCCACACAAAGGGCTGCATACTCCCTTTAGTTAGTCTGGAGCCAGGACAGGTAAGGCAGGATGCCTGGGGACTTTAAAGGGAAACCTCTTGAAGCTTCTCCTTCACTTCAAAGGCACAACTGGGTATAAATACAGACCTCAGTCACCAACTCTGCAGTATACTTCCGGACCTGTGGATACTCTACCAGGAAGAAGGGCTGCTTGCATCCAGGACCCAAGAGTGACTCCCACGGCTAGTCTGCTGACTTCCTGATCTAAGCGTTAGGGACATAAAAGGCTCCCAAACAGCTCCTGGACCCAACTGCAGTGAGTTACTGACCCCCAAGTGGTGCCTTTCCAGTCCTGGACCCTTGGTGTGGTTCATAGGCTCTTGTGGGTCTTTGGGCTTTTCGCGACCACGTACAAGTCCGTTCACACCGACACAGTGTTGCTTGCACCGAAAACCAGCGTGAGCTGCCGCCAGCTCGTCTCTTCACACAGCAGCATCGACCATCCGCAGGAGACTGCCAATATGAAGCACCAGCCCACTCTTCCACGACTCTCAGCCAGCTCGTCGTACCACGCCAACACCCTCCTCCAATGCTCTCAATGATCCTTGCAGCCCTCTCCAGCGTGAACAGGACTCTTGGCACAACATTTGAGAAGGTAGACCTTGAGCAGGACTAATCTGTGACTGTATCCATCGCAGTCGGCCTAAACATTTGCCTTTGACTCGGTCCAGCGCGCCCAGATAGCAGCCGTTGGCGCTTTGTGCTTTTAGCTGCTATTTTACACTTTATTCTTTAAAAATTCATTACTCTAGTTCTACTAATTGGACTTTTGTCATTGTGGTCTTGTTTTATTTATTACATTTTGCATTATTTTTCTAATTTGGTGTGGGATCTTTCTGTGATATGCTTTCACTGATTTAATGTTTGAAGTGTTGCACAAATGCTTTACTCAATGCCTCTAAGTTAAGCCTGACTGCTCTATGCCAAGCATCCAAGGGGTTGAGCACAGGTTAATTTGGGGTTTGCTTGTGCCCTACCCTACAAAGGATTGTGGTTGCTGCTTGACCAGGGCTCACACCCGAGTCAACCAACAACCCAATTTTTTACAATGACCTGCTGCTTAGTGTCTGTGGATGAGTGCCAAACAGCTCCCAGGTGCAGAGTCCTAGCTCCGGAAACCAATCACCAGCTTCCTCAAAGGACAGGAGCTTGTATATACATTGTTAGGGGGTGGAGTAGTGCATTGATCACAGATCTGCCCCAGTCCTCCCCAGTGCATCATTGTAAATGCAGTTCAAGGCAAACCGTAACTTACAATTTTTCTTGTTGTCACTTGAATGCAGAAGCGCAGCCAGCACTGTTAGCCCTAACACACCAGTGTTTCAGTGTTCTGAATTCTTCCAAAGGGTAAAAAGCCCTTTATGGGGAACAGTACCTGCTGCCTAGTGTCTGTGAATGAGTTGCATACAGCTCCCAGATGCAGAGCCCTGCACCCTAGACTGTGTAGTAAATTGTATATTTCGTACATGCACCAAAGATCCTCTGTGATTTCTTCTGAATCAATCATTGTGTCATAACTTTAAAATCATTGACAAAGGCTAAGGCATGTTATGCCAATGCCATTATATAATATATTGAAGAATATGCATATAGTCTGACATTATTAAACAGTGTACATGAACCAGTGGCTGTACTAGTTTTCAGCCTCCACCTCAGCACCCTATACATATATATATTCTCCCTCAATAATTAGATTGGTGTTTGATACTATACTGAAATCCATTCTACAGACTTGCTTATATAGTTACATTTCTAAAACTCACTCTGTAATCGGTCTCCTTAAGCATGTCTCTCACCACTCCGCGAATACTGGGAGACGCTCAGCCTCCTAGGTGACAAGGCTGAATACAGCTTTAGCATTTAGGGGCCGATTCCGATTCGGGCCGGAAATCTCTCCGACCGAGCCGGACCCGGAGAGATTTCCGACCGAATCGGACCCGTGCAGCCCGACCGAACGAGTACGATGCGTCCGTATGCTATCGTACTCGAGTCGGTCGGACTCCCATTGAAGTCAATGGAAGCCGGTCATACAACGCGTATGCGGGCTCCCATTGCCTCAATGGGTGTGAGGCGAACAAGGGCGCCCCCTACAGCGGGTACGCGGCAAAGCGACTCGCGCCGTACACGCACAGGTAGGGGGGACCCATGGGTCCCCCCTGTGTGAGACTCGCGTGGCTACGCGTACAGGGGGGTCCGACACGGACCCCCAAAGTACGGCTCCGACTGCTCTTTCGAGACGGACGGCGCGTGTCGGTCGGACTGCTCGCGGCGCGCATCGTACTTACCCGGCCGGGGAACGTCTCCATTGCGCGGTGCGAGTCGTGTCCGAGCGAGTCGGTCGGTGCGGTTAGACCCGGGAACGAGTCGGACAGAGCGGTTGGGACGCCCGAACGAGTCGGTCGGCGAATTCGCATCGTACTCGCTCGTCCGGATGCGCGTACGAATCAGTCGGGAAATAGGGCTCCGAATCGGATCCGGTTATGCCAAATCCGATTCGGAGCCCTACCGGCCGAGATCGGAATCGGCCCCCTAGTCGTGTGAAAAATGGCTAAAGCTATATTTTCATCCCAAATTGGAGAATATTCCTCATTTCATGAGCTTTAGTTTAGTGATAAAAGCAGTGTTTTTATTTTATTTTTTAAATATGTCAGATGCCCAAATACAGTAACAGATCAGGCTTATTCTTGCATGTATAATCTCTCTAAGATAAACCCTATTCTTTCACATATCACCTTCATTGATTCCCATTCTTTTTTTTTATAATTATGATTTAATTCCATATACTGATGCTTAGAATTTTGAAGAACCAAACGCCATTTAAATATCCCCAAATAAGTTTGTAAATCATTATTTACAGATCCTCAAGGGACTTGATGAGACTTGCGACTGGGAACTTCTGGCATGTTCAATAAAAGTGCGGTCATGGAATAATTTTAACCAAATTAATCTTCCCCAGTAAAGACAAAAAACATTTCCCACTCATTAAAATCTATTTTTCATTTTCCATGAGGGTTTCCAACTTAGCTGCACATACCACGTCTATGGTGATTTGTATTTGCGCTGCAAATGCCCAGCAGACTGCTTTTAATTCTTGGATTCCACTCCACCTCTGTATTGCAGAAGTAAAGCTCCAAGCTTCATTTAACTTTTCACAGACATAGTTTCTTTCAGCCCAGACCTAGACCTCATTTAGTCCCACCCAATCTACTTGGCATCCTTCTGCAGCCCACACATCATATTTAGTGATGCACGGGGAAAATTGATAATGTTTTCCTGCCAGGGTTTTCCATAATACTCATAAAGGTGTCTGTCAGAAAAAAGTACGGAGGTCATGGCATCGGAAGTCGCACATGAAATATGGCAGGCCTGGTGATGAGGTGAGCTAGTAGTTGTGCAGCGGCTGCCGCTGTAAGGTATTTCTCAGGCTCCACAATTTGGTACATGGTAATTACTCCCCTTGATGTGAGGTGAAGTAAACTAATCTTGGGTGGATTGGGCATCTGCAGATTTTTGGCATGTGCCATGTTCTGTCCACCCTATACAAGACTAGTAGTCTGATTCGCAGAGACCCTTGACAGAGACCCTGGACATAATGTTTTGCAATATTCTATCCACAAAAGTCTCAGTTAATAAATAAAAGAAAATATGAGATATTGTACACCGCTATTGTGGTGAGCTTTTATTAAAAATCTGTTTCCATTTCCTGCTTATAGATTGATATTAATTTCGGCCATTTGACAACCTGTATATTATCCATAATATTATCCAAGAGATTATATATGCACTGACAATCCAACATACCAGGAAGTCCCTGCTTTCCCAGCCGCTTAATGACGTCTGCTTGTTGTCATGTATTGCGCTGACCTTGTTTGATGCTAACAATGCTTGTCTGGTTTCCATGCATCATTCTCAGCTTAATTTATAGGTCTCGACTACCAGGCAACTTACCATTGCTTACCAGTGGTTGTTGTTTTGTTATTTCCATCTGCTTGCTTCTTATTAAAAAGCTTTCCTTCCTCTTCTTGTGTTTTTCCCGCCCCTGCAGCATAGCCTCTTTACCACCCTGCTACTCCTGGCTACTACCATTTAGAGTACCCAGGTTTTCTAGCTCATGTGCTGCTTTACCCAAACTCTGCCCCCCCCCACACCCACCCGTCATTCCTCTCCCCAAGGAGGCCATGCGTTGGGTGGGGTCGCCACCTATAGTCATAATTCAATAGGGACAGATTCTGTTATGCTGCATTCCGAGAACGAGGCTGTCCACCTCGTAGAACTCAAGGTCCTCTTATATAGAGAGCAATATACTAAGCCACTAATAATCAGAAATCTATATTTAAATCCAAATCCTTTAAAGAAAAAGGAAGCAGCTGCGATGCTGCTCGCCACGCTGCAAAGCACGTGGTGAATCACCCTGACGCAACATGCTTACTCAGACTCAAACTGGCGCGACCTTGACGATTTATTCTGGAAAATCTCTCCAAAAGTAACTAAAACAGGACAGAGACAAGAAAGGCAAAGCGTTGACTACTACACTAAAAAACCTGCACCTACTCCTGTTAAACAGGCGATTTCTGGATGATCAACCGGCCGCGTGCACCCATATTTCTCCTCAGTGGTGTACAACCTTGGACTACATGTGGTCGTCCATTGTAGACTTCCATCAAATCACTGAGCTGAAGATAATCCCCTCTCTTGAAAGCGATCACGCCTGTCAGAACATCACCTTATTCTGTTATGGAGGGGCGTAGAGCTGCCAAGGGTTAATAGGCTCTGAGGTCAAAATGGAGCCCAGTAAGAATATCAAATGGCAAATCATTAAATCTGAAACCCTGATTTGAAATTATGCATAGAAGAGCATACTTCAATGGGAAATACTTTACTCCGCACCCCACGGGCAAAGCTTTTAGAAACATTATTAGGGATGCTAAGCCCGAATGTGTTGCTTCCTCCACTGGGACAGCAACTTGTACCATCTCAAAGCAAAGGGAAAGAAATCAGTGCCTTGAAGCACAAACTTAATAACACCATGAGAGCTCTGAAGCGTTTCAATTCCGATATATTATTAAAGGGGGAAATAAACAAAATAAAAACCTGCTACAGGAAAAATCTTTGGGTGATCACAAATGAAACAGAAGAGAAGCAATGGGTCAAGCTTCATGAAGCCGCCAAGATAAAAGATTCAAGGAAATATTGAACCCTGGTCAATTAGCCAATAAAATTCAAACAACCACAAAAATATTAGAGCGGCCAGCTGGTCAGTTATATTAAAAACTATTCATCGATAGCACAAAAATAACATCTAAATGAGATTGGACTGCATGCAGTCTCTGTGTCTAAAGCAATCAAATGAACAAAGGGTGCTCCTTGCCATACGAGAAGTAGAAAAAAAAGTTTCAAATCCACACGCAATGGAGCCCATGGACCTAATGGCATCTAGGCTGCCATCTTTAAGCCAGCTCAGTAACAAGGGGCTGAAATTCCAGCAACACTTTACAGAAACTGTCTGGCTGAAAACGTAACTTTGAAGAGCTGGAGGGGCTCCCTAGCGGTGCCAGTACATAAACAAGCGTTGATAAAGCCAATAGGTCTCACCTATGCGAGAGCTATTGGCTTTGACAATGTGTTTTAGCCATGTTGTACACATCAGTGTGGCTGTTGTTCAGCATGGTTAAAAGTTAGTGGAGTGTCGTAGAGCAGAATGGAGTGGAGTAATGTTGTAGATTAGTGGAGTAGAGTGGTGTAGAAGGTAGAGGTATAGAGAGGAGGAGCATAGACTGTCCGAGTGAAGGGGTGCAGAGTGCCATAGAGGTGAGTGGGTTGGGTTACAGTATATTAGATTAGAGTGCACTAGATTAGAGTGGAGTTAATTAGAGTATGGTGGATTAGAGTGGAGTGAATTAGAGTGGAGTGGATTAGATTGAAGTGCATTAGAGTGGAGTGGGGTGGATTGGAGAGGGGTGGGGTTTATTAGAGTGGGAGGGGTCAGAGTGGACTAGAGTGGATTCAAGTGGAGTGTATAGCAGTGGAGTGGATTAGAATTGAGTTGAGTGTATTAGACTGGATTAGAGTGGAGTGGATTACATTAGAGTGGAGTAGATTCCATTACAGTGGAGTGAATTACATTAGAGTGGAGTGGATTACACTAGGGTGCAGTGGATTAGGGTGGAGTGGATTGGATTAGAGTGGACTATAGTGGAGTGAATTATAGTGAAGTGGAGTGGCATGGAGAGGAGGGCAAAAATACACACACAATGACTTGTCCTTGCACAATTACTGTCAAGTGTAAAGCTCTCTGCCCTCAAAAGCACTCGTTAAAAAAATGAAAAAATGAATGTGACCTTGTGTAATGTAATTTATGGTCATATAAAGTGCTCCAATATCTTCGAGTTGGGTGGATTCGAGATGCATTACAAAAATAATGTAAACAAAAAAAAGAAGAAATAGTTCCTTAATCACAGCACAGGCAGCAGAGGAACACTAATTAGGAGAAATCAATGTTTACTTTGTTCATGTGCTACGCAAAGAACGGAAGTAACACAGGAAATGATGTCTGGGACGCATTGCCAAATTAGAAGGCAGTTAATGGGAGTGATAATGATGCAGACGAATGTTAAGTAAGGCGGGCAAAAAGCCCATTCGAAGGATTTTAAAAAAAAATGCAATGCGTCGCCAAGCGAGAGAGCGCAATGACATTCTGATCACTGTTGGGGGACTGAATAGTGGTGGCCTTCTCCAGTATATTTAGAAGCAACAGACTACTGGAGATGGGATGATAATTATCAGAGGTAAAGAGAGCTACACCTGGGTTCCTCTGCACTGGTGTGACCCATGACTGATCCAACTGAGCTGCAGCATTATCACCAATTGGGAAGCGTTAGTGGCACCGCTAGCATGCTGGAAAAATACAGCATCACCACTGAAGTAATAGCATTGTACACATTACAGACAAAACCAACACCATTGTCGGTGAGTTCGAATTGACATCAGCCCTGTCCACAAAAGAAGCTGCTGTAATGAAGGACCTCGAAGAAGCAGGGATACTGTTGGCAGATTAGGACAGAACAGCGGTATTTTAGGCAGGCTGGAAAAAAACAGCAGCTTTGTGAGCCAGTTGGATGGAGCATCAGTGCTGTGGGCCAGTAAGAAAGAGAAGGAGCATTCATGGAGGAAACGGCAGTAGGGATCACACACAGGCAGCATCAGCTATGCTTCTGGTGAGGCAGAAATATAAACGAAAGAGTTAAAATAGAAACTGCGATTTGGGACAGGAAGAGAGTCTCCAAGTAGTGATGAACCTTTTTATATCCAATCAGCGGAGGTCTTGTGCTACACATGTAATTCCCGTCGGAGTGCCTTTACAGGAATTTCACTCACAGGCTTTGGCTTCACATCTGGATGTTCTTTCTAAGTCAATCGGATGATTCTCCGCAGCGTGACATAGCCAGGAGTACTTATGGTAAATGGATAGATAGGCGCAGTGCAGGTCAGCCCCACAAATGTGAGTCACACCTTTTCTGCCGAGGCCTTACACTGGAACCGCTTTATGAAAGCATACTTAACCTAACAGCTCGGATTCTGTAAGCTTCATTCATCATCTCGTGCCTGACCCTTGGCAATGCTTCATGCTTTCGGCATCTGCTGAGCTGACCCCAAGCCGTTCGTTTACGGGGTTTTAAGATGCTTGTTTGGGCAATATTACAACCAATGTGCTGCATAGCATTTACCCATCCTGTACCATCGATGCTCCACACTGTGGAGTCCTTTCTTTAGTTTGACCTGGGAATGCCCATTAGGGACCAGCCTCTGGACCAGTAGGTGAAAAGAGGGCTTCGTTCACTTGATTGTCTCTGGACTTATGCCATCCCTATGGCTCCTGGGCATAAGTCAGTGGCATGCAGATATGGTAGGAGAGGCATGCTTTTGATTGTCTCATGGCTGTGTCCCTAGTTTCTCAGTCATGCAGTCACAAACTCCAGCACAAGAAAGCTGTTGATGGCTCAATTGACTGCTCTGGCTTTTAGAGTAATGGAAGGTGAATGTGGGGTAAATGTTTCTGATTTTCTGGATAACAATAGGAAGTATGTTGAAAGTTTCTGCAGAAATCTGAAAGGTGTGTATTTCAATATGCTTAATTGGCATTCTGCGATATCATGTTCTTCTACCTCGTTTCATGCTCTCCATCCATGAACTCTGCCTGCTGTCTAGACGGGATGCAGATGCACAGGTTGTGGGTGCTGATGGATCTAAAGCGGCTCTTAAATTCCAGATTTTCATGCGCCTAAAGTATGTTTGTTTGAATGCCTTGAGGAAAAAAAGATAATTTTTTTCGTTTTCCACATTAAGATCCACATTATTGTGGCATTAGTACCGTTTAGGCTAAACTTTGGCAATAGCTCAGCTATAGGTAATCTTAGGTTTTCTAACCCACTTTTAAAATCTGCAACTCATAATGTGTGCCGCCTGAAATGCCAGGATCATGTAAATCCAATAATCACATAATTACACTGGTTGCCTGTTTGTGAACACTTCAATTGGAAATCCTGTTTTTTTGCATATTGGGTTCATTAGAGAGGAGTCCACAATTTTGCTGCAAGAAGTGTACGGGTTAT
The DNA here is from genome assembly GCA_963921515.1 of Calotriton arnoldi. Taxonomy (NCBI): domain Eukaryota; kingdom Metazoa; phylum Chordata; class Amphibia; order Caudata; family Salamandridae; genus Calotriton; species Calotriton arnoldi. The sequence goes on along the minus strand of CAWUFW010009757.1, from coordinate 571,226 downwards.
TTGCCCTCCAGTTCACTAAGAAATGAAGCCATTTATGATGGCCCAAAGCTAAGGATGGAGGATGTGCATTATTGGTCATGTGTTATACTCAGGGCCACTGGAATTATGTGGCCGGGGAGGGCCAAATTATGCAGTAGGGTTGAGTAAACTATGCAGCAAGAAAAGGCAAATTATGCGGCATAATGCAGCACATTTTGCTACATTATTACCTCATTATTTTGGTATTTTTACACATGTTAAAACTATCTGGGCATTAGTGCACCTCATTTAATACCCAAATATAGCAAGAAGCAATAGAAAAGTGTACAGTTAACCTTTGCAAAGGGCCTTCAACATGTGCAGCTATGTTTTTAGTAACGTTCAAACCGTTTTAGCTAGAAAGAAAACATTTTTGGGTAAAATCTGCAGGTTATGGAGCAGATCATGGATTATGTGGCAAATGCGGCAAAACTATAATTATGCAAAAATCGCTCTTGACCATACAGTCGCATAATTCCAGTAGCCCTGGTTACACTGTGGAATGAACTGCCATCTTGCAGCAGTGTTATAATGGATCAAGTGACCTAGAGACCATTAGAAATTGCAGCTCTTGGAATTGGCAGTTACTCCGCATCACTTTAAGTGATCTATCCTGTCTTTAGCACTTTTAGACCTGACACTGTTGGCGTGGTACTCCCTCAGACATTTTGCCTTCCCTCCCTGTTTCTGGTGAACTCGTCTTTTGTTATTTTTGAAAAACAAGAGCAACCCATATGTCCATGTGAACTGGATATCAAGCTTTTGCTTACAACAAGTGTTCACATGGAACTCATTTGCAAGGAAAATCTTCTAATGTCACAGAAAGTTTCTGTGTAGAATTGTACCAATCATAAAAAGATTCAGAATATAAAACAGTATCAAGCTGTCAAAAAAAATAGAAATTTTCTTAATAATTTTTAGTCTGATCTAAAATTGTTTAAGGGCACGTAGTCCAGTCAGACTAAGGGCTTGATTACGATGGCGGTGGGACTGCCACCGCCAGGCCCTCGGTGGTGGTCCCACCGCCATCGGACCGTGGAGGTCTGCCCGGCGCATTATAATGGCGGGCTGATGGTGGGCGGTCGGACTGTTGGATGGTCTGAAATCCCTACAATGGTGGCGGTGCCTGCTCAGGCACCGCTGTAGGGATTACAATGTCCCATTCCGCCGGCCGTTTCATGGCGGTTAACCCACCATGAAAAGGCTGGCGGAAAGTGACTTGGTTGGCCCCCTGGGCCTCCACTATGGTGCCCCCCTACATATCCGTGCACCATGTGGCAGGCACCCCATGGTGCCTGCCACATAATGCAGGGATATGCAAAATGTGTTTATTTTGTACTGCGGCGTGTGCTGCAGCCCGCAGCACACGCCGCAATACACAATATACACATTGAGACCGGCTTGAAAGCGGTTGCATCCTAATCTCGATGGCGGGACTGCCAACAGCTAGTCGGGCGGTCTCATTCCCTTCAGGCCCTGGGCTATTTATTGTTCGTCAATTATTGCAAAGGATTCCAAACATGAGTATTTATATATATATAGAAAACAAAAGGTGCATATTGTTTCAATTATAAACATTTTTTAGATAAAAGTGATAGAAAACCCAGGTGAAGTAACCATAACCAAACATCTAGAAGAAGTGACAATGGAATGATTTTTAAAAAAAATACAGTCACTTTATGAGGCTTTGGTATTTTGAATAAAAATGAACTGTAATTTAAAGTCCACTTTAATGGTAAAGTCAGATTTTAAGGTACAATTATGAAAATAACCCTTTTAGAAAGTTGGAATTTTTATGCCCAAACCAACCGTGCCTTTCTGCCAGTGTCCTGAGTCACATGACTGAGAATGGTGCTCCTGTTGTGGTTTGTGTATTCCTTCCTAGGTATAAGGCGAGAGGGTCTTCTTGACAGGTGGGCTTGGGAGGAGCTGTGCCCTGCCCTGATTACATTTCAAAGAGCCCTGCCAACAGCACACACAAAGGAACTTTGCCTCGGCAGTTTGAAGACTGGACATGGGGAAGGGGAAGAACTGACCAGAACCTTTTTTGGGGGTAGGCCAGGGAATTCCTCCACACAAAGAATGGAACCTTCAGAATTACTCATCAGAACACTCCAGGACCTGTGGAAGAAGAGATATTGCCCTGCTGACTGAACAAGGAAGATTGGAACTGATTGCCTTGAACCCAGGCTATCCAGAGTGACTCCAAGGGTCAGTTGGTTGACCTCCTGTGTCAGCTGTAGAGACACAACAAGATTCCAGAGGCCTCCCTTCAACTACCCAGCTGACCAGCACCAACTGTACCTGCCTGAACACTGCTGCTGGCCTCTGCTGTAGTGAGTCCTGATCCCCAAGAAGAGCCTCCCAGGCCCTAGACCCTCGGCTGGCACCAGAGTGAACACCTCCTGAATAAAAGGTGAAAATACAGAAGTTTGGGCTCCTCACAACCCTGAAGTGACCTCTTTGTGCTGAAAACCAACCTCCCTCGATGACCGCCAATGCAAAGCACCAGCGGGACATGTTCTTTGCACAGACAGTGACCATCTGCTACGACCGGCAAGGCCAGACCTGCACTTCGTGCCAGCAGCAACAGCCTGCGATAATCGACAAGGCAAAGATCCAGCGACGACTGGATCTTTGCACTACAGCAGCAACCATCAGCAACTTGCGCCCTGCTCCATGCATTCAAAAATGAACCTCTCACAGCCCCCGCAAAAGTAAACAACACTCTTCATGCTGACTTAAATAGGTAACTCTTAGCAGGATAAACCTGGTCACTGTACCTTATCCGCGCTCGATTATGGATGCCTGAGCTTGTGATTTTCCTCCGGTCCAGCGCTACCAGATAAACCACGAGTGGCACTTTGTTCTGTGTTCACTAAAAACCTCATATCTGAGGTTCTACTGAATGGATTTTTGATGTTTTGATGTCATTTTATTAATTAGATTTTACGTTTTGTTTTTTTCAATTGGTTTGGGATTTTTCTTGTGTTGTGTTTTTGCTTTATTATTGTTGCATAAATACTTTACTCATTGCCTCCAAGTTAAGTCTGACTTGTTTTGTGCCAAGCTACCAGAGGGTTGAGCACAGGATTGTGTTTATTACCCCTCTCAACAAATAAAAAAATTACAAGCACCAACAGGCTATTTATTAGTGGATAGGTTGTGCTATTTACAAATAACTAGTGGTGTGCGAATTGGCAAAGTGACTTGTCACTCAAAGTTGTGCATTTTATTTTCAAATTTACAAATTTTGCACTTGGAGAAGCTCTACATTTTATCAATAAAAAGGGGCCAGCTTTGAAGCACCTAACAGCAGAAGGAAATATTACTGTTGCCCAGAGGGGCGAATCAGGGCAACAAGTGGACTAACTCCATATGGCAGTTGCGCCTTGCTCGGAGCTCTATCACGTTGCAGCAAAGACTACAGCCACCTCTTCTCACACTGTCCCTCGCCTCACAAGGCTTTGCCGAGTGCTTGTTTGCACAGCACTGAAGTGCACACTGCACCCTGTGAGATCATCACCCTCGTCTTCATGCCCCTGCCTGCTCCCTGCACTGTCGCTTGTGGCCCTCCCCATAATTTCTTACCCAGTGACCACAAGCAGGCTGGAGACTGCAACAAATTTGTGTTCCAGGATGTGAAGCTTCAGAGTGGAGTCGCTGCAGGAGTTCACACCTCTGTGAATTTGACAAAATCAGAAATCTTTGCTCGCCTTTGCTAAGGCAGAAGTTGTCAAAATCCGCCTGACACCTATTCATGAGTCAAATTTCATATTGTTTTTGTTCATTTTGGATACAAATCCTTAAAGCATCCCAAAATATAAAGTTTGTTATGAAAAAAAAATCCCAAAATTGATTAATAAAACAATAAATTGTGTCACATGTAAAACAAGGTAAAATGTCGGAAAATTCATTACAATAAAATCTGATAACATTACATACACCACGCACCACAGATATAATATTATTATTATCAAGTATTTGTAAAGCGCAACTAGCACCCAACGGGTATCTTGGGGCTGCAAAGACTGTTATGTGGGTATGGGCTACTTGTTTACTGATATATTGCCAACAGCATGATACATGCATGTGTCGATCTGCAGAACATCAGGATTGTGTTTTTCTGCTAAATTTCTAAAAGGGCCTCAAAACACTTTTTGCTCAACTCAGTGTAAAGCTAACAAATTAAAAGGAAATTAATTATAATTTCGTGGGCAATTTAGAGCAGCACATGGGAGTGCATCCAACTTGGATTACAATGACCATGGTGTTGCTGGAAAAGCCAAAGGACAGTATTTAATTGACAGCAGCATTTTGTGGTTGTAATCACTCAATACATCTAAATAGGTCTGCATGTGGCCTAAATCTAATCTAATGTGTTGTAAACTATCATGGCAGTAAAGTCATCAAGCTTGTGGGAAATCATTAGTTTTTGGTTCGAGGTGGACTTCCAACATTTTAGGATTTTTTTAATATACTTTTTTTTTTACACTTTTTGCCATAGATATACTAGAGCAGTTACAATTCACACTAAACAGCGCTTGTGCAGGTGTTAGACAGTAAGCACTTCCAAAGTCTCAAGATGTTTCTTTTTCTGTCCACAACCGTAGAATTGATCTATGCCATTCTGAAATCTGTCTAAATTTACATGGATTTGTTAAATAAAATGATCTTGGCTCTGAGGTCTCTACTGTGGCCACTCACCAAGTGCACATCGATTACATCAGACCAGAAATCCACTATTGTAAAAGCATCTCAAAATGGTAACAAAAGGAACCCGCAGGAGAATTATGTTTCGAGCACTGAGCAGACTCTTGCAGTGTCAGTTTCCAAAGATCATAGTGTATCCAGTAAAAACCCAGTTTGTAGGTAGCTAAGGCACGGCAAAAGCGGAAAATTTTATCTGCAGTTACATGTGGGATACAGTCCCCTTGGGCCCGATTCACAAAAGTAATCTGAGACAAAATCCTAACTTTACGACTTTCGGTATTCACAAAAGGCATTTAGGAGTAGTAAAGTTAGGGTTCCTAACTTTACTACTGCTAAACTGAGAAAAATCCTAACTTTACGACTTTCGGTATTCACAAAAGGCATTTAGGAGTAGTAAAGTTAGGAATCCTATACTTTCAGGGTGAAATGTGATTTGCCAGTACCTCCAGGAAACTCGTTCCAACCCAAAAAGTCTTTCTGAGCGAAGCATATGAAAGTTCTCACTTAGTACCAAAAAAAGTCTCCCTAAATCAGGTATATATGGCATGCACCCACATATTCTGTTGATAGATTGCCTGCATTCCTCTACTCATCACCCCATGCATAGCTTGTTCACAGTACATTTAAACAGGTTGTTTTTAATCTGCATTTTGCTATTTAAGCTATGTTCTTCTGTTTTACCTTGCCAATAATGAGTTAATTTAGATTCTGTCTGTTCTCTCTGTTGTGAAATGATTATGGGTTCATTGTCGAGCCATGTCTTTTTGTATGGGATCGCTTTATTAGTATGTAAATAACATGTAATATGCTATTACCATAGTCCACAATGAGATGCCTCAACCAGGAACAGGGCTTTGATGTTCCAGTCTTAATGCTTAACCTCCCACCCTGAAAGGTTCTGTGTTTTATTTCCTGGGCTGAGTGACTCATCCTTCGTTTCCTGGCAGAATATTTTACTGTACCAACCGAGTACCTTGCCGCACCCTCTTGATAAGATCCTTTAACTCAGTCCCTTATTGCCATAAAAAAACGGAATTCTTGTTTCTCATACAAGGACCGTTGTTTTTCTTTCCTTCTCTCGTTACAGGTAAAGAGACAGTCCGATGTTACTTAGTTTTCATCTGCCTTACCTGACTTCCTCAGGACCTTATTATAATTGTTGTGATCTCAGAAAGTAAAATTCCAGCTCTCTGGAATGAAGGAGAAAGTTCCTGACAGCAATGCCATTACATTGACCGTATGTTAGAGGGGCAGAGGAATGTGGATGGGGGTACTGGGGTACTGATATGTCAATAACCTCACCTTCTTGCATAGGTATTGGTAGCCAAAAGGTCCCAATGACTTCTAGCAGCTCCAGTAAGAAAGGTTTGGGAGTGTGGTTTAGATTGGAGTGGGGTAGATTGAATTGGGGAAGATTGGGGTTGAATGGGGTAGACTCGGTGGAGTGGGGTGGATTGGGTTAGATTGGACTGGACTGGGATAGATTGGGGTAGAATGGAATGCAGTGGTGTACATTGGGGTAGATTGGAGTTGAGTGGGGTAGACTAGAGTGGAGTAGAGTGGGGCACATTGGAGTGGGGTGGAGTGGGGTACATTGGAGTGAGGTAGATTAAATTGGGGTCGTTTTGGGTGGATTGAGGTAGACCAATGAGGAATGGGATAGACTGGATTGGAGTGGAGTAGATTGGAATGGAATGGGGGGGTTAGATTGGCATTTAGTTGGGTTGATTGGGGTAGAGTGGAGTAGGGTATATTGGGGTCGATTGAAGTGGAGTGGGGTAGATTGGGGAAGAGTGGAGTAGTGGAGTAGGGTGGATTGGAGTGGGGTAGACTGGAGCGGAGAGAGGTAGAGTGGAGTGGAGTGGAGTGGGGTAGATTAGTGTGGAGTGGAGTAGTAGAGATTGGAGTGGGATAGATTGGGTGAATTAGTGGATGGTACATTGAATGGATTGGGCTAGATTGGGGTGGGATAGATCGTAGTGGGGTAGTTTGGAGTGGTGTAGATTGGAGTGGAGAGGGGCAGATTGTAGTGGAGTTGGGTAGAGTGGTGTGGGGTAGATTGGGGTGGGATGAAGTGGGGTAGATTGGAGTAAAGTCAGGTAGATTGGGGTAGATCAAAGTGGATTGGAGTGGGATAGTCAAATTATTTTTTGTTTCACTTAATTAAAACCATAAATATTTAACAAATTAAAACTATGATTCATTACAATGTATAAACATCATAAAAGGTGGATCCAAGAGAAAATGTAAATGGCTCATTCAGCTTGTTCCCTGCTAAGGTACATCTTGAAACGAATTAATGGATTAAATTTGTCGCATGTTTGTGCAATGTAGACCTAAATTAAAATAATACATCCCGGGAAATGGCGACAATCATTCTGCATTGATCTTTACATACTTCCTATCACTTAACATGTTAAAAAGCAATAATAAGTAAGAGCTGGTGGGATGTATCGGCACTTCAAACTTTAAGCATTCACAAAGACTGACTACAATGAGGTTAAGATATATTAACAAGGTGCCTTCTTGGGCAGTCACTGTGTGGGAGTCAATCATCGTGATCATTTGTTTCTAGTAACACGGGAGGACCTAGACCAAGTTCGAGGAGCTGGAGTGAAGTTTGTGTAAAATAATATCTCTGTGGATACGACTCGGACCAGTTTTATGAAATTTTAGTGACACCGGACTTTTCACGCGGGCCATTGCCAGGAATTTAATTAATTTGCAGTTTAACTGCATGTCACTGAGATTAAGGCACACCATTATGGCTACCCTGCTAGTAGGAATGCCTCTGTCATTGACGCTTCTCTTTAATTGTTGCAGACGAAGCTTGAGCAGCTGAAGACAGATGCAAATTAAATGAATGAGGTCCTCTGCTATCTCTTTGCAGAGCCTGCATGATGTCGGACCAGAGTGTTTCCATGCTATTTTGTTTGCTAGGGCCGATATGTTGCACATACGCAGGGTCATGAGGCTGCATTTGATGCTTGCTGGAATCAGAATTGTCAAGTATTGTGCAGGGGACAGCGTGTGATTGGAGTGGGGTAGATTGGGGGGAGTGGGGTGGTGTAGATTGGGGTGGAGTGGGCTAGATTGGGGTTTAGTGGAGTGGGTAGATTTGAGTGGAGTGGGGTAGATTGGGTGGATTGGAGTGGGGTAGAGTGGAGTGGATTAGCTAGGGGTGGAGTGAAGTGGGGTAGATTGGAGTGTGGTAGATTGTAGTGGGATGGATTGGGTTACAGTGAAGTTGGATAGATTGGAGTGAAGTGGAGTGGTTTAGATTGGGGAAGAGTGGAGTGGAGTGGGCTGGGGAAGAGTGGAGTGGGGGTACATTGGGGCAGAGTGGAGTGGGTTAGGTTGGGGAAGAGTGGAGTGGGGTAGGTTGGGGAAGAGTGGAATGTGGTAAATTGGGGAACAGTGGAGTGGGATAGATTGGGGAAGAGTGAGTGAGTGGGTTAGATTGGGGGAGGGTGGAGTGGGGGCATTGGGTAGATTGGAGTGGAGTGGGGTAGATAGGAGAGGGATGGTGTAGATTGGAGTGGGGTAGATTATGGTGGAGTGGATTTAAAGGCCTGTTTACAGAAAGTGAGTACTCAAAAGGGTATAGTAAACAAGGGATGCTTGAGGAGGGAGGAACTCAAGCTGGATAGCCGAAAATAAATAAAGTCAGCAAATAGAAAACAAGCAAATTTGAGTTGCAAGCCACAAAGCCAATACTAAGCAGTGGACAAAATGCATTTCCATGGAAGCTTTCAGAATGCCCACAAAACGTTGTAAGCAAACCAGACAGCTGTGCGGTCTGATAGGCTTTGACCTAATGAGCATTGCACTCCAGCGTCTCCTAAAGAAACAGAGTCCCAGTGCAGAAAAATCCGACCTGAGGGAACCCCACACAGCATGACATCAGGCATCCCCTAGGTACCATCACACTTGCTCCGAGGCTGATTGCACTGCTGCAACACCTCTGAGTATAATTATCCGCTTCTCTTCTGCCACCATGTTTGTGACCACCATGAGAACATAAAATAGCTTGTGGATCACTGGCCATTTAGTTCAATGGGCTGTGCTGTTGGACAAGTGCGCAGACCAGGGAGCACAACCCTTGTGTGCCTGGTGCACCTCACTAGAGGCACTGGGAGCCTTTAGCATGTAGTGCTCCCTCCCAACAAAGCCAACCACTGACCCAAGACCCCCTCGGTGAATGGCGGTGGAGGTCTAGCATGGTGAATCAGGTCCTGCTGTGTGCTTTAGGAAGGCATTGCAGAAGCACCTCAGATGCTGCTCCAACACCAAGTGCCTTAAATGATGCAGCAGTTACATTCCGTATGCTGGGACACGTGACCATGGAAGTGCTAGTGTTGTGTGCATGGGTGGGACCCTATTCCCTATACACATGTTCTTTAGGGCAGCTGATTGCAAGGAGCTCTGCTGCCAGGCATGTGTTCAGAAGGCATCATTAGAAGCATGAGGAACCCAGGCCATGCCGTGTGCTTCCTGCCGACAAAGCCTCAGAGTAAATGGTAGTGCTGCTGAATGCAAGCATGCGGCAGTCACCCACCTCCTTCCAGGAGGCATGACATAATTCCCACCAAGATCATGATGATCACCACAGTGCACCGCAGATGCCAGTCTGGCACTAAGAGCCTTAAATTATGCAACAGTTACCCACGGTATGTGGGGTTGCACTCCTGTCTCTAGCCTCATTGCCTGCACTGCACCCTACATTTCACGACTCCCTAAAGGGCTGGAGAATGGTGCAGTGTTGCAGTGGACGGAGATGCACTCTTGCCTGCTGGTTCTGCCACTTCTGGGTTCCCCTCTGACAGTAAACAAGCAAAGTGCTGTGACTCACAATACATAACACTTGAAACACTGAATAGCATTCCCGAGGGTTGATCCAAAATGTGACTGTTACTTCAAACAGTGCCGAGGATGGTTGACAAATGTGGATGACGTCTGCATGAAGCAGTGATTAAATAGGGCCGAAAAAAACTCCTTTTATGTACCATTACAACTTCTTTTAGTTCTGGCATTGAGACTGTCTGCCAGCATCATGTAATTAACTAAATAATAGTATGGCACTGGACTGCCACCCATTTACTTAATATTATTATTATTATTACTATTAATGTTTGTGTTATTTTGTGTTAATCAAATAAGGCTGACTTGCAGCCAAAGCTGGTTGGGAAGGGTGATTAGGGTTGCACAGAAAATAGTACCAAATTCAATTGATTTCTTTTCCCCAAAACTGTAGTGGCAGCTGTTATGAGCAATGGAGCAAAATAGCACACCTATGCAGAATGCAATATCTTACACACGAGGACCACCCAGTGGCATGGTTGCTGTTAGACCTGGCTCTTTCGACAGTTTTATCCCCAAACTTTTTGCCTTTTGCCTCCTATTTTTCTGACCCTGTTTTCGTTGGCTATAGTATTCTGGGCATTTTTCCACTGCTGATCAGTGCTAAAGTGCATATGCTCTCTGTATAAATTATGACAATGATTTGTTATCCATGATTGGCATATATGATTTACTGGTAAGTCCCTAGTAAAGTTCACGGTGTGTGCCAGGGCCTGTATATCAAATGCTATTAGTGGGCTTGCAGCACTGGTTGTGCCACCCACATGAGTAGCCCTGTAAATGTGTCTCAGGCCTACCACTGTAGTGTCTGCACGCGCAGTTGTAAACTGCCACGTTGCCCTGGCAAGTGCGCCCACTTGCTGGGCCTAAACCTTCCCTTTCCTTACATGTAAGGCACCCCTAAGGTAGGCCCAAGGTACCTTTTTAAATCCTGTGTTTGAAAATGCCACTTTTAGAAAGTGGGCATTTTCCTACTTTACCATTCTGTGTGCCTCTGGCTTTTTGTGTATTCAGCATCTGGTGTGTGTGACGGGAGCTGAGATGTGCATTGACAGTCACGGGGGAGTCGAGGTGTGCCCTGCCTTGCCTGGGTGACTCATCGTAGGGCTGAATAGAGCTGGTCTACATTTAGAGTGGTGGGAGGAGTTCTGCTTGCACCTGAATAGGCTGTGTCTACTTTTTCACAATGCTGTCTCTTCCCCCTGAGGTCATGCTTAACCAAGGAGGACATGACTGGTTTGGACTGGGTTCAGAGACCCTTGCCACAAAGAGAACATTGACATTTTGGGGTATAAGTATTGCACCTAAAATCCCAGGAATTTAGATTACTTGAAGGAACAAGAGGACCGTGCCAAGAAGAAGAGCGGAAGGACTGTGTGAGGAGCGCTGCCTTTTTTGTGTGAGGGGTGGGTTGGCCTGCAGTTGCTACTTCTGTCTATGGTGGAGGAAAAGGACTGACTCTTTTTGCCTTGCTGTTGTATTCTACTTGTGAAGGACTCTCCAAGGGCTTCTGTGTGCTGGCCTCCTGTTTTTAGAAGACTCGGGGACATCAAAGTCTTCCTTCTGTGTGCTTTTGCTTTCATTTGGGAAAGTTCAGGCGCTTGCACATTATTTCACAAGGATCTGGTGCTGGCACATTATGTTACAAGGATCTGGTGCTTCCACATTGTATTACAAGGATCTGGTGCGCGCACCTTGATTTACAAGCTACTGGTGCTTTCACGCTGGTTCTTGTTATTTAAACATCCTGGTGCCCTGACCTCCTACTTCCCCTCGCATGCTGTTGGGAAGCCTCACGGGGCTTTTCCTTGCCAAAGGATCTCTCGTGCTACCCCGCCTACACTAATATGAGCCGCGACCGAGAGGTGAGGTCTCTGACCTCGACGAAGGAAAGCACGGGCGCTCCATAGCCGGGTGAGCACAGCACGCACTACTGAAAACCCCTGCGGCGCCCGCCAACGCCTCTCTAGGCAGCCGGAGAGAGGAGCGGTGTCAACCTCAATGCGTCGGCGTCATTAGCCGTCCCAGCCACAAAGGACCAAAGTGGCCGCATATGGCCGAGAGGAGCATGCCCCTCCAGCTTACGAGACAGCGGGGAAAGCTCAGTTGGCGGCCGGGTCAGGGTGGGGCCGGAGGTATGCCGGCAGTGTGGCATCATCAGGAGCCTGTTGCGGGCTCGGGGACAGTGAACGCACCTGCAGCAGAGAGCGGAGGAGTGCGGGTGAGTTTTCCTCACCGCCGGCCGCTTAGAGGAGGGGACCCACTGGGGTCTCCTCACCAGCCGAGGCAGTGTTCTCCTTCTTGCAGCAGCTGCCCTCCGTGCACTCGTGGGCAGCTGAGCTTTTTAAAGTTACCCTCGCGGGGGATCAAGTGAGGTCTCCTGTCCCCCCTTACCTGGGCAGCTACGAGTGCGGGCAGCTGTGCTCTCACCTACCTGGGGGGCAATTGCTGCAGTGTAACGACACAGCACGGTAAACCTCGACGGAAGACCCCCGTTGTATTTATGTGATTTCTATCCTGAAGGCTCTACAGAATTACCGTAATACCCGTAGTAGACGCACAGGTGCTCCTATGGCCTACGGGTGTAACTGCATAACTTGCATTTAATGGTTATGTTTTGAGGGATCTATGTGCTTCTCCCCCTACCTAATGACTGCATTTATGCCCTGATGTTGTGGGAGATGGCGTTTTCTGCCTTGCAGTGGCAGGGTAACGAATATTATTACAAGGTATACATATGATGTACAGTTTAATGTTTTTATGCCATGTTCAATGTATAAGTATTTGCTTCATTGCACTAGTGATGTTATGACAAAGGCCTAATTGGCATACTGATTTATCATCTATGCGATGTCATGACAAGCGCCTAGTGGCGCAGTGATTTATGTGATGGTCAGGGTCGTAACACAAGTCCCCACAGCCCCCAAGCTCCAGGGGGCCCCCTCAGCACGGCACTTCGGCAGGAGAGCTCCTGATAGAGTCCGGAGGGGGGCCCTCCATGTACCTTGCAGGGGGGCCCCCTCAAGTTTCGTTACGCCACTGGTGATGGTGGTCTAATGTGTTTCATGTTCAATACAAAGGATATTTTTTATATAACCTTGTGCAGAGTCTCTCTCTTGTGGTGTGCCTAGTGTGTCACTAATGTGTGTGTGTTTGTTGTGCAAACGCTTTCCACATTGCCTCTGGGATAAGCCTGACTGCTCTGCCAAGCTACCAAGGAGGTGAGCAGGGGCTATCTTGGGTGTGTAACTCCCTTACCCTGACTAGAGTGGTGGGTTCTGCCTGGCTTAGGTGTATACCCTAGCCAACCTGAAACCCCATTTCTAACAGTTGCAATTGTCACTCACGTTATGGGGTTAGCAGTAGTCGACGAGTGAAGCATCATTTGGGACTCAGGTCTGATCTTTGGCGCTGCATGCACAATGTCTGCTGGATGGGGACTGTTACCTTTTCTTTCAGGGGCTTTTCTTCCCCTTCAAGCCCTGCTTCACCTTCTGCACATCTCATAGGCCGCAGGTCGATTTGCTTCCAATAAGCGCCCCACTTTGCCCATGCCGTAAAACGTCCATGCTTCTCGTATGGTACCTTGGCAGAAGGTAAGCATGGTGTGGCCAGCGAGGCCTGTGGACTAGGTGCGCTCCACATGAGATAACCTGAACTGCAAACATGGTGGACCCTCATAAGTCAAACCCCACAGCTCACTACTAATTCACCACATCACATGCTTGAACACTCCATACTAAATTACATTTCACTCCTTGTTGCACAGTGCATGCACCAAGTATATGGCATGTTACAGGAAACACTTTGCCCCGGAAGTTCCTCTGTGATACCATTTTCCTTCGCTCTTATTTTGTTTTTTCAGTCTTGGTTCTTGCGACTTCTTCGCTACTATAGGAATTTCACCCACCTTCTAAGCCACGCACAAGCCTTACCATTGGACCAATATTACCAAATGAGTACCTAGTCCTGTAGACTCTAGTTGTCTCTCTTCCTTTCCTTGGCTTGACATTTCGATGGAACGGCTCACTCTTTGTACCTGATAAAAGACGGTACCCTTGCCTTCAGCAGGATTTTACTGTGCCCAACATTATCTACAAGATGGCAGTCTTAATCTACTTCTAGCGAGATGGCCATCTTGTAGCTTGGGTGTGGACCTAGACAACAGCCAGTTGGTGAGAGCCTGCTGTTCCCGGATGTATTATGGGATCAGCTGATCGAAGCCGACACCCTTGTAGTGTATCTTCTCACCTTCTAAGGTTCTTCAGGTTGTTGGTTTTAGACTTTGATGAGCAACTGCAACCATCAAAGCGAAAAGGGAAATGAAACCCCACTCCTATTTTTAAGGAATTTTACAATAGCATCCATTTGTTTGATCAGATAGATTATTTGAGAATCTGGGCTCAAAAACTGTCCTGGGCCTCCGCTTTGATGCAGCAATACTTTCTCACCACTAAGACCTAAAAAGCCTCAATTTTTGAAGAAATAAAAATGTCTTATTCAAACTTGGCACTGTAATGTGATGTTAGTTGTCATGTAGAATATTTTGTATAGGGGTATTGGAGGAGGTATGTGTTGTAACATTTAATCTTTTCCTATTTTGAGGCTGATCATTTTACAATAAATGCAGCTATCTGTTTGTAAGAAGTCACGTGTCTCCATTAATTACAAGTGTATTTTTTTTAAATTTAACAGGATATCCTGAGACATTAGTCAGAGACTTTAAATGGACGTGGAATAGTGGACATCCGCTGGAGTCTACTTGGAATTATCAAAAGTCGGCGCTTCCTGAAGAAAACTACACTTTATATTACATGTAATTATTTGCAAACATGTTTATTTTTAAAGCAATAACCTATTTTATTACATTTTTAACTGTTGTCTTTTACACAATATATCACCATTTGCATATCGCCTGGAATTCTCATCTGGAAATAAAAATTTATTTTAGATAACCAGTTTAAGGTCACTTTTTAAAAGATAAGGTGTCCTAATGCCCATGCAGCACCACAAGGCTCGCTTCTGGCACTTACCACGTGGTCGCCCTTCTGTTAAAATAAAGGCCACCGGGTGAGAGTGTAAGCCTTGAAAGACCAGACATCTCCTAACTGAATCAGTACAGCCAGCAACTAAGAAACTGATGCCATGTCCCTGCTCAGAATTAAGAGCGTTGGGCTGTATCTCATTGCTAAAATCAAATAACATACATAATGACAACTAAGCAGCAAGCAATATGAGCAATTTCGTGAAAATGAAAAGCTTCCTCATAAATCTCTTCTAGAAAAGCCTGCATGGAGGAGTTGCAAGGCTGGAAGATATAAGAGCATGTTGAAGGACCTCATGTTGGCTCTTGAAGCTCATAGACCAAGCAAGGGTGCCCTGGGCCCTAGTGCAACAAGGAAAATGCCCTCAGTGCCTTGGTTCAGTAGTCAGGCTTGGTTCAGTGATGGTTATTAAAATGAATATCCATGTTCATGTTCTTTTCTTTTTCATTGGGTTTCTTGGGAAGATTCTACAATCATTCTTCCTAGATCGCAATAAGGCAATCTGAAGATTTATTTGATTAGGGAGAGAGCATGTGGTCAAGGTTTTTTAGTTCCACTATTGCTTAGCCAAAGATAGGGTAGGCTTTCGCCTTCGGCATGTCGATCTTTGACATAGCCCGGGTTTCATCTCCTGGCGAGTAGTAAATAAATAGAGGCACGTTTTGTTCTTCTCATTATATTGTACATTTGTACTAATTTTATGAGCTGGTCCCAAAACGAAATTATAATGATGACCATATTACATAGCTACCCAATTAAAGTTGAGTTTGAACACCAGCCTCCCATTCAGGATGAACATTGCATTGAGACTGAGGATGAGATGTTTTCCCTTAGAAAAATGTCATTATTTTTGGTCGTATACAAAACGTTCACAGACTTGGATGCGGTGTGCGCTGTTAACTTAGGAAGATAGTTCATACATTAATTAATCAAAATTGGAAACACAATCTGTTTAATAGTGCATTCTTGTAATATTTATTTATTTGATTCTTTGTTTTTAACATAGAGCTTCTTCTGTGATTTGGGTACCATGCCACTAGTACCTCATTTCAATTCATGACAACAACAATTATTTCATCATCAAAAAATATATAATACATAACATAAATGTGAAAACATAACATTTTTATGCGCTGGACTTCGCTTTTACCCATCTCCATGGTTAACCTGCTTTTCCTCATCCCACATTCTGGTTATTACTGTAATTGAGCAAGAATCTGCATTTATACAGCGCTCTCTCTTGCTCCTCAAATTAGTTTTAGAGGTGACCTTTGAATTTTGTTTTTCTTCTTCTTGATCCAAAATGTCCAACATCGGTTGTCAACATTATTATCTCCTCCCACCGGGATAAAGACAATTCTTTGTATCTTGCCCTTTCTTCAGTGCTCATCTACTAGCCTCCTTTTGCAATTTCACTTCAGGGTACCTCTCCTTCCTCACAAAGCTATACCTGGCCTTGTCCTAAATTTCTCTATCCCAACGTGCTTAGGAACTTAACTAGTTGACTGGCCAGTCTTCTCAAACTAGTGGTTCCTCTGTTCATAGGGCCTGCACTGGTGATTTAACTTGTAATGCTCCTGGCACGAAGATTTGGACCTCTCCTCCTTTTCACCTTCAGAGTCTCTCTAATTATTTCCCTTTGTAAAAGTTAAATATGCAATTCTTTTCCAACCCATAATCCTTTTATCCTTTTATGTATCTTGACAATATGTATGTACCTTCATAATACATTTATCATCATGGTGCAGAGATGTGGAGTTAAAAATAGTAAATCCATACTTACCTGTGTATAAATTGTCAATATTGTAGTCTTCAATGTTACTGCTGTAACATTTTTGTAGCATGAAATTCTGTAGTCCACATTCTGACATATAAGATCTCCCAAAGGCTGCAAGGTGTATGGTTTCTTGCTCAGTGGTAGCCCAGCTTATTAAAATAGACATTGAATGGAACTATACTTTCATTTCTCCAGCAAAGGGGTCACAAGCAAACATCAGAAAAAGGTTCTTATATCACTGACCAGTCTCACAAAACCGTAGTATTTTATTTCATGTCATCAGCACTCTCGAGTTACCAAAAGTGAACAGGCGGCGCTATATAAAACTCCCAACTAAATAAATACATTCCTACTATTTGTAGACCGTGCATGCTAACAATGCTGCTGTTCATATTCGATAAACTACTAATCTCAATGAATTACCACATCCAAGGATTCTTCTGTATCCACAGCTTAAAAATGGAATGTCTGCAAGTACTTTTTTGCAGATGCATTGGGCGAGGTGAGGCTTTCACACCTTGAATCTAGCCCTGAACCAACAAGGCTTTGTGTTCTTGTCTTTTAAGCTGCACCATCAGGCCTACTCGTCTGAGCAGTGATGTGTCTGAGAACCTAGGTCCAGATACTCTGCATTCTCGTGTACTTCACTTGCAAGTACTCTGTTTGCTGGTAGTCAACCTCTCTATAAGATTGGTTGTGATTCCTGTACTTTCAGAATACAGGGCCCGATTCACAAAAGTATTCTGAGACAAAATCCTAACTTTACGACTTTTGGTATTCACAAAAGGCATTTAGGAGTAGTAAAGTTAGGAATCGTAACTTTACTACTCCTAAATGCCTATTGTGAATACCAAAGTCATAAAATTAGGATTTTGTCTCAGATTACTTTTGTGAATCGGGGCCCTAGACTTTTACTAGCATGTTCTTCTCAGTATGGAAATACCTTATCTTTTCCATGAGGATCATATTGCCAGTTCCAACTTCTGTCATTTACATCTTAATATGTCCTAGTGACAGTTACCAATGCCCATATTTGTCTTTATTCAGATCTATATGATTTGCGGCTGTTTTTTGTGGATTAAATAATCACTTTTTTCAGGGACATTTTAAGGATTTTGGGGGCCCCTGTTCGGAACAGCTTTAAATTCATGATCCAATTTCAGTTTTTACATATCCTCTTTTGCCAGTTCACTAACCCCATGGTGCAATGGTGCCTGTGTTACAGGCAGGATTATTTTTGTGCAGGTAGGGACACCTTCAGGCACAAAAACAATCCTTTGAGGCATTTCCCTCTTAAAATGTGTGCTGGGGAATGCAGCACATACAGAAAGAGAAAATAATGAGGGGTAAAAAAAGATATTTTTCCTCGTTACGCCTCTGTTGGGAAGGCGTACCATTTTGATGCATTCTCAGGTTTACAATTCTTTGTAAACCTGGGAATGCGCCAAAATCCATGGGTGGATGTATGGGATCGCCCATGCTCCACCCAAGAAACGCGCCCCCAACGCAGAGTAACTCAAGGCAGCGATTTGCGCTACCTTGTTACTCTGGGTTTACGAAGCCACGCAGCACCACACAAGGTGGCTTTGCATGGCTTAGTAAATCTCACTTAAGCCCTTGCGTTGCGTTGAGTGATGCAAGGGCAACGCAAGGGCTTTGTAAATCTGGTCCAACATTTCTCTGCAAAATGTCTGTAAAAGACTCCCACACATCACCCACATTAAAAATAAATTAAAGGAACATGGTACTTAAAACAATCTATATTTAAGAATCATTTAAGTTCATCAGAGAAGGGCTTTGTGGATAACAGAGCCAGATCTATCCATGATTTCTGAAAGGCTAGGGCCCTGGGCCAAAGCTCACTTTGCCCATGCCTTAAAACGTCTCTGACTTCTTTGCGTCTAGCCCGCAGGGTGTTATTTTTAGGTCTCGTCTAGCGAACGCAGCGCATGCGCTGCTTCGCCTTGGCGAGACTATTGTTGTCGGTTTTGCTAGCGAAGGGAGACAAACCATGTGCGCGCACGGACAGGCGATGTGCACGCGCATGGCGTCTCCTCTGCCTCACACGCTCCCACCGCGCGCGCACACGCTCCCACCGCGCGCTTGTTGTGTTTGTTTTTACTTATATCTTTGGCACCACATCCCTATTTTATTGGCAGCATTACGTTTTTTTCTGGACTTGTCCGCTCGGGGACATCTTTAGCAAAAGAATGGGGATGGTGGCCGGGATGGACTATGACCATCTTTTCAAGCTGCTCATAATTGGAGATTCCAGGTGAGCCTAACCTTATAGTTAGACTTTGAATTCCGCACTTTATTTCTGTCCTTTTTCCGCCCGCACCTCTCAGCTCACTTTCCCTTTCGTTTTCCCTTTATCCTTTTATTCCAGCTCCTCGCTCTTTATTTTTTCCCTTTTCCTGAATGTTATTTCATTTGTTTAATTAAGAAATCGGTATTTTTTAAGCCCCCTGTCAACAGAAGGTCTCTCGTGAACTCTGTGTCCTGCGCTTTTAAGCTAAAGATCCTGCAGTATGCTTATGACGAGGGAAGTTTCATTGGGCATGGCACAGTCACGTGATGGCAGCACTTCTAAGCAGAGCAGTCCATTTTCCCAGGTCCATGCACGAGTAAACCATCCATTTCACTTTTGGTTGCCTCACAGTCTGATAGGTGTAGTTTATTGAGACTGCAAACCCCAGAATGTAAAGAAAAAAATTAAGCCTGAATGCGAACTCGCGCTTGGACCTTAAAAATTTGAAAGCAGTGGTTGAGTAGGAGGAGACGGGTCGGAGGCGATTTTGTGTCTGGGTAAAAAGTTGACGCGAGAGGTACTGACAGAGAGGATTTACCCGAAGGCACGTTGGAGTTCTAAAGAGACTAGGGTACCCCAGGGCAAACAGACCGCTACTGCTGTGGAACGAGTAAAATGTTGGAGACCTCGTGTAAGTGATTCTGGTAATCCTCGACCAAACGTATTGCAAGCATCAACCGACACATATTTCGCACTTGTGGGGATAGCTCCGTGGACCTTTTCAAGGCTGAAAGTATACGGCCATGAAAGTAATTACAAATATCACAAAATGAACACTTTAAAATAATTTCATTGGTGTTTACACAGTGGTTGTCACTGGCACAGCAAACATGACATTGCAATTCAATTCTGTTGTGTAAAGAAATACACGGTGAGGTGATGTACTACTACGCGTTTGTTTAAAAAGAAACAAAAAAGCAGTTATACATCCAGGTGAAATTTGCTCATAAAAAGGGGTGATATATCTTTTGAAAACTTAATTCAGGATAGAAAATCCAATAACAAGACCTGGGTGGGAATAAAGGCAGCCAATAATCGAGTGCAGATATCTCAATGAGGATGGAGTTGAAGCGACTGTTCCGCATTGGGAAGCATTTGGAGTTTTACTATTTGTGCTGTCCTGTGTGTGTTTGAAGGGATGTGCCTCTTCAGCTGGGATGGGTCGGTGCTCGTGGCTATGAATGATATTGCCAGCATCTTGTGGAGTCTTTCTGAACTGCGGCACCCTGCCACCATATTGGAATTGCCTGTTGGTAAATAAGTCATATTAGAGGTCTTTAATCTTGTAGGATTCTTGATAGGAGGGTAGAGAATTCTCTTTTGTGGTAAAAAAAAATATAGTTATGTAAAGTAAATTGTACCGATGAAAGGCTGTTCAGAATGAAGTAAGAGCCACATGGGAATAGGCTTTTTTTAGGCTGAGCCAAGCGGCAGCGCGCATGTGCTGCTCGCTCTGCGAGGCATGCTTCAGGTTGAGCCTAGCGGCAGCACGCATACTCTGCTCGCTCTGCAAGGCATGCTGTAATAGAGAATGCAGTGGAAGCCCCGCCTACTCTCCGCCCTTATTTGTCATTGGCTTGTGTCATTGTACTTCTTAAATGCTGGCTTCTGATTCATAAATAGGCTTGTTAGTCCCTCCTTGGTACTGCCTTGTCTCCAATTGTTACTGCCCATAAGGACTGGACCTTTTACTTGGCTTGTTACACGGACTGCGTTATAAGTGGGTGAGCACTATTTTGTATTTTGACACTGATGGGGACAATGGCAGCTGCCTTTTTTGTCTTTCATGCTGAGCGCGGTGCCCACCTTAGGGACACCGTGCTCAGCTTAAATGTTATTAAAATTTGATGTTGAGCGTGGCACCCTCTTCAGGGACAACACGCTCTATTTTTTTTTCTTCAAACTTTAATACTGATCGCGGCGCTTGCTTCAGGGACACCGCGCTCGGTTTCATTTTTTTTACTTTAATTATGAGCGCGGCGCCCGCTTCAGGGACACCGCGCTCTTTCTTTTTTTTTTTTTAAAAACAAAAAAATGTTAATAAGCGCGGCACCCGCTTCACGGACACCGCGCTGAGGTCGCCACGTCCGATATGCTGCCAGGAGCAGCTGCTATTAGCACTCTTCGGCTTCTTCGCTGCCCACTCCCTCAGCCAGTCCCCGCTCGCCTCCTCTATTGGCACCCTCCCTCCCTCGCATGAGGGGGCTGGCTTAGGGTCAATCTTACGAAGTGAAAAACAAGCATGTGCAATACAATAGGTCTCGCATTTACGCTAGTTTGGGCTATTGGCATTGTAAATGACAATGCCTTTTATTTAGGTTTTGGTTTTAAAAACATAAATAAAATACATTGTCATTTACAATGCCAATAGCTTAAACTCGCGTGAATGCGAGACCTATTGCATTGCAAATGCTTGTTTACCTGAGTCTCTGTTATCAAGGTGAGAGCTTTAAAAGCCCTGCCATCAACACATTATCCAAAACAGGAATATCTAAAAAAAAAACAGAAGTGTACAAGTATGTGCAATAACAGCTGCAAACAGAAAGAGAAGTGTAACATGAAAATCAGAACGAAGCGGGGAGGGTATAAAAAAAAGAGAAAATAGCACTGGAGAGAATATGCTCAAGCAAATCAAACAAGGAGACAGATGATAATTATGTTTCTTAGAAGCAGATGAAGTTGCAGGATGCGGATTAGTGAAAACAGGGAAATGGATTCTGTAAACTGACACTTTTTCCGGTATTCACCAGGGCCGGACTGGCTACCGGGCGTATTGGTGTGCTGCCAAGCTGGGGGCTGATTTCGTTGATGGGAACCTGCGTGTGCTTAAAAACATTCGTTTTGCTTTGTTTATTTCGAAGCTCACGCAGGTCCCCATCAACGAAATCAGCCCCCACCGCAGTGAAATCAGCCCCCAGCTCGGCAGCACACCAAAACGCCCGGTAGCCAGTCCGGCCCTGGTATTCACTGGCGAAATCAAAGACAAATGTTTCATTCCTGGGGTAAAGTTGGAAGATAGGTTCAGGTCTGTTGTCTTCTGGACCAGGCGCCTTTGTGCAGGTACTTTGATCCCTATGGGATTTAATCCTAATCTAAGCATCTCCTTAAATAAACGTGCCTATAACTTTCCCTTAAAGGTTCAAATGCTGGGTCTGCTTTTCTGTAGGGGATTCAGATTGTTTAATAGCCTCAGTCACAGAGCTTGTGTGAGGCAGATAATGTAAAGAAAACTAAGCATCCCTCACACATTCTTCAAAGGGGCCATCATCTTTATGCCACTGCACAGGAGCTTCTTTTTTCACAGCTGGGCATGGTTTGCTCATCTATTTTTTCAAGTCTTCATAAAAAGGCAGTTATTGGAAATAGGAGCATGGTCCATGCCAGCTAGTACTCTATGCCTTCTTCCCTCTGTGATTACACTCAGTACTTCAGTGCCCCGAGCCCTTGGCCTGTGGGCTCCATTCTTTTGAATTTAAAGGACTGAGTGGGATGATTTATGGCAAGTGCTGGTGGCATAAAGGGATGTAAGGGTTTTTCATGCATTTCATTTCAGAGAGGGCCTGAAGGCCTTAGAGCATACAGTCTTCAGTCTCTCTGATTGATCAATGAGAGGACTCAGTGCTTTAATATTAAAAAAATGTAAAAAACAGCACCCAGTGTTTTTCTTAGGAGCCTGCCACTGGGACTGCTGATTGCCAGGGTTGCTGAATACTAAGATTACCTATTTTTAATTCCACCTCATGCCTCTTTCTTCCACCTCCCTACTCGTACGGTCTCTGCAGGTACTTTTTAATCCCTTCTCCCTTTATCACTGTTTTATGTCCTACTCTTCCTCCTTCCTTCTCTCTTTTCTGCCTTTCTCTCTCTTGCACTGGGTCAAAGTCAGATGATGAAAAAGTCTCGGTGCCCAAAAACCACGGGCATAAATTAAGCACTAATGGACCTAACACTACTCATTGAAGCAAATGGCTCATTTGCTCAGTTAGCCAATGACAATATGACTTTACTTTC
The DNA here is from genome assembly GCA_963921515.1 of Calotriton arnoldi. Lineage (NCBI taxonomy): Eukaryota > Metazoa > Chordata > Amphibia > Caudata > Salamandridae > Calotriton > Calotriton arnoldi. The sequence goes on along the minus strand of CAWUFW010009757.1, from coordinate 548,491 downwards.
TAGGTCGTTTAAATACATGTTTGAATTTTACTTTTCTAGGTATGTGAAGGGGAACGAAATTCGTGAATGCCAGGAATATGTTCTTAAAGAAGGGATAGTGCATGGATGTAAATTCTCTGACACATTTTACAGTGGTGACAGGATTAATATTTTGGTCACAGACAGTTCGTTGAAACTGGGAAGATTCTACTCGTCTCTGGAACCAATTACTATTTGTAAGTACTCACCTTTTTGTACACTTAGATTTGTTCTTTTTTGATAGGGTGATACATTGTTAACCAGAGGTGGGGCAGGTTTTAAACATTGAAATTAAATAATAAACGTGATATTGAAATTATGGTACCTTTAATAGGCTAACGCATATTGTTGGAGCTGGCTTTCCTGGCTACATATTTAACTTTTTTGGGGATAGTGCATAAGCTGCACTTTTCTGTCTTCTACAGATGATTTAATGGCGAAGGAAGCACACATATTTGCTCACTTTACTAGCCCTGCATGTGGTCTAACTGAGCAAAACGTCTTACATCTGCGAGTGTGAGCGTAAGGAAAAGTACAATGAAAATAAATTCTGAATATCTGATTAGACCTGGAGCAGAAAGTTCTGGTGGACATTTTGTTTTTGAGCTTTGGCGTGTCCTCAATTAAAGAGCATCATGAGAAGCATTACACTGTGGGATGGTACTCATGTCTGAAAAAGGCTAGTTTGAGGGAATAATCTTGTTAAACCAAATTAAAGTAGCTTAAAGTTCTATGCTTATAAATAACTTGAACTAGAATGTTGTGTTATTTTATTGAGTTGTTATATAACACAATAGCCTCCGTTTCATAAGGCCGCTTGGTGCTACTTGGAATTTTAAACCTCTTGAGGGTGCTTCTACGCGGGATGAGGCCTTGAGACACCGACGCCTCAAAATGCGTTTGTTTGATTCTACCTCTGCGGTAACTGTGTTTGGTGATCCTGAGTGCATTGGTCCCTATTAGTCTAGTAGACGGAGGTGGGAATCAAGCGTGTAAGGATTTAAGCCTTGAATCTTCGTCTTGTGTTTCTTTGGTGATATGCATACTCCACTTTTTAAGTATTTAAGTTAGCGACATTATGTTGTATGTATGGGTCAATATTGACATGTTTGAGTGTTGGAAATCATAATTTGTGGATATGTGGGCAACGTTTGTGTTAACTCTTAAGCAATGCTTAATGCTTATTTGTGTGTGCCTACTGCGCCGCAGCAGGCGGGGCGACGCTCCTCCGCTCTTGAGCAGGAGCCACCCCTGGTGTCCAGGAATTCAATCTGACACGTCAACCAGCCATGCTCAGTGTTGTGGTGCTGTTACAAGAAATGCCTTTGTACGTAATGTCTTTAGCATGCCAAATATATATAAAAAACCTACATATTCCCCTCATTTTACAATTTTCTCGTGTCCATACATACTTGCTTGGCTTTGGAGAAATGTGCCAAGTCTCTGGAGTTTGTGTGTTGGACTCTGTTGCTAAAGTTCACTTATCTTTACAAGATGCCCTGAAATCATGAAGCTCTTTGTGATGCATCTAGATACTGTGGTATTCCCCATGATGTGTATCTGGTAAATAGCCTCGTCGGGAAGCAGCAAGTTGTATTTGTAGCTTTTTATACCTGTGATTTTCTAAAATGACTGCTGAAATCTAATTTTGTATCTCTAGCTGTTTAAACTTCATTTTTCCCCACATCAGTTTCTTTATTTGTGTGTTTGTGAGCAAACAGTTTAGGTAAAGTGTCTGGGGATTGCAAAAATCAAACAAAGCTGTTTCACTAAATAGTTCTCCAAGCAAGCTGTCGGATGAGAATTGCCTTCTAAGTGAGTGCATAGAAATGGGTAGGCTGTATCTTCCCGCCTGGTTTAAAACCATCTCTAAAGTAATCCTCTCACAACTGGTTTAGTTTGTCACTGCCAGATGCAAAGAGTCTGGTTCTCTTCTTGCCATGGGTGGGTGGGAGATCAAACCTCTCAAACTTGGACGTGCTCATGCCTTTGACTGATGCACCTGTGTCATTGAGGGCTGTGACCATTTGGACCATGCACCTTGGCCTGTTTGCACAAGGTTTGGTTGACGTGTGTCAAATGAAATGATAAAGCCTCCCTCATCTTCATCCTCATCTCCTCTCTCTCCATAGCCCCCCAGTTGCACCAGCTAGGCCTAATTGGAAGCTCAGTTTATTTGTGTCTCAAAAAAGAGGCATTATGTTGAGAATTTCCCTGGGTCGACAGAAAATTTTAACTATCTGAGACAGGTTGTAAACTCAAGAACCTACTCCTTTCATGCCTGCGTTGCAAGAGATAATTTATCAGACTGTGGCTGCTGCCTTGCAGGACATACCTCCTCCGCCTAAATTCCCTAGGTGTGAGGTCCAGGATGATGAACCACAGGATGAAGATGTAAAGGGGTGTTTTGTTCAGGGAGCAGATCTCATGGAGGTCCTGCAGCATCTCAGAGGCAACCTGCCTTTCCCTGAACCCGAACAAGAGGGGAGTGCCCATTTTCTATGGCATTATCCGCTCAAGGAGCCTGGTTCTCTTTCTTGGCATGGAGCGGTCTGCAAGCTGCTAGCAAGGGAACAGTAAGAACTAGCTTGAATGTTCTTTTCTAGGCACCTAATGAAGAGCCATTCATTTCAGGGATTTTTGTTAACGCTTCCCAACTAATATTAAAGTAGATTCTTAGATAGGGCATGTTAGGCTTTCAGCTTCTCAGTAAGCACACCAGTGTGCACTAGCACATATGCTAGTTCTGTGGCCCAGTCTTTCTCAAAGGTCTTTCAGACTCTAGCAAGACAAATGCAACACATTCTGGACTGCACAGCTATTATGATGAAATGGAAGACCAAGTGAGGTTCCTATCAGATCTATCTTTTGACAACTTGTGCATGACTACCGTAGAGGCTGAGGCAGCCGTTGGAGCTAGGAATAGCATTTGGATGGGGTTGTGGAAGACAGACACAACACAGAGTTCTCTCCTAATGCTTCTCCCAATAACTGGAAATAACTTTTTGGAACTCGACTTGAAGATCTATTAAATAGCCTGCAGAGGACTGAAAGCTTGTTTATCCAGTCACTTCCTAGGGGTGAGGTTTGGTTAAAGGAGACCGATTGGTCCTCCTGCTCCTACAAAAAATGACAACTGGCCCTTTAGAGGTAGGGGCTGAAACAGGGTCCTTATGTTACTGACAAATCCTGACCCTAATCTTCAGCTCCAGTTCCCCCACATCAAAGGTGTGACGATCTAGTGGGGGGCCAACTGAAGACTTTTTGGGAAATTTGGCAGGCTTTAATTCCAAATAAGCAAAGCATATTTCCATTGTCTTTTCTTTATTTACACACACTGTCCAGCCAACGCGTTTCATCCCATAACCAGTAGGGACGAAATGCGTTGGCTGGACAATGTGTGTAAATAAAGAAAAGACGATGGAAAAATAAAGATTTTGAAAAAATACGTCTAAACGTACTTCTTTACCTGGTGCACCTCCATATGCTTTGCTGATCAAGGATCTGGTACACAATGGCACTGACCAACGGCAGGTGCAGGAGGGTTTGTGCACAGGACTTATGAATCTTCATAACTAAGCGTGAGTTGCAGGCTGGAAAGTCCGCTGTTGGGTTCTCTTTCATTTGACATTTAATTCCAGATAACTGGGTAAGCAACATCATTGATCACTGGTACTTGATTCAGTTCACAAACATTTCACCAGACTTGTTGTGAGGGACTCCATTCCAACGTTCTGTGTAAGATCAGTAAGCATTGTGAAAGAGAATAATACCTATATGCAAACAGGGGCTACCCTTTTCTGAAACCACCTGGAACCATGGACAATGAACACAAGTAGACTGAACATAGGTTCCATGGAGTAGACCAACAAAAATGGAAACACAATAAATGTATATGTTAAATTAATTATGCATCAATAAAAGAAAAAGGAATGAGAACCACACACTTTGTAAGTGTGGATCATTTACTGCTTCAGAAAGTGCTTGTTGCTCGTAGATGCTCACACAGTGGTAGACAGGCGAATAAAATACAGTATATATTAAACAGTACAGCAATAGACTCAAACGGCAAATGGAACCTGCTTGGATTTACTCACCCACTGACCTATAGTCTTCTGTATACGTAGTGCCATTGATTGTCAATTTTTGTGGTTCTGTTACCTTACTGTGATTGATGGGACACTGCGACATGAGTTTCCACTTGTGAAGCCAGTTGACTCTCTAAAGTTTTGAACATTGTGGTTCCACTGCCTCTAAATGAGGCAGAGAAACCATAAGATTTGCAGGATTGGCATCTGTTTTTAAGACCCTTTAAATAATTTCATTTGTTCTTTGAGGATTCGATCCGTTTGTAATAGACATCTGAAAGATTCCTGTCGGTTGTCTACTTATGCAGAGTTTCATCTAAAACATTGAAAATATATTCGGAGTACTGAACTATTTTTCCTTATTATTTTACTCAATCATTATTTTAAGGCTATTTGGAATTAGGACTCAATGTTAGCAAAGTTAACAATATTGAGCAAGCATTGGTAAAGGCAGTAGGTTTCGCCTATGTGATTAATAATAAGATGTTTTTTGTTGTAAGTTGTAGCTTGCTGAGTAGTTGTACAATATAAGTTACAGAAAGTCTGTTAAAGTCTTATGACTTGTTTATGTACAAAAAAGGCAATATATTGTGCTGTTACTAGTGGTATAGTGCAGGTAAGTAATAGCAAAATTTTGAAAAATGAAAGAGGCGAATAATAGAATTAATTGATGTAATAGCAATAATATGTGTTTAGAAGAGTTCTGACAACTTTTGGACTCGGTGCCACTGCATCAACTGCACCATTCAAATCATGCCCCTAATGCCTGCAAGATAACTGCATTTGTGACTAACTGCCTGTTTAGTAGTAAAATATAGCAATATTTGGTGTTTAGGGGGTTCGTAGAGCTTTGGGCCTTGGTATCACCTCACCTGCTGCACTATTGAAATCATGACCCTAGCGCCTGCAAGCTAACTGCCCTTGTGACTGCTTATTTAGTAGTTCAATATAGAAATATTTGGTGTTTAGAGGAGTTCTGACAACCTTTGGCCCAGGTGCCACTGCACCTGCAGCACCATTGAAATCATGGCCCTCGTGCCTGCTAAATAACTGCACTTGTGACTGCCTGTTTAGTAGTAACATTTTGCAATAATCTGTGTTTATTGGGGTCCCTAGAGCTTTTGGCCCCGGTGCCACTACTCCTGCTGCACCATTGAAATCAAACTCCTTTTAACTGAAAGATAACTGGAATTGTGTCTGAGTGTATGGTAGTAAAATATAGCAATATTAGGTGTTTAGAGGCGAACGTTTGGGTCCAGTGTCACTGCACCTGCTGCACCATTCAAATCATGACCCTGTGGTCTGCAGGGTAACTGCACTTGTGACTGCCTGTTTAGTAGTAAAATATAGCAATGTTAGGTGTTTCGTGGAGTGTACGTAAATGTGGCCTTGCTGAGTAAGGGAACCCCCTCCGAAACCTTTCAAGTATCAGAAGCTGAGTGATAGCATGTAAAGGAAGGTGATGAAATGATGACGCTTTATCGAGGTCTCACGGTTGTCATTGTGTTTCAGTGCGTCCTGGTCCTCCAAACATCACTGTAACAAAGCTCTCCATCGACAGAATACATGTGAAATGGAACGATTCCGAGTGGCATGTCAAAGACTATGAAGTGCAAAGCAAAGATAGCAAATCACAAACCTGGACGACATATAGTGTAAGTAATTCATGCAATCCTTATATTATGGTAGGTGGTAGTTTTTTCACGTGTTTAAGATGGGCTTATATACATAACTAGGAGATTCAGGCACAAGCTTAATATTATACTGCACTGGCACTCATGCAAAGCAACACTGCGTTGACACACACAATACTGTTGGTCAGTTTTTGTGCGCAAAAGGGTATTTGGCAAAAGTGAAAACAATTTACCGCATTGCATCGCATAGCGTGACATCCATGACAAAGTAGTCCAGGACACTCCAAGCTGTATCCACTAAAGGTATATCAACTTAACTCATGCAAAGTGTTGTGACCTGTCTTTGAATGGAATTAGCGCCAAATGAAAACATGCAACCGATCGGTAAAATTAAATCTCATATTTCCACAAGTGCAATTGTCACGAAAATTACACACTTTTTTGCAATATTACTTTGTGCAGTCATTCACATGAAAACAATTGTACTTGAAGGTGTGCCTCGAGTTCAAAACTCACACCGGACACTGCTTGATTTACCTATTTGTTGTGGCGCAACACAAAATTGTGTTTGGTCGCGTATGCAATGCAGCACTAAATATTTTAGTGCAGTATTACTTTGCAGAAATCTTTATAAACCTTCCCCTATGATTCTTACTAGCTCTCTCAAGAGTTAGGATGTATTGTTTTAGCATTTTAAAATCAAGTCTGTGATGTGAGATGGGAGGGATGTGTGTGCATGTCCAAGTGTATCCTGTGCTTCTATATGCAGGGGGTTCAGGGCATACCCTTACAGGGCATAGCCACAGATTATCGTGTCCACTGTCCTAACACAGCATAAAAGATGTCATTGGTAATGTCATATGTGATGTCATTTATGATGTAAATTGTGAAATTGGGTGTGAGGTCATAAAAAGTACAAGGGGACCTTGTGGTCGGTTAACTAATTACACAGTGTGCATTTTTAGTAGTTTTGAGGTTTGCTGTGTAACAGTGATGTAACTTTATCATAGGATTTGTGGTCACATTACGTCCTGTGCTCAGTACCCCCCTATGCAGTTCCCGCTGTGGTCATGCCCTGGAGTACGTTAAAAACAGCATAGGTTAAGGACATGTGGCGTGTACTGTATCTCTGTCCATAGTATCTGCAGGGCAAGGCAGCAGCTCCTACCATGTGGTCATCATTTACAGGGACTAGGCAATGGCCTGTGAGAATGCCTGATCATACCATGTCAAGCCCTATGCACAGCATGCCTGCTACCCTACATACGTCTTTAAACATACTTAAAGGCCTGTAGACAAAAACAGATTCTGTGTACCTTGGGGAATGTTTTAGTCAAACTTAAATGAAACCAGCAGTGCTCCTGATCTCATTCTCAGTCAGAATATTTGCTAAGGTTAGATGCAAATTCAACTGTAATAAGCAGAAAATTGTGATTGGTCCGGCACTCAGTTCCTTCACCCAAATGTGATGCACATGACATGTGGTCAGTGTACTTTGGGTGCAGGACCTCCCCTTTCACCAGGTCTTGCGTTCTACACTTCTACCCTTAGAGAGAATATGTCATGGTGCCCAACTTTGACGAGTGTGCTCGATCATGTGTGCGGTCATGTACAGTATATTGGGGAGCTGGATGTGTTATGGTTATGTTGCTTACCATAACTGCTGAAATTCAGTAATATTTTGCTTCATAACCGTAGTGTGAGCTCAATTCAGTTTTCTAATTGAATTTCTGTGTTTGGTCATGCACAGCGGGCTGTTGGCGCAGGTTTGGTTTTCGGTCATGCCTCTGAGAGCAATTTCTATTAAATGATGTAATAAGGTTTAAAAAGCCACAAAAAAATCAAATTGTGGCAGAAAACACTAACGTAACTCATGAGTGTGCTGCTAATGTTTGCAAAGAGAAAGAAGATACAGAAACCATCCTTGTACTAACAGCAACCCGAGGTTTGAGTAGCACACATGAGCATATGGAAAGATATGAAAATATAGTGTCTGCTGTTGCTGATATTAATCCCTAAACTAACTGGATTTTGCGTAAACCACCAGGGGCAACTACTTTTACTGTCATAATGGCAATTGTTCCACATATAGGAGATTCTACATCACTTACAAATACAGTATACGATTGGTTAGTGAACAGGTTTAAGATTGAAGGCCTCAAGATTACTGATATCCACTCTAAACAAAGAAGGACAATTGTAGATTTTAATAAGAAACCGTGTGAATGTAAAGGTATAAAGGTAATATTTAAAAACTCTAGGTGGATATCGTTGATTATGCAACATCCATTAAAGTCTGAGCTTTCAGATCCTCAATTCTGCACAGATATTAAAGTAAATCCTCCAGGGCTTTTTATCCACGAGGAAATCTATTTGACAAAAAAATAATAAGGCAATATACATATCCAACTAGAGAGAATCCAAGCTCAGAAAAGGCCTTAGGGAATGAGAGGTAAGATTGGTGGTGTTGGAGGGCTTAATAGTAGTAAAGTTGGAAAATCTAAGACCACAGGGATTGTTTTAGTTAGAGATGTAAACTTGGAAATAGATACAAGCAGAGATCCTAAGGCTGGCTAGCTAGTGTGTCAGTCATTGCGCTATCTAAGACTTCATCCTATGGTATTATTGCATTATGCATTACTGCATAAGCCAATTCCATAACTTCTACTTTTCCTGAGAAAGCTGACAGATTAGGAAACCATATGCCATGGGAATATTGGATTCAGGTTTGGATCAGATTGACTAAGAACTCTCAACTAGTAGATTCATAGATAGAAGAGATAGGGTGCAAGTTTAGTTTGAGTAATCAACATCAAGAAGAAACATTATGAGCAGATACAAATAATATCTTGGACTAACTTTTGATAAGTCCACTTTCCAGGACTCATGGCACATGTAAGCTAGTTATGGACTAGGATATATAACAATACATTAGCTGAAGAGAGGCAGAAAGGAAGACCATATGGAGGCCTAATGATCACCATATTGATCACATGGTATTGGAAGAGTTGTTGGGTGGAAATTAAAGGTAACTCAAAGTATATAATATGTGCAAGAGGTGCATTTCAGAATATAGAGCTATTTATGACTATCTATTACAATACTGAAATGACGGAATGAGAAAAAGTGTAACAGGCTTTGGATAAGCTCTTTGAATGTATCTGATTTAGAGCACATAGGGTTCATGGTACCTCAAAGATACTGACAACATGATGATAGTAAAAGATAGAGGAGGATTTAATACTGGAAGAAAACACTTCTGGAATTGATCCCAGTCAATATTTTAATGAAGCTGTGAGGAACAAGGTGAAGCCTGTATGACCTACATGACTCAATATAGTTGAGAAAAAAGAAAGGGAGATCCCCAGCTGATACACCTGTGCAAAGTATTAAATATTGGCAGGAAAGAGATGTTTAACTGATTTCATCTTACTTAGATGTGGTGGATAATAAGAAATGTTGCAGTGATCACTACCTGTTAGTTTGTACGTTTGCAAAAAATAATGTACAAGCTCTGCAGAAACAAATGCAAACCTAGTGATTTTGGCTTCTAATAACAGGAAAAGTATAAAGTGGAGGAAAAAAAACAAGATCAAGAGAAGAATGTCCCTAAAATGTTTGTGATTGCACTCAGTGCTTCTGAAATTATTCTCCTGGAGAACAAAAATCCCTAATTGATACTGAGAGTCTATGAAGGCATGGTTGAGAACCTCAAAGATCATTTATCCAATGCATTTCCTGCCGGCAATCAAATCAGACTGGTCTATTGAGAAGTGGTTTGGCAAAGAATGCTGGATGAAAAAATGTAAATTGCCAGAAGCATTTAAGACTGAGGATAATGGCTTGGAAACAAGAGTCTGAGGTGTGAACACCAAGAGTTAATAAAACAAAAGAAAAGGCAGTATATATGGGATAAAATACCCATTACCGTACAGTTTAAGGATAATGCAAATTACCAAGCAGTTTCATGACCATGTAGAGAAATAAGACCAAACGAACTCCGAGTTGTCTTGCAATCTCCTTATGTACGGCATGGGGGGGACCTTATTCCATATAATACATGGTTCCCACCATCGCGTTTCCCACAAACTTCTTAAATTCTTGATACATAACTCTTTCATATGAAAAAGAGAGCATGCTTGCAAACAAGAAGAATAGAAATAGAATCTCTGGTGCAAAATTAAATACATCAAAAAAGCAGCTAGATATTTGTTGCAAAAAGGATTAGAAAGAGTTTAATACTAGTCAGTTTAAAAAAAAAAGGTGCAGTAGCTCGGAATGGGTAGAAACATGCAGAAAGATTCTAACATTTCTATAATTACATAAGGCGTGCAAAAGATAAACATTTTTGCCATACATATCTCCTTTCTGCTTGTCACCGTCCAGCTAGAAAAGCAGTGCAGAAGAAAGAAGACCAGAATTTTGTTTTTGTTCTTTAAACAGCTGCTTTAATTTAGCCATTGACCTGCCTTTCCCCTTGGCTGCTGGCTCTGGCATCAGGCATTGTGAGTCATAACTCAAGTTAGTAAATTCAGATACCATTTTGTGAACATAATTCTATCCTCTTCAAATTGTACAATGCTTAGATATGACTCCCATAACTCAACTATAGGCAAAGAAATGTTTTGTTGGATGGTGCTCATTTTAGTAGATGCAGTATACCTCTTGACATTTATGTAAGATTAAAACCCCACTTTAAGTAAATCAGTAGGCACACGGGTAAGAATCTAGATGATATTAAACTAATTTTAGCTCATATTTTTATAAATCTCAAACAAGGCGGTTTTCTTCCCAGGTCCGCAATATCTAGATGCTTCACTGATTCAGCCAGACCTTTGAAAATCTAAAATGACCTTAACACTGCATCCTACATGCAATACCATCCCTAGTTACTCCAGATAAAGCAATACCCTGTGGCCACTCTGGTAGTATATTCTTTCTGACTACTCTTCTGTAAGTTTCAAGGAGATAGATATTTTCCTAGAATAATGGCTCAAGTGATGCCTCTCTTGCTATTGGCTGTAAGATCTCTTCCTCAGTTAAAGCATGGCACCTAGATACATCATGCTCAAGAGGCCACGTAACAGGAGAACAGCTAAGCTGTCAGATGCCTGATGGTATAAAAGTAATGTAAGTTACAGAATAGCTTTGCTGTTCAAAACTAGGGACTGCATGCTCTTTGTAACTAGATTAATGTTTTTTATTTAAGACCTTAGCATGTGAGATTTCTGTATAAAGAGGGATATATTAGCTGTCCAAAGTCTTTGTGTAAGATCTTGTAGAAGGAGCAATGCTCAAATGTCCATTATTACATGTAGGCGTATTTTTTGTGAGTACTGTCTATATGGCTGTATCGTTTTTAATTTCTAGCACAGATGTATCCAAGAGTGGGTAAAGTCAAATTTGAAAAAGTATCCAATTTGATGGAAAACACTTCATGTTTAGAGTATATATAGATTGGTGTATAGCCGGTTTGGAGATAGGGAAAAATGGTGGCCCCTAATGCCCTGGCTCATAACACTGGGAGGGTATTGAAAGTAATCTAGAGTTTTTTCATGCAATTTCCATGTTGTACTTGACGAATTTTAAATCACAAAATTAACTGGTCATGATTTTGTTATAAGGTTCATGCTTATATAACTGTTTATACCCTTTTCACTGTTTTAGATCACCGGCAAGAACAATTGTATAATTGACAGCGCTCAACGAGATGTGATGTACACAGTGAGAGTGAAAGCCAAATTTGATGAAAATTATGGTGGGGTACTCTGGAGCAACTGGAGCGCAGAAGCAAGTGTGGGTAGGAAAAATGTTTGTTACAAAGTTTGGGCTTTTACTGGGTGAAGACAGATTGATATATCTAGCAATATTCAGTTATGGTCTTCGGTCATTGTTACTGTTCCTATAGCAGTCTTATTTTTTTTTTGCTCTTAGGTTTATTTTTCTCAGCAAGGGAATCTATAAAGAAATGCCACACTATATAAATGATGCATGTTTGTATTGCCATACATCAGGAGTGTACAAGCTGATGCGTGTGGGCTGGAGCCATGTTAGATTTACAGTATATTCACATGTAATGAATTTGTATACAATAAACAATATTTTACGTAGCCATGGCTATATCTGTAATGGATATGGCCACTAGAACTAACACTGAGCAACCATAGACAACAGCTCTTGCAGCTGTTAGAGGGAGGATACCTCGTCTTTTAAGTACTCCTCATAAGAACTTGGTAAGGCAATCTGTTTGTGTTTATTCCTCCTGCAGTGACCCTTGTGCAAATGTTTATGCCGGCTTGGTCTTCCATAGCTGTAGGAGATCCAGCAGTTGTTTTTTAGCCTGCGAGTAGTATAACAGCGATGCAAGTCTGATTACGTTTTTATTGTGGTTTATAAGTAGAAAATGTAGTGGCATTGAGAGTTTACTTGTATCACTTGTATAGACCATACCCTCTAAAGCTCAGTTTCACAGATTGGCTTCATGGATTTCTTTGTGATTCTCAGCAATTTGAACAGAATCACTAGATGCTAGACTACTATCTTAAGGCCATGTGTATGAACACATTTTCCCATCGACACAGAATGGGTAAAAACCTTTGATACATCTGGCCCTTAATCAAGTACTATGTTACTTACAGTGCAGAGTGACAAATAATTCAACTTTGTACTTGTCCCAAAGTTGTATATAGGATTGTCTACCCTACCACGAATGCGAAGCATGAATCGTTTGTGTAAATATTCAGTGCAACATGTGCACTGCTTTAGAGGTGTCTGGACAAGCCACAGCTGTAGGGCTAAGATGGAAGTACAACATGGCATCTCTTGCCCTGAAGGAAGCATGAGATAATCAAGTATGCCTGGACCAGGTCCAAAGTGATGGACAGTGTCTGGACTGATCTGATAGGTTTCATCCTGCAGCAGCTTAATTGCTGAGAGAGTATATGTAAGCTCTTTAAGTTTCCTGAGGCAAGTTGGCGTCGTCTTCTACCCCTAACAGAGTGAGTTGCTCATAGGCAAGCTCAGGGTGGGCAAGTTCACAGTCAGCTTATATGTGACGTTTCCACGTTCAAGGTGTGATCGTGTGAACTTATGTAGTCTTGTGTGTTATATTCTGAGAGACACGTAACGCTTTCTGTTACACTACCCTAAATGTTTTCGACATACATGAGAATGTCCCTCTGAACAGTCCGCCTGTCCTCCTTTCAGCTACAAATCACTCCTAAAAACCATTATGGCCCCTATTGAGACTTGCCTACCAAGCCCCAAGTTCCCCATACATTAAAATCCCAAAAGCTTAACTGCAAAGCACTATGTGGAGTCCATTACTATTTAGCAAAGATAGGCCTTTCTGTCCATCCTGTCCTCAGTCCGGGCACCTGTACCCATGTCAGCTCCACAGATTTGGTTCATATTTGGGGTCCTCAGACAATATAGGCATAAATGACACCTGGTTGTAAAAAAGCCTTAGTAGATTCCACATAGCCCTATACTGTAACGAGCATGTGTGGCCCCAGACAACACATGCATTTTTTGCCTCTGGATATAATGTGCATTTAAAATGGCACAGTGATTGGTGTAATGTTCCAGACCACTAACACCCTCTCAGTCTGCCTGTCCACAATCCTTCAATTTGCTCATGTGTCTCCGAGGCTTCATAGATCTGTCTCTGAAAGTTAACAACATTGTTCCAGGGTGATATACAAGTTTGCTTTCCTCGCCACTCCTGCCTCCAGCACTCCACTGCAGTCCCTCATTCTATTCATACCCTATGACTCTACACCTCAATTATTACCCTACACTACTCCTCTCTCTCTGCACCAGATTAACCTGGTAGCCCCTCGATTTACCCTAATTTGCACCACCTATTGACTGTTCCTGTATGACTCTGCTCCTGCTTTTTGACTATTTCATCTCTTCACTCGTCCTCCATCCTATCCCTCTCGTTTACTCCCATCATCATGCATCTACCCATTCATTCTGGCCAGAATTATTTACTCTGATAATAACTCAGAACACAGCATCCCACTCTGTTTAAACTCACTAAGATCATACCCTTTGTACCCTGGATGGGCTTCCTCTAATTATATCTCTGCCCCTCACTATGCCCCTTCTCTTGGTTCTTCCCATTATGCCTTTAAGCGCCCTTAACTAAGCCCCTATTGCTCACTTTGCTACAATCATGCAAACAACTTGCATCCCAAATGAAATGTTCATGACATCATCCATGATGTGACAAATGCTATCACATTACATAGATTACGTAATTGGTGACATCACATAGCACCTCAACATTGACATTATCAATGACATCTCTATTGTTGGTTTGCCCCCTTGACAGCAGGGGGTGAAGGCTGCAAACTTCCATCTCCATACCCTGAAGAACGTCTGATACCTTACCTATCTGATCCATTCCCTTGCAGCCCTGCCAAGTGCCATGCATCAGACGTTAGACTAATGCATTTCAGTGTGGTGGTCCGCATCACCGCACTGAAATGCACTGCCACTCTGTATGCCGGAGCGCTGCTTTTTAGCACCTCCACTGACTGTCAAATCTCTTAGCTGGCAACTTGCGCCAGGCTTGGGCATGGCTCAGCTCGGGGCTGGCTACAATGTTTCACCTTTCTCCATACACAGCAGCAATCACTGATGTCAGGTCCCAAGGCTTCAGTCTCATGATTTAATTGGCCAATCACCATAGGCAGGCCAGGCCACCTGCTGCGCGAGAAGGGCGGGCGTGGCATAGTTTAAAGTTGTTTGGCAGCCCATACTGTGTGGCCTAACTGGCAAAATGATTCAGAATGCGGCCGGAGAGTGGTGGCGCGTGACTGCCTCAGCAGCTGCCCTGCAGCCAATGCCGCGCGAGTCGGTAGGAATGTCCGACCTGGACCGCGGATGGTGCCGTGAGGAGTCACCGCGGCTGGTCAGTACCATCAATGCTACTCGCAGCTGATAAAGAGAAAGTCAAATGTCACTCACTGCACTAATCTTCTTCTACTCTGCTTCCTAATTTAATTTACTTTTAGGAGCACGTCATTTGTTTATTTAGTTGTCGCAAGCATAGTGCGGATTACGGTGCTTTTAAATAAAAATGAAAAACTACTGTGATCTCAGATCAGGGCCGAACTCTCTGAGCCACGTGCTTTGGACGTCCTAACATCATTAAAAATAAACAACAAATTGCAACACCAGACCTGGCGTCTCTCATGTATCCAGCTGCTTCGGTTGTTTTTCTGGGGGAATGTGCGCTACTGCACTTAATTGGCCCAATCAAGAAGCAGCTCAGATGTTTGTTCCGGTGCTGCTTGTGCACTGAGACAAGATGGCATCTGGATTCGTAACTCCTCACAATGTAATGTGGTGACCGCCCAACCGGGTACCGGAGGAGCGGACAAAGACAATGTAGCAGGAACAGTGGGGAGAGCATTATCTTACTTGGCTCTCTCCCCACTGCTCAGCCCATGACTGTCACATCAATCTTGATAAGATCACTGCCGCACATTATTGGGTCAAAAACTTTGAGCCCAATGCCTCTGGGCATGTATATGGGTGGGCTCCTGTGTCCTCCCGTTAAAAGTGACAGCCTGCAACTCGCATGACACCAGTGACGCTCAGAGCTGACTGATGATCCCACAGTTAGGCTGCAAGACTGGCAGAGACCTCAGAGAGCAGCCTAGCACAGCACAAGTGCAGCAACCAGGCAAGTCCGCTGGGCCTCTGTGAGCACCATAGATAGCAGCCACCTGCTCTACAGGTCACCCACTGGCCCTCTGCTTTCTAAGAACCTAGCCAAAGGCAATTCCTGATATGCCTGGCAGTGCAGTGAGGAGGACTTCAGGTGGCACAGGTCAGACTCCAGCAGAGCACTGAAGTGCAGTAGTGGTGATGCCCGAGTATATTACCGCTTAAAGGACAAAATACTCTGTAACTATTTTGGTGTTTGATGCTCATTGTTTAATATCATCGTGACACAATTATTATATAGTAGGATCATCTTAGAAAGGGGTAGTGGGTTAGTGACCATGCATTTCAGGCGTTTCGCAGCAGTTTCATGATCTTTTTAGAACTTCTCATTGCTCAAAAGGGTATAATTGCTAATATTTCCGTTAACCTATTGCTTGGATTTTTCACAAGAAAGTGTCAAGTACACTGAAACCATGGAAATATCACACATGAGCAGGCTGAAAACTTGGTAGCTGTTTTTAACTGTGTGCGTGTTTGCATGTATGCAAAAAACATTAATAAAGTACTGCCTCTGAAAGAGATGTTTACTCTTTAATATCACAGTTACACAATTGGTTTTTCTGTATGACAAGGGCACTAGCTTAGTGCCCTTCAATTTCAAGTGCTTTGCAGCAGTTTCAAGATCTTCTTACAGTTTCTCGTTGCTCAAATGGGTGTAATTTCTGATATTTATATGTTTCCCTCATCTTCAATGCTTGATTTTGCTCTCGAGAAAGTGTCACTCATAGTAGTTGAATGTCACTCATAATTACACCGAAATTATGAAAATGTCACACATAGGCAATATGAAAACTTGGCAGCTATGTCCTTGTCATTTCCAGACTTGATTTCGGAAACATTTAATTGGCAGTAACCCATCAAACTCCACTAGTTCCACTCAGCAGCCAGGTTAGTTCACTCTGCAAGCAAATTAAACCACATTATCCGAATAATTTGTAATCTCTATTGGCTCCTCAGGTAACAAGACTCCAATTAAAAATCTGCTGTTCAGCCCACAAGGCCACCCACAAGGCCATCCATGAAAATACCCAGCCCTATCTTTTGTGATCTTCTCTCTAACTCTGGTGGATAAAGGGGCTAAAATGTCACAAAATCTTAAATTTGGGCACTCCTAAATTCAGAACTGTACCAAGCCGAACACAGTCCTTCTCAGGTGCGACCCTGTCTTCCTCTTGATTTAACAACCCTAACCCTAGACTTCATTTTCACAAAGCAACTTAAAAATGGCATCTCTTCAGACTATACCTATACTAACTCTCAAAAGTTATTATTGTTTAGCGCAAACAAGTTATGCTACGTTATATGGTTCAGTGTAATCTCATTGTCACACTTAAGAACCTAGGATCCATTCTAAGTACTCTAGAGTTTATTTTTGTTTTGAGTTGCTGCATAACAATATGTGACCTACAAATCCCCCTCGCATCTTGATGTCATTTTCTTCTGTGCTTTAGAAATGTTTTAAAGTAAACTACCCTCTTGTTTATATTGGTATGAATGTAAAGGCTTACCTCTTGTAAAATCATGACTATCAGCCATTGGTAGTGTGGCCCTGAGTGTAGACCTCTCACTAGCAGTCATGACGTCAAACCAGCTGTATATGGCCTTTGGTAGTGCATAACAGTCTCTGAGTGCAGGGCCTCTGAGCCACAGAACTAGCTGCGCGTGTCCTTTGGGCATGCTAATGTGCTTTGGAAGCACTGCCACTCAGGGCCGGTCTGGCCGTAGCAGGCAGCAGGCGTTTTCCAGGTGGGACGGAAATGTGGGGGCCGGTTTTGGACCGGTGGGGGCCGGTTTTGGTACAGGGGGCCAGTTTTGCAGCAGTTTTGCAATATTGGCCCCCTGTACCAAAAGCAGCAGTAGTGTTTACCACCAGCAGCCCCCCCTCCCCTGGGGCCAGTCCGACTTAATTGCCAGGGCTGGTTTGCGTTCCCAGTCTGGCCCTGCTGCCACTGCACGCTAGTAAAATCTGTTTTCCTCTGTCAATGTCACTTTCTTTTTCAATGTGAATGTATAAATCCTAGGATCCACTCCTCCCTCTTTATCCTCAGACTGTTTCGTACACACCATGACTCCATCAAACACTCAGTCAATCACAAATTCCACCACCTCATTGTGCACAACACGATGCACCCCTCCCCACAACTCTCAACCCTTTCTGTCACCCTGCACTGGAGCCACACTTCCCCATACGCCTGAACCAGATGTTTACACCTTGTGGCCATGCACTGCAGGCTTTTGGCATCAGCTAAGCCATCCCTGCTCTTTTCCTTTCTTAGTTGCACCGTACATTTTTGATGTTTAATTTTTTTTAGATTAGGCAAAAAAAAAAAAGATATTTATTTTTCCCCAAATTTGTCAGATTTACATGCAAACTTGAGAATCTGAAATTTGATCTATGAATCCCACGAGAAACCTGGCCTTGTGTCCGCTTTAACTGTGTAGCCAGCCTTATTTCATAAAAAACAAATCATAAAAATCATATGTACGTTCAGAGGGGATTTGGGTCAGCCTCAGTTCAACTTTCGGTTGCATTTTACTTCTGCAGTAAATAAGTCAATAGGGCAGGAGGTCATTCCACTTTAACCATTGGCTCTCTTGTACTGTGTGTTGTGATATTTTGCCCGAGCATATTCATGTTCACCTGCCAGGACAGGTGAGCCAACATTTTCCTTTGCCAATGCTGTTTTCATTCCATTCTTTATCCGTTTTAGGTCTGGCGTTAGCCAAGATCTTTTGTTTTTCAATAAAAGTCTGTAAAAATACATAATTACAAGGGCTTTAGGTAAACCGCCTTCATCCATTGGACTATTGTCCTGTCATTCACATTTTGCTTTTGCCTACCACAGCATATAGCATGAGGCAGTAGGTCACTTCAGTCATTGCCCCCCCACTATGAGTGATGCCATTTTTCCTGTGGTTTGTCTTCACAACAGCTTCAAAACGACTCCCATAAAATGATGAGGTCAATGTATGCTTTTTTGTTAATTATTATTTTAGCCTTTTTAAACTTTTTTTTTTTTTTTTGCCTTTCCTTGCCCTTCCTCTGACACCTCCTCCTTGTTTTCAAGAGAGGGTTCGTTACCCTGAACCATTTTGCTTTGCTTTGAAAATCACCCACCATGGCTCCTCACTCGCACCTCCAATGTTATTATTAAATGGAGAGTAAAGCGATACTAGTCTCGGCTGAGATTACACACCAGGGCTGGACTGGTCGTAGCGGGCAAAAGGCGTTTTCCTGGGAGGCGGGAAGGGTGGGGACCAGTTTTGCAGCTGTAAGGGCCGTTTTTTAGGTCGAGCCTAGAGTCAACGCGCATGCGCTGCTCTGCGAGGCATGCAGTATTAGAGTATGGACTTGAAGCTCCGCCCACTCTCTGCCCATGTTTTTCATTGGCTTGTGTCTTTTTTTTTTTGTTTAAATCTTTTTTATTGACATTCTTTCTTGTTTTAATCAAACCACATGAACAATGCATAGACACCATGTATAGTTACTTCCAAGCGATGCAATACCAAATACAGATCTGTGTAATGTCAGATGAGTTATCGAGTAGGATACTGAGAGAAGACTCGCGACAATGTCTGTGCAGAGGGCATGGCAATGCCAAAAAGTCTTACCACTGAACAGTGTTCAGGCGTTCCAGACATGGTGTATTATAGGCCAGAACTGTGGGCATAGGGTACAACAAAATGAGGACAACTTAATCAAAGGAAGGGTAAGGCAGTCGCTTGAGACCTGCTGCCGTATGTGGTATAACAGAGGGGGCCAGTCCTAACAGGGCTTAATGACAGCGGCTTTATGAAGCGGGGTCATACATCCATGAAAGTCGGTACCACTCTACACATGTGCCCGGGAAGTGTGAGTGCTGGGTGTCAGACCTGGTCACCGTCTCGAAGCTCCCCAGTGTTATTGACTATGCCCTGCAGATTCGACACCATAGTATCCCATTGAGACTTCATTGGCTTGTGTCTTTGTCCTTCGTAAATGCTGGCTTCTGATTCAGCAATCGGCTTGTTAGTCCCTCCTTAGTACGGCCTTGTCTTCATTTGCAACCTCCCATGGTTACTGGTCCTTTTGTCCTTTTACTTCTGTTGCTACACAGTATGTCTTATTTAGTCTGTAAGCACTACTTTCTTTAATGAGTTTCTCCTACTGCAGGTGCGACATGCTTTCCTGCAACATTCAGCGCGCCATGCACGCTTTCACTTTCCAAGCAGCTCGTCACTTGAAGGCTCCTCTTGGGTTGCTATCTTTTGATGTCTGACCATAGAGTCAGCAACCCAATTCTTTCTACCCCTTACTTGTTTTCTCCAGCTGTCACTTCTTTACTGTCGCTAAACAGACATTTGTTTATCACCAATGCGAACAGGGCTGTATGCCTTTTTTTTTTTTTTGGGTTGTTTCATTTAAATTAGTTGAGCAGGAGATTAATTTGCCATTGCCAAGAGTTTTTTATTTTACCATTTAATGTAAAATATGCTTTACAGTTAACCTCCAACCCCATCACGCCTCCTGCAACAATTCCGCCCGACCCCTCCCTAATCCCGAGTTAACCCGTCTAGCAGCTTTATGCCGCTATCTTGTGTAAACAGCAGTTCACGTCTACACAACACGACGCGCTTACACTTTTAAATATGGAGCCCCACCCGCTTTATCTTCTGCATATCACTTATCTACTGCCTTGCGCCTATACATAAGCCATGTACTGACACCCATCATCTCCAGACTGTCCGCTGCCTTGTGCAATCTTGCAGAGGTCTAGTCACACTGTGCTCTCCTTCTTCAAGCACAGCAACCATCGGCTGAGAATCTGATTTCTCTTGTCTTCGTCGACTCCAGCTGAGGGAACAGAGGGTGGGATAGCAGAGTTTACTACACCATTGTGGAGGCCTCCATGTTAATGGGGGAAGGGGCTGCCTGCAGTGATCCAATACACAGCCAGCCATGGGTCAGTCGCCCAAAGAATGACCATGATGGGCAGAGCAAGATCCCTTTGTGTCGACTCTGACACTTCACCAGGACCACGGGGTGTGTGTGTGGGCCACAGTAGTGAAACCACACACAAACAGGTATTTGTGCATAAATCAAGATTTCAAGAGCCTTGTTAAGCAGTATGTGCGTAGTTCCCCACATAATTTTCACTTTGCATGATCTGCGCAGGGTCATATGCTTCTTTCTTGAGTGTCTCACCTAAAAACTGTGGAGTGGGCAAGAAATACTCTGTATTACCACATTATGCCCTCTTCCAAAGCGCGTCACTAAGACCCCTTAAATATGGCACAACTGGTATCGGTATTTGCCATGTGCAGTGTTAACGTAACATAAATCGCAATGCAGTAGGTCTCGCAAAAAATGACAGCTCCTTCAGACAGTTGCAAGTTTGGAGCATTATTTAAATGTCTCAAACTTTTCAAACTTTGGTCGTGTGCTGTATTGTACAGCACACATAGAAAGTGGGCAGAAGTGTAATTATGTCAAAGCATGGCAGTCAGAGTTTTTTGCAACGAAAGAAACAAGCATTTGCAATGCAATAGGTCTCACATTACTGAAACGTTTGAGCAATTGGCGTTGCATTATTATTAGCAATGCCAATAGCTCAAACCTTCAGTAATGTGAGACCTGTTGCATTGCAAATGCTTGTTTGTTACTGGGGACCGATATTGCAGCACCGGTTTTGCAGCGGTGCTGCAATATAGGCCCCCAGTAACAAAAGCAGCAGTGCTTCACACTTGCACCCCTGCTCTCCCTATCCGGGGGGCGGTTCCTACAAAATTGTCAGGGCTGCTCTGGGTTTCCAGTCTGGCCCTGTTACACACTCCTTTCCCTGGAGGCTCCCACCCGTCAGCTGCCTCAGTCCCTCTTGTTGATTTTCTATTCTCCACAAGCGACCATATACAGCAGCAGCAGCAGCTCTTACTCAGTTAAAGTTTAACCAACTGTAATAAATAGGTCATATGCGATGATAAATAAAAAAATAGGATATTTATTTTGAAGAAGTATGGATCAGCACAGTACACTCAACTGCTCAGGAAGATAACTCTCCAACTTCTGTTGCATGGAACATGGAACATCACGCACCATAGCAACAGATTACACATGGTATTTTAAACATAAATGCATTGCAAAGAAAGGCATTTAAAGAGACAGGCGTACTAGGAAAGAGAATGGAACACATCTCATCCCTTAAAACTACAACAAAAACAAAACATGGATCAAACATAGTCTCTGAATTTAACTGGAGGACTAGCAATCCTCCCACTCACTTTAACTCTGGAAGCCACAGAATCATTTCCTAAAGAACTATCAACACATGTCCTGGTACCACCACACACACGGTGATTATCAGAAACACTCGGAAATTTGGTTCTCACAGTATATGTATCACTTCCAGTGTTGTCTTGGAAAACTCCATCAGCTCCAGCACGACACTTGACAACTCGCCTTACGTTCCACACTTTTCCATCTTGAGTTACTACACTGTTAATATTGACTTTAACTACTCTGCGTGCGGGACCATATTTGGAAGTACCTTTAGAAATGAAACCAGGTTTCAGTATCCTCACCCAGTCGCCTACGACAAAAGTAGGAACTTTCACTTTCCACCTAGAATCAGAAACATCAAATGCCACTTTTTGCCATGGGTTTTTGGGCCAAGGAACAGGTTTCAAGGGTGCAGGGTAAGATTTTAACATTTTGTCACTCGTGACACACTTAGAACATTCTCTCACAACCCTATCAACCATCTTGTCCATGCTAGGCCACCAAAAACTAGTTCTCACTAATCTTTTCATAGAAGACATTCCAGGATGGCCTTCATGAGCAAGTTTAAGAATCTCATCTTGCATGAGTTCTGGGGAACACACTTACCGTTTTTAAAAATAAAATCACTTTCAACCTCTAACTCACTAGACACCTGCTGGAAAGATTTAAGTTCAGCAGGAACTTCACTTACTTTAGGCCATCCTTCCAAAATAAAGTTCTTTAAAAGATTCCATCTATTGTCTGCAGCTACGCTGTTTCTCCATGAATCTTCTGAAATGGCAGAGAATTCCTCAGCAACGTAATCACCAACAGATGCAACAAATTCAATATCATCATTCATCACAGACTTTTCTTCGTCAGGGCAAGGTAAACGGGAAAGACAGTCAGCGGTCACATTTTGTTTACCTGGAACATATTCTACAGAAAAATTATATTCTTGTAACCTTGACATAAGTCTGCTTATCCGTGCTGTGGCATTGCGACCTCCTCCTGGTGACAAAATGGAGACTAAGGGTTTGTGATCCGTCCTAAGCAGAAATCTACTTCCCCACAGAAAATTACGAAAGTGCTCAATCCCCCACACACACCCCAAAAGTTCCTTTTCAATGACAGAGTATTTCCTCTCCGTGTCATTGAGAGTGCGGGAGGCAAAAGCAACGCACCACTCATCCTTACCACACTTTTGGGAAAGGACACCACCAACTCCATACAAACTGGCATCAACAGTAACTATGCACAGCTTGTTAACACAGAAAGGTTTCAAGGTGGGTGCCCGCACAATCTCATCTTTTATTTGCTGGAAAGCATCTTGTTGCTTTTACCCCAGCAGAAATTTGTCTTTTGCCTAGTAAGCTCCCTAAGAGGCTCCATCTTAGTAGCGAATCCTTCAATAAACTTACTGTAATACTCACATAAGCCAGCAAAAGAGAGTAATTTCTCTTTGTTATCAGGCGCTGGGGCCTTTACAATGGCATCAACTAGAGACTTTTTGGAACAACCCCATCCCCAGAGAGTGTGTGTCCTAAATATTCAACAGAATCTCGAAACATTTTACATTTGTTATCTTTGAGAGTTAAACCATGTAACTCCAAACGTTTGCAGACCTCAATAACATGTTCCTTATGCACTTTATGACAGGGGGAAAATACAAGAATATCATCTTGGAAACATTTTACATATGAATCCAAGTCCATGAAAATATGATGCATAGCTCTCTGAAAAACTGACGCCGCAGAGGCTAAACCAAAAGGCATTCTTTTATACTGGAAAAGCCCCTGCGGTGTAAGAAATGCCGTAAGTTCTTTAGAATCATCAGTTAAAGCGATTTGATGGTACGCCGACCGCAAATCGAAGGTGGAAAACACCTTAGCTCCCTCCAACATACACACAACTTCATTAATCTTAGGCAGGGGATGGCAGTCTACTACCAAATCGGCATTCAGCGCCCTCAAATCCACACAGAGTCTCAAACTTTTGTCAGCCTTCCTGGCCAAAACTATGGGAGAAACCCATTCGGACGACTCTACCTCTTCAAAGATGTCATCATCAATAAGGCTCTGTAACAGAACTTTGAGGTCTTCCCTCACATTAATAGGTACGTTCCTTAGTTTTTGTTTGACAGGTACTGCA
Organism: Calotriton arnoldi; assembly: GCA_963921515.1. Classification (NCBI taxonomy): domain Eukaryota; kingdom Metazoa; phylum Chordata; class Amphibia; order Caudata; family Salamandridae; genus Calotriton; species Calotriton arnoldi. The sequence continues at coordinate 524,624 of CAWUFW010009757.1, read as the reverse complement.
CCTACCTTTAATCTGATTTTATGACTGAAATTGTTGAGTTTTCCTAAACCCTTTGAAAACACTTTGGGGAAAGCATCTACGATCTCACTAATAGTCTCACTTTCTTTCATCTCGCTTTCTTTCAAACCATCAGAAATCACCATAACTGGATCAGAACTCCTGGGATTAAGAATTATTCCCAAGCTCCACTGATCTTTCCACCCTAACACATTCATCCCTTTGACAGCAACGTACAACTTCACATATGCAACACGCCCTTTGAAAGTCATTTCAACCTCAACAAAACCCTCCATGTCAATAATGGTGCCATCAAAAGCTTTGGCAATAATGTCAGACTTTTTCAAGTCTTCAAAACTCAACACCCCTTTGAAAACATCAATAAAATATGCCTTAGTAATTATAGTCCAGGGTGACCCTGAGTCAGCCATGAGTTCCAAAGTAATCCCAAGAACGTGTACAGAACATTTAGGAGGTCTTAAACAAGACTCAGCATTCTCCGGGCATTCTTCATCAGTAATGGAAACAACAATACCCCTGTTATTTTCACTCACACTATCATCGTACTGATGCTCATTCAAAAAGGAAATCTTTCCTTTGTTAACATACATTCCATAACTACTTTTGCAAACATTGGCAAAATGCCCACGTCGTCCACACTTCTTGCATTCTTTACCCAAGGCAGGACATCTAGGAGAAGATGCCCCATGACTGACACTTCCACATCGAAAACAATGAAAATCTTTGTCAGATCTTTTAAAATTATGTTGACTACTTGTCCCACTACGAAAAGAATCAGGTTTGACAGCACAAACATCTTCGACCTTTCCCTTTCCTTCTTTATCTAAAGACTTCATCCATTTTTCTGTTTGTTCCATGGCTTTGGCAGTTGTAATAACATCTCTCAAGTTCGGGTCACCCATAATCCATAATTGTTCTTGGACTTTTTTGCTCTTAACGTGGACGATGATTTGATCCCGGATCATTTCATCTGTGATAGGCCCGAAATTACAATTCACAGAAAGAAAGCGTAAACCCGTAAGAAAGTCATCAAAAGATTCTGAATCTTCTTGAGCCCTAGTATAAAATTTGAACCTGTTCAAGGCAATACTGGACGTAGGCTTAAATCTAGATTCAATGCGGGCCATGGCATCATCAAAAACATTTCTATCACCGTTGCCATCTGTTTGAGGAAGAGTCCTGAACACAACTTGACCTTCCGACCCTAAAGAGTGTAAAAGAATGTTTTTCTTTCTTTCTGCAGAAAGCCTCTCACCATCAATAGCTTTAAGATAAGTCAAAAATTCTTCTTTCCACCTCGTCCAAGGAATAGGTGGTTCCCCTTTACTTTGAAGAAACTTAGAGGGTGGTTCAAATTGCATCATGAAGGTAACGTAGGTAGAAAATGTTTAGTTCAAAATATTGTGCACACAGACAAAAATGTGAAGAATTGTGAATGACAGTAGAAAAAGAATGTCATAAAAATTAGGATGAAAACCTTACAATGTTTTAGTTTTGTTGCTGAATACTCAATAAATATAAAAATACTAAAAGTGTGGCACAAACTTTACAATATTTTACTTTTGTTCCTGAGAAACCAACAATAGAGTAGTCAATAGAAAATGTGTGGTCCAACATAAAAAAAAAACTTACTGGTAAAGCATCATCTTCCAATATAAGCAAACAAATTTTCTCCAGCAGCAAATGAAACTCTCTTGCATCGTGGTAGGCTTGAAGAGATAAAGAAACAAATTTGAAGCCTCACGCTAGCGTGACTGCATTAAACGCTGCATGTAGTTGAATCTTAATTCACTCTTCCGTGTTTCAGTTTCCAAGGAGATGGAAATAAACAAAGATGGCGGCTCACGCTAGCGCGAATGCGTCATGCGCTGCGTGCCACAGATACGTAGCTTGCACTTGTACATAGAAGCTTCTTTAGTGCGAGCGCTCGTGGGCTTTCCTGCTCCCTGGCAACAGCTTGAAAGGAATCCAAGCGCGAGAGAGGTCTCGGGAAAAGACGAGCAACGGCAATTACGTTGGAGGTAACACAAACATACAAAATACAAATGAAATGTTTGTAAATACCTCATAAAATCCAGAAATCCCACTCAGCTTTGAGTTGTCTTGTAGGGATAGGGCTCCAAGGACTTGAATGATAGACGGTTTCTAACGGAAGTTGTAAGGTGGTTCAGTAGCTCTGGTATAAAATGATGCTATCATAAAGTTGTAGAAGTGGTAGAAGAAGCGATAAAAATAAAGATGTTGATGCCCACGACAGTTCCTCAGGATTAAGATTAAGAGAAAAAAACGAAGGTTCCATAAAATAGATCGCTCCTGTGCTGAAAGAAGTAGCAGATCGGTTTCCACTCGTCGCCAAATTTGTAATAAATAGGTCATATGCGATGATAAATACAAAAATAGGATATTTATTTTGAAGAAGTATGGATCAGCACAGTACACTCAACTGCTCAGGAAGATAACTCTCCAACTTCTGTTGCATGGAACATGGAACATCACGCACCATAGCAACAGATTACACATGGTATTTTAAACATAAATGCATTGCAAAGAAAGGCATTTAAAGAGACAGGCGTAATAGGAAAGAGAATGGAACACCAACACGAAGACACTCCAAGGCTGGCATCAGGCCTGCGCTTATTGCTACTCGCAAAGATGAGTGTTTGGATAGAGCATGTTAACCAGGGAACTGCACACCCTTCCACGCACAGGCTCTCCTCTTCCAGCTGCTACAGTTCAGAACAGTATTGTTTCTGGCATGCCATGTAGCCATGCTTGCCTTTTTTGCTTTATTTCTGGGACACGGTTCCAGGTACCTCAGCAGGCATGTACACCTCGATAATGTGGTGCTTTCTTTTCCATTATGGTGATTTCATGCGAGCCTTACAGTACCATTGTCACCAGGCAGGAACCAATGCTATACCCTCCAAAGTGCATTTCACATTATATAATATATAATTCCATTTATAAAGCGCCTGGTTACACCAACATTGTCTGCTGCATTTCGGTTTGTGCACCTCACCCAACAATCCTGCATCACTTTAAGCTTTAAGCTTGCTTTCAACTCTTTATAATTCCCTGAACATCTACCTTGCTTGGTCTGAAACAATTTGCAAACTAGGTTCTTATTCAACTTTGCGGACCTAATTCACAAGTATATAGCTGTCACTTATTCCTGTAGTAGACCTGGCATACTACTGAATTTCATCTGTAATAACTCACATGTAGTCACTGGAAAAGCTTTGTGGATCATGCTCTGAGTAAAGAACTTTCTTTCTTTCGCAGTGGCGGCTAGTGAAAATTGATAGTGGTGAATGTAGAGCAAGGGGGCACAGTGTGGGGGGCATGGACACAGTAAACAAAAAAACACAACCGCACACAAACTGAAAAACCCACACTAACCACAGATCTGTTAAACATAAATCCTCCATGTGCACACGTTAAACAAACAGGACAAAACTGCCCCACATGAAAAACAAGCACAGGGACAGCTCTCCCTCATCACATTCACACTAAGTGTGAAGTGTCCCCTCTCACCCGCTAACTCAGGCCAGCACTCCCCTTGTCGTCCCAAACACACCTCCCAAGTGTCACAGCCAAATCACCAACAGCCCTCTCACAAACATACTAGACGAAGCCACACACAGCTCTGCTAGTTTTCACACGTAACCTCTGTCTCTCAGATACACACATCCAACACCACAGTTACTCTAAACAAGCATTTGCAATGCAATAGGTCTCGAATTTGCGAGAGTTGGAGCTATTGGCATTGTAAATGAGAATGCCTTTTATTTATGTGTTTACAAAACCTGCAAGCGCTACGTAAACACCACTTGCAGTTTTTGTAAAAACATAAATAAAAGGCATTGTCATTTACAATGCCAAAAGCTCAAACTCTCGCAAATGCGAGACCTTTGTCGCACCTGCACTTTAGCTTTTAACATGTTAATTTCAAAAAAATTGTGCAAAATGTTGTGAAAAGGAAAATCAGCATTTAGCACTATATTTTAGCTGTGATAAAGAAGGTAAAAGTGGAGAAGGAAGGGGAAGGTAAAAGAGAAAGACTGCTTTAAGGAGGTTAGAAGAAAGAGATAGGGTGTGAGAGGGCAAGAGGGGAAAAGGGCTGTGAGCCAGTAACATTTAATAGATAGTGCAGTGAGGATGGGAGAAAGCGAGAGTGTATTGCGGGAAGGAAATACAAAAAATACCTCAGGAAGGGAGCGGTAAGAGAGAATGTAGTTATAAACTGAGAGCGAGGAAAAGGTTGCAAGGAGTAGAGAGGAAATAATGCAGTGAGGAAGAGGTACAGAGGAGAGTGCAGTGGGCAGGTGACAGGGAAAAAGCCATTTGAGGAGGGTGACAAAGTATGCTGAGAGTGTGAACAACATCAACTTGTGAAAGGAAGTCAGGGGGAACAAACGAGATCCCTGAAGGAGAAAGTGTAGACGATGTGAGAGAGGAAAAGGAGCAGTAAAGGAAGAAACGCATTTTATGAAGTGAGAGAGTAAACTAACAGAAGAAATGAAGTTGGAGAGGAGTATACAGTGGGGATAGACAGAACACACATATTATCTTCTAGGGCCATCAAATAAGAACCCTCAATGTAGTGGAAAACATGCAGGAGGGGGTTAGAATGCTACATTTGACTGAGAACTGTTTTAGAACTGTAAGTGATGCAATAGCAGAGAGAAGCAGTCGACCGAGATGGTACGAGTTTGCGCAGGCAGGGAATGGCCCAGCGCAGTAAGAGGAGGGCCACTGGAATTATGCAGAACTGGAGGCTGAAATTATGCGGCAGGGTGACTAGATTATGAGGCAACGGAATGCAAATTATGAAGGAATAATCTGGTTCCTTTCTCTTAAAAGCAGCTCAGCAAAGCAGTATATTACGTTTCACATTTATGATTTACGTGTCTCGCTAAATTAATTAAGGATTTGAGAGAATAGAAAAAGATAATACATATAAAACATTATTTGTCTAAAGTCTGAGTGTCTATTTTAAAATAACTGCAGTTTTGAGATGAGTGTCTTTGATTTCAAGATAAAAGAACACATTTAAAAAAATCGTGACAAGGGAATCATTCTATCCACCTTGTTTGGGTTACTTCTAAGTACTACTTGGTTTTGTTTCCTGCTGCAGACAAAACAAGCATTTGCAATGCAATAGGTCTCGCATTTACGCGAGTTGGAGCTATTGGCATTGTAAATGACAATGCGTTTTATTTGTTTGAAAAACCAAAACATAAATAAAGGCATTGTCATTTACAATGTCAATAGCTCAAACTTCAGCGTAAATGCGTGACCTGTTGCATTGCAAATGCTTGTTTATATATGCTAGCGTGTACTGCAAGAAGTTTCCGGACTGGAGTGTCGCTCTGTTAAAAGATATGGACGTGATTCAGAAGGCCAAGATATCCTTCAGTGGGTATGCATGGCACTTTACCTGTAACAATGTCAAACCTGGTTGAAGTGATCCCTGTAAAGTGCAAAGACCATATTGTTGCAATCTATATTATAAAAATGACAATAAAAGATATGTTTTAAAAAAAAGAAGAAAAAAAACTTGAAGCAAACAAAGGCAGCGAAGGTGTGGGATTCGAACTTGCCACTAGTTGAACAATCCAAGTCCTGCAATGGATGCAATAGTCAACTGAACAAGCAAGATCTTAACTGCGCCGAATTATGCCAAATTTAGAGTGAAAAACAATTACGTTTTCAAAGAAATGTTTCTACAGAAATTTACCCTGCCCAGCTTTATTTTCTTTGAGGGTTGGATTAGAAAACTCATTTAGATGCCTTCGTGGGTTTAGCGATGTCCAACATTATCTAAGGTTTTTCAACAGCTGCAGTACTAGAGGCTTAGGAGCTGCGCGCAGCGGAATTTATGCTTTTAAGGAAAAAACGAAAGTCAACAAAGTTCAACAGTGAAAAACATTTCTTAGAAACGGTAAGCCTACACCTGTCACTAATACCACGGGACCTCGAAGACGGTTGGCAGGGGCGGGACGAGAAAGATGAGCAGGTACAAAAGAAAAGAAAAAAATAAAGCTTTACACTCACATTGGAAAACCTTACAGCAATGTATAAGCATTCGAACGATACATTCAAATAGTGCACAGCGGTAAAACTCGGATAATTAAAATGTGTGAATGCAGGATTAACTTTGCCAACAGAGTCCCCGATAAACCGATTAAGATGCCAATGTGGAGATGTATCGAGCTTTTCAGGTTACAGACCGGTAGCTTCTTGGGGGTCGATTAAATCATTTTACCTGCCAAGGACAATAAAACTGCTGCTCTTGACTTCTGTAACAGTGCTTCCTAAACACACGAATAACTATTTGTATCGCACAGCTCACGAGGTAAGGACGTGTGCTAGGTTTCAGAGAATTTTCACAACAACAGCCTTAAGTGGCCTCAGCACCACTCCCATGGGTATGTGAGATACCAAAAGCTACATGTACAATCTATTCAAAGCATATTAAAAAACCACTGGCAAAACCAAACGGTTTGCTTTTGCATAGTGGAAAGGTTTTTACCAAGCTTTACTAACAAACAACAAAGGTAAAGCATGGAACAGCAGCAGTGCAAGGCTCCCTAATATAAACGGGTGCAGGGCAGGTGGCAGTGCTGGGTGCCCTTACATAAATAACAGCGAAAACCTAGCTAGCTGCAGCACGCGCGCGCACACCAAGTCCAGCAGGACTGCAAGCTTCCCTCATATACACAGAACATAGGCAAACACAGACAGCTGTAGTGCAAGCTTCGCTCCCTATCAAGACAGTGAAAACCTTGCACGATGCAGTGCAATAAAATCCCCCAGCGCCGCCTCCTCCCCACCCCACACAGCAGGACTTCAAGCTTCCCTCACTTCCACAACACATGCAGCAGACTTCACTTCCTCTCAGGCAAGTACAGCATGGAAACACTAGATCAATCTTCCCTACCTCACAGAACAGAACATGTCAGGCAGCAGAGGTATAAAAAGTTCTTACCTACTGAGGACATCACGAGCTGAGCGTGCGTGCGCATTAAAAAGCGCAACTGCTTAAGGCTTGCGACGACGTCAGTGCGTGGGGCATGGGCGGGGCATGGAGCGCGCGGCTGGAAGAGTCCGGGGCTCCCGTGAGCTGAGGGAGCCCGTGTGTTGGAGAAGCAAGGCGGGAGCCCACCCCGCAGAGGGAAGTCCGGCGGGAGCCCACCCCGCCTTCGTGAATGCCGCATGGTGCGGCCTGAGCAAGATTTCAGGCGGGGCTCCTGTGAGCAAGACAGAGCCCCGCGTGTTGCTGCGCCAGTGACCGGGTGAAGAGGCGAGTCCCCCCTGCCATTGAGGAGACCAGCCTGGGAGCAGCGCAGAGTCCCCACAAGAGCCGGTGAGTGGGGTTGAGCGGGAGGCATGCTGGACGCCGCGCCTGGACAGGACATGTGCACGCGTATGGTGCGAGCAGGAGTTGTAAAAAGACGCGAGCCGTACGCGTGCACATCTCCTGTCTGTTAAGCTTGAGCACAGACAGTCGATGTGCACGCGTACGGCTTGCGGCGTTATTACAACTCCTGCTCGCACCATACGCGTGCACATCTCCTGTCCAGGACTTGCCGTACGCGTGCACCTGTCCTGTCCCGCATCGCAAAGCAAGTCGGCAACAATAGATCTCGCCTGGCGAGCAACGCATGGCGCTGCATCGCTAGGCGAGACCTAAAAAGTCCTTTCTAGGTTCATCAAATGGGGATCCTTACATGTGCTGAGCCACACTAAGTTTTTAAATGGCAGTTTCAACAAGCAATGGCTGAAGGCGAGCAGTTTACATCCACAAAGTGTCTGGGGGTAGGCACCGCGTTTCGTGTGAGGACCCTTTAATAACATTTGATTCGTTTGTGGAAAATGCAGCAAATGTATATTTTTTTGCTTGAGGATGTCGAGCCCCACATTATTTGTTTCCCTTGGCCCTGAGTAATCGGAACAGAGACTATCGTGCAGGAATTTGTGAAAGGGACAAGCAACAGTCAGGAGCCTGAAGCGCTAGGAAATACAGTGATGGACTCTGAGTGACAACCAGAACAAAAAGTGCCTAAAATATTAAGTGCTGGAGGAGGACTTTACAGAAACATTTCAGTTTAATCAGGTATTTTAACTTTAATGACACTTTGCACTTGCAAAAAACATGCCGCATTCTTTGCACAAGGGCACACCTATCCCCTCACAAGGCATCAGGATTCGCAGCAAGTCTCTGCCAGAATTCTCCACGGAGGATAAACCCACTTAGGAAGCAGGAGCGAACATGCGAGGCAAACAGGCAGAAAGGCAAGTGGAATGGAAAACAATGCGAATCATAAATGGTGGTTATAAAGTGAGTGGGGTTACAGATTTTGGGTCAGGCTAGAAACTGGACCAAAGTAGGGGAAAGCAAGAGAGGGCGTTGCAATGGGCAGCAAGAGAAGGGAATGAATACACGAATTTAGAGCAGGCACATGAAACAGGTGTAAATAAAGCTAATCTGACACACCTGCCTCGCTGGAGAGAATCAGCCTTTATGCAGTGGGAAGAGAAAATGAGTGGGAAGAGACTTAAGGAAGGAGACTGTAGAAAGGTCCTGACCCAGAACCGGACAGGAAAACAAATCAAGGAAACCCAGGAGCCTCTCCTAAGCAGAGTCCCGGAGATGAAATAATATCCGAGCGCGCCTTTCACTTCAGACTGTGTGAGTCAAGCATGGTACTTTCCTTCAAGTTGATGACGGAAATAAGAAAAGGAAAAAACAAGCGTGTGCGTCTCGCGCTAAAGTAAAAAAAAAACAAGGATTGGCCGTGCGGCCGTGAAAGTAACGCGGCCGCGCGGCAGTGAAAGCGAAAGTGATGGCAGGGACGCGCTCTGTGGTGGGGGAGGGGCAGAGCGAGGCGCTTGGGAGAGCAAGGCTTAATGAGCCATGAAAGCCACATGGCGGCTGCGCGTGTGTACGGGCTCGTGAACGCAAGCTTGAGGTCAGGAAAAGATTGTGGTAGCACTTTGAAAAGCCACTAACTAAATGTCTCGCAGGGCAGCGCATGCGCTGGCTCAGCGAGACCTAAAAATACATCTGGGCCAAGTCAGAAACCATAATACACTGAAGCCCCTTATACAGACACGTTCATATCACCCATACCCTGCCTCTCCCCCACTCTGCTCACATCAGAGTCACCTGAAGCTTAAATACAACAGGAATTCCTGCTTACACAAAAATCAGGGTCAAGCTCACAAACACACATAGGGCCCCAAGACAAAGAAATGACAAGATTATATAGTAGGTCTGTGCTGTTAGCCGAGGAGAAATTACAACTAAAATAGTAAGTGCCAAGAAACAGCCTGTTAGGAGTGCTGCCACAGGCACCAACCCAGACCAGAGGATCACCAGACTGAAAGGCAGGGTTGGACTCGAATAAAAAATAGCTCCAGGCACTGAAATAAAAGTGGCCCACGTTAGAGAACCAGGGGCCGTATTACAAAAAGTGCAGTTGGGGCGCAATGGGCAGTTGCACCCACTTTGCATGCCCCTGGGGTACTTTGGCGTTAAAGAAAGGCCCGCACTTGTGCAGCCCCTTCTATATTACAGATAGCACTGGTGCACATGTAACACCAGTGCTATCGAGAGAGGGTGTTCCCTAATTTGCATGGGGGCAGGGCCCCGTGCAAATGAGAGAATCACTTTGCCGCTGTGCCCAGCTGTATTACCGACGTGGGCACAGAGATAAACATACCATTAGGAGGCACACTGAAAGTGCGCCCCCTGAGGGCAGTCCTCTCAGTGGATGAAAGGGGATCCCATGGTCCCCCCAGACATCTCCCTGCAGGCAGGAGCAGTCACTCACTGCACCCTCCTGCAATAGGATCTCTAATCCCTCTTAAAAGTGCAGGCGGGTTGCCGCGTGTACAGAGAAACATGGAGCAGAATGCACTGCTCTGATGGCTGAGCATTCTACATAATAGCACGCACTTTCCTTGTTTGCATCCGCCGCACCTGCTTAAAGGTACGTCGTGGCGCAAACAGAGAATGAGAGCCCTTTCATTAATATGGGCCCAGATTGGTAAAAAAGTGGCCCACGTTTACTAATCAGGCGAGTTTTGAACTTGTAAAGACACGCTGTATAAGTATTTTGCTAGATATGGATGGAGCACGCATTTGTGTTTTCTACAGGCAATGTTTGTTTTAATATTAGAGAAATCAATAGTAAAAATCGGCTCTCCTAGCCATAAAACAGGCCCACAAACTGCTAAAAACCTGGCACATGTATTGATCTGTGAGACCAGCCCATCAGGCACTGCCTAAATACCCAACAGGGCAATCCAGCCCTGCTCAAACAGACGAAAGAAAGGCAGCATCGTAACAACACTACACACACACAGCAAGCCAAAAAACACACTAAACGTATAAACTATGGAGTATATTAGGTAGGGTGTTTACGTTGGCACTGCATATCTATCTTTTCATGCCAGTAAAGAGCTCTGCATTGTGCTTGACTATACCCCCTTTTCTTACATACCACCACATGCCAGCAGTATCTTCCTTCCTCTGTCAATGTCACTTTTTTTCAATGTGAATGTACACATACTAGGATCAACGCCTCCCTCTCAATCCCTAATCTCTTTTTTAAACATCACAACTCCATCTACCATTTGGTCCATTACAACTGCCTCCACCTCTTTGTGCACAACATGATGTATCCCTCCATCACCACTCTCCGCCCTTTCCATCAACCTGCACTGGAGCCACACTTCTGCACTCCCTTCTATTCACTTCAAAAAAACAACTTAAGCCTCACTCCTTATGTGATGGCAGCAGTGGCACTGTTCTACACTACTGGCCTTTGATTCTAGCAACATAATGCATTCTGAGAACTGTGGTCTTTGTGCACTTCAAACCAAAATGGTTTCTAAAAGTCTTGCATTGGAAACTTTACGTTTCCATGAAGAGGATGCAGTCATCTGGTAATTCTATGTGTCTCCAAACACCCAGTACCCTACAGCTAGTTTCCCTGCACTCCCCGCTTTCCCAGCCTGCTGCCTCTCTAACCTGGGAGCACTGCTTCTACAGCTTCTTGCCTCCCACTCTGCTTAGCCCAGTCTATACCATCGTTCTACGCCCCTTCTTTTCAGTGCTCACCAAGCTGAGGCTGGTTGACATGACTCCCAGATCACCCAATGCCCTTGTCGTTCTTGATGCCCGCAATCTCGCTCTTCTGCTGGGCCTGAAATGTGGCAGCAGGGTTTGGCGGGGATGTGGTGCACCTCCATCAGTATTCAAGCTGTGCCTGTGATGTGTGTTGGCCTGCAGTAGGGATCATCTTACTTCCGGAAGCAGACTTGAGGAGGTCAATGTGAGGGTTGCTGAGAAGACTAAATGCAGTGCGGGAAGCAGGCAACTCGAGTCTGCACAGTGTGCCTTCAAAACTCGTGATGATCCACTACACACACTCCATTTCTCTGCTTCCCACCTCCAGCATTTACCCCACCCTTTCCCAGCTCATCACCGGGTTGGTTAGGATCAGTAATGTACACTAATCCCACCTCACCCTGTGATGAGCTGCGAAAAGGTGAGGTGACAATGCTTTCCACTCCCTGATTGATGTGAAGCTACAGCACTACAGGGCTTCAGCCTGAAGCACCTGGGGCTAACGTTACCACCACTTTATCATGGGGTGGAGATCAGCACTGAAGCTATGTATTTGCCGAGCTGATGAAATCACAGGCCTTAGGGCCGTGAGATCATCAGTCCAGCAAATAGCAGTCTTTGCAGGCAGATTTTGGGCATATGCCAGTCTGCAGTGCAGACCACAAATACGATTGTTCAGTGCAGCTGCCCACACAGGCCAGCCAGCGTGATCGAGTGAGTGTGAGGGTAAGTAATTTTAGAAAATTACAGTGCCTAGTAACAGTATCAAAGGAAGTAAATAGATAGCAGTGTTTGTGCACAATATAGCAACCCTTTCATGAGTTGCTTAAAACGCAGATAATAGTGAAGAAGGCAGTATAAAAAAGAGAAATACAATAGACAATATGGTATGTGAACGATATAGCAGCAATTACACGTCAAAAAGAGGACATAAAAATACAGGGTAAGTGTATAAATAGAGGTCTAATATGGGCAATAGGATATGCAAACGATATAGTTTTGAGGTAGATATGGAGGGCGGTCCGAGGGTGTACTACGGACAGTAGGATATGCAAACTATATAGTTCTGAGGTTATGCTGGGAGGTGTGAGGGTGGGGAGGGTGGAGTCACAGTTTTTCCCCAAGGTAGTGGTACTCCGGTTTAGATGGAAGGTAGATGGAAGAAGCATCAGGCCACTCAGATCGTTTAGGGGGAGTATGTTTAGGTATTCAACGAGAAGAAGAAGTTTGAGTCTCTTCTTGAAGTGAGGGAATGAGTGGTTGTCACTTAAGTCTTGGGGCAACGAGTTCCTGATCATAGGAGCGTTCCCAGAGAAGGTGCAGGTTCGCAAATTTTCTTTCTTGAATTTGGGAGTGATCAGGAGCAGACTGTTAGAGCTTCGAAGGGGTCTCTTTTGGCCGGCTTTTAATAGTTTGTCAAGGTAGACTGTTTTTTCTATGTACAGAGCTTTGTGGATTATGCAAGCAGTTTTGATTATGCATCTTGCCTCAATTGGCAGCCAGTTGAGTTTCTTCATTGTGGTAGTGATGTGGTCAAAGCGACTCTCTCTCGGCAGAGGTCTTGCCGCTGCATGGAGTGTGGCTTTCAGAAGGGCTATGTGTGATTTTGAGGTGCCCGTGGTCGTTGAATACTAGGACCACTTGACGAGCTGGCGTTTGGAGTTGAAGGGGCTGGGAGGTGTAGGGTAGGCTGGAGCTCTGATGATGCACCCGAACACCAATGGTAAATCTAAGGCAGTTGCTCCTCTTCAGTGGTGCGTGGCTTCCCCCTTCAATTAAACACCTCTTCTAACAGTAGCCTGCTTCAAATTTTCATGTGGCAAGCAACATCACAGTTATTTCCTTTTTATGTCGGGCCTATAAACAGCTGTAGCTGTATTTCCAACCTTGTGTAATGAGCAAGCAGTGGCAAAGCCAATAGGTTGGCATAGGAAAGCTTGTAGTGTTTTTATTATTTTATATTTGTGCAGACGTGTGCAATAGACAAAAGTTTACAAATAATAAAAGTAAAAATGCTAAAGTTGATGTGTATATGTTTAAGTAAGACGTGACCTATTAAAAAATTAATTTAAAAAGGAGGAAATCAAACCAGAGAAGAAGGTAGAAATTGGCAAGCTTGCTGGCACTGAAGAGAACTACTTTTTAGGCAGATATGCACATGAGCACTAGCAAAAATGTCATCGCTGAGAGTGAAGAGAACCAATCACTGAAGTGGGCTAGCCCAGTACCCCATGCCAGTGCTTTATTTGGGCAGGTACTAAGTACATGCACTTCTATAATTTGAAGGCGAGAGTACCTGCACTTTTCAGCAATGCTGAAATACATTTAATAATAGAGTATCCACACTTCTCAAAAACAAACAGGTACTCTAACCAGTGAGTACTTACACTTCTATATTTCCTTTTAAAGCACTGCCCCATGTTGTATGATATGGTGTGCAGCAGCCATTGTCTGTATTCCACTTTGAGTGTCGGTATTTTGCTTGATCACATGTGCACATCCTTTTCCAAACAAATAGTGCCCACACTGTCATGGTTGCTGGGCCAAGTTATTGGGCGCAGTTCTGCGAAGGTACTATTTTCTGCCATCTCTAGATGGTACCATTCTTACTTCTTTTGAATATTCATCTTTTTATTTTCTTTTGCTCTTGCTTGAAATAAATGTACATTTTTTTACCATGCTTGCCAAGTCCAAACCTATTGGCTTTGCCAATATTTGTTTATTTTTATAGTCATCGTTGTGCATTTAATCTATGCCGTCAGGTTACTATAATTCCCAGCCAATAGAACGTTCTCTCTGCACCATAAGAATCATGTGTAAGGCAGAGGAGCGTCGCCCCACTGCTCTGCGAATATTCATCTTTTTATTTTCTTTTGCTCTTGTTTGAAATAAATGTACATTTTTTTACCATGCTTGCCAAGTCCAAACCTATTGGCTTTGCCAATATTTGTTTATTTTTATAGTCATCGTTGTGCATTTAAGCTATGCCTTCAGGTTACTATAATTCCCAGTCAATAGAACGTTCTCTCTGCACCATAAGAATCATGTGTAAGGCAGAGGAGCGTCGCCCCACTGCTCTGCGAGCAGTGAATAAAGGGAAACTAAAACGATATTAACTAAAGTTATTATCATATTAGTTTTCCTTCCTGCTCAAGTGCGGGGCGGGTGGGCCGGGATGGCCAGTGCAGGGGGCAGGGGGAGGAGTGTAAAGCACACTCTAAAGTGGGCATGATGGTTTGGCCGGCCCAAGAGGGCCGGTCAAACCGTCATGCGCACTTTGCATCTTCCCCACCATGCTGCATTACACAGCCTGGTGAGGAACATGCAAAGCCTCCAGGCCCCTGCCTTAGCGCCGATCCACGGCACTCAGACCTATCACAACGCTACTTAAGGCAGCGTTGTGATTGGACAGGGGATTCTAGAAGGCTGAGAACTTCCTGCTGCGGCCCGGAGGAGACGGAGCAGAGGCAGCAGCACCTGGTGGCACCCAGGTAAGTTTGTTTAATTTTAATTGTTGCATTCCCCCGGTCCGCTCTCCCACTCCCCGTCAATCCCTTCCCGCCCTACCACCCCCGCTTAGTAGCGGCTGCTACTGGTTTTGCTGTGATGTGCATTAAAACTAAAAATGTCTTCTATAACAGTTGTAAGTACACATGCCTCCTAAGAAGCACCTGCACTATTCTATTAAAAAATGATGCAATGGTTCAATACTTTTTTTTCAGGTTTACATGTTTTTTTACATGCATGTAACTTCAGTTTAGGTGGTGGCATGTTTTCTTCAATTATTTTCTTTTATTTTTGGGGCATATGATTCCACTAATATAAATTAAAAGCAAACCATCACACCAGCTTTCCTAATGTGTATTTGCCTTTGAGAGCAGCAACTGCCCCTCTGGAACCCAATCATGAATGCTCCCGCCCTCCTCAAATTAAGGATGCAGGCTTCAATTTCCAGCATCTATTTTCACTAGAACCTTTAAAACCTAATATATTCAGTTATACTGACTGGATTTTAGTCGTTCTGGTATCATGTTATTTATTAAAATGCGCTCTATTAATCTAAATTGGTTTGGGATTTTTCTTGTGTTGTGTTTTCACTTTGCTACTGTCTGTGTGCTGCATAAACACTTTACACCTTGCCTTCTAAGTTAAGCCTTTGTGCCAATCTAAACAGGGTTAACCACAGGTTAATTTGGTGGCTTTTGGGGTTCATCCTGACAAGGATTCTGGTTGCTGCCTGAGTGGGACTTCTACCCCCTCAGTGAATAACCCAATTTCTTACAGTCACTATGTCCATCAATATGCGATTTATTGTAAAGCTAATAAAACTATTATTTCATTAAGGTTACAGTCTGCAAAGTTGTTGTCTTTTTGCTGATATCAGTTCAGTGTTTCTGGTAATTTTGTTTTCTTCCAAAGTACTCTGAAACCCCTTTGTTCTGGTACGTGGAAAGAATGCTGATAAATAAATAAATATTAGTCTTCTACACTGAAGAAACTTCCTGTTTGAGTAATAACTTTGCTTCATTAAACCCCTAAGGTTCTTAACCTGTGGGTCCTTGACAGAGAGAGGACCAAATGAGAACAGCCTAGGTTCCTGTGACTGGGTTTATGGCCCACTGCTAACTAGTAGCATTTCTGTGTTTGATAGATTTGTGTTGACCTTTGTTTTTGGGTTATATCAAGAAGACTTTTAAAACTACCCACACATTATAGTAAAATTTAAAATACTTTGAAAGGGAAGAGAAGAAACTCAGGGCATATTTTAAGTTCATGTAAACACTGAGCTTGACCTCTTCCGCTTCGCAGCAGCCAGTCCAGCAGATATTAATATTATAGAATGAGTTCAACAGTGTTTTTTATTTTACTGATGACTGTATGCGGATTACATTTTATTTAATTCAGCACAGCTCACTTAAAATATTACCAGAAATATAAGAGGCCTCTTAACCGGGGTATTCAAGCATTTGGGTGGAAATGTATCAGAATAGCATTCATCTCCCCTTAATCAGCCTATACAATATATATTAATAAAGGAGAGCAGAGCAATCCAATATAACCTTCAAAGAGGAGGCAGGAGCCTGATTCAGCCATATTTCAGTGAAACAAAATTGATTGTGGCACTGTCTAAGCTCCCCATATTTCCTTGATAATCACATCACTTGCTAATCAGGACAGTTTCACCTGTTGCAAAAATCATTTGCGTTGGAGCTTCTGTAGGGTAGCCCATTTTGAACCCAGAGAAGACAACTGAAAAGAGCACATAAAAGCATAAAGAACACCAAGGAGGAGAGCTTGGGTGACCGGCCAGCCAGCCAACTTCTCCTCCTCATGAACTACCAAGACAGTTGAATGAAACAACACCAAAGGAGTCATTTTGGAGTGTTGTCCCATTCTTTTCAATAGAGAAGTTCTTATGCCTTCCACTGGAGACAATAGAGGCTTGAAAGTAAGTTGCTCTGAATTTCAGAATGTGGTCATATGCATGTGATCTGAAGATGTGGTCCCGCACTTGTGAATTCTGAACTTAGAGACCTGTGTCTGCACCTCTCAGAACCAGAGTGATTTAGATTCTAAGAGGCTGTTGCAGGGCTGCATAAAGAGCTGCAGGACTTGAGAGTACAATCCAGAAGCATGGGTTTGGGCAGACCTAGAAACAGGCTATCACACGTGACAGTCAAGTCATAACAGTTGCTAGAGAACCAGCTACTTGTCAACTATATGTGTGGGATGTGTTTGTGTTCTGGCTGGGTTAGCAGTTGTCTCCAAGCTAGATCTCAAGTTTGTTGAAGAGCAGCTGCTCAGAAAAGTGACATCAGAAATATCAGTGAGAATTTGAAAAGTATGCTGACTCCAAAAAGCAGTAAGAGGTTGGAGATTTTGTGAAACAAAATACTTATTTTCACACTGCACCATGGACATGTACAGATGGAAATCCCCAACAGATCTGTTAATTAGTTCTTTAAATGCACACTTGTGTGTGGTCAACATGCTCACTGATAAGAAAAGCTACAAAATAACTGAATAGAAATCAAAGTAATTGAATAGAAACCCAAGATCAGAGACCTGGTATTCAAGTTTCAAAAGGAGCGTGAGTGCTTCCTTGTAAGGCTTCAAACATGAGAGTCCTGACAAGCATGATCAGAGTGCTGATCAAAGGTAGGAGAATGATGAAAAGAGCCGAGACACTGAAAATACTTGGCCTCCAAGTACATTTTCCGTGGAATGCATCAGTGGTAGGAAGACTAAGTATGGCTACACTAAAAGTAACATTTTTGTGAAGGAATGTCCTCTTTGTACCTGCAAGCCTGTGCACATTACTTGAATGCTCTGGCAACAGGGAAGACAGATATATTATGTTCATGTATTCACAAAGAGTGCAAGCTAACTTTAAAAAAATACTGGCTGTAAGCTTGTTCCCTAGTCAAGCCAGAGACCTACTGGCACTTGGGTTAACCAGATACCTTTCTGCCATGCTAGGAACATTACTTTGCCAGGTTCTGTCTTTCCAAGTACTCAGTTAGATGTCTCCTTTAGCCTGTATGCTCACAACACGAAAATCTTCAGCTCATCCGGATCGCTCATCATATCTTCAAATCCTATTCTCTGACTGACTAACAGCCATCATGTATAGGAGAACTCTTTTTTTCCTTCTAACTAAATTCTCATTTTACCACCATGCCAACTTTAATTTCCTTCTGTGCATCATTTTAAATCAGTGGTCTACGAATTCTAATAATTTTATATCTAAAGAGGTCACACATGCCTCTCATTTCACACAGATAAATCTTTACTATATTCCCTGTTCTTGATTAAAAGTAATGAGCAACTATTCACATCCTGGTATATTCCTTCTTTCTAATGGAGAAAAGTGCCAACTTTTCTACCCAAATGTTCTTCAGTTTCTCCATACACAAACCTACTACTCCATTAGAACTACCAAGCCAACTGGGTATCAGCCAAACAGAGGGCACTTTTAACATGTTTACTTTTTGTTGTTCAGGGAACTCAATAAATCACCTCCCTATGCTCCTGAAACCTTTTCAGATTATCTCTATCATAGGGACTGTAACCCACCGAGTATCCCATTTATGCATTTACTTGGACCATTCTGATGTAACGTTTACCCCGGTAAAATATGGTCAGATCCTCCTGTCCATACATATTGAAATCTTGAGCTCCCCCCTCAGCAGACATCCACCAGAACAGGAACCTAATCACCCCCTGATGATTCTTTGATCCAAATATCAGCCAGTTTTATATCATAATACAAACATTCAATTAGTATGTGCAAAATATACTATATTGCCAAAGTTCTGTCACATTCCTAACCAGTTAACTTCACCACTTGTTCCTCAAAAGCTTTCAGACACCTATGTATTGACAAGTTACTAAGTGGAACATTGATCAACTTAATCAGCCCAGTGTCCTTTTACTACACAGACCTAGCAAGGCCCTCCACCACAGGGGTTCTGCCTACCTTAGTTTCACACAGGTCTATCAAATTCCTCTTACCAAGGAGCTTTGCCTACTCGGCCTTGTGCTGACGTCATGCTCATGTGACCCTCCAACCCTTTAGCCAACCCTTTATCTTCATGTCATGATCTGCTGGATATTGCCATGGAGTACTAGGAACCCATACCAACCAAATCAACATGGACTTAACTGAGCACTGGTTAGCTTCGGCCTGGGTGTTGTCCCGGGTTGATCAAAAGTGCCAACATATAGCTTGTGGACAAGACAGAGAAATACTAATCCTTTTGTTCTGTTACCACCTCCTTGCAAAAACAAATATATCACCACTTGTTTCATCTCTAGCTTTAACAAGAGCACACTTGGCTTCTTAGTTTAGATGCAGATGAAGCAACACCTATTACCAAACTAGAAATAGATAGTCCCAGGTAGTAGATTAGAGTAACTCATGTCTAAACAGGAAGGGGAGCGTCGCCAGAATGGGACGAACACAGATTTGACAAGTTATAATTTCAACCAGAAGCCATCATCTATTCTTCAGTCTGCCAATGAAGGCTACAGATGATACTATTTAGTGAAGCTGATTGTCATCTACAAGAAATGTAATTTGGGGCACAGGAGAATCACAAGTTACTGGGCACTAATTAAATCAATGGGGGAAATTTACTTTACTTCTGGTTTCCTAGGACCTCTGCACTAAAGACTCTGAAACTGGGAACCAAATACCCCTCTAGCTCTTGATTCTCAGGATAGTCGAGCAGAGGGAGGAGAGGATTTTTGAAGGTGAGACACTCTTCATCTCTAGAGATGACACATCATCCCTCCACTTATATCTGACACTAAAAGAACCAACTCATTGATAACCCACCAGTCTACAGCATGTTCCCTGCAAAATCATCAAAGGGACATCCTGCTGGGCATCAAAGACAAAAGTCTGTTTCCTAATGGTAAGACTGGAAGCTTCCCCGTACATAATTAACTGGGAGATATTGGTCCTTTCATCCAGCTCAAACACCTTTATTTTATTGGAATGGTCCTATTGTTTACTGGGGCCTTTGATCTGCAACATAGTGGGTGTAGTAATTAACTAACTAACCTCAGCCAGGCAGCTAAAAGGGCAAACTTCACTAATGGCTGGCTCACAGAAATATGCTCTTACAAAAGTATTTTAAGGAATTTATCTAGGGAAAAGCTGCCCCTAGATATAAATTCCATCCTCAGGAAAATGTTTACAAGGCAGCAACTCTGGTCCTTGTTGCTTGAGTCAATCCAAAGATACAGACACTTTACCCTAAAGGAATTGTGCAGTTCTTTTCAGTACCAAATTGTTATGCTTAGACTGTCTTTTGTATTGTACCTACACATGTTCATGCATATTAACATGCCACATGAACCTACTTAGATCCACTTACCCCCAACTGTCCCAGCAACTGACCTTATATTAAAAGGTGGGGATTGGAGTTTTCATCTTAAAACTAGTTTTATTGTAGACTCCACTGGAGGTCTCAAGCCACCGTAGAGTTAAGCATTGGCAGGGCCAACAGAGCTCTCCTTTGAGAACTATTGGGCTTGCCATTGCCTTCTTGGTGATGCTGCACAATATTAGCAAGATGCTGCAGCCTTGCCAGAAAGTAAAAAAAATAAAAAAAAGGGCGCAATGACTTGGCCACAGCAAGAGCTTCCTTGTTTAGGCATGTGGTGCTCCCCCTTTTTTTTATTTACCAAAATAGATCAGTAAATCTAAAACATGAAAAAAAAAGTTGCACAAAATAGCTTTTTTAAAGGTAGAGTGGCCTGCAGCAGTTTGCTGCCTGGTTCCCGCCAAAAGCATTTTCTTTTTAGAAAACCATACATTGTTCTGGTGAGCAATAGAGGAGCGGTTGGGGGGTGAAGCAACGGGAGGTGGGAGGGAAGGGAACAAGTACCACACGAGGGAAACGTTCACTGACAGAATATCGGAAATAAAAAAATTCTGTGGACAGACTACTGTGTTAAAATATCAAGGACCAAAATATTGAGAAGGTAAGTGCAAATAGGTAAGCATAGTTTTACTAATCTTAACTCTTGAGCAAGGCGCAAGCCGAAACGCGTCGTTTTTCTGCGATTAAAATATGTTCTCAGCATACCAGGGTGTCCGAGTGCTTTCTGTGGAAGAATAGAGAACTGTTGGAC
The DNA here is from genome assembly GCA_963921515.1 of Calotriton arnoldi. NCBI lineage: Eukaryota > Metazoa > Chordata > Amphibia > Caudata > Salamandridae > Calotriton > Calotriton arnoldi. Next base: position 503,821 of record CAWUFW010009757.1, on the reverse strand, counting down.
AAATATATATATATATATAGGCGGCCCGAGACCATTCGGGGAGACGCTGGCACTTACCTAACGCTTCCAGCCTTGGGATTCTGTTGAGTGGGCTGGCTGGAAGTTGGGGACTCGAGGTTGTTTTTTGTCCTGGATTTTCCCCGGGTCCTGCCTGCTGCAACCAGACATTTAATCATTATGCTGCATTATGGGGCTTGCAGTCATGGGAGTGGACTGCAGTGACGTTTGGCAGGCAAAGTTGTTGCAGGTGAGCCCTTCATCATTTGATAGGAGGGGCTTATTTAAGAAAACTATCAGGGAATCCGTGTTTGGAACCGTGGCATTTGAAGAAGGCGAAAAGCCGAAACCGGTCATGCCGCCTGTGACTCAATAAACAACTATTGAAGCCCCGCTGTGTCCTCTGCTCATCTCTGAAAGGAGGGAGGTTTGGTGTATTTTCAGCGTGCTGCTCGTGGTGCGCACAGAGGACCCTTCCAATTAGTGTTCTCGACTTCATGAGCAATTTGGAGTGTACTTTGCCGAAGGTCGGATGTTCGAGACCCGCCATCCCCACTTTACAGGAACTGAGAGACTGCTGTCATTAGGCGGCCCGAGACCATTCGGGGAGACGCTGGCACTTACCTAACGCTTCCAGCCTTGGGATTCTGTTGAGTGGGCTGGCTGGAAGTTGGGGACTCGAGGTTGTTTTTGTCCTGGATTTTCCCGGGTCCTGCCTGCTGCAACCAGACATTTAATCATTATGCTGCATTATGGGGCTTGCAGTCATGGGAGTGGACTGCAGTGACGTTTGGCAGGCAAAGTTGTTGCAGGTGAGCCCTTCATCATTTGATAGGAGGGGCTTATTTAAGAAAACTATCAGGGAATCCGTGTTTGGAACCGTGGCATTTGAAGAAGGCGAAAAGCCGAAACCGGTCATGCCGCCTGTGACTCAATAAACAACTATTGAAGCCCCGCTGTGTCCTCTGCTCATCTCTGAAAGGAGGGAGGTTTGGTGTATATATATATACATATATATATATATATATAGTATGTGTGGATTTATATATCGTAATACTTTGCTTACCTATAAAAATCTACCTTCACGATATTTATGTCCTTGATATTCTTAACACGATATGTTGCCCACACAATATTTTTCCTCTGATATTCTATCTAAACACTAGAGGGAGAGCAACACAGGTTTGGGGTAGAAGCACACGAGCAAGATAGCAACACGCAGTGTGGGGAAGCAGAAGGCCTCATTTACTGTATTTTGACGCATGGCAGCACAGCAAGCCTTCCTGCTGCACTGCCCTGTGGCACAACACATAGCAGGAATGTGCGGTATCTACGAGATATGGCGCATTCCGGTCCTTCGCGCCAGCCCACAAACAGCAGCTGTGTGCCAACGCAGACACCCTTGCGTCATTTTGCAAGAGTGCCTGCGCTGATGGAATGATTGATTTTGTGCAGAAAGAGACACCTCCCTGCACAAAAACAATCATTAGAGGCATTTTCCTCTTTCTATGCGTGCCGCATTCTGCAGCACGCATAGAAAGAGGATAAAACGAGGAGAATTAAAAGTATTTTTACTCATTGATCCTCCTTACGCCTCCTCTGGGGAGGCGTAGGATTCTGACTCATTCCCTGGTTTTCAAACTGTTATAAATCTGGGACTGCATCAAGTTCCATGGATTTTGCGTGGGAACACCCACAGCAACATCCATGGAACGGCCCTTTCACGCAGAGTTATGAGTAAAAGGGAAACGTATTTACAAGGCCATGAAAAGTCACGCAGGGTGATTTTACATGCCCTTGTAAATATGGGGAAGCCCATTGCGCTGCCGGTGCATCAGTAAAAGTGACGCACCAGCTGCTCATTGGGCTTGTAAATAAGCCCCAGGTAGTTTAGTGGAGAGAAGGACACAAGAGTGTGCTTGCAACATGAGGGAGACGGCAACATGTAGTGCTGGGGAGGTATTTGGTAGGTGGGAGGAACACATGAGGAAGAGAGATGAAAACACATGCACTCTCATGAACTGCTTGGGCAAAAAGAAAATAGTATTTCCCTAAAAGTTGATGGAAGACAGCCAATCAAGATATGGTAAAGAGGCTATGCTTCAGGGAGGGGACAAACACAAGATAGACAAGTTGGGATAAAAAAAAGTCAACAAATAAGAAGTATGCAAATATGAGTGACAACAAAGCCAACCTATGGTAAACAATGGGCAGGCTGGAAGTTCTTGGTAAACCCACAATAGGTGTTCTGCAACTGCGCAGCTAGCGCTGTCTGTAGGCTCGACCTAAAAACCATAGGTCCAAAAGTGAAACAACTGGTGGTTTAACTCCTAGAATCCACATCCCATACTCAACTGTGTTGTCAAGCATGAGTTCACCCCAAGAGATCATGAAAAAGTTGGAAAGTCTTTGGGCAAAGATTTTGCCCTCTGGCATGCCATAGAAAAGGAAATTTAGGGTAACCTTGAGGAGTCATTTTCACTCAGAAATGGGATCTGCTAGAGGGTTAGGATTGTCTTTAAACAAAAAGCTCTGGATTTGTGCCATCATGTCATCATTCAATTTCTTGTTGTGACACTCTCTTGATCATCTAATCATGTCGCAATTACTCATTAGAGACTATAATAGTCATGGCAAGCAAGATGAATTATAAATAGTCCAGAGGTGCGCTACTAAGAAGGTGTATAATCTGTATCAGAAGTCTAAATGCAGTACTTTAAATATGTGCATCTGGAAGGAGTTGACGTAAGGGATGTGGATACCCAGTGGAAGGTGTGGATTTAGAACCTCCGGTCAAGGGCCGGACTACTGGAGTCTTTTTCTATAGTCTCTCATTTGAACCTTGACAGGGAAGATTGAGACTCCGCTGTAATTTAAGGGATTGTGTGATGTTACGGATGGTTATGCTGTGGAGCCACTTTCTAGTAGGAGTGATGTATAGATCCCGACAAAGTCTGATATGTAGATAATGTCAAATGACTCTGTGTCATTAGGGCATCAAATAGGGGAGTAGGACAGCTTCAATTACTTGGGTTATGTTGCACTGGCTTGTGTTTGGCTTGGTAATGGTCACTTCACCCACCCTAAATTTCCTGTATTAATCACAATATCTTTGCTATTTCTGTGGACCTTAGACGAACGAAAGAAACCGACTCACATCTAAGCCCAGTAAAGGAGAGTTGAGAAATTTATACAAAAGCTTAAATGAAATAATTAAGAAAGTGAAAACAATCAGGAAATAATTGCACACCCCAGTCTGTGTACCAACCACGATAACCCTGCAGCTGTTGGTGTCCTTTCTGATATTTTAATGATAAGGTGCCATCAAGTTACTTAAAGATAAGCAAAGAGTTACTAGCAAAAGCAACGGCGACTTCCTTTTAACATCCCCTTATCAAATGTAAGCAAATGCATCTTAGTCCTACTGGGAGCATGTTAGAAGAACCAGTGTGCAAGGCTGTCACTTCCATAATGGGGCTATGCTCAGTGTCACTGCAAAACTACAATAAAAAGTCCAGAAAAACTGCCTTTTTAGCAGTGTATGTGGTAGGCCAGTTTTCATTTTACAAGGAGGGTGTAATAACCTTGCACTGTTTCAGCCAGCTTGTTGAACAAAGCTGGGAGGTGTTTAATGGTACTGGCTGAAAGTCGTAGGAACACGTTGCTGAATAACCACTTTGGCAGCTGAGACCGATGCAGTGAAACAGGCAAGTTGACTAGAATACATTTTTACCTTCATTGTCATGGCCAGGACCTCGAGTCAGATGTGGCGATCTGTGTCCTATTTCACTTTAGATTGTCAGTTCTCAAAGTGCAGCTATTGGCCACCCAGGAATCTTGAAGTGTTTATTAAGACTGCCCTTATTGTAGGAAATGACCGTCATTTTTGTTGTGTACCGCCAGGCTTTTGTGGTATCTGTTTTTTTCTGGCTGTGCAACTCTGCTCTTTACCCCTGCTCCTCAGCAGTAAGTTATGTACCTCTGCTCCACCACTAAACATAGTTGAATTAGCATACCCCCAACATGCATATTTAACTATAAGTCCCAAGTGTATGGTACAAAGTTTACCCTGGGCCTATAAGTTAAATGCCACTTGTAGACTAAACTAAAGCACTTATTGTGCCAGCCACTACAGTTGTAGTGCAGACATGTGAGATGACACCTGGACAGGCCCTTGCTGAAAGGCGTAGTGAAGGGCGCAGTGCAGAAACATTCAGATCAGATCTCCAAGCAACACAAGCGGGTCTAATGTTTCCTGCTGTGCTTTTTTGTCTTTGCTTTTAATCCTAGCGCAGAGTCGCCTGAATAAAGACAAGTGGCGAATCCTGTAGCTAGTTTTATATTCGCTCACTTTTTGCACTGCGTCCTTCACCACTCCTTTCAGCTCACATTGGGTAATTAGTAAACACCTTCCTAGCAACTAAAACATCCCTGAGCTCCTCCCTCTCAGGTGATCCAAGCCCGCACCATGACTAAGCTTCATGTTGCAAGGAGGTTCCCCAATTGTGGAGCATGCCACCTCTGGTGGGTGAGGGAAACGGTAAAGGGACACCTTTTTCGGTCTTGGTGTTGTTTCGTTTAGCCTTACCTCTTTATCTAGACCCGAGGGCTATGGTGTGTTTGATTAATTGAGTAAGGTGAGTATACCTTCGCTGGTCTCTAAACGTCCTCTAGCCCCCAGTTTTGTACTTCTACCAAAAGTAGCCGGCCAGCGAGAGACCTTCCTTGGCGACAAAATGAAAATTTCGCCTGCTCTGTGCTTTCCTGCTAAAAACCAACAGCTTCACCGGGACTTCAGTCGATGGCTATCCGACATTGTGGAGCCCTTCTCGGATACAGTCTGCTGTCTTGCCCTTCTAAAGTCCCATGGATAAACTTCCAACCGCATCAAACTTGGTTGCTGTATACGTGCCATGCTCCATTGCGGTCAGCCTTAAGTTGCACCTATCTACTGGTCTACCACCACCAGTTGACTGCGGTTGGCGATTAATGCTTTTTGGTGCTATTTTTATTTAAAATTTAAAAAATTCATATCTCTGATTTCCCTTATTGGATTTTTGTTGTTTTGGTGTCATTTAACTTAATAACAGTTACTCTATTTTTCTAAATTGGTTTGGGATTTTTATTTTGTTGTGTTTTGACTTTATTACTGTGTTGGTGCCACATACATGCTTTACACATTGCCGTTATTTTAAGCCTGTCTGCTCTGTACCCGAGCTACCAGGGGTTTGAGCTCAGGTTAATGTAGTGACTTTAGTGGTACTCCCTCATAAGGATTGTGTTTGTTGTTTAAGGTGGATATTCTCCCTGTAACTGACAACCCAATTTCTTACAATCCCACACACCTAAAGACAGTGGAAAACAAAAGGAGTGATTATCACATGTTGAGTCCCTTTGATTGTAACAACCTTATACAGATGAAATTTTAACATTTTAAAACTGTTGCTTACCCCATTTGAGATTATGGCGCCCACTGCTATCCAAGAGTGTACTGGGCAAGAAATTTACAATCAGGCAGAGGCAGCGTCAGCCTTTAAAAAAGATACATTCTAAGACATTTATCAAAGTCAAAAGATCCTAAGCACTGCATAGGGGAAAGAGGAAGGGAGTTTAAAACACTGCAACTCTACAAGAAAAGAACCATCTGGCCAAGCATGAGCCTAAAGCAAGTGATCTATAGGGCCGAATTAGAAGAAAACCTCAAGCGGCGAGATGTTACATAAGGAGTGAATTTATAGCATATGTACCTGGGACGTTGTTGTGAATGGCCGGTTGGATCATATATGAGGCCGTGAAGGAAATTCTTTCAGTTACAGGTGGCCAGTACAGTTGGGCAAAATGGTGAGTGAGGATGACAAAGTCAGCTATGTTTTGCACATTCTTAAGCCATTTATGGGGTATTTAGGCAAGCCAAAAAATGGGCATTGTGAAAGTCCAGCCCCAAAGTCCAGGTGTGATTAGTTGCCTACTTGGATAACAAGTTGCCTGCCTTCAAGATGGGGGAACAAAGGGGGAATTTTTTTCTTTGAGCATTCTCTTAATTGTCAAGGCCTGGACACGGAGAAGGTCTGTTAAGTTTCCTTCTTGATTGCCTGAAAAACACTGCAAACCCACCCCATATCCACGGTGCCACCCTGCACCTAAACGTATATGTGAAAGGTGTCAAGTATCTCCTTATGAGAGTCCCAATAAAAAAAAAAAAGCTCGAACAGTACACAACCTCTTTGGCAACCTTATTGTTCTTGAGTGACGCACCAGGATCTCCCGGACATTAGGGAAGATCTTTCACTCATTAATACCTCCTTTATATATAATTGAGAGCTTTGGCAATTTCGGTACCAATCATTCAGTGAATCTGTCTTTGTTATGAGGTGAGTCCAAAATTCATTTTTTTTTTCTTTCATTATCTGTGTCTCTCTCAGGGGTTTCCCCTCCGCGGAAGCAGAGGTCAGAAGGTTGCTTTCAAACGCCCCTGGCATAAACTTGACCTCGTCCAATTCCATGACCGTCTCTCCAGGTCTGCTATCAGCTTGCCTGACGACCCTAATGCTGCTGATAAAGCACTTTCAGATTGGATCTGCAGCTCTCTTGATGCTCTTATCCCGGCAAAGTGGTCAGTTAGTCGTACTTCCAAATCCAACCCATGTTATAATGATGACCTGGCCATTTTGCGTAAAACCTGTAAAACCTGTAAAAGGCTGGAACGGTCTTGGAGACGAGAATATGACCCTTCACAGAAAAAGTGTTATCAAGCAGCAACAAAAAGCTACCAAAGGGCCATTCACACTGCGCACGCATCATATTTTTCTGGGGAAATTAGTAGTAGTGGCAACCCCTCTAAAACTATCTTCTACATATTGAAAAGTCTAAAACAGCACGGGGTCCCGGCTGTGCCGCCTATTTCCTCTAATGAGCAGTGTGCGGCTCTGGCTACTTTCTTTGTCGAAAAAGTGGAGAACATTTATCTATCCTTCACTCACACTGCTATGAGCTCCGACCCTGTCTCGGTTCCGCCCCCTGCTCATACTTTGGATTCATTCCCACAGCTTTCCTTGGAGGAGCTATGGTTAGTGTGTTCCAAGATCAAATCAGGCTCCCCTTCCGATCCTCTCAAACCTGATCAGTTTATGAGATCGTTACCTTTGCTATTGTCACCTCTAAGACAGGTGATTAACAACTCTCTGTCCAGTGCGACAGTCCCCAATTCTTGGAAGCAAGCAAAGGTGATTCCTTTGCTTAAGAAGCCTACCCTGGACGTAGCCAAACTGGAAAATTATCGCCCGATCTCTCTCCTCCCATGGATTGCTAAGATCACCGAGACCTATGTCCATTCCATTCTTGCCAGATTTCTGGAAGAAACAACTGTTTGGACATCTCTCAGAATGGCTTTTGCTCAGGTCACAGTACGGAGTCTGCTCTCCTGGCTGTCACAGAACATCTTAGGCTCGCTTTGGATGAGGGACATACGTCGGCGCTGATTCTGTTAGACCTCAGCGCCGCATTCGACACGGTCTCTCATCAGATCTTGTTACGCAGGTTAAAAGAAGCAGGTGTTGTGGGCCCAGCTTTGACCTGGTGTGCGTCCTTTCTCTCAAACAGGACCTTCCAGGTTATAGCCCCCTCTTTCGCCTCTACATACCATGCCAATAAGCAAGGGGTCCCTCAATGCTCCGTTTTGAGCCCTCTGCTTTTCAATCTCTATGTTCAACCCCTGGCAGGCTTGGCAAGGAGCAGAGGGCTTACCATCGTATCATATGCTGATGAGACACAGCTAGTGGTAGCCCTCTCCGACTACACTGGGAGTGCAGCATCTAAGTTCCGGGAGGATCTCATGGCTGTTGCGGAGTGGATGACTGATAATTGTCTCCAATTGAACTCCAGCAAGTCAGAGGTCCTGCTGGTGGGTAACCATCAAGAGCTATGGGGGGACTGGTGGTGGCCAGCCATACTGGGATGCGCACCTACTCCTAAGCAGGTGGTGAAAGATCTTGGAGTCTGGGTAGATTCGGGTCTCAGTTTTCAGCTCCAAACCAAAAAGTCGCGGGGACCTGCTTTGGCATACTTAGGGGGCTTAAACCGTTGCTTGGGTTATTTGACCCACCAGACAGGCAAATGATCATCCAGGCCTCCATTCTATCAAGACTGGACTATGCCAATGCACTGTATCTAGGGGTGAATAAGATCAAAACCCTGAGACTACAGCGAGTCCAAAACGCGGCAGCTAGAACCCTGCTGGGCCTCCCCAGAACCTGTCCCACCTCTATGGCTATCTGTCGGTTGCACTGGCTCCCTGTCGCCAACCGAGTGGAATTTAAGGTCCTCTGTACTGCATTTAAAATCATGAAACTCTCCTCTCCGGCCATCCTGACCAATCTGCTGTCACCTTACCACCCTACGCGCCAGCTTCGCTCTACTGGACAACACCTGGCTATTGTGCCTCGTACGAGGAAGGTACGGTCGGGCGGACGCTCTTTCCGTCTTTTGGCTGCCAAGCTTTGGAATGCTCTACCATACTCCATTCGTGCCATGGAAAATTACTTGGTCTTTCGCAGAGCAATTAAAACCCATCTCTTCCCCATAGTCTAGTGCTTTCTCTGACTTCCAGCCTCTATGTTTCTGCTTCAGCCCTGGGACGCCTCTTTGCTGGGGCAGCTGAGCGCTATACAAAACATATTAACATAACACAACATAACAAATGTCATATCCTTTTTTCAAGCTCTCTTACCCCATTACCATTTTGGTGGGAACCGTCTGAGCGAAATTCTCAGGTAGTGTAGTCTGTGGTTCTTGCAGAGGATGAGCTGCTCATTCGAAAAGTAGTGCAGAAGTTCAGATAGTACATCTGAAGCCATGGCTCTTCAACATAAGCATCATAAACCATCATTTGTGGACGATGAGGTGGAAGAACCAGAGTCATAATTGCAAACTTTCTCAGGCCTAGACTGACATTCACATACAATGTACTGAAGGCCCATACATGACCTCTGCTGATTGCCATACACAACAGAAGTCCCAACATCCTTTACTAATAATATCAGGTCAAGTGAGCAGTGAGAGCAGTGGTTATATGTGGGCTCTCTGACCTTCATGTGTCCAGGGCCGTTTCTACCATTAGGCAAGACTAGGCGGCTGCCTAGGGCGGCAAAAGGGCTAGGGCGGCAAAAGGGGGATTTTTTTTTAAATTTCTGCAATGCATATAATGCCCACTGGAACAGTCTGCTTTCATTTCACAGAAGTAGCAGGTGAAGTTCTTTACGTATGTTATCCTTCTTTTCATTTTTATAATTTCAGTATTGTAAAGAAACCACAGGGAACCCATTTCATAACCTTTAAAAGCAGTATAAATAATGTCACCATTCTCGTGCAGACACATGGAAAAGAGTACACATGTAAGTGAACGTAAAAAAAGTAAGAAAAGCTACAAATATATTGTATTTTAAATAACATCACTAAGTTTGCAAGGAACACTTTGCAGTGCTCCAAGTGACAAATGGGAAAGTAAAATAGAAAGAAAAACGTGGAGAAGTGGAGATAAAGGGGGTCGTCAGAGATAACAAAGCGGAAAGGAGCACAACATACAGCACAACAAGCTCTTTCTTAAAGTGTCAAACAGAATTTCTTCCCAGAATCCATGTCGTAGATCACTGCAACTTATTGGGAGACTCAATCTGTATGAGCATTAAGGAATCAGGGCCTAGATTCACAAAAAGTCATTCAGAGATGGGCTGCATCATAAAAGTTGTACTGCACTATGCAATTTTTGCCTCATGGTCTGGCAGCAGCACCTGTATGTGAGTGCAAGTGCACCTGCTTGCACATGCTGCGCAGCGCACCCTAGCATAGTGGTGTGTGGAGCGGGCCGGCGGTACCAGTGTGTGGGTCCCCAGGGCCGTCAATCTTGTAGCGCGGGAAAGCGCTACCAATGACGGCCCTGGGCATAATTTTTGGCCAGTCCCCGAGCGGTGCTTTATGCAGCAGCCAGTGACGGTGACTACGTCTCGCACGTCGCACCACCCTCTCTCTCGGCGCGCGGGGATGGACTGTTTGTGTCGGCTGCTCTGGTGCCTAGGAAATAAAATAACTGTGTCAGGTAATTGGTTTATAATTCATGACTTTCATTTGTTTTTAAGCTATGCAAACAGGTGGCTAATAGCATGCCACACATAAAAAAATATATGGTGCCAGGAGGCTTATTTTTTCCGTCACGTCAATCTGAAATTCGTTTTTTGTTTTTTCACCCCAAAATACAGGTTCCGGTCTTATTATGGTCTGGAAATAGTGAAAAAAAGACGAATAGCCATAATTTATTTTCTAACCTGCAATAAAAACAAGTTCACATTGTGCTCTGCCTCTTGCGCTTTAGCTTTTGGGGTTGTTTGTCACGATTTATGCGGCGAGACATATCAGCGGCGGCTAGATATGAAGCGTGTGATGCCTGACCTGCGTGAATAAAATCATCTAGCGAGACTCTCCAATCCACCTGGTTCTAGAATCAGTTTGGCAGCTCTATATGATTTACCACTCAAATGTACCCAGGCAACTATTGTACCTCGCTGTGATGTTCTACGGCTACGTTTGCGCTCTATACGCCCACTTACAAAACATACATCACTAATTAAATTGTGCCTCGGGGCTTAGATAATAGGTCAATATTACTCAGCACAAAGGCACTCCTTTTAACTTGGAAAGATAAAAGGCTGAGTAGACTGTGCAAATATTTTAATTTGTGACCAGCTAACACTGCAGATCTCTGCAGCAAGCGGTTAACCTACTCAGCTGTTCTGCCATGTGCTCTTTGATTGTTGGTGTTATTTATACTCAGGGCCACTTGAAATTAAGCCGCAGGGGGAACCAAATTATGCAGAGAGTTGGCTAAATTATGCGTCAAAAAAAGGCAAATTATGCGGCATAACGAGGCACATTTTGTGATCTAATGCATTAATTCTTCTAGCCTGGATGACTGGGGAGAGAGTGATGATAGTAAAAGGGAGGGGGCGGCATTTTTCAATTCTCGCCTAGGGCGGCAAAACACCTAGAAACGGCCCTGCATGTGTCTTGCTCTGTGATACTGAATTTGGTTGTCCCTGTGCGGGTTCTTTAGTCAGGCTGGACTTTATGTTGGATGATTAAACATCTGGGTTCCGGTTTTCCATATAACATTGATTTCCATCCAATTCACTCTTTTTGCTTCTTTTCAGTTTCTAGGTTCTCGTGGTTGGTGTGGCAATTACTGTTTGTTTTAATGTTTATTTGCTTCATTCCTTTCATCTAAAATATGGCTATCCTTCAAAAGAAGATAGTAGAACAATGTAGCTGATGGAATTCGGGCCCAGGTCTTAGATCTTGCAATTGCCCTAAACAGATCCCTGGTGTTGGAGGTGTATATGATTCCTTAGACACAGACTCTTCAATATGACACTCTAAGAACTTACTGTACATCCCAAGTCATAGGATGCCTATTAGAGCGCATGGATATGTTTAATGGACATAGTTGCATTTCATGGGCTTTGTGGCGGGATGCAAATGCTTCTCTCACTTTGGCATGTTAGAACATGGGATACCACATGCCCAGAATTCGTGAAATTTCCCATTTCTGGGAGGAACCAATTTGGCGCCGTCCAGTTGCCTTCACAATGTTGGGATGATGAGACACTATGTTTGGAAATAGAGTATGCTCATGCTTTTCAGATGTAAAAACTATGTGTTATCCTGGAAATCACAAAATCGTATACAGGCCTTTGCACCGGACTGATATCTTTTGGAAATTGTTGTCTTTCTCCTAGTCACTTTCCACCCGTTAACTTTAGGGATGGGCAGAATTTTTAAGTCCATACGCGTAATTTGAGGAGTTTAGTAATTCCATGTTACTCTTGTAGCCCTAATAACTTCCACCACTCTGCTGGCAGAATTATTCTGCACCGTTTGTTTTTTAAACAGGGATGAAAGAGGGAGCCGTCCCTCTGTGTTTAAAGACCACTGTAGATGAATGTGCAGTGATTTTTAAACATAGAGGGACATCTTCCTCTTCTGACAAAATTGACTGCACTGCTGTGCATACCCCTCGGTGCCTTTACATACTCAGAGCCTCATTTACCAGCCTATTGTGCTGCTGATGAGTCACTTTTTTAGACGCACCAGTGGTGCAGTGTGCCTGCCATATCTACAAGGCCATGTAAAGTCACCATGCGTGACATTTCCTACCTTGTAAACAGTGGCAGCTCCTGCGCTATGGAGGAGGAGCGTCGCCCCACTGCTTTCAAGCAGTGCGAGAAGAGGAAACATAACATGATATAAGTTATTATCATGTTATGTTTCCTTTGCGGCGGGCGGGTGGGTGGGGCTGCTCTGCTCTCTGAGCAGGGCAGGGGCGGAGTGGTTTGCCCACTCAAGTGCGGAATGACTGTTTGGTCGGCCCTCTCGGGCTGCCCAAAGCAGTCATGCGCCCTTCCCTGTTCTCCATGCAGGCTACATTACAGCCTGCATGGAGAACATGCCCACCCCTACAGCCCCTGGCTGAGCTCCGTGTCACGGCTCTCAGACCAATCACAACGCTGCACTGCAGTGTTGTGATTGGCTTGGGGGAGGGAGCCTGGCCGCCTGCTTTCTGTTCCGGGAAGCGGACTCAGGAGAGCAGGAGCAGAGAAAACGCAGGACTCGGCCTAAGTTTTATTTTTTTTTAAATTTCTAAACCTTGCTCCCCCCGCGACACCCTCCGTGACCCCGCAAAGCGAGCCATGCCAGCCGCCCCTGGTTGTAAATATGGGCCCCTTTCACGCATTACTCTGCGTGAAAGAGGCGTTCCATGGGTGTTCCTGTTGGCGTACCTGCGTAATATCCATGGAACCTGACACATTCCCAGATTCACAAAGTTTCGTAAACCTGGGAATGTGTCAGAATGCGGCATCTCCCCAGGTGGGCGTAGGAGTGGCGCAACAAGGAGAAATACTTTTATTTCTCCTTGTTTTTTGCTCTTTCTATGTGTGCTGTATTCTGCTACGCACATAGAAGGAGCAAATCGCCTTTAATGATTGTTTATGTGCAGGAACGTGTCCCTTCCTGCGCATAATCAATCATCCCTGCAACGCAGGCACCCTTGCACCATGGCACAAGGCTGTCTGAGTTGGTGCACGGCTGCTGTTTGTATGCTGGCGCAGGGGAACAGAACAGGAATGTGCTGTATCTTGTAGATACGGTGCATTCCTGCTGTTTTATTTTGATGCTTGGCAGCGCAGCAGGAAGGGTTCCTGCGCTGTCATGCTCCAAAATATAGTATATGAGGCCCTCAGACTATATAAGGCTTATATACCCTGAGTATGTAAGAGCGCCAAAGGGGAATGCACAGCAGTGCATATCCCTTAGCACCCTTACATACTCTGCAGTAATCACTGCAGAGTATGTAAGGGCGCCAAGGGGTATGCACAGCAGTGCATAGCCCTTGGTCCCACTACATACTCTGCAGTAATCACTGCATAGTGTGTTTAAGTGCTGAGGGATATGCACAGCAGTGCATATCCCTTAGCGCCCTTACATACTCTGCAGTAATCACTGCAGAGTGTGTAAGGGGGCCGAGGGGTATGAACAGCAGTGCATAGCCCTCGGCGCCTCGACATACTCTGCAGTAATCACTGCAGAGTATGTTTAAGTGCCGAGGGGTATGCACAGCAGTGCATATCCCTTAGCGCCTCGACATACTCTGCAGTTATTACTGCAGAGTATGTAAAGGCACCGAGGGGCATACTCTGTAAGTGCATTTGGTATTAGGCAGCGCTATTTCTTGGCGTAAAAAGCATCCTCGCATCCATTTCTGGACGTGAGGGTCCATATTGCGCAATGAAAATAACACCAAGTGCTCACTCTGCCCCGTTGCAGAATTCCACAAAATCTCACGGAATTTCAATGTAATTCCACTGAATCAAATTCCTCCATTTCTGCCCACGTGCGGCTGTGCTGATCCCCCCTGGAGATTGTTGTGTCCTGCTGGACACGTTCTAGTGTCTCAGCAGACACAGAGTTTGTTAACCACTTCCTTGGGGGAGTGGGCACACATGCACCCCACACCCATCCATCACAGGCGTCACAAGTGTTAAAAAAAGGGCCCGGGTGCATGTGCTTGTGGCCAGTTCCAGTAACACCATTGTGTCTGCGTGGTCATTATCCCGGCATGTGGGCCTAGGGCCCAAGACAACAATTGCAACGAGCGGGCCTGACCCCGCGTGTTTGCTGGATGCCACTTGTCGCTCCTCGTAGGAGAGAGGTGAGCCAACACATAAGGCACCCCACATTGGCTGCCCCCAACAGAGAGCAGTGATGAGGTTGGGTGCTAACGCCAACACATGGCCCGAGGCGTTTACAGGCTGTAGACCGGGAACAGCGGACCTCGCATTGGCAACACCCGAGATGGGCAACGGCGACTGCATCTAAGCACAAAAGGGCAAGGAAAAAACGGTGCCGACATCGGATGCGCCTTGGCCCATCGTGATCGGAGGAGGCCCAACCCACCAGGCCCGCTACCTGATGCGGTGCACCTACGCTGCCCCAGGGGGAAAAGAGAAAGGGAATTACAACCAGTGAACTGCTGCAACTCCTACAAGCTGGAGTTTCATAAACAATTCAAAGCGAACTGTGTCGGCAGTGGCAGACTGTCCCAGCCGGTAGGCGTGTGTCTCAACGAAGAGGTGCCACATGGAAAAGCACCCGACAGTGACCTGAATGCCGCGAAGCCAGCGACGCCGCCCGGACTGAAGGTCCCCAAGCGGCATGTAGGAGGCCTGGGTAGCGTGCCGAATCATACGGAGCAGTCAGCCCATAAGGAAAAGGGGGAAAGAACCAGAGCCCAAGGCTGTTCCTGCATGCAAACCCCCATGCTGGCACATCGAGCAGCCCCAGCGGTAAGCGAGTCAGCAATCCTGTCGTACAGCGACACAGCGCCTGCCATGCCCCGCTCGCGCCCACCTGCTGAGACTCCAATTCCAGCGTGTCGGCAACCTCTGCAGATCAGGGCGTGAGCGGTGCTGAACTGCTGTCTGTCGTCTCGCTGGCACCGTGAGAAGGTGCAGTAAACGGATGCACCCGCCCGCCGGGAACACGGCATGACCCACAGCAAGAAGGGAGAGCTGCCACGACCCCAACCGGAGCACCTAGTAGTCGCGTGAAGGACCAGCAGCCGGCCTGACAGGAGCGGGGGCCGCAGCGCCACCTAGCGGCCTTTTGCCTGCACCAGGCTCACAAGGCCCTGCAGCCACATAAAAACGGCCCCAGAGTACGAGGCGCATTGCCAGGGCCTCCAGTTTCCACGAAGCAGCACCACGGGCTGAACTTGAACGGTGTGGATGCCCCCAGTGCCTTCCTATATGCAGATAGCACAGGAAAGTCTCTGCACCAGCAGCGTCAGGGAAGCTGCTAGGACTCCAGTATAACTCTGCAGTGCCACCTGGTGGATTTTTCCGGTTACCACACCGGCAGGAAAACAAACACCGACACTGTTTCCCCAGCTCAGAATTTCGGGGTAGAGACTACACCCCCGGTGGTCAGACTGTTATTTGAAAAGGGGGACAGACCAAGGGAGACTCAGCTGCAGGAAACACACCATTGCAGTGGCAGAATTCAAAGAAAGGCACAGGAAAGCGAAGCAGCGTCCCTAGCCAGCAGGCACCAGGACAGTACCCCCTTAATGCCAAGACAGGGGAGGTGAACCTAGTCAAGTGAGCACCATATGCCCCACGGTGGCTGACCTTCACTCGCGGCAAGAGGACAGAGCAAGGGAACTGCTGCACCACACGTCCCCACCGCCAGAGGAGGGATGTAGAGACCGTCCAGAGCCCGCATAGCCTGTAAGGCTCATGCAAAGAGGAAGATGGCCGTGACCAGAGTGCATCGTCACCTGTCGGTCGCATACCCGCACCGCGCCCCAAGAAGCCAAACGACAGCGAAGCCATGGAGGCCCACGTGAACTGCCGCAAGCGGTGCGTGAAGGAGCCCCCAAAACCCAAAGCTAACTGTACCGCTGTGTCTCTGAGAAGGCCCACGAGAAACCACTCTACACCCCAGACAAAGGCCACCGCTCAAAGGGTAGGGACTGTTAACCCCCACAAGGAGCCTCAGGAAGCCCAAAGCCACCAAGCCAAGGACGCTGCCAAGGGTCCAGTGTCCCCAGGAGCAACCAGAATACAAAGCCTCTAGCCAGCTGTCCCCACCTAGGTACACAAGAAAGACTGGTGCAGAGTGCAACCCCAGTGCCTGTCTTACACCACAGCAGGTGAGAAGAGTGTGCCACACGCCCCTGGCGGTGAACGACCACCACTGCAGGAAGGAAGAGCAGGCACGCCAGGTGCCAGAAGAGGGCACCCAAGAACAAGATAAAGCGTGCGCAGTCCGAGGTGCATGACACATGCACCCAGAAGCGCATCAGCACAAGTAAATGCCCAGGAGAGAGAGAGACCTCTCCAAAGAAAAGAAGCAATGCTGGAGACGGCAGGGAGATCCTCTACAAATTCACCACAGCAACGGAGCCCCGAGTGGGCCAAACACAGCACAGTGTCCTCCCTCACACTGCCTCAAGACGGAGTCACCAGTGACCCAAGACAGGCAAGAGGAGAGTCGCACACTCCAAGTGGCCAGCCACTACCACAGTTCCCTACTGCCCGTGGAAGTCATTCCCAGAAGAGGGAACACCCGGAGTAGGAGCTTCAAGAAGCTGCCTGAAGAGGGAGCACACGAGACAAGTGGCTGTCCGCCACCCAGCAGAGAAGAGCAACGGAAGTCTTGCCCGTGCGGTCCAGAGACCATTGAAGTTGATAGGCCCTGGGGGGCGCTAGAGGGCGCACGGCAAGATGGCCGCACCTTAAGGTCGCTCTGCCCGGCTGAGCCACCATCCGCCTATAATCCGCCTGGAACAGCAGAAACTGCGCTACGGAAACCGCGCGACCCTAGCTGGCCAAGACCCCTGCATACTTTGGTGGCATTGCGGAGCGGCAGATCGCTCTGTGGCGGCGCATCACCGGAGAAATCGAGACCCATGGCGGGCGCACAAGATGGCGGCCACCTGCACACTCTGCTGACGTGGACGGGCTGTGGCGATCCTGCTTGCCGCGGAACTGAGGCGCCGATTGGAGGTGGCCGAGAGCTGCTGCCGGCGGCGTACCTGCCTGCTCTGAGGAGGGGTGCTGTCTGAGGGCAGCCAGGAGCTACAAAGCCTGTGCGGGCCCTACGAGAACGAGGCCGAATACTGCGCTGCTGGGCGCTGCAGTCACGAGCACGACCACCGAGTGGGAGAGGCGAGCGGCGGCGGCCCGGAGCGAGCTTTGGGGACCCGCGCCGAGGTGCAGAGACACACTTGCGGACTGCCGGCGGAGACGACTCCTGGGTGCTGGTCACGGTGAGTGGGGCGCGGCCCGGCCGGGGTTCGCACCAGTGGAGGCGGGCGGGGGCCCTGGTCGGCGCTGCGGCCTGCGAGCTTGGGCGGGGGCCTGGGGGGGAGTTGTAGGCCCGAGTGGAAGATCGCGCTTCAGTTGCTGACCGTCTGCTGGCTGTCACTGCCGCGGCTACTGCTGGGCGGCTTGTCCATATGGAGCTGGGCCCGTGCTTGGTGGGTCCCACTGGACAGATAGAGCGTTAGGCCTCTGTACCGATCTGGGAGAGGAGGGACTGGCACACTTACCCCTGCATTGCCACTGGTTATCCTCAAGGCTGTTGTGGCGGGTCTCTGACGCAGAGTGCAGCTGGGACCCAGGCTTGGGTCTGGAATACACCCCGCATTGCTTTGAACTGCTGTGGATCCTTCGCTGATGCGACTCCGGGGTGCGCACCTCCTCGCATCTGGGTGGCCGGGGCCTGTGCTGACTCCCCTTGATTAGATCGAGCTGCTAACTCACTGGCTCTTGATGAGGGGCTAGTGGACACAAGACCTTTCACTGGCGGGGGGCCTTCATGCTCTGACCCCAAGCCCATTCCCTGCTGTCGGGCGACCTCCTGAGCTGGTGCGGGCCGGCATATCTCGGGCAGGCGGTTGCGCTCACCGGGAGGAACGGGGTGAGGGGTGGATTCACTTGACGACCCGCCTGGAGTCTGCGAGAGGTTCGGTTTGCTCCCCTGTGGAGGACTTGCCTAGATATCTAGCGCTATGGGCAGGACAGACAGAACCCAGCCTCGCCTTATGTTCGAGGCCCGAAAATCCACTAAAACCCCGCAGAAGGCTGCCTCGGACTCGGAGGCTGACGCCCAGGAGGGAGGGCCCACTGGCCTCGAGACCACGCTTTTGGCCATGCAGCGCAGCCTCCAATCCATCGAGGGAACAATGGCGGCTGTCAACAACCGGCTGGACCACATGTCCTCGCAGCTGGAAAAACAGAGTGCCCGTATTGGGGAAGTCGAGCAGCGGGTGTCTACAGCGGAGCATGGTCTAAGTGAAGTCGCTGGGAAAACGCTTAACATGGAAAAAGTCCTTTCAGTCATCCAAGCCAAAAATGAGGATTTAGAGGCCCGCTCCAGGCGCAATAACCTCCGCATTACTGGGCTGCCGGAATCCACAAATGTGGGCAAAATGGAGACCTACATTGAAATATTGATCACAGACCTATTCGGTATGGAGCAGCTTTCACACATGTTTATTGTGGAACGGGCACACCGCTCATTGGCGGCTCGACCGGCCCCGGGCGCTCCCCCCCACCCCATTATTGCACGAGTATTGAATTATAGGGACCAGGACACTATACTACGTCTGGCGAGAGAGAAAGGGGCCATAGAATATCAAGGCAATAAACTCTCCTTCTTTCCCGACTTTACTGTCACTGTCCAAGCTGCGAGGAGGGAGTTTGGAGGTGTCAAAAAATTTCTACAAGCGGAAGGGGTCCCGTATGCCATGTTATACCCTGCTCGCCTGAAGATAGGCCCTGACGGGGACTCTCACATTTTCAATAACCCCAAGGCAGCCTTAGAACATGCCAAACGCTTCAAGAGGAGGCGACGCGAATCCCGATCGCCATCAGAGACTGAGGAACAATAGACCCATAGGGTGCATCGGCTGAATTGTTCTGCTGTCACGGTTGCCTATTTGACTTTCCAGGTTTCTCATTGCTCATGATGTATCACTTATCAGTATGATTTGCTCTTCCTTCCACTCACAGGTGTCTTTGGCCGGGGCTGACTGGGATACGCCTGCTCGCATACCATGGGCGCGCTCCATGATGTTGTAATTTCCAGGCATAGTTACCGACCCCTGCTCAGCCTCCTCCTACTAGATAGGAGGATAGTAGCACTCTGACGCCCTCACACGGGTGCACCCCATCTAAGTTTTGCATTGCTGGCTGTTCGTTGGGACGGGGGAGGTGTGGGTAGGGATGGCTTTGGCGAGTTGGGGATGCTGAAGTGGGAGGGGGGATGGGGGACTGCGATGGGGGGGATGCTCTCTGGCACTGTCTTTTTAGGATTTTATGCTTTTTACTATTTTCAATGTAATTGCACAGGCATGTCTTTGAAATATTCGATAGGCACATCATTCCATAACCTGCTGATAGATGAGTGGTAAAATACGCCTTTTAACATGGAATGTCCGTGGCCTCAATACTCCCAAAAAGATCAGGTCGGTGTTCGCCTACTTAGACAGGATGGAGGTCCACATTGCCTTCTTACAGGAGACACATCTTACCAAAGCTTCCGAAGGGAAGGTGGGGGCTCGATGGGCTAACTTTCGCGCCGCTTCCTCTTATTCTAGCTATGCAAGGGGAGTGATTATTCTGATCAAGAAAGGGATACCGTTCCAAGTCGCGCGCACAGAGACTGATGATCAGGGCCGAGTGGTGTTGGTGCATGGTCAATTAGGTCGGTCGAGTGTCCTTTTTGTAAATGTGTATGGGCCGAATGTTGATGACCCGGCCTTTTTGCTGATGTATGGCGCCGCATCTCGGGGTTTCCAGACGCGGAGATTATATGGGGAGGGATTTTAATGTCTGTCTGGATATGGAGGCTGACCGGAGGGGTAGTGAAAATGCACGGCCTAAACAGGCGGCGGAGGTGCTGCGTGGCCTGATGGATGCGGGACGCTTGAGGGATATATGGCGTATGCAACATTTGGGAGAGCGAGAGAGCACGTTTGTTTCATTTGTGCATGGGACTTGGTCCCGCTTGGACTTCTGGCTGGCTACGGAGGCTGCGTGTGCGTGGGCGACTGGAGTGCGCCACTTAGCCAGGACGCTCTCGGACCACTCCCCGGTGCTCCTGGATCTACAGGTCCCAGCATGTGATCGACCACCTTTCCAGTGGCGCTTACAACCGTCCTCCCTGACGGACCTGGTCTTCCGGGCCTCAGTAGGAGAGGCTATTCGCAATTTTTTCCGGGAAAATACTGGTACAGTTGATAGCGCAGGCACCATGTGGGAAGCGTTCAAAGTCACTATCAGAGGGGTCTGTATGGGGGCGCAGGCTGGAGTACTGCGTGACTTACGGCGCAGAATTCACAAATTGGCCGCCGATATTTCTACTCTGGAGCGAGCCTACGAGATGGACCCGCTGCCCGAAACTCTGTCCAAGATCCGTGCACTGGTGACAGAACATAACGACACGGCTGACCAGGAACTGGTACATAGGTCCAGGCGTAGCAAGGCCCGATACTATGGTGAGGGGGGGCGGCCTAGCCGCTCGCGCAAAAACTGGCTGCGCCGCGGAGTCAAGAGTATATCACGTAAATCCTAGACGAGGCAGGGACAGCTTGTTACGGCACAACCGCCATTAGTGAGACCATACTTGACTATTACACGGCACTCTATAGTAATAGAGATGTAGTGCAGCCGGCCGAGATCCATTCATATTTGGATGATGTCGCACTGGGCTGGCTGTCTCCTGGCCACAGGGAATATCTTACTCAACCTTTTGATGAGGAAGATGTAAAACTCGCTATTATGTCCCTCCCTACTTGCAAAGCTGCGGGATTAGACGGGTTCCCGAGCGAGTTCTATAAGACATTCGCGGAGGACCTGGCCCTCGCCTTCTTGAAGTATATGCGGAAGCGTATGATACTGGACAGCTCCCACCCTCGTTGCGGGAGGCTCTACTGGTGATGCTACTGAAACCGGATAAGGAGCCCAGCCACTGCGATTCATACAGACCACTCTCAATGATTAATATCGACACCAAGATACTGGCGAAAATTATTGCACTCCGTCTTCAGCCTCTGGTTCCCTTGCTGGTACTCCCTGACCAGTCTGGTTTTGTGCCTGCCCGGTCTACTGTGCATAACCTGCGAACTCTCTTCGCCACTCTTCACTATTTTGACGCAGACTTCCAAGCCGTGGCGGTGCTACTAGACGCCGCCAAGGCGTTTGATTCCCTCTCCTGGGAGTATATGTTTACCGTTCTCACGCAAATGGGTGTTCCCCCGTTCTTTTTGCAATGGATTAGGGTCCTGTATACCAAACCTGCGGCTAGAGTTCGCGTGAATGGCTGGGTATCCTCGGCGTTTCCCATTGGCAGAGGCACACGGCAGGGATGCCCTCTGTCACCAATGCTATTTGCGCTGGCGCTGGAGCCACTGGCATGTAAGTTGCGCCAATTGCACGCCTCCGCTGCGCTGCGCTTTAGACAACGGCCACTTGTTGTTTCGCTCTATGCGGATGACATGCTTTTATATGTCCGTGAGCCTGCAACCCACCTCCCTGAACTGCTGAGGGAATATGTTAAATTTGAAGGATTCTCTGGCTTAGGTATAAACTGGGCCAAGTCGACGGTATTTCCCTTAACAGCGGGTACTGACGAATTTGAGATGGACTTCCCCCTGTCTTGGGCCCGGGATCCGGTGAAATACTTAGGGATCTGGCTGCACAGGGACCCTGCCCAGGTCATATCCATGAATTACGGACGCACCATCACACAACTCACTGAAAAAACGGAGAGGTGGGCCCGCCTGCCCCTCTTGTTAGCGGACCGCATCGCTGTGATTAAAATGGCCATTTTGCCCAAACTATTATATTTATTCGTGAATATCCCTCTCCGCCTGAATATTTCGGCCTTCAAGGCATTACAGATGGCCTTACTATCATTTGTGTGGGGGGGCAAAAAAACTCGTTGTAGCTGGGACACCCTAGTCCAACCCTTTGAACGCGGTGGCTTCGAGGCCCCAGATATGCGCCTTTATTACCTATGCGCTCAGGCACATTTTGCGCATTATTGGTTCTTCCCACACCGCTATCTCCCCCATACGGCGATTGAGGCGGACGCAATACTCCCCTTGCCACTGGTGGCAGCTGCTCTCTCGGGTGGGAGTGGAGGCCCCCGAACGGAAATCAATCCGGTGCAGTGCACCGCCTGGGCCTGGCAGAAATTGGCTAGACGAGCGAAACTACCCTACCTTTATGCCCCCAAATTGCCGATTGCGGCACATCCTGGCATATCCGTGGCGCAAGAGCGTTCGGCGCTGGGCGCATTGCAAGCGGTCGGGGTCACGCAGCTGGGGGACTTGTACAAACAAAGCCAGTTCCGCTCACTGCTGGACGTACAGGCGGGTCGGTCACATGGAGCTATGCTATGCTTCACATACGTGAGGGTTCGGCAGGCAATCAGGGATATATATCCTAACTACCCCACTGAGCCTCAGCCACTGCGGGCGCTGCAGGCGGTGCTCGCAAGTGAGGATCGTAAGGGACTGATCACTAAACTATACGCTGCATCACTTCGTGAGCGTGAGGAGGAGGCGCATCCCTCATACGCTAAATGGAACGAAGCTCTGGGTAGCACGATGTCCATAGACCATTGGCATGCTTGTTGTAAACTGACTGGGCGTCTCACAGCTAACTGTAATCTACGTATCATACATTTTAACTTTTTACACCAGCTCTACTACACCCCTGTGCAGCTGTGGAAATTTGGACTGAGGGATACGGCTAATTGTGTGCGATGTGGGCATGCGGACGCCGATTTTCTACACCTCTCCTGGCTCTGTGCGGGGTTAGTTACATTTTGGTCTAGGGTGGTGGATGTGTTAACGGAGGTCGTGCTGGAACGAGTGGGATGCACGCCTGAGCTATGCTTGTTGGGCAATGTGACACCCTTAAAGCCCTGTAACAGGAGGTTGGTGGCTGTGGCGACGCTAATGGCCAAGCGGGCCGTGGCGCAGCACTGGGGTGCACGGGGGTTGCCCACGGTTCGTAAATGGATCCGGGACTTGACCTACTGTAGGGAACAACTAGAGACCTATGCTGAAGAACTCCTGAGTCATCAAGGCCCAAGGATTTCTGGGCCCCACTTACCATATATTTATCAAGCCACCCTGATTTGTAAGATGTCACACATTCTTATTTCTATGCTAATGATACTTAATGCAATTGATCCCAGGTTATTGTACTATTCCGACATGTGTGCGCATCAGAAGTCAAAATGTTGCCGCTATGTAGGTCACATCGTTGCAGTGCCAGAGGGTGAGGGAGGGGGGGGGGTTTGTTTTTTCATTTGCCTTATGGCATTTTCATTGGGTATCTGTTTCATATATTGCTTGATATGTATATGCACCTAAAAAATTGCTTGTCCTGAATTCCTGGGCGCGATGCTCCTGGCACGCGCGTGATATTGTTGTATGGTATGACAAGCTGTTAGTAAACAAAAAAACCAAAAAAAAAGTTGATAGGCCCTGTTGGCCTTTTTGGAACAAGGTGCATGCGACTGCACCCGGAAAAAGAATCGCAAAGAAGAGTGACAATCCTGTCACCAGGAAGAGCTGGACAAACACAGGTGCGCTACAGAAAACAAGAGGAGAAGCACGAGGACTCGTAGCACCACAAGCCAAGAGCACACCCAGAGACACCAGACAGCCACCAAGGCGGAACGACGCCCCTGGAGACAGCCCCCTGGGAGACCCAAACGTAAGCCGCAGCAAGCGCGAACCACGTCTCTCCCCAACCCTTCCCAGTGCGACAGTCCATTCCCGGAGTGTCGGCAGTCGAAGTCGGACGGCATCCCTGCTCCTGACCGCAGATGCCAGAAACCTCCTCTCCTAGAAGATCGTCACCACCTGTCGTCCAGGCCCGATGGCAACTACATCATTATTGGCATGTGCATGACACAGCACTCAGCAAGAAATGTGGAAGTGTGACCGGAGGGTCTACACTAAGAATCGGGCAACCGACCAAGTTCCGGAGGGGAAGTCGTGAGTGGCCGGGCTGGATGCTGAAGAGAACCCGAGCTGCTAAAGGAGCGCATCCCGACACACCAACAGCAAGTGGAGGGGGTGACAACCAGAGAATGAACTGGCGACCGCCCAGCGGGAGACCGAGAGTAAGCCGCAAGCCTGCGCGAACAGTCTCATGCCTCACGTTTCTCAGCGTGTCCATCACGCCACTGTAACCAATGTCCTAGTAGCCCAAGAGGTCCATGTGCACGGATGCAACTGCCTCCCCAAAGGAAATGGAGGCACCTGGCCACCCCCGCTCCAGGTGATCGACTCAAGACTGTAGTCCTGCAACCATCTTGGCAAGTCCTCACCAACCGTTGTCCAGATTCACCACACGGCTGGCAATGCCATCACGCCAGTCCTCGTCAAATGCGTCAAAGACTACTATCTCGAGTACCAATGTACTGGAGTCCTACACTGTTGCTTACCCAGCCGACAAGCAAAACCAGAGGCCACCTGCTGACCTGGCTGACACCTGAACGGCGGCAGCGAGAGCATGTCTTGCCCAAGACTCATCCATCCCTGAGGTTTGTGCGAGCGACTAGGTGCTGGCTCCTCGGTGGTCTTGCAGCTGCCCCCAGTCGGCACACACGCAGCCCCAGCGCAGCTCACAAGCAGTCCCGTGGCAAACCCGACAAAGGGCCTCCCCAGGCGGGAGAGCTGGACGAGACATTGCCCCACCGACAGGTTACCGGATACAGCAAAATAGTCTAACAGAGACTTTAGGCGATCCCGCAACACTTCCGTGAACTTTCACCATGGACTCCAACCATGCTCTTGACGCACCCTGTTTAATGAACTGTTAATACCCACCACATACCATCCTCAACGTCAGCGAAGGGGAGCCACCTCGGACCAAAAGACATGTTTCCACTGGCATGTTACAAAAGTGCAGCTGACGTCTCCAAGCCAGCGTTCGTGTCCTGAACCACCCAGGTTAAACTATGAGTGCCCGCCGAGATCGTCCTGCTGCAGTCAGAGTCCCCAGCCCCTATCTGCTGTCTTCCTGCTGCATGACACGAGAAGCTGATGGACCCTGTGGTGTATAGTTAATTGTTGTTTACCCATACAGGTTGGACTAGTGATTGTTTTGTTTTCATTAAAATTTGGGAGGAATGTTGGGTCCTGCTGGACACGTTCTAGTGTCTCAGCAGACACAGAGTTTGTTAACCACTCCCTTGGGGGAGTGGGCACACATGCACCCCACACCCATCCATCACAGGCGTCACGAGTGACGTGAGCCTGTTAATAAAAGGGCCTGGGTGCACGTGCTCGTGGCCAGTTCCTGTAACACCATTGTGTCTGTGTGGTCATTATCCCGGCATGTGGGCCTAGGGCCCAAGACACACCAGAGATCTCCCATAAGACCTCCAATACTTAAATACATGTAGTCCAATTCCTATTGAATAGTTTTCATACAGCGTTCTTGTGATATTCATGATTTCAGAAATGCTTTAATAACATCAGCTCAAAAAATGAAAAACAATTGTCTCACGTCAAGAAAACAACTTGTTTTTAATAGCACACAATACATCAATTTTGCTGTTTCAAAACGCTGCACATAACTGATGCTATTACTGATAAAAAAGTTGAATACAATATATTGGTCCCAGACCGATATAAGAAATATTTTGTCCTTGCCAGTATTCAAACTCTTGATCTGCAAGTCACTCTGCATTTCTTCAGTGAGCCATTAACTCACTGAGACATCTTGTCTAAACAGCAATCTGGGAAATTCCTAAAAATGGTTATGTGCATTTATTTCTTAGAGTACAGGGCTCCATTTGCTTTGAGAACAGTAATAAGAAGGTTCTCATCTGGAAATGGTTTACCAGAAGGAACACAGCTGGCAGACAAGCCTGTTGAGGTTAAAAAAAAAGTATTGAAAAGCTGTGATTTCCAGGAACAGGATTAAGTAATGCGGAGTCATTCTGCTCTTTCTCAGCATTCACAAGATCAGGGTTAGTTTCGTGGGGTGTGTTTATCAATTGAATGGCATGGTGGGTTTATTTTCTCGTCGTATTTACATCGTATTTGTTTTAATGCATTATTTTATGACACTGATGTGCACAGTTGAAGAAATCTGCATCCCCAACTGTTATCGTTTTATCACTTGTCAAAAATCACACTAGCAATAGGTAAGATTTTATAAATAAATTATTACTCACAATCTGCTTAGATACGTAAATGTAATCCACCAAATAGGAACTTCCATAATAATCATAAAACCAAGAATTGAATAATATTTTTGCTGTCCTTTTTTCCTGATATTTATAATATTTGCAGCATGACAGTACAGTGAGCTAGTGCAAGTGTCAATTTAATTAAAAAACGACTACCTGAGTTACACAAGGACACTATACTTGCTACCTCTTGCAAACCTCCGATGCTTCTTTTATCCAGAAGGTTGCATGCCCTCCAGCCACTGGCACTGCCACCTTATTTTCCATCGGTCGAGGGCTATGGCAGTTCATCCCTCCGTTCAAGAAAGGGGGAAGGGAGGGAAGAAGGAGGGAGATAGGGGGTATTCAGCATACAGATAAGGTGCAGTCACTCTGCACAGAGAGACTTTAGAAATTGAATAGAGCCGTGCACACACTATGCCTGTGAGTGTGGAGAATCTACGTTTGTCCAAACTTGCATTTGCAGTGTGTCTTTGTGTCTCTGTCTGCGTTTAAGAGAGAGACAGGAGTTAAAGCCACTAATCCACTGCCCAAATGATCTGTTTTGGTGATACACAGCGTGAGAAAAGTCTTGCTCTAAGCACTGTTAGCCTCAGCCAAAGGGGGATACAGGGATCTGGTTGGTGTCACGTGCACAATGCGGACATTGCTATCTGTGCCTCTCCCTGCTGTCACCACTGCCTGTTGGGTGCGGGCCCAATGAAGCACCCGTCCTATTCAATCAATCTTCCCTGCTTAGGAAAGCTCATCAGTGACCAGGCGGGCTCCTGGAAGACTCAAACCACCCCCCTATAGGCAGGGCCACTGGAATTATACAACAGGAAAGGAAAAATTATGCTGAGGGTTGACTGAATTATGCAGCAAGAACAGACAAATTATGTGGCAAAACAGGACGCAATTTGTGATAGTATTATCAGTGGCAGCTTCTCCGCTAAGGCGGAGGAGCGTCGCCCCACTGCTCAAAGGAAAAATAAAATGATAATAACGTATCGTTATTATTATTTTATTTTTCCTATTGAAGTGAGTGGCTCTTGGGGCGGGCGGGGCTGGCCAGAGCAGGGAGAGGAGTGGTTTTCTCTCCTTAAGTGCGCATGACTGCTTTGCTGGCCCTCTCGGGCCACCCAAACAGTCTTGCGCACTTTGCATCTTCCCCACCAGCCTTGCTTTACACAGCCTTGTGAGGAACATGCAAAGCCTCCCAGTCCCCGTCTGAGCGCCGAACCACGGCGCTCAGACCAATCACAACGCTGAATTGCAGAGTTGTGATTGGTTATGGGGAGCCTGGGAGCCCAGGTGCTTCCTGCTGCCGGTGGAGACAGGAAGAAGAGGACAGAGGAGAGGCGGCGGCCGGCCGGCCCAGATAAAAAAAAAATTCAATTGCTTCATCACCCCTGCCCACCACTCCCGATCTGTAGCAGCCGCTACTGAGTATTATTTCATTATTATGCCATTTTTACACATATCGAACGCTGTCTGGGTGAAGATTTTACCTCATTAGTACTAGTTGCATTCCCAAATACAGCAATAAGCAATTGAAAGTTCACCAGTGAACCTTGGTGAAGGGCTTTCCACTGCGTAGCAACACATTTCACCTTGTTTTTAGTAACTTTTGATCCATTTGACCTAGAAACAAATTATTTTATTAAAATGTGCATATTTTATAGCAAATGATGGATTATGTGAAAAATGCTGCAAATCCATAATAATGCAGAAAACTCCACAACCGCTGAATCACATAATTCCAGTGGTCCTGCCTGGTGGTAAACAAAATGGTAAACAGTGCTCCAAACAAGGTGAGGAATCATAGCAAACATGCCACCGGTCAACCAGTGCAGCAATAGATGCCTGCACAGTGGGTGCAAGGGATATTTCATGTGTGTGTATTTGTGTTAGTGGAAGCATTTCTGTTTTTGTGGCCATGTTTCCGCTTTACTGCATATAACTATGAGTAACATGGTGCAGTTGTTTGAGTCTGTATGTGAGGGGACATTTATGCTTCTTGTGGCCCCTGCTACCATCTGCTGACATAAAGTAGCAGATCCCAATCATCTGGTGCCCTATTTGGCATACAGTGATATAGAGTCATAATTCGTGGAATAAGCTGGCTTTCTATAGCGTGAGGTTACCTCTCCAGCCATAGGGTTGCAATCCATGGCCTAAGCTGGAGCTTCCTGATGTCATGTTCCCACCACTAGAATTAAGGTGAGAATCCCTGGCATTATGTTTGAGATCCTAGGAGGAAGGTAGCCACCAGTGATATCTTATGGCCACCTTTGGCATATTTTGGCTATCGCATAGGGAAGGCAGTGCTAACACTTGGTGCCCAGTAATGCCTTTTCAGGCATAAGGGGTCATACCTGGCACAAGGTGGAGTTCATTGTAAATGATAGCCTCCCCTAGCATTGGGTGGGGATTTCAGGCTTCTTGTGGCTTACCCTGGCAACTGGAGGCCTAGCCTGACATCTCTTTGTATATCTCTTGCATATGGTAGTGCTCCCCTGTATGTGATGTTGATGCATGGGCGTTATTACTGCCAAAGGCTGGCAGTAATTTATATGAGTACTTGATGATAATTCACATACGTCTCTGTATTTTTATCAACTACGTTGGATCCTAATCATTTTTGTTGTTTCCTTTCACTTTCTTTATTCTATGTTTAAGTTTAACAGTTTTCTGGCACCTCCTTATCTTCTATTTTCCCACTTTATTCTTTACCTCTTTTCATCCCCTCAGCTGCTTCATGTCTTTTGATTGCTTCCCAAAACTTGTATGGCCCTTCCCATTTTTTTCCTGTATTTTTTGCCACAGAATTGTTGTGTGAATTATCAAAATATGCACAAGTATCCCCCTCTTTTAAGAAATGTTTTTCTATTATTATTATTTTATTTTCATGGCTTACCACATCTGACCAAATATTTGGTTGCTCTGTGTGCTTGTTGCTACTTGTTTTATGTGCTATTATTGATTTTTGTCTGTGCTTTGGCAAAGGATTCATATGTCTTCAATAGATAATAAATAATAGACTAGTCACTGGAGAAGATTTCACACACTACTTGAGACAGTGTAAAGGAGTTGCTACCTGTCAATTCTACAGATAGCTGAGCCACTGACATTTTAATTTTATGAGTCTAGCAAAGACATAGCTACTGTCATTAATTAAAAGCGGCCATATTAAGGGGTAACCATCTTAGAGTTCTTATTCACCAGCACCATGTGCCCATTTGCCACAGATGCCATCACGCTCTAGCCAACATATAGGAGGTAGGGGGCTCAGATTTTATTCTCTAAGAGTTTGAGAGCAATGGTATGACTCAACTGAAGGTAGGTCACCCAGACCCTCCCCTCCCTCAAAACACACTATCATCTAGATAATTGAATGAATAGAGAAACCATAACAAGACTGATTCAAACCTGAATAAAGTAGGTGAAGTTGTACTAAAACGGGAGAAAATGGTTGTTAGAACAGTCAGCCTTAAGGTGGTCTCCCCCCAAACGTTTTGGCTTCAGCCCTTCTATTTTTGATGATCTTATTTTTGTTGGCCTTACGACTTTGTGCACTTTACCACTGCTAGCCAGTCCCCTAAACATGGCAGAATTGGCTTATATCCTATTGGCACCAAGGGCCTTTAAATTAAATGCTACTCATGGACCTGCAGCACTGTTTGTGTCATACACTTACGTAGCCCTGTAAAGCAGGTCTCCGGCCTGCCATTGCATCCTGTGTGTGTAGTTCTAAACTGCCATTTTGACCTGGCAAAATAAACCTTTTGCCAGGCACAAACCTTCCTTTTTAGGTCGAGCCTATAGCGGCAGCGTGCATGCGCTGCTCGCTTTGCGAGGCATGCAGTATTCAGTATGGAGTGGAAGCTCTGTGCAAGCTCCGCCCACTCTCCGCCCATCTTTGTATTGGCTTCTGTCTTTGTCCTTTGTAAATTCTGTCTTCTGATTGATTGTGAGGCTTGTTAGTCCCTCCTTAGTACAGCCATAACGTCATTTGTATCCGCCCATGGCTACTGGCCCCTTTACTTCGTTGTTACAAGGGCGTGTACTTTTTCGATGTCATGCATTCAACTGTCCCATACCTTAGGGGGTCATTTATCGCTGCCCCTTTTATCGTACAGGTAAAGCATGAGCTGAGTTCCGCGACTGGTTACCTGCTCGGCTCTCGGTGCATGCCTCCCGCCTTAATCTGCTGGGGCTCTGGAACATGCACTGACTGCCAACATTTCTCTGTATTTTTCATAGTTCACTAGTTTCTCTGGTATTTTTCATAGTTTACTGACTGCACTACAATGCAATAAAGGAGACATAAATCACACCCAGCTTTCAAGGAAATCGGCGATGCTTCAAAATGCAGCTGCCTCAGAAGGACGGGCCATCTAGACCTTTCCACTTGGGATTCATATCTTAGCGTCACCTAACAAGCTGAGCTATATGGCGAGGAATAAAAGACTAGTGTGTATTCTGTGTACAAAACGTTGCACATTGTGGTGATAGTCTTTACCATGAGAAAAGATGTGTGAACTGTAAAGCTTTCTTTCCTGAAAGAAACAGACACATCCAACGACATGCATCGAACAGAACTTCACGGAAAACATTTTATCCTGGTGGTGTCACACCAACAGTGAAGTGAAAACAGGCAAAGCCAACACCACAGCACTAACTTGTAGAAACTGTTCGAAGAACTTTGACACCTCTGCCTGTAATTTCACATGGGCGCATAAAGATTGTGATGCAAAAAAAACGAATGCTGTTACATTTGCAGAGTATACAATAAGTTGGCATGAAGGGCTAATGGTGATGACAAAGGAGGCTTGCCTTCATCTGGTCGCTGCCTCTAACGCGAGACAAGCGCTACTCGCAGATTTTAGTGATCAGCTGCTCCAGAGTCACGTGCTTCCTGAAAATCGAAATTTTTGCGTGGAACCCGCTGCACGCGCACTGCCAGCCAGGACACAGCACTAAACGCAAGTTTGTGGAAGGATTTGTTATGGATGACGACTGCAGCAGAGACTGCGCGTGACTGCACAAAACTCTGTCCTCATCTGGCAGGTGCGCCCCTTCTCCCCTCAGGAAAGGCGTCTTTGCCCCCTTCCTTAGCCCAGGCGGCCTCACCTTCGCTCTGCTCTTATCCGGGATACTTTTCCAAACCAGTGTCTGCCACACTTCTCAGGTAGGAACGGACTGCGACAGTCTTTCGCGCACTGAAAGGTGGAATCAGGGCTTTAAGTGGGCCGGGTCTCACCGGTGCTGAGCACCGGCAGTTTTTTAAAGGGGGCCACAAAACGGGTCTCTATCGAGCTCTGTTTTGTGCCCTGGCACAGGGGTCTATTTTTTTCTGGACTGCAGTGACAGCAGCACATCCATGTGCGCTGCTCACACTGCTCACTTCTCACTAGTGTGCGCTGCTCACTTCTCACCAGTGAAGAAGTGCAGTGAGTGCATGCACATCGATGTGCGCTGCTCACACTGCTCACTTCTCACTAGTGTGTGCTGCTCACACTGCTCACTTCTCACCAGTGGAGAAGTGCAGTGACAGCAGGCACATCGATGTGCACTGCTCACACTGGTCACTTCTCACTAATGTGCACTGCTCACACTGCTCACTTCTCACCAGTGGAGAAGTGCAGTGACAGCAGGCACATCGATGTGCGCTGCTCACACTGCTCACTTCTCACTCGTGGAGAAGTTACGGCATGACGTCATGCCAGGTGAGAGTTGTAGGGCAAGGGAAATTCTTTAGAGAGACATTTTCTCTCTGGATTTCCCTTCTCTTTTTGAAACTCGGAGCAGCAACATTGTCATGGTGTCACCATTTAAGTCGAAGTTTTTTCAATATTATATACAAGTCATAGTTGCTGCTTATTTATCTTATGCAACTAACAACCATTGACAAAGCCAATAGCCCTGACTTGTTGTAGGTATGATGTTACTTGTTGTATCATATATTTGGATACAATGACAGAAACAGCAAAATACAAGTCGGGCGGCACACTATGCTAAGTACAGATTTTTTCGCTTATGTGTTTTTAAGACACACCCTTATTTACAATGGCCATGCACCTTTGAGAGACCCCCCAGTTATCTCATCCCACTTAAAGCCCTGATTCTAGGGCAAGTGGTTTGAGACTGTAGTTCAAAGTAAGCTTTTCAACTGTGTGGCCTGGCGTGTCCTGGGGCATTGCAGGGTGGGGGAAACCGTTGTTGAAAATGTGGATATGTAAGTATCTCTTTGGGCCACACTTTAACTTGCAGTCTAGAGCAGGGAAGGTATCATTCCATGACCCCCTGACCCCTCAAATCTATTCTTACATGCATTCCTATCTTCGTTTTCTTTAGAACGCGGCAAGAGAGAGAGGTTGCTGACACCTTTTATCCGTTCAATGATAATATATTGTGCAATAAGGTAACTTCTGCCTGATATGCACACTCACCTGGTAATTTGTAGACAGCCACTTACAGTTCATGCTGCTGTCTCATTTCACTAATTCACCATGAAGTGGCTTCTATGGTTCACACATTTTCATCATTTTTCTTTCTGAAAAACACCTGATCTCCTATTGTTTTTGTCACTTTTGTATGCTCACACCTGTCCTGAACCCATTGGAAAACGTCACTGTCACTTGTGTATGCACACACCCGTCCGGAACCGGTAGGAAAACTTCATTGTCACTTGTGTATGCACACATCTGAAAACCACAAGCAACTTTGCCCTGTTGTATACGCCTGGACCGTTCTATAGCTGCAGATTTCTCTGCTCTGTGGCTGTGTTTTGTAAGCCACACAATTATTTAATTTGAAACTAAAACTGCATTATTTAATGAACGCGAAAAACGTGCTTTGTAGATGCAGCAATCCATGTTTCTATATAGCTTTTACCCTGTTTCCAAGCACACCCAGTCCTAGAGGATAAAGTAATCTTAGCAAAAGGAAACTTGCCGGGGAGCAAACCTGTGCAAGTGAGGAAGCCAGGATTATAACTTGTTATTTTGTGTTTGTTTTGGAGTTGAGTTGTCAGCCGTTGGATTGGCCGGCAGTTCATCCTAACTACTTGACTGACACCTGTCAGTCGCATGAGTCATTAAGGACAGCTTTGTATCCCTAAAAGGGTTTATTTGAAAAGTGTACATCACGTGGTTCCTGAAGATTCTCATATCCCCGTACTTTGCGCGCTGTTGCCACCGGGTACAACATTCTAAGCCTTTCTCTATGTCCCCTCTCAAATGAGCACTAGCAACAGGATGGCACGAGACGGTAATCTTCTCAAAGCTATTTCATAGGAGACGAATTTACTGATGGAGCCCAGCCGGGTCACGAGGGCAGTGCCATCGAGGTGACCCACCGGATGCCTTCACTCCTGTGTCCGATTTGCAGTGGGAAGGACCAGTCAATGGACATATGTCGCAGACTTCAAGACTGTGGGTACGTCAATTGGCAAAGTCAATAGCTCTGGCTAAACACTTATAAGGTCCCAAAGGCGAGACCTATTGGCTATGCCAATGCTTGTTATTATTACATATAGGTCACCCCTTGGGTAGGCCCTTAACAGCCCAGATATTAGGGTGCAGTGTATTTAAAAAGTTGGACATGTACTTTTAAGTTTTACATGTCCTGAAAACTCAAATATGTTTTTTGCTACTGCAAGGCTTACATGTCCTATAGGATAACATTGGGTTTCCTTAGTATATTTAATAAGTCATAACTTTCAATTGGGAGCAGGTTGACAGGTCAAGTTTGGTGTCTAAAGAATTGTAATTACAAGCCCTCTTTAATAATAAAGTCAGACTTTTGTTACAATTCTGAAAACGCCACTTTTAGAAAGTTGGCATTTTCTTGTACTAACTATTTAGTGTCAGCAGACTGTCCCTGGATCACATGTCTTGGTGTAGCTGGCTGTTTGTTCTTGTGTATTGCTCCCAGACATTGAGACAAAGGAAGATCGGCGTTGGCCACTCTGACTTAATGAGGGGGCGGGGTTGTCACCTACCACACTTGCACATCCCAAAGCCGTGCCTGAACACACAAAGGGTTTGTCACTAGTCTTTTGTGTCCCCAGACAAGCTGGGAAAAAGGCAGGGGGCGACAGGGATGCCTGACACCTCAGGGGGTGGAAACCTCTAGAACTTTATCCTACTTCAAAATGGGCACCAAGTATAAATAGTGGACCCTCAGACCTATCTCTTCAGTTCACATCTGGACCTGTGGAAGACTCAGAAGGACTGCTGTGCTGTTTTGCCTAGTGAAGAACTGTCACTCTGCTGTCCTGCTGTGCTGTGCTGTCCTGCTGTGCTGCCCTGCTGCCCTTCTGCATGTGAGAGGACTAGACATGCATCTTGAACACTGGACCACCAGCGTGACTGCAAAGGCTAGTTGGCTGCAGATCAGAGCCTCAGAGACAGAAGAGGCTCCAACAACGTTGTACCCAGCACCAAGAGCTGTAAGTCCTGCCATTCCAAATGGTGTCACCCCTGTCCTGGACCCTTGGAATTGGGCCTTGAAAGTGCTCTGCTAGCACTGCTGGGGTAGCAGCAGAACCAACGCCTCTTGACAGATCGCCTCCTAAATCTCCGATCAGAACCTGCTCCACGATGCATTTCCGATGCAGAACTTCGCATCGCAGCCCCAACGGAACTGCCGCTGCGTGACGCATCCTTGAAGCAGGTCTTTACATGGCAAGCCCCTTGTCGATAGCATTCTTGACGACGATGCAGAATTCCGCATCGCAAGCCTCGTAGCTTCTTTGGAACCAGCCAATTCGCGATGGATGTTCAACACAGGACTTTTCATTGCAAGCCCCATGTCAACAGCATCCTCGACGACAATGCAGGAGCTTGCAGCTTCTCAAAACCACTGTCATGTGTATCCTTGATGCGGGATCTCGCAACGCTCGGCAACAAGAATTTAAGGTACTTTGTTCAGCGGGCGGCAACTGGGTTGCCGGCCCACGCTCCTTAGTGGTTGCTTAGCGCTTTCTGGTTTTTGTAGCTATTTTCACTTAAAACTTTAAAATTGCTTATCTCCGGTTCTACTGATTAGATTTTTGATGTTTTGATCTTAAATTATTTATTAAAGTTTACTTTGTTGTTCTAAATTGGTGTGGCATTTTTCTTGTGTTGTGTTTCACTTTATTACTGTTTAAAGTGCTGCATGAATTCTTTACACATTGCCTCTAAGTTAAGCCTGACTGCTTTTCTGCCAAACTACCAGAGGGTTAAGCACAGGTTAATTTGGGGCTTGCTTGTAACTTCACCCTGACCAGGATTGTGGTTGCTGCTTGAGTAGGGTTTAATCCCCCCTCAGCCAGCAACCCAATTTCTTACAATGGTTAATGAAGTTTAGAGCCTCATATTAAAGCAGTCTGATCTTGAAAGATAATAAGCATTGGCAAGCACCATATGAGAATGCTTACTTGAGAATCACTGGCCTTGCTTGAAGGCAGGTGTTCAGATATCAGAGTTTTTCGGGAAAGATGGATGGTAGAGAATTACAGCTTTGCTAATGAGGGTTTCCAACTCAAAATTATAGATTGGCATTGTGTTAGATCCAAACATTGGACTGCCCAAGAAAGGTAGGAAGACCTGCAATCATAGTTTAGCACGTCTGCTCGAGAATCAATCTACAGTAGGTTGCATGATTGATAAGATTAGCAGGAAGGATCTTTATTTCAAGATAAATTAGCACTATGTCTCTTGGAACAATCAAATCAAAAAAGCTATCAAGCTACAAGACAATATCTATACCTTACAGTTACCTTCAGTATCTAAAACCTGGATATGGTTTGTCCAGTTGAGTTAGGAGTCAAGTGCCATTTAACCTACAGTTTGTGAAGGGGTTTCACACATAGGCTTGTGAGGTATAGGGTAAAGGACTGAAACAGTTGTGTTAATTATAGTGACAACGGGTGAATCACTCTGTCCTCCTTAAAAATAGTACCGGATGATTAATAGCAATGTATAAAATAAGTGAAAAGCAGTAGTTGTTTAGAGGCCCTGATCTGAGGAAAAGGCGACATAAAAATATAAATAGTAATATTCACACTTCAGGGATGAAAAGATTAAGCTATAGAAAGAAACAGTTCTTTAGACAAGTCATTAAATGATTTAGCAGAAGAAGTATTCCTACAAGTATTTTTATTATCACAAATGCTCAGGGCCCTATTGAGAACGCAAAGCAGCCCTGGCAATTTTATTGAACCTGACACAGGGGTAGGGTATGGGCGAGGGTGCAAGTGTGAAGCACTCCTGCTTAACTAAACTGCTGCTTTTGTTACTGGGGCCGACATTGCAGCACTGCTGCAAACCCAGCCCCAACGCTCCAAAACCTGCCCCCACCCTTCCAGCCTCCTGGGGAAACGCCTGAATGTCGCTACAGCCAATCCGACCCGGGAATTTTTATAGTAGTAAACTTAGGTGATCTTGGCAATCATGCCATCCGTTTTACCTTGTATGTGGAGGATAATGGACTAATAGAGTTTAAGAGAGCTACAGCAAGAGAGAGAAAGATGCTAATAGTCAAAGCTTTCACGTTACCTAGTTTCTTCTAATCGGAGAAAGAGGTGAGGCAAAACTTTTGGACTACCTGTGGCTCTCACCTAGACACTGAGATTGAGTAAAGATCTTTCACGAACTGCATTTTGTAGTACGTTTTGCAGTACCACAAAATGCTATTCAAAAACCTAGGAGTGGAGTTTATGTCTCAGGCTCTCCTATAGCTATAAGATGGGAGATCTCCACTCGAGTCTCCTCTCGCGTAGATATGACACAGGAGAGAGGCTGAAAAATGGGGTTTAGGTAAAGTCAGGGAGAGGTTCAGGGAGGACCCACAAACAAATGAGTAGGCCCATAGTTATTCAGAAACTACACTTCTATGGTTTATACAGCCAAAAAGGGACCCCTAACAGTAGTAAAGTAGTCCAGCTCAGAGCTGGAGTAAATCCAGCACCACACATGATCAATAACTTTTATTTCAACCCCCTCCCTTAGAAAATAATGGAGTTTGAGACTTAAAGTAAAACCACATGGGAAATAATGTTAAATTATTTTAAAGCAGTTATAAATTACTGTAAAAAAGGATTTATAAAAAATAGTGCATATTTAATTAATTATAAAATATTATTACTTTTTTGCATTTACAAATTAGTGCAGCAATACATTTTTATTAAAATATGACATTCTTGTAATTAAGTCTACACACCACATTTAATTAAATAATGCATACAAATTATATTCTTTTACTTTAGGTGAAAATATATTTTTTAATTTAAACTTCATAAAAACAATTTTAATTTATTATATTTAAATGATATACATATTTAATTCAAAATTAAGTGAATAGTGCCGTAGCATTTTTACTTTGGTTCTATATTTACATAACATATCTAAAATGAATGTACATTAATATTTATCATAACATTATGTTTAATTTTTTTGAGTTTAATAAAAACAAAATTGTTACTTTTCCTGTTACTTTACCATTGGGAGACAACACAGCTGGTGTGGAGATCTCTGCACATATAGGTGTAGGAGAAGCGGAGGCGTAAACCCTGCGCCTACGTTTGTGGATACCATTTTGTTGTATGTTTTGTACCGCTATTAAAGTGGTGCATGTAAACTTCAAAACAGGAGCGACTGTGAACTATTATCATTTTTCAATCAGAGAAAAGTGTAATGTCCATATAAATATTCTACTCTTAAAACTAAACTGATTTCATTGGGGTTTAGGCTGTAAAGTTATATATGGTCTCAAGTTTTGTGGGTGTTTAAATATCTTTGAATAGCTCTTAAATTAGTCATTTTGACAGGTGGATTAGGAGGACTGACATTTTCTATCTTTCTGAATTATTATTGGTTAGCATTGCAGATGTAAATCTGTGTGCGGATTTCGAATTGCTAGGATATTAATG
The DNA here is from genome assembly GCA_963921515.1 of Calotriton arnoldi. Lineage (NCBI taxonomy): Eukaryota > Metazoa > Chordata > Amphibia > Caudata > Salamandridae > Calotriton > Calotriton arnoldi. The sequence continues at coordinate 465,588 of CAWUFW010009757.1, read as the reverse complement.
TCTTAAATGCTTGTGGCTGACAAATGCACAGATAGATGTCAAACCTACTGCAGATCTTGAATTGTTTGGATGCTACTGACTTGAAAGTTTGTTACTGTCAAAAGTGGTGATAAGAAGATCATGTGTTCAAATCCCTGGGAGTCCAACTCAGCCTCCCCTCCTTATGAGGTCGGTAAATTAAGTACCATAAATTGGCTAGAATTAACAGCTGTTATGGCAGAAAAGCGATATTCAGCGCTATGTAATAAACACATTATTATTATTGTAATAGAGTAAGAATGGACTGTAAGGGACATTTGTCATCCTCAATATATAGAATGATGGATGACAGTGAATAATGGGTATGTTTTCACCGAGGGGTTCTGAGTGACTTCAGTTAGACATCTCAGAACCCCAAGATATAAAATAAAAACGTAATTTACTTCTTAACCATCTATTATGTTATGTATGGCCCCTAAAAACATCTGCGTTGCTTTGAGCTGATACTGGTCCCCTTAAAGTTATCTGAAGAGCCAGGTCTTCAGCTTCATGCGGAACTCAAAAAGTGAGGAGGAGGCTCTGATGTGTTGTGGAAAGGCATTCCATGCTTTCAGTGTGATGTAGGTGAACGAGCAACCTCCTGATCTGCTTTTGTGAACGCCATGTGTGTGAGAGTAAGAGGGAATCTGAGCGTGGGCAATTGAAAGTGTATGCAGTTGTTTAGGTATGCATGGATCTGTTGTGACTTCTGAATGGATGGTCTCCATGATCTTCTCTGTGTCTTCTTTTGTGAGTTTTCCATTCGTTTGGGTGGCCTTTTTGGAAGGTGAAGGGCAGGTTGGAGATGAGATCTCTGGGGTCTGGTTGGTGAGTGAAGGTGTTGTAGATGTTCGCAATTCTGATATGGAAAAAGTTAGATAGTTTGTTGCAGAGGTTTTGGGAGGGGGTGATGCTGTTGATGGAGGCAGAGGGTATGGTGAATTCCTTGACAATCAACAAGATCTTCTTGCAGCTGTTAGAGCTCCCTTTCATGTGTTCTGCTAGTGCTCTTTTCTTTGTGTCTCTCAGTTGCTGGTGAAAGCGCCTGAGTGCCGTCTTAAGTGCCATCTTGTAGGTGGTTCTGTTGGTGGATAGATATCCTCTGTCAACCAACTGGCCTGCTTGTTGGGTCTCCTTTGCTTATTTTGGTTGGTTGGGTGTGAAGGAGTCTGCACAGTTCTAGATCGTCATTGAGGTTGTCCCTGATTTTAGGTGGATCCTTGCTGAGGTCCTTCAGCTAGTCTGCTTCTGAGATTTTGTCTCAGCTGCGGTTAGGTAGGCTGACACTGGTGGGTGCGTTGGAATGCAGTGTGTTGATTTGGGAGTGAATGATGGAGTAGTCAGTCTATGTGAGTGTGAAGTAGAGATGTACTTGATGCTGTCGATGGTGGAGAAAATGGGGTCTAGATTGTGTCCTACGATGTGAGTTGGTTCCGTGGCTAGCTGGGTGAGTCCAATGGTGTTCAGGCTTTTGAGGAGTGTCGAGGAGCATGGAGCGGTTCTGGCTTCTAAGTGGAAGTTGATGTCCCAGAGTAGCATGAAGGCTCTGGAGTTTATGGTGAGTGGGGTGATGAATTCGGTGATGAGACTGGCGAATGAGACTCGTGGGTCAGGTGGTTTGTAGATGAGTGTTCGATTAAGGATGAAGTTTTCAGAGATTTGCAGCTTGAAGTGTAGGTGTTCCGTGAATAGGGTGGCACTTTCCATGTACGATGAGCACTTGATGGAGTTTTTGTAGTCAATTGCAAGTCCTCCTCCTGGCTTGTTAAGGTGGACCTGTTGAGTGCTCTTGTAGCCAACTGGGATTGCTGTGGCGATGTGGGGTGCAGAAGTGGGGATGAGCCAGGTTTCCATGAGGAAGAGGAGGTCCGGCGTGTCGCTGCTCAGCAGATCAATGTGTTTTTTTTTTTTAAATGTCTTTATTGAAGTTTTATGCAAACACAAAAAAAACAGACAAAGTCCTCATCAAACCTGCATGCTGCAGACAGTACAGACAAATGTATGTGCCCTCTAGGAGCACAAGTACCTATAACGAAGGGGATATTCATAATACATTGCAGATCAGTACATCATTACATACAGTCTTGAGCCTGAAAGAGAAGAGACATAGCACAGTAGATGATACAATGTGCTTACACCGCCGACGGGAATCTATGTGGCAGGTACAAAGATACCACAAGTAACGAAGGCAAGAAGGATACCTGCAAGGAGGGATACATGCAGAACGCAGGTTGTTGACCCATTTCCCTGTAACAGTACAACCACCTCACCATTTCTAGTACATGCGATAATCAACCTGACAATACCCAATGACGCCATCACAGCAGTGATCACTCATCCATGGCCGTTGCATCTGCTGAATGGGAGAGTAGATAGGTCTGAAGTGGACCCCATATATCTTTAGGCCGAGAGGCCGTAGGGAGCAGTTCGGCATAATTGGACATTTGATCATGACAGTAAATTAAATCTGTGATCCAATCTTTAAACTTTGGAGCCCTCCCCCACCCCCAGGCCACGCGGCGTTTGGCCATCAACAAGGCCAAAGCAGCATACCTGCTGGTAGGTTTGTCTATGAGTTCGGTGTAGCCGAGCAACACTAGCAGCGGAGACATCTCTAAGGGCAACAAAGTCATCTGCTCGAGTGCCACAAAGACTTGACGCCAGTATTCGTGTACACCCACGCAGTTCCATGCCAAGTGTAAAAAATCGGCCCCCTCTGCTCCGCACCTGTCACATCTGTCTGTATCGCTGAGCTTGTATTTATGCATTTTGACTGGTGTATAATATAGTCGGTGCAGGAACTTATAGTGCGTGAGCCTCAATCTGCTAGCCGCTGATACCTGCTCTGTCTGTTGGCAGCAGTACGTCCACTGTTTGTCGGATAGCTCGTAGCCGAGTTCTCCGTCCCACTGTGTGTGGGTGTGGCATCGTTCTGTCACCTGATGCGCATGTATTGTGTGATAGAGTGTCGAGACTGCATGAGCCGGGGTCTTGGCCTGGAGCATCGTGTGGAGAGGAGTCAATACCGGGGGCTCCAGTGGGTACTCGGGGGTAACGTCATGTATGCCCTGCCGGAGCCTGACATAAAGAAACACATCTTATGGCGAAGTTGGTGTGTTATGGAATAAATGTTCTAAGGAGCGAAAGGTTCCATTGTGATACAGGTCTCCCCAGCATGTAACACCAGTCTTCACCATGCTTTGCTTGAAGACTGTCTCCTGGATCAACTGCATGCAGGGATGATACAGCAGAGGGAATAATGGAGAGTAGTGCATAGGGGCTTGTAGCTGTTTCAAAATTCGCCTCCAAGCCAGAACTGTGCATGTGACTGTCGTGGTGTCTTTGTCTCGGGGTTGAGGGGTACTACATATCACACCAGCCAGCGGAATAGGATCTGCAAGCCACTCCTCCACTGCTATCTGTGGCATGTATTTGGGAGGGTGAAACCAGAAATAGGCATAATGAGCTTGAGCGCATATGTAATATAGTTCAAGGTTCGGAACTCCCAACCGTCCCTGTGAGTATGGCCTGGTGAGGGCGTCCCACTGTAGGCGCGGTTGTTTGCCTCCCCAAACTAGTCTGATCATTTCCGAGCGTAAAGTGGTGAAGAAGTGCCTCCCCGGATAATATGGAATGTTCAAGAAGAGATAAAGTACTTGTGGCAGGACCACCATTTTTATTAGGGAGATATGCCCTGCCATGGATAATGGCAAAGAAATCCAGCGTGCGACCCAGCTTATGATTTGATTTGATCCAATGTCCTGCCATAATTGAGGCGCATTAACTTCTCCCTATCTCTGGAGACATGAATACCCAGATATTTTACCTCTGTGTTGCACCACTCAAGTGGGTAATCTAGTGGGAACTGGGCAACTGCAGGGGTGAGGGGGAATATTTGCGATTTACCCCAATTTATGTGGCTTCCCGAGAGCCTCCCAAACTTTATGAATTCTCTCAGGAGAGGATTTAGATTCTGCTCCGGATCCCTAACATATAGGGTAATGTCATCCGCATGTAATGAGATGAGGACCTGGCGTGCAGGGCATCTCAGGGCCTTGTCTTTAATTATGCTGCCGCAATCGAGCTGCTAGCGGCTCGATCGCCAGTGCGAACAGCAGAGGGGAGAGTGGGCACCCCTGCCTGGTACCCCTAGTAATTAAAAAAGCAGGTGACAGATGCCCGTTTATTAAATCCTTTGCCGTTGGGGAATGGTATAACAGCTTGATCCAAGAGAGGAAGCCCATCGGCATACCCATGCGCTGCAAGACGCCGAGCAAATAGTCCCATTCAACCGAATCGAACGCCTTTGTGGCGTCTAGAAATACTGCGCAATGGCTAGCTCTGGAGCTACGTTCTGCAGTATGGAAAAGAGGGTACGCAAGTTATGCGTGGTCGCTCGACCCGGAATAAACCCGGATTGATCCGGTAAGACCAGATTGTCCATCAGCAGATTAAGTCGATTAGCCAATACTTTCGCTAGTATTTTGGCGTCATTATTGATGAGGGACAACGGTCTGTATGAATCACAGTGATCTGCAGACTTTCCTGGCTTTAGTAAAGAAGTGATAAGTGCCTCTCTCATCGAGGGCGGAAGGATGCCATCTGTTTGCGCTTTCTCATAAACCGACTGCAGGATGGGGGAAGTTGATCTATATATGCTTTGTAAAAGTCGATGGGGAGCCCACGAGCCCGGGGGCTTTACCGGACTTCATCTGCATGTTTGTGTGTTTGTTGCGGGATCGTGTGTTGAGTAGTGTGCATGTGAGTGAGTGTTGGGGTGCGGGCTTGCTGTGGCCTGTTGGGTTATGTAGATGATGATGATGTTGCAGGTGCTTGTGTGGGTGGATTGTCGCAGATGAATCAGCAGTGGGTGCAGGTGAAGGCTTCTACCATGGTGTGCGGAGCAGTAATGCAGCAGCGGGAGGAGAGGCATCCCGGGTTGAACGATCGTAGGAGTGCTGCAGAGTATCGCTGGGGGGCTATCGGGCCAGGGTTTGTGGCGCTGTTCGCAGTCCATGTGCAAACAGGTGCGCCGGTTGTATGTATGATGGTGCTATATAGCAAGGTCCACATAAATAAATGTGTTATTATTTTGATGAGTAATCATTTTTGGGGAAATTACGTATTTATAATGTTTCTATAATACACATTGTTTGATGTGATAATAATACCGAGGGTGTGGGGAAACAACTTTGTTATTTTGATACTGAATCTCAATCATGTGAAATTTAAAAAAAGCTGGTGCAGCATTTACTGTGATTATCTTCTCAACAGTTTAACACAAGAGATCAATATGCACAACTTCTTCTTTAATTGACAGAGGGTCCAAAGCGTGACAAGCACAAAATGCAGTTATACCAGAATTGATGCGTAGACTTGTGCAAAGTACAGGCTGTGTCAGGTTGTATCAAGTTATGAAGGAAAAGGTACTTGTATATAATTACCACTTTGGTGTTTTTCGGCTTCTCTGAATTAAGATTTCCAGCTCCACTGACCGTTTAATGGAGGTTCTAAGGAGATCATTAATCAGTACAAAACTGGTGTTGTGACTGCACAGCCTCTGCATTTAACTTTCATTCCTATGTCACACCTGATGATTCAAGTAAGGTTTTTCCAGGCATATGAACCCAGATACATGCTAATATCTTCATTCTAATCTGCAAGCACTTTAAGATTAACTATAAAGGAAACATTATAGTGCTATAGTACATAGGTAATATTTGTGTATTCTTAATGGTAAACTCTGTTATTCCCTGATCATTGAAAACTGGTAGTTGCTTGTGTTGAGGCAGTATTTTGCTTGTAAGATTGGAAAAATACATTGCTGTGCAATTGATATACCTTTATGTCTTCGTAAAAAAACACTGTAATGCCTAAATAGCCTTGATGTCAGTGGCCCCGCTAGCCAAAGCGGTTGAAGTCCGGAAACATCCTTCCATGATAGTATACAATAGGACATTGCTACCACAAGAAGCATAATGGTCTGTGCAAATGGATTGTGCAAAATTGTGAGAAAAATATAGGGGGGTCCAGTGCTTTATTTGTAAAATAATAAGTGCTGGTGCCCAAAGAGCTGCTCAGACACCCTCTGCAGGTGCTATAAAATATCAGCATGCATACTGAGGGTGCGTAATCCTGAATGCACTTTAGGCCGCTTTAATACACCACCAGGCACTCCCTGTCCCGTTATCCTACTCTTACAGTTCTGATTTCTCCCTTGGTGACAGATTTTCTGTCTTTCTCTTCCTCCGTCTTTCTATTTTGTGTGTTTTTCCCTCTCTTGCACTCAGGAAATATCTAATGAGGAGAAATAAGTGCCGGTCCCATAATAATAAGTGCCGGTGGCCCCCACCGGCAACCCCCGGCTCAGATTAACCACTGGCTATGTCCCCTTTAAAATGAAACTCACTATTATGTATACCTGATGAAGCATATCAAGGTGGTAGTTAAGAACACCAATAGAAAAGAAAAGTTAGTTAGGGCATGTTCTAGTAGGCCCCATTTGAAAGAAAGTAGGTTTTGCCAAGATCCTTACCTAGATCCTTGCCCTAGCTAAGAGTGAACAAAGTGATGCAATCTACATAGCGATATCCTGAATTTCTTTCACAGGAGCGAATTAGCCATTCCCAGCCGCATAATCTCGTTTTTTCACCTACTGGAGTGTTTCTCCACAGATGCGGCCTTGCAATGGTCATGGAGACACTGAGGTGGGCAAAGCAGAATTTCACTAAAAAAGCATAACTCTCACATTCAATGGAGTGTTCTCTTGACAGAGGCACTGGTCTCTGAGGAAGAAGGGAACATATAGTGAGCCACTTGGTTCACCACCGACGTCCGAGAATCCAGACGCACATGCAGACCTCTCAAGAAAGCATGGAGAAACAGTAAAACCCCAGAAGCACGCACCACCTACAAAACCGCCATAACAGAATACCACTGACGCATCAGATTCACAAAGAGGAACTTCATCCAGGACAGAATCCTCTCCAACTCCCGCAGCTCGAAGGAACTCTTCAGCATCACACAAGAATTCACCGAACCTCCCCAGCGAAAGCTTGGCTCATACTTCCATCACAAAGATCAAGTCCCTCTACGACAACTTCAACTAACAGAAACAAGGCACCGACACTACACCTATCTTCAGCAACGCCAGCCAGCCTACCATCACCACCTGGACCCCTGTCACCACAGAAGACATCGCCAAGACCATGAAGAGCATACACTCAGGAGCCCTCACTGACCTCTGCCCGCCACACATCTTCCACAGAGCCGCCACCGCCATAACACCCTAAGTACGACATACCATCAACTCCACCTTCGAAATCAGCACGTTCCCGGACAACTGGAAATGCGCAGAAGTCAAGCCCCTCCTTAAGAACCCTCCGCAGACCCGACGGACCTCAAGAACTACAGACCCATCTCTCTGCCCCTTCACAGCCAAAGTCACTGAGAAGATCATCAACATTCAGCTCACAAACTTCATAGAAGCTAACTTGATCCTCGACTCCTCCCAATCTGGATTCCGCATCAACCACAGCAAGGAGACCGCCCTCCTAGCTGCCACAGACGACATCTGCCACAGACGACATCTGCACTCTCCCCGACCAGGGCCACACCGTGGCCCTCATCCTACTAGACCTCTCTGCAGCCTTCGACACCGTCTCCCACTGCACACTCACCGCCAGACTCCACGACCCCGGCTTACAGGGAACTGCCCTAGACTGGATCCGCTCATTCCTCAGTGGCCGAACCCAAAGAATCAGACTCCCGCCCTTCCTCTCCGAACCCACAGAGACCAGCTGCGGAGTACCCCAAAGATCATCGCTCAGCCCCACGCTTTTCAACATCTACATGGCCCCCCTGGCCGACATTGTCAGAAAGCATGGTCTCAGCATAGTATCCTACGCCGACGACACCCAACTCCTCCTCTCCCCCTCACCAAGGAACCCAACATCACCAGAAACAACTTCCAGGATGGAATGAAAGACGTCACATCCTGGATGAGCAGCAGCTGCCTAAAGCTGAACTCGGAGAAAACAGAAGTCCTCGTCGTCGGATCTACCCCCTCCGCATGGGACAACACCTGGTGGCCCACCGCCCTCTGCAACCCCGCCATACCCACAGACCACGCCTGCAACCTCGGCATCATACTTGACTCCCCTCTCACCTTGACCCGACAGATCAACGCGGTCTCCTCCACGTGCTTCAGCACCCTCCGCATCCTCTGCAAGACTTTCAAATGGATCCCCCCCTAATCCAGAAAGGCCGTCACCCACGCACTCATAACCAGCAGACTGGACTACGGAAACGCCCTCTATGCCGGGATCAACAAAAGCTCTACGCCGCAAACTCCAGACCATCCAGAACACCGCTGCCAGACTCGTCCTCGGCATCCCACGACACCTCCACTGGCTCCCTGTCGAAAAGAGAGTGACCTTCAAGCTGCTCACTCACGCCTACAAATCCCTCCACAACACCGGACCCCAATACCTCAACAAAAGATTCTCCTTCTATGCATCCAAGAGAAGCCTCCGCTCCGCCGACCTCGCCCTGGCCGAAACCCCTCGCATCCGCAGAGCCAGAACTGGAAGAAGAGCCCACTCCTACATCGCGGCCAAGACCTGGAACAAACTCCCCCTCAGCATCAGACGATCCCCTACTCTGCAAGCATTCAGGAAGAGCCTCAAGACCTGGCTCTTTGGATGAGATGGAGCTGCACGAAACCCCCCCACCTCCCCCAAGCACCTTGAGACCCTCACGGATGAGTAGCGCGCTTCACAATTCCCTGATTGATTGATTGATATATTATTGATGATATGAAGCTGACCAGGGAACCCTAGCAATGTGGTTTAGAGAGCAATTGTAGCTTATTTCAAGAGAGATGTTCATAGCAGGTAGAGCCGAGGAATAGCTATAAGTGATTAACCCAATAGATTTGACTCTCTTCTCATGTTAGTCATGACTCACAGACAAAGGAGTTCGTGGTGTCTTCATGGATAGATTTGAAAACTTTTCAGTGCTTGCAGTATTCGGGTGTCATTAGACATATTTAATGAAGGGCTTGAAGAAGTTTTTCCACATCACCACAATGCTCAAGAACCTACTTGGTTCCCCTGCCAGTTCCGTATCACCTTTGAGACAAGCTGTATCACCTACAAGCCATTAGAAACAATACCCCATCATAGTTGGTCAAGAAGCTAACCACCTCAAGCGGACAGTGCACACCAGAAGACAGGATATAGCCACCAGAGAAATGTAGAGGTGCAAGAATGAAAAGCTCAGGATGTAGGCATTTCCATACTTGCACCCAGGGACTCCCAACACCCCCATCAACATCCTTTCTGTCCTCACCCTTCTGCATTTCAGAAAGAAGCTGTAAACACATCTGAAGAAGTTTCCCCCTTCTCCCCCTCACACACAAACGGTGGTCCTTACAGTTACCTGCTTCATTTCAAACAATTAAAAGTGTAGGGCTTTTGTCAATTGTTCATCAATCTGTTTGTAATTAGCTGGGAATGCACTATGCAAGTACTGCTACAATAATACATACAGGCTGAGCTCCAGCTCGTGAGGTGTATGGTAGAGGTACCTTCATGAAATAGAAAGAGGCCTGGCTTGAAGCACAGTTGTCTAAGCGATCTGTTGTTACCAACCCTTTAAAATATGCAGAGTGGTATTTGACTCCACCCATATCAATATTCTCTTTCACCTCATGCTATTGGCTGTTTAGTGCATCATTTTGCCTCCTATGGAGTGCTTGGCTTGCATTGCACGAGGGACTAATGTACTTCTCAAGACTACACTGAATCAAACATTAAATTCTTTCGGTCACAGATGCACTTTAGGCAGAAAGCAAACTTGTGTCACTTCGGTCGATTTTTCTATAATATTTTAGTAAGGACATCAAAGCTAGTCTGATTGGCTTTGCCAAAGGTTGTTTGCGTCTTTAAAACATAGAAATAAGTAGCAGACGAGAGAAGGCAGTCTTATTCGGCCCACCCATTTAACAAACAGGAAACACTATATGATCTATGCCTTTTTTGTTTCTCATTGCAGAGATGTACTTGAGGTAGTTGATTTTCACAAAAGGAATTTCTCAAAAAACATTTTTGCCCTCAAACAGATGTACTGATGCTTTTGGACATCACAGGACCTACACGTTTTTTTTTAATGTCACATTGATAAGGTTACTCTTGTCAATCTTCCTTACCCGCGTCTCTCCTCCCCCCTCCCCCTTCTACTTGTGCGGGTCCACTACATCAAATGTCCTAGCTTGACTGTCACATTAATGTAAACAGAACTACATCCGTTGCCACAATGTTCTCTTAAAATATAAATTCAGGACATAACTTCATGGTGACGTACGTAGAGGACAGTACAAGTGTGCATGGCATAATTTCAAGTCTTGAAAATATTAAGTAAACGTTTAAGTAATCTTAATATTTTGTTTTCTAGGTGAACATCGTGATGATGACTGGACGGTCTGTTACATTCTCCTTATCACAATTCCATTAATTGCAGCAATTGCCACAATACTACTCCTTGTGTTCCTGAAAAGGTACTGCATTCAAATATAGTTTTAAATATTTCAAATCTATACTTTGCTGACTGGACTGTGCACTGTAATTTTGTGAACTGTCGTACATTTTTCAGTAGCAATTACAAATTAAATAATTTAATTTGCAAAGGGAACTGCCATTTCTGGGCAAGGCTATCTATCATCTGTAAACAAGCATCCGGCAATTCCACTATTATTTATTAATTTCAGAAGTGTAGGTGAAAGGCTCTAGGGCAGTGTAGGTAGTGCGGTTTGTTGAGGCTTTAAGCAAGAAGACATAAATAGGTACCAAATAAAAATGTGAAACTGCATAAGGTGCGTGAAAGAGGCAACAAAGAAGTGACTTTGAATGAAGGGTGGAAAAGCTTGATTTTGAATCTGGATTTTAATCAGGCTCCTGTCAAAAGCAGAGTTGAACCTCATAACTGTGAAAAATTATTCTTAATCTGAAACTTTGTTTCTTTTTCGAAGGCTCAAGATTTTAATATGTCCTCCGATCCCAGATCCTAGCAAAATGTTCAGAGACATAATTGGAGGCCCCGGTGAAGAATTTCAGGTATACAATAATTAAAAATCTTTGTTTACTTTGTTCCTGTTGTTTTGTGTTGTATTTACTTGGGAGTATAGGATGCCTATACATAGGCCCACTGGAAATATACTGCCACTAAATTTAAGAGGTAGGAGTGACAAAATTATGTGGTAGGAAAAGTCAAATTATGCAGAAAGACAAATGACTAATAAAAATCATATTCAGAGGTACATTTTGTTGTATTGTTATCTACTTATTTTGACGTTTTAACAGATATTGATAGAAAAGGAATCTCAAAACCAGAAGTCAGATAGGATTCTTAAGTAAAACTATACACATTCAATATATCATATTCAAAATATTTAGAAAAGAGTCAGAGAGGGACTCAGTGATTTCATTTGTGTTGCTGGTTGTGATTTAATATGGGATGGACAATATCTGTTGCCTAGACAAATCAAGCCATTACATTGCTCAGCACTTATACCCTGGTGGTCTTCTCTCAACTTTGTGTCCTTGTATTCATTTGTCAAGAATATTCTGTTGGAGTTGAGTACTCTGTTGACGTCCATCTTGGAGGACACTTAGACAGATACCTTGAAAACGTCTCGTTTTTAGATGGATCACATGTTGGCTATCTCGTAAGGCGTTACAGTGAAATACATAGTGCCTCTATAAACAGTTAAATTATACCTGTTTACCTGGAGGAGTTACCCAGTCCAGGAGAGCGAATCATAATAGTCATATGCTGGGGCTATTCAGCTCTGTGCCTCTTTGGTCACATAGTTGTTCATTAGTTTTATTAAAAATGTCATCCATCAACAAATGATATATTGTATTTCATGAAATTACAGAAACACCATTTTACTAACATTGTCCTTTCTACCTGCCAGAATAAAACTTTCTGTGAAACCATGTACAGTGTTGTACTCAGCAGATATGTAGCCTACATGTCCACATTTCTTGTAATAAAAATACACTCCTCTTTTAGTCCATGCATCAAAGCTAGGTTTTGAAACTTGTCTTCAGTTTCCAGTTTATTATGTGCTCAGACTATAAGACGGCTGGAAGCCCATCTTCCAACTGTTTATTATGTAAGTATCTCACTAGGACACCCATTAGAATTCAAGGTAGCAGTCCTTAAACAGAGAAGCAAAATATTTGGGAATATTCTAAACTCCGTGTGCGCTAGACATGACTTCTATTTTGAAAACACTTTGATGTAAACATGAACCTAGCATAAATAGTGGAATAAAATATTCTTGTGACAAAAAAAGAGAATAATTTTCTCAACATTTTGTGGTACATATAAATACATAGGTCAAGTCAAGTTCAAGTTTATTCATGATTATGAACTCCGAGGAGGTCCACACAAAGCAATTTAATTCAATTTAAAACTTAAAACATCATTTTTCAATGGCATTCAATATAGATTTAAAAAGCATTTTGAAAAAATTACAAATTTGACAGCAGAACGTTTTGTTAGGGGCATCAAACAATAACTGTAATGCTCCCGAGGACGATCGTACCAACAATTAAAAAAATATAGGTCTTCACAATTTACGGCGGTGCAGTAAAAGGGCAGGGCAAACAAAACGTGCTTCAGATCTTGTACACCATTCTGATACATATCACAGATTTCAGAAGTTCCATACCATTTAGATGTTAAACAATTTAAGGGGAAAATTTCCAATCGTAAAAGTGTCCAGAAACGTCTAACCCCATGGGGCATATTCCATGTCACATACGGTTGGACTTTTTTCATAACAATTGTATCTTTTATCCTATGGTAGCCTCCAGCTTCTTACCACAACTTTCGTTGTCCAAGCAAAAGCTTTGAGCCAGCGAAGCCTGTTTCAAGCAGGTCTTTAGTTGGGAGGCGGGAAGAGAGAGCACTAGACTTTGATTAAGCTCAAGCTGGTCTAAGGCAGATTTGAAATTCCTGTAAAATTAAGTTTTTTCTTTTTTCTCCACAAGGATTTACTTTTTCATATAGTACCTTAGAGTGTCTCCTTCACTCTTCTCAAGGCAGGAAGCCCACCGAATGATATCCACCAAACCTTGTACAAAGGTGCTTTTAATACCAAGTTCTAGCCTTAGGGCTGCCACTGATGTCGAGGTGTTACAGGATATAAGTCTTCTGAAAATATACTTCTCTACTTTTTTCAAAAAGCCCCATATTGATATATCTATGAGCTCCACTGCATGCAATAAGGTAGCAGGAATTTTGATAACCTGATGAAAGATTAGAGAAGTGTCTTCCACCTGCAGCATTATAAAATGCTCCCAGTCCCTTAGCCTGGGAACGAGCCTTACACTCGTTATTTGAGATGTGGTCTATATCACTGAAATTGCTGAGAATAATTTTCCCCAAAAAGGTGAACGACTTAGCCTAAATACCACGGGCAAGGAGACAACCCTGCTTTAAACCATTTTTCATTGGGATTGTCTTATAAAGTGCTCAATCACCACCTAGTGGGACTTGGCACCACGTAGCAGAGTGGAGGGCGATAATTAAGTGCAGTAGAGTTCCCGGACTGCCGAGGTCAAACAACTTCTTCCTGGATATTCAGCGATAGACAATACACTTTATCAAAGGCTGTGACGAAGTCTATGGGTGCAGCATATACCGGACAGCCTCCATTAACCACATAATTCTCATTCATTAATTGAAATGCAGCTATATTATCTAAAGCCCTATGTTTTTTCCTGAAAATTGTCTACTCTAGCGGGATCATTTTATTGTTCTCCACCCAGGAATTAAGCTGAGCCAGCAGACATCTAGAAAAATCTTTACCTACTTCATCTAATAGGGCAATTTGGTGGTAGTTAGCAGGTGAATTGCGGTCACTCTTTTTGTAAAGGGGGACAATAATGCTTCCAGTCCAACCATCTGCACCATTTCCCAGAAGCTTCTCATATTATTCTTAGTGGCTGCTACTCTTAGATCTATCTACCTGCAGTCTGGATTTTGTCTTTTTAAGCTTTCCTTTAGGTGACTTCTACGCATTTTCAAGAGGGACAGAAAACTGTCTCTCTCATTAGAGAAAGAGGTAAATTGTTTCCGAACCAATCTATTTATTTCTTTGTTTAATTGAAAAATAGGAAAATAAATTAAGTTAACAGGGGCCTTAATTGGCCTCCGAATAGAATATATTACAATCTGCTTAATGAACTGATTAAATTAGTGTGAAACAACATCCCAAGATTCAAAATCATTATCAACTTTCTCTAAAAGATCTTTTAAAATAGTTATTATTCTGGGATCCCATTGGGTTCTACCTGATTTTTAATTACATTTGGAAATAGCACCATCAAATTTCCATGACACAACTGGGGCTGTATTTGCTTCTAGGGCCAATGCAAACAATCTATGATCATTGAGGATAGAGTCTATTATTTTCAAATAACCTAACAGGTGGAATGATGCATACGCAGCAATAAGATAATCTAAAATTGCCTCTCCCATCAGAGATTTATGAGTATACTGCGTGGTGGGGGATTCAGAAAATAATCTCCTGTTAGCAATCAGACAATCATTATTCCTCAGTTGATCAAGTAGAATCTTCCATCTCTTGTCAGTTCTTGATTTGGTTGGAAAAGGCAGAGCTTTCTCTTTTTTCACCTGTCGAAATAAACTAACAGCATGGTTAGAAATTTTACAATTTAGATCTCCCACCAAAATTATCTGGAGGCCATTCTTATCTATGGCACTTTTAATAAAAGCATCAGGTGAAATGTAGGCATTCAGCAGTAAGATGGGGACTGATAAAGCCCCCCCCCCTCCTTTGGGGGATAGTGTTACTGCTAAGAAAAGATTTGAGGAATCCTTAAAACTCTGAAATTTCCACTTAATCTTATTAGTTAAAAGTATAGCAATTCCTCCTTTTGCATGTCCTTCTCTGGATGGAGTAGCTTTGCATTCTATTGAGAAAAAAACATCATAATGGAGCTCGGTGACTCACCAGGTTTCCTGGATGCAGATTATATCGACATTTAGATCAATCAAAAATTGCATTTTATCTTTACTTTTCTTTATGCCTGCTACATTCCAGGAAATCACTTTTATTTCATTGCTAATTGGGATGCTGTACTGCGGGTGCCAATGATAGAACACTATTTAATGCACCTGCCAACCAGTTCCATTTTTGAGCTTATCGTCTACACAATCGATAAAAGGGTTGATACCTTTACAGTAGCTCACACGTCTACCATTATTTCCTATGGAGACTTGCAACCCTCTCAGTTCTTCTACTGAACACTCATGTGAAAGAATAGAGTGCCAATCCTCTACAGAATAGGGCAATTTACCATACCACTTATCCCTGATATTAGATTCCACATAAGGGGGAAACGCATCAATACCTTTACATTGAAAACATTCACTATTTTGCAGCACCAGATTCACGACAATTTTGGATTGTAAAACTACCCTTGTTTTTGCCCCTGGCCCTATCGGGGACATAGATACCAATGAAATGTCACTACTTTGAATTTAGTTCAGGTTCTTAATGTGTGCAAAACCTACTAATTGAAATGCACGATTCAAGATCAAATCAGTCAAAAAGGGTAACAAAGTCTAACATAGGAGTGTTAACAGAGAAGCGGGAGGGCAAACGGGCTTCCTGATCAAGCATTACAGATGTTGCATTCGCCTTGCATGTCTCCACAAACAGTGCAGCAGCAGGATTGAGTGAGGAAGGGCGAGAAGTAAATAAAGGGGGGAGGAATATGCCAGGATCATTTCTCACCACAGAGGAGGTAGTTAAGGGAGCCAGTGATCCAGAACTAGGCCCCTACTGCTGATTACTCTGGTTGTATGTCTCAATCCTTTGTGGCGAATTCTCCGGTTCTCGAAAGCAAAGTTTTTTTTGGTTTTCGTTTGTAATTTGGCAGTTGGATTTTTTTTTCACCCTCTGATTTTTTGTTTTACCTTTGTCCTTTGGTTGTACAGTTTCTACTGGAGCGTTCGCGCTTATCTCTGGAAGGATTGCTGTCTTAAAGATGGGGAAAACTTTGTGCTCTGAATTTTTAATTTTCACAGGGGATCCAGTTGCCACAGAGTTCCCTGAGCAAAGATCAAAGAAATGTTTTATTGAAAATATAGAATTTTCCACCTTAAATTTCATCTTAGGGGTGTCCAAGGTCACCTTAACATAGGGTTTACTCACTTGCAAGCAACAATCTTGTTTTGAGGCAAAAGAAGATAGTACATTAGCCTCATCCTAAGCAACCCTTTATGCGCCCCTTTACTCAAGCTTGTTTGTGACCGTGAAGCCCGATTAAAATTTCCCAATATTCTTTTGGACCAGTTAGTACTTTCAAGATCGCAGCTACAATGTCCTGGGTATGGTCAGAATTTAATATGAATTTATCTAAGAGGGCTAGAAAGGAAGACAGAAATCTCTCCAAACAAGTGAATGATTCAGAGACTAGCACCTCTTGGCCTGGAGGATTACATGACAGAATCTCTATCAGTTCCAGATCTGGAGTTGCTGACATTTGAGAGATTACTGTGGAATGCTCTGATTGAGTACTACTAAAAAGTTGTAAACCAGTTGACAATATTGGCATGAACGGAGTTTTAGGAGCACTATCCTTCTTTAGCCTATTGCACCTTAGATTAAGTTCCAGATCGATATTTGGGAGGGTAATATCCTCTTCGAGAAGGTTAGATGCTTCCTCCTGAGTTATGACCCCAGCTTCCTCTACTGGCATGCCTGGTCGAGGAAAGGGTACAGGACACTATCAACTACAGGAACAGTAGGGTATTACGAATTACCTTTGAGTTCATCTTGAGCCATTTTCTCTTTACAACAGAAAGAAATGTTCTGATTCACACACTTTAATGAGTTGATATGTGCTGATTTATTCCTCAGAGGGTTAGATTTAGTTTTAACATAAGCTCTTGCTAAAACCAGGGGGCCAGAGCGGAGTTTCTGTACTTTCATGTTAGCCCCTTCTGCAACTGGGACTATTTTGTTTACAAGGTGGGATAACTCACACGAAAGAGCCCACCCCAAACGGGGCAATAGGTCAGACAAGGACAAAGTCAGGAGGGGTGCCACAAAAAAGGGAGTTAATCAAGCCCAGTAGATCATCTTTTACTTATTCCACATGCGAACAGCTCCCCTTAAAGTTTCTTTCACCTCTCTCACAGAACAATCTTGCCAGTAATTTTAGAAGGTCTTATTAGAAAGTAATCACAGTGCTGTTGCACGATGGTTTGGTATTCTAAATTCGTGTGGAAACTATACAGGAAAAAGAAGGAGGTAGTAGCTAGAGGGGCACAGGGCCGCAAACTGCACTGAATCCTAGCTCAGCCACCTCTGCTGCCCTCGCGCTCACCCCCCTGGCGGGGCCCTACCGTGACGGAGATTTCACACCGTGTAGAACGAACTTCTCACCTTCTCCCTTGTTTGGATGGGCAACCCTTACTGCCACAGTCCAGTAGAACTTCTTTTGCTAGACAGAAGCTGGAACTAGGCAACCAAGCTGGCAACCAATCAGATGGGAGCTAGAATACTCCAGCCACTAGTCCCAGCACACTGGTGGCAACATTCAGATGGGTGGCAAAGAACAGATGGCAGAGAGCTGGAACAAGAGCTGGAACAACCGCTCAGCCCGCACCACACTCGGCCGTGTTCAGCCGGTCAGACGTGACAGCCTCAAGCCACACCCACAAGCTGCGAGCTCACTCTGATTTTCTGCTTCCACTGTTGGTACTTCCTTGGGGTGCAACAAGGTGCCTCGTACAGGCACTAGGGCACAGGCGATAGGGAGGCTTCTCCAGCCATTGCTTTTGCCTGGGCTGGGATGTATGTGGGCTTTTGCGGGGACTCAAACAGGGCAGCATGGGCTGTTGCCGGGATATAGCAGCTCTCTAAGCACATGGAGTCTGCTGCGGGAGCCCAGGCACAGAGCAGCGTTTGGCTTGTTGCTCATAGCGGCTGCTGCGGTTCCAGCAACTGTGCCTGGCACCGCCCATGAGCATATCTAGTCACATGTCTAGTATCTGTCTAGCAAAACACTTGTTCTGTTTGGAAGGAGATCCTTATCCAGTTTGCCACCAAAACTTCCCAGATCTACCCCATGCCTCTTGCTTCTAAAACGTTTATATCTGTTACTTCTATCTGCTTGTCTACTCCTTCATGGCCATATGCAATAAATACGTAGCTGTTTGGGGCCAGTTCTGAGTAGGTGTGACTTACCACTGGCAATCTAAAAGTAAAGCAGATGTAAATCAAAAGTAGGTAAGTCATACCCACTGAAATAGCCCCTTATATTCCTGCTGCAGACAAAATCAATTCTGCTGGCCACCATTTGGGTATATTACCATGACTTGCAACATTCTTCCCTTGTGCTTCAATGGAGTAATCAGCGCAGGTGAAAGGTTATTGATTAAACTACAGCTCGTTATGGGGTACTTAATACACCGTTTTTATGTCAACCTTCTCCTCATTTGAGATATAAATAAATTCCTTTCTGTACAAATTTAAAGCTTAGCTAGCATATGGTGGACAATGTGGTAAGATTTGTTAATCAATAATTATGCTGAAACACTGCAGCCCATCTTGACCCTACCTACATATCACTAAACCATTTCAGATGACATGAGTAGCAAGGGGTGTACGACTCACAGACATTTTAATATTTATTTTGATACAGCAGGCTTTGAGGAAAACAGCGGTGAGGTTCTAAATGCATCAACATTGTAATTTGTACTAGCTTAACCACACCTTAGAAAGTATTGTTTTAAAAAAAAAAATAATGTCATTAAGTTATAGTGTGTAAAGTGTGCTGCTGGGTAGTAGTAGAGAAAGTCCTTGTACCTATAAAGGTTTAACACTACGACAACTGGGAGCAGCATGTTCGCATTGTCTTCTCTGTTGCAAAAATTTGCTTTATATGGTACTTGGTGTTTAAATTTATAAGAACAGTCATTTCTGTAAAAATAATAATAGAATCTTCATTAGTCATGTAAATTAAAACACTATAATACAATGATACATATGTTAGACCAGTGCTTTGAAGATAAGACTATCCATTTTGTTGGTATACTTTGCCTTTATGATTTAGAGTTTATTTTCAGTACTCTAATAATCTCAAGTGTTTTCTTCAGGACAAAAATAAACCCTTTTAGAAATGTCCAGTATCTTGTACTCATCATCAAAGTAGAGGTGAGCTTGTTTTAGCTGCTAAATTTGTTCTGATTCACTCCACCGCTGTTCCTCCAACTCCCACATTTTAATGCTGTCCTAAGGATGCCATGATGTACTGCAGGAGATGACGGGCAGCTGCCGAGTTTTTCAATGCTGCACGCTTATGTACATCTGGAGCAGGAGAATTAGATGGATCAGGGGAAATGGAGCAGAGGAAAGGGGCATGATTAGGTATTGTGTTGGGAGTACCATAGGGAAGCAGGAGCTTTGGGGTAATAATGAGTAGGAATAAGAAGGGATAGATAAGAGACATATGGGGTAGGGGCATAGTGGTGTAGAGGAGTGGAGCTGACAGAAGTTTCTGGGTGGTATCAAAAGAGGAGATCCCGGAATTTCTTCCCTTACACTTCCTCCTACGTATTGATATCGCACTGCACATTCAACACAGCAGATCTGTGCTAACTGCTTCAGAATACCACATCTCATCTACTATTTCAGGGAGTATGATATCGTATCAAACAGGAGTATATAAGCAATATTGGTATTGTTGTTATTTGTCATTTATTTAGTGCATTTTGAGGGAATGGGGTTTTCTATACCTTCATCTTCGGGTGTAATCATGAAATAACCCATACCGCTGGTCAGCCCTTTGATCGGCAACAAGAAGAATTGAAAAGGAACAAACATATACATCAATTCAATAATATGATCAATAATTTATGACTTTTAGCACAGTCAATAAAGAGAGTTTTATAAGAGTTATGGGGGCCCATTACGATGGCGGGCGGAAGCACAACCGCCGTGCTGGCGGATGCAAAAACCACCAGTTACCGCCGGCACGCAGCAGTCCACACGCCCGCCCAATTATGATGCGAAAAGCAGGCCAAACACCGCCGGCAAGCCAGCAACACCGTCCGCCATCAAAGTGCGCCCGCACACGTAGCGGCGCAGCACAACTGACACACACCGTCCGACGAAACACGTCCCGCCCGGCGCATAAATTACGATGCCGCAAACAAACGGCTCCCACGGCAAAGAGACACCGCACGTGAAAGAGAGGCGGAAACACGGACGCAGAGCACGGACAACGAAGAAGCGGCACCCCGGGCATGAATCCAGCACTGCAGGCCCTTCCCATGCTTCTGCTGATGCACCACCAAGGACGCAACGTACCGCGGAGACGCAGGTAGGCACACACACAACAAGTGCACGCAAACAGCGCACACAGTGCAAGGGCGGAAAAAGCGGACAACCCCCACCAGCGCGTGCACACTACACATCCACCATTGCATCCACATATGACACACAGGCCAAATCCTAACATCGCGGAACACATGTGTACACACCACCTGGGACTAGGAACCAACCACCCCGTCACGGCCACAAAGCGCCGATGACGCCGCCACACATGCGCACAACGCAGAGGCCAACCGCAGCGCCATGCATGCGTCGCACACAGACACAGGGACACAACCAAGCAGCACACACATCAGCCCCACCCCGAACGCACATGACACGTGACAGGCCGGCCACAGACATGTCCCCAACGCCCAATTCACGGACAACACCAAACGCCACACAACCGACGCACACATGTCAGTGAAGTCACGCAACAGCAGGACACACCCCAGTGTAACAAACATGGCGAAGCACACAGCGGCGGCAACACCAACTAGGAGAAGCAGGGCCCCTTCGGGAAGAGGAACGCCAGTACCACACTGAAAAACCCATACCACCCTGCACATATGAACAAGACACATGAAACGGAACACCAAAGAGCCCGGGGACCGACAACAGGTGGCCCAAGAATTACATCCACACACAAGGCCCAACGCAGAGCGGAAAGGCAGCCTGCCGCCCACACAAGGGAGAGCAGACAGCACTGAATGACCTTCCATTCCAACACCGAAACCACAGCCCTACGACAGAAGCCGGTGAATACAGCCATTGTCCAAGAATAGACCAACACAGGCATGCCGAGGAGACCGACCACAGGGCAGACAGCGCATATCACAGAAGCACACAACGGACGGGGAAGAAAGAAGAAAACACTCCCCATGTCGGCCACATGCAAGTTAATTGGAAGGAGTCACACAGCACTGACCTTGAACTGTCTGAGAAGCATGTGGGAAGAGGGCCCGTGTCCTCCAAACAAGCCAACAGAACACAAGTCCTGTCTCCCCACGACTACACAGAGCTCACAGCAACCCCGGAGCGTGCACATTGCAGACTGCACACACAGCCGGAGCACGCCACCTCTACGAACCGCTGCGAAATGGCAACCGCAACACACCTACCCAACTACGCCGAACAGCTCAAGCTGTACCAAACCAACACGATACATACATTGGGATGCGATCTCCTGTCCCTGCTGAACGTAAGTTACCGACTGACTTACCGCATCACATTGTTCAGCTGCGTCATGCCCGTCTTCTACTGTCGGAGGTGTCCCTACCAGCATCCCGTCGAGATATGCCTCTCCAACCCGGCATGTCTGAAGGCGGACCTGCTACCACTACTCCTCCCTCTGGACGCACACGACAGGGCCTGCTCTGCCTATGGGGGCATGGCGTATGTGGCCAACATCGCACGCGCACTGAAATGGAACCACTGTGCCTCCACACGACGGATCATCGAGAACAGCTACATCGAATGTCACCCAGCATGCCCCATCATGGTCCTCCAAGGGACAACCTACGAACAACACCTTGACAGCCACCATCCGCTTCATTGGCTGGCAAACATGTACACCACCAATGACATGGAAGCCCTGCTGGACGGCATCGCATACCTGACAACCTGTAAATACGTCGGACCACAACGCAGGTTCCCCAAGTGACCTATGAAGTCCAACCCCGCACCCATGCACAGCTTCCGCACGGACTGGCCAGTCACCACCACAACAGCCATACCAAACGACCGGCAACTGTAACCACACCATCAACGACATCGCCATGACATCGGATATGACCGGGACATGCACACTGTTCCCCATCACATCCAGGAACACCGCATGCATCGTGGGAGGCAGTGGCATGGGCTCTGTGCATCGCACCCACATGGACGGAACTGCACGAACAACCAGGACACGACATGGATCCAGCGCACATGGACACACACACCGCTCAGTGGACATGAATAGGTCGCCTGGAGTCTGTGGGTGCTGCACCCCTCCCACCCCCGCCCCGGGAATCCCATACCAGGACCTTTGCATGGACGACAAGTGCATACAACAACAACACGACCCCAGTGACTGTGACATGTCCAGTAACCACCACAGTGCAACAACAAGTGGCACGCCGCTGCATGCACGCAAGCACATGCCCTGATGTCATCTCACATGCACGCGTGCATGAGGAACAACCGCAGCAAACCTGTCACATGGAACTGAGATGGACTGTGCCCATGATGCCGAGCGGTCTGGTAGGCTACATGTATACCGTCTGTGTCAAAGTCCGCAGCTCCGCAGCTATACGTAAATGTACATTAGCACAGCCTTGGCCAAGCAGATGTAACCCCACACCCTATCCCATTTGTAATCATGCTCAGTATATCCTCAACATGTATTCCGCTGCCAGTAGTGTCCACTATACTGCATCACAGAGGACAGAAGACTCAATATAATGTTTGAAACCAAAACTGTCTCCGCTGACTCATTTCACAAGTACGAATGAGAGAGGATGAGAGTATGTGAAGTACACGGCAGTCGTGACATGACCATGTAGTCCACTGGTATTGGATGTCAACGCAAATGAGTAGCACTACTGTGGAAGACACACATGTGTCGTGTGAAGTCGTATGGACGCAGTGCTCAGGTGGGTGGGTGCGACGGGTAGATGCGCACATGCCAAGTTGGAGCACGCCGTGTTGGGAGGGGTCATGAACAGTACACCACCGCTTCCCTGGGCATTGTGAGAGGACACCTGTCGGGGGGAGTGAACACGTGTGTGCACAGCAGCCGGGCACACGTACAAGGCGGTACCAGGCGCACCTCAGCCCACCCTCTGTGGACAAGCTGGATCCTGTTGTGCGCCCGCCATGCCCCTTGACAAGGCACACACAGCCCCAGTCGACCAGGTGTAACCCCAACATAGTCAATCCGCACAGGCGATACAGGGCACGGGATGGCAGTGGAGCATGGTGTGTGAGAGGTCTCCTCGCGCTCCTCCTGGTCATATCACGCAGGCAATAGAACCTCAACGTCTAGCATGGCACAAGTCACATGGAAGTGTAGGGGGACGCACCACAGCACGAGCAGCACTGACGTCACGGGAGGTGGCTCGCACCATCCCATCCATTGCCCATCATACCAACCACGACACATGCCATTGCGACTAAGTGCAAGCGCGTGCGCCACCACCCCCGAGCCCTCCCCAGAGAGGCCAAAGAGTGAATGTGTGGGCCAACAGCCACAGACGGACGCGGCCTGGCCGCAAGGGCAGCCACAGCCACTGGGTGTCGCAGGTGGCGGATCCGGAAGGCGAAGACTGTGATGCATAGTCCATGCAGGCCGGGTCTCCATTTGGGGCACCACGCAGGTGGACGGCGTCCCGCCACACATCATACCCTGAGACAGCCCACTCGTGCAACTGGACCCACACATTCACTCCTTGCCCTCTCTGGTGCGAGCTTGGGGCTGCCTGTGCAAGCGCTAGCCTCGCAGGTGAGCATGCATATTGGGGGGCGAGGGGAGGACATGAGGGCTGGGGCGAAGATGACTGTATCACTGTCAGTTAGTACAAGGGATGACCCAGATGTGGAAAGGAAGAGACGTGTCCCGTGTGTACTGCAACTAGTCGCCAATCCAACTACCCCCCATGTCCGGAATGTAAGCCCGCACCTAGGCCCGCCCATCCGCCACATCGAACATACCACCAGCACGACAACCTTCCCATTCCAAACACTGACTGGGGGTGGCGACCAGTGAACAATCATGTGTAGCCTACCCACGCGTACATGTGGGCCCTTCATGATCCATGTCACCTGCGGCAAAGACATGACATGCGCAATGAGGGAAGTGAGGAGAGCTGTCCGCCCCACGCGCAGAAGGTGCATCAGCTCCACAGACCCAGCAGTGAGTCCAGCAGGGGTCACATGTGCAGGGGCAGCTGTGCCTGGTGTGAAGGCACATGCATATAGACAGCACATCGACCAATGTGTAGTCTGCCCACATCCACAGTCCATCATCATGCGGACATAGGAATTTAACACAGGGCAACACATCTTAGTTGGTGCACCCACCGTGACCAACAATGCGCAATCATCGACGTACCCGCCCTGTGCATGGCCCCCCACCCAACGGAGGCACATCCAGTGCCACCATCCCACACACACAAGCCTTCCACGGAACATGCTGTGTCCAATGGTCAGTACAGAGTCAGCGCCCATCTGGTGGATCCTGAACAGGAGACACATGCACACACATGCCAGCTCCCACTATGTACGTCTGCCACCTGGCACGTGCAATGTAACCTCTCACCTGTGACGTGTGACTGCAAGCACACAGCCGTCTTGGCATGGGGCTGTCAATGTGGACACCAGTCAATGTTTCGGGAGCTGTGATCCGTACAGTGCTGTACATAGGGTGCAGTGCTGACACCTACTACTGTCTCATATCCCCTCGTGCCACAGGTCCCACTTGTATTGGCCGCTCAGCCCGTGCCCACATCGTCGTCGTCGTGTGCCATACTCATCCAGCCTCGGAAGCAGTTCCATGCTCAGCAGACACTCATGTTGCCGTGGCGTTGCCGCTTGACGAATATGCAGTCAGTCCCCATCAGCACGCCCCGCAAGTCATTGGGGCCTAGATCCCCATGTGCATGCACATGGCAGTGGTATGTCTCACTTGCCATTGCCATTGTTGGGAGACCTGTGTAAGTGTATAGTGGCCGTGCCGTCCCAGCTTGACAGCTGGGCTGTGGCTCATGTGCTTGCTCAGTCATGTCAGTGATGTGTATGCGAAATTGCTATGTGCCGTGTTGCTTTGACATGTGTCCTCTGCCATTTAACCCAGGCGGAGACCGAACATTGACCGCCCATACCAATTGCTGGCGGACATGGACGATACAGAGGTAATCAGGAAGTTTCGGCTGGACAGGCCAACTCTGCATCGACTGTGTGCCATGTTAGAGCCCCATCTCCGTCCCCGCAGGGTGTATCCGACTGCTGTCACCCCCACGGCTAAGGTGATGACCGCCATGCATTTCTTCGCCACTGGGTCATTCCAGCACACAGTGGGCAGTGGAGGAGGGATGTCCCAGCCCATGTTCAGCAAGGTGCTGAGGGATGTACTGGCAGCCATGATGCTGTACCGGAACAGGTACATCCGCTTCCCCAGGGCTCGTGAATTGGCGGCAGTGAAGGGTGCATTCTATGCCCTTGGCAGAATCCCACACGTCGTGGGAGCCATTGACTGCACTCATGTTGGCCTTGTTCCACCACAGGCCACTGAGCACCTGTACCGCAACAGGAAGCACACGCACTCCCTGAATGTGCAAGTGGTGTGCCTTGCGGACATGGTGATCACCCACGTGTGTGCAAAGTTTCCAGGCTCGGCCCATGACGCACACATAATGCGCAACAGCATCTTGCCACGACTGATGGCCAATCTGCAACAGGATCGTGCCTGTATTGTCGGTGAGTATGTGGAGTGGTGTAGCGTGCTGGTTGTGCGATGCTGTCCCCTGTCCAGTTGGAATAGCTACGGTTCTCTGTGTCCCTCACACCCAGGTGACTCTGCGTATCCGAATGGGGCATGGCTGCTCAGTCCATTGAGGAATCCTCGCACCCCAGCAGACGATCGATACAATGAGGCACATGGGAGGACCAGACGTGTGGTCGAGCGTACCTTTGGCCTCCTCAAGTCCAGGTTCAGGTGCCTGGACCGCACCGGGGTGCACTGGCGTACTCCCCACAGAAGGTGTGCCAGATAGTGGTGGCGTGCTGCATGCTGCACAATCTGGCCATTCGGAAGCAGATCCCCTCATTGTGGATGACGGAGATCAACCAGGGCCCCAGCCCGCAGACCAGGACAGCTCGAGTGAGGTGGACAGCGGAGAGGAGGAAGCTGGGAATGTGCGCCAGCAGCTCATCGCCCGCTACTTCACTTGACGGTGAGTGTCCATGTACGACGGATGATGTGTCTGTATCTGTGCAGGTGTGTGTGTGCTGTGTCAGGGTGGCCGTATGTTCACTGCGTGCAGTGTGTCAACGCTCCATGGCCAGGGTAGTATGCCACTGTTGGTGACTGTGGCATTGTGCCCTATTGCTCTGTGCGATGTGTGTACATTGCTTGTAGTTGTTGACATGTACTGTGTGATGGGTGTGTGACACACTCATTGAATGTGCTCCTGTTCTGTCTCCCACCCCTAGGTCCCTACAGGCCCTCCGGATTCCATTGCCATGCCACGCATCAGGTGCCCTTCCGCCCAAGGTGGCCGTTGTATTCCGTACAAATAAAACACAGGGCACAAACAGCAGTTAGTGAATAAGGTGCATTTATTACGAACTGTGACATGTGATTGTGTGTAAGGTGATAACAAAAGTGGTGCGTGCAGTGACAATGAGCTGTCGGTCATGGCTGCGTGATGATCAGGGTGTACCCACTGGTTCTATGTCCATAGTCCAACACACACATGCCATCCAGCTGGCTGTGTGGAGTGGGATCGTAGAGCAAGTCAATGCAGTGGCTGGTCAAGGAAGGCTGGCTGGCTGCCTCACTTGCGACTGGAGCGTGCGAAGTCCTCCCGGGAGATCTGTTTCCTCTTCGGATGGCCCCTTCCACGTTTGGGAGGGGGTGTGTGGTGGCGACCTGCTGGTGGTGGGTGAGGTGTGCTCACTGGCTGTGGACGCAGGGGAAGTGGACACTGCTGGCCGACCCTGCGCCCTAGCAGGTGGTGGCGGAGGTGGTGTTGCTGGCCTTGCCTGTGACCCCACCGCCACCACCAGCTGGCCCATGAGGTCCACGAGTTGGTCCATACGGGACACGAATTGGCCCATATGGGCGTCCATGGACCTCAGCACCCCCAGCACCTCCCGCGTGTCAGTAGCAGACCTGGCCCATTGTCCTTGGGCCTCTTCATAGGCCCCAAGGACTCTGGCCATTTGAGGCAGGGCATGGCTCCCAGGGGAGGCTGGCGTTTCCCTGACCCTGCTCCTCCTACCAGTCCTGCTGCCACCGGCCTGCCCACTAGCCACATT
Organism: Calotriton arnoldi; assembly: GCA_963921515.1. Taxonomy (NCBI): domain Eukaryota; kingdom Metazoa; phylum Chordata; class Amphibia; order Caudata; family Salamandridae; genus Calotriton; species Calotriton arnoldi. Next base: position 438,125 of record CAWUFW010009757.1, on the reverse strand, counting down.
GCACACCACGGTCCTCGCTGTGGCTCCCAGGGTGGATCCAGTCGTCCGGGCCACCACCTGCGCTGGGGCTGGTGCCAGCGAAGACGTGGCGGTGGTGGCGGCGGTGGTGGTCGGTGCGGCGATGGTGGCGGTTGCGGCAGTGGTAGTGGCCACAATGACCGTGGGTGTGGCCGCAACGACAGTGGCAGCAGGGGGCTGGGAATGTTCAGCAGCCCTGGATGATGGGTTGGTGGGTAGGAGGGGTCCTGGGGAGCGGCTGGGCCCTGCCACGCCAGATGGGCCAGCTTGGTGGTCCGTGTCCGAAGAGGTGGACAGATCCTCCAGATCTGTGTGTCCTCGTTGGGGGCTTGTAGGCTGGCTGTGCTGGCTGCTGTCTCCATCCCCAGCGTCCAGCAGTTCGTCACCTGTGGAGAAAATGAGATTTGTTATTGTGTTGCACCTGGCGAAGTATGTATTAGTCGTCTGACATTGGCAGTTCGTGCAATCTCGTACATGGGTTTCCCGGAGGCGAGTGTGTGGCTGTGGCATCTGTAGTTGTGTGTGCTAGGCAATGGGACTGTGTGCTGTGCACATGTGGCATGGGACGGATTGGCCATGCCGATGGGTGTGTTGCTTTGCCCCTACTCATTGTGACTCTGGTGTATGCGGGCTCCTGGCCCATCCTGGGTCTGGTTTGTACTTTGCTTTTGGAGTTCATATGGAACGCTTAGGAACGCATATGGCAACATGGGGGCCATGCCCCAGATTCGCATTTGGGATGGAATATGCTTTTGGGGTTCAAATGGAACGCTTAGGAACGCATATGGCAACATGGGGGCCATGCCCCAGATTCGCATTTGGGAGGGGATATGCTTTTGGGGTTCAAATGGAACGCTTAGGAACGCATATGGCAACATGGGGGCCATGCCCCAGATTCGCATTTGGGATGGAATATGCTTTTGGGGTTCAAATGGAACGCTTAGGAACGCATATGGCAACATGGGGGCCATGCCCCAGATTCGCATTTGGGAGGGATATGCTTTTGGGGTTCAAATGGAACGCTTAGGAACGCATATGGCAACATGGGGCCATGCCCCAGATTCGCATTTGGGATGGAATATGCTTTTGGGGTTCAAATGGAACGCTTAGGAACGCATATGGCAACATGGGGGCCATGCCCCAGATTCGCATTTGGGATGGAATATGCTTTTGGGGTTCAAATGGAACGCTTAGGAACGCATATGGCAACATGGGGGCCATGCCCCAGATTCGCATTTGGGAGGGGATATGCTTTTGGGGTTCAAATGGAACGCTTAGGAACGCATATGGCAACATGGGGGCCATGCCCCAGATTCGCATTTGGGAGGGGATATGCTTTTGGGGTACATGCTGTGAGCCATGGGTGCCGAACGTGACATGTGTTGTGGCAGCATGACAGTGCATGGTCTGAGGTGTGTGCATGCCTGACATGCCCTGCATATTTGCTGTCTGTTGTGGTTACTGGACATGGCATTGGACGCATCGTTATGAGTGAGTGATAGTTGTGTGCCAGCCAACGTATTGCAGTTGTCCCATCTCCTTGGTGTGCGTGCTGCCCTGTGCCATGTGCATCACTGCAGTGCTCGGGGGGTGTGGCCCATGTTGTGTGTTGTTGCTCACAGTGTGTCGTGTGCTTAATTGACTTCTGGCACATGGTTGGTCATGGGCATGTGTCTTAGCGTGACTGCTGTATGTGTGGCAGCTGTGCGGATGACATGCCTTTCATGTGACTGGGGCTGACGGATGGGATGGATGGTATGTTGTATGTGCATGGTGTGTCTGTGAGTTTGATGGGTTCAGTGGTGTTCGTGTGCATTTCTGTTGTTCCGCTCTGTTGCGTCTAGTGTTGTTTGTCTTACATAGGCGTAGTTGTGGGGTGTGGGGTTGACAGGCAGTGGGGGCTACATGGACAGGACTTCAATGGTGTTTCGGTTGTGTGTGATGAGTTGCACAGTGGCTGCCGTGTGGGACTATATTCAGTGTGGCTTGTGCATGCAGACGTGGCTCCTTGGGTGTTGCTATGTCTGTGATGGGTCATGTGGGGTGTGAGTCTGCTGTTCATGTCCGTGTGCACATTGTTCACTTGTTCGTGACGGTGGGCGGTGCTGCGTGTCCGTGTGCTACGTGACATGTCCCATGTGTTGGTGGTGTTATGGTCCTCATGCCTCCAGTAATCCAGCCCTGTCCAGTTTCCCACCTGCAAGTTGTTCGTGCGTGCACTGTACTGGATGCCACATGGCTCTAAGCGGGGGGTGCTCCATGTTGCAGGTCTGTGGGGGTGGGGGGTGTAGTGGGTCGTGGGGGTGGCTGTACACCCACTGACACCGATTGCTGTGGACCGTGATGTCTGCCTTTCGGCTGTCGTTGTGCACTGCGGTGGCTGACACGTGGCTGTGGGGTGTGGGGGATGCTCCTCCTTGCTGTGCTGTGGGACTGGGGCCTGGTGTGTGTTGTACTTGGGCTGTCCACCGTCCCACCCACTGCACTTTGTGTTCCTGCCACTTACCTGTTACTTGTCGGTTAGTGCAGCTGTGGCGGACACATGGGTGTGGTGGGTGCTCGTTGTGGCGCTTCTGGCATATTTGGGGACCTGTTGGTGGTTACGTGGCTGGCTTAGTGTACACATGTCCCCACGCATCTTACAGTTGTTCGGTTTGGCCTGTGTGTGGTAGTGTCTGTTGCATGTGCGTGTGATGTGTTGTGTATTGTGTGCTGGACATGGGGGTGTTTGTCCCTGGGAGCTGTGGCATGGTGGTTGCGCATGTGAGTACATAGCGGTGTGCTAGTATACATTAGTTTGTACTTACCAGCCTCCACTCCCCTGCTAATCCGGCGAGGATCTCCGGATGGATTACGACTCGCACCTTCTCCTCCCACGCTTTGAAGGTCTTAAAGAGCGCGGGATTCCCTCCGCCAGTGACGGCAGCCAGCTCTCTGTTTTTGCCCTCCTTCTTCTTGACCAGGCTCTTTACGTCATTACAACGTTTGTTTATCTCGACTCTGTTCCTGGGCAGGGTCCCGACTGCATTGACCTGGTCTACGATCCGGGTCCACATTCTGTTTCTGGTGGCTAGTGGTGTGTGCTGGACCATGTTCCCATAGATTTGTGGGTACACCTTGATGATCTCGTCGACCATGACCGTCAGCTCCATGGGCGTGAACTTGGGCATCCTTTGTGGTGCCATGGTGTTTGTGGTGCTGGTGCGGTGTGTGTTGTGTAATGTGCAGGGGGTTTGTGGTGCCGGTGTTTGGTGGTGGTGGTGGTGGTTGTGATGTGTGCGTTTCTGTGGTGTGCTGCTGTCCTTGCTGTGTCACTGTGTCCTCTCCTCTCTGGTTTGCAATGTAGCAAGGGGTTGTGGTCTGTGGGAGTGCTGCTTTTGTACTCACCTATGTGGGTGTGTCCTCATGGTCTGTTGTTTTCAGGTGTGTTGTGTCTGGGGTTCTGGCCTTTGTATTTTTTGTTTGTCCGGGGGTGTTTTCGGGATGTGTACTGTGCTTGTGTATTTGTGTGTGCCTTGCTGTGTGGACTTGTTGGCCATGTTGTGTGCTATTGGTTTTGTGTGCGGATGGTTTCTGTGCAGGTACGTGGGCGCCATGGCTTCTGCCGTGTCGATTCTCATCGGCGTTGTTTGCGCTGGCGGGCGGTATATTTGTGGTTTTTCCGCGCTCATGGCGGTGCGATCGTAATTTCACGTGCGGTGTGTCGGCCGTGTGGGCGGGCGGTTTTGTGTTGTCGTGCGTGTTTCCGTCCGTGGCGGGCGGTTTGACTCCGACTCGGACGATGGCGGGCGGTATTTTGTGTGATTTTTCCGCCGATGGCGGTTTTCGGTTTGTGTACTCATAATGGCGTGGTCGGTGTTCAGGCGGTGTGTGCGGGCGGATTTTTGCCGCTTCCATGCCTGGCGGATTTTTTTACGCCGGGTATCGTAATGAGCCCCATAGTGTTTTTATTTTCAGTACCTTTAGTATTTAATCATTTATTCAGTAAAAATGTAGTCTCATAAGCATCAGCATTAGAAATTAACAAAATCCAATAATTGATATTTCAATACAAGGTAAAACAGAATTTTAGTCAGGATTACAGTGAATATTATAATGGTACAACAAGCGTGTTCTATAAAGGAAAATCCCTAATCTATATAAATTTGAAGAATATAAAGTAAAGGGCCAGTTTAAATGAATCACTGACTAAATATCGAAGGTCACAATATCGACCAGCAAAAATATCGAAGACAAGAATATCGACATCCTATCTACATTAAGGTAAGTACAAAAATATCGGAAAAAAATATCAATGTCAAAAATATCGTTGTTAAAAATATCGTTTTTAATTTAAGTTAAAAAAATATTGTAAAATAAAGTAAATAATACATATAATTAAAAGAAACATAGTTAAAAATATTTTAAAATGCTTAAAAATTATAAGTGATATATATAATTTGAAAATACATTAAACATATACATATAATATATTTATACTTACTTATTAATATGTTTTAATATTTATTTTAATAACTTATACATTGTTTAATTTATTTTTATAAATTATAAATACATCTATACACATAAAACAATAATATAAATAAAAATTAAATAAATATATGTAACAAATTAAAATTATTTTAAATCTTTTAAAAATAATTATACAGTACATTAGCTAAAAAATACAAAATATTAGATAGCGGAGAAAATCAAATTACTATTCCCACTCCAGTGAGTGCAACAGTAGGGAAAGTGTTGGATAGCGTAGGGGTAAAAATTACTATTCCCACTCCAGTGAGTCCAGCAGTAGGGAAAGTGTTGGATAGCGTAGGGGTTAAAATTACTATTCCCACTCCAGTGAGTGCAACAGTAGGGAAAGTGTTGGATAGCGTCGGGGTAAAAATTACTATTCCCACTCCAGTGAGTACAACAGTAGGGAAAGTGTTGGATAGCGTAGGGGTAAAAATTACTATTCCCACTCCAGTGAGTGCAACAGTAGGGAAAGTGTTGGATAGCAGGGGGGGTATAAATTACTATTCCCACTCCAGTGAGTGCAACAGTAGGGAAAGTGTTGGATAGCGTAGGGGTAAAATTACTATTCCCACTCCAGTGAGTGCAACAGTAGGGAAAGTGTTGGATAGCGTGGGGGTAAAAATTACTATTCCCACTCCAGTGAGTGCAACAGTAGGGAAAGTGTTGGATAGCGGGGGGGTAAAATGACTATTCCCACTCCAGTGAGTGCAACAGTAGGGAAAATGTAGGATCACATAGGGGTTAAATTAACATACTTATAAATGTTTTAAAAAAAAAGAAAAATGACATTATTAATTATTTAACAAAATAATTATTAATAAATACCTATTAAATTTAATTAATATTTACTTAAATAACATTAAATTACTTCCGACCCTATTCCCTATAAACACACAACGCGCTACACATAAAAAAATAACACAATTAATTTAATTATCAATTAATCAATTAATAAAAATTAATTACCAATTAATAATTAATTAACAATAAATTAATTAACAATAACAATAAATAAAAAACAATAATAAATTATCATTAATATAATTTTTAATCAACCAAGTAATAAAATGTATTATCAATTAATAATTAATTAACAATAAATTAATAATCAATAACAATAAATATACACATATTAACTAATTAATTATATTTAAATTACTTCCCACCCTATTCCCCTATAAACCCACAACCCGCTACACATTAAAAATAACATAATTAATTTAATTACCAATTAATCAATGAATTAAAATTAATTGGGAAACCAATGTGGGATCACACTGCTTCACCTCCCAGCAGGTTCGCCCCTGAGCATTGTGGTCAATGCAGTTCACCAAGCGTGTGTGCTTGCAGAATTGTCTCGAGTAATTACAAAGTTGTACTGGCCATCTCTATCGAGTAATTACAAAGTTGTACTGGCCATCTCTATACACGTGTTTCTGGATCATTATCCGTCGTCAGTAGAGATTAGGCATCAAATATTTGGGGTTGCTGAGCAGGCTGCCAAAGTATTCTCAGGTCACAGTACCTCTCAAGGCGCGCAGGTGCCTCTCCACGAGCTCGTCAGCTCAGCAGGCTCGAGGGAGCCTTTTAAACAGGAAACCAATGTGGGATCACACTGCTTCACCTCCCAGCAGGTTCGCCCCTGAGCATTGTGGTCAATGCAGTTCACCAAGCGTGTGTGCTTGCAGAATTGTCTCGAGTAATTACAAAGTTGTACTGGCCATCTCTATCGAGTAATTACAAAGTTGTACTGGCAATCTCTATACACGTGTTTCTGGATCATTATCCGTCGTCAGTAGAGATTAGGCATCAAATATTTGGGGTTGCTGAGCAGGCTGCCAAAGTATTCTCAGGTCACAGTACCTCTCAAGGCGCGCAGGTGCCTCTCCACGAGCTCGTCAGCTCAGCCGGCTCGAGGGAGCCTTTTAAACAGGAAACCAATGTGGGATCACACTGCTTCACCTCCCAGCAGGTTCGCTCCTGAGCATTGTGGTCAATGCAGTTCACCAAGCGTGTGTGCTTGCAGAATTGTCTCGAGTAATTACAAAGTTGTACTGGCCATCTCTATCGAGTAATTACAAAGTTGTACTGGCCATCTCTATACACGTGTTTCTGGATCATTATCCGTCGTCAGTAGAGATTAAAGCGATACAAAAGGGGATGATGGACGGAACGTTTGAGCCAATCAAACACTCACCCCCAGTCAACTGATCTGGGTTTAATCCATCATCATTCTTTAGCTCACTCCACCACCCCAGTTCAGACATGGCCATATGCAAATCAGTCTGACCCTGTGCCTCATGGGAACAGTCCAGCCCGAACTGCCAAGCCATGTCTTCCCTGGACCGGAAACAAGCATCCTAGGACCGGTTTCTGGCATTTCAGCCGTCATCAGCCAGGCTTGCTTGAATCCAGTGGCAAAGTGAGCAAGGGACCCACGTCTGGGCATACCCCCGCCAACTTAGGGGCGAACAAAGCGATACAAAAGGGGATGATGGACGGAACGCTTGAGCCAATCAAACACTCACCCCCAGTCAACTGATCTGGGTTTAATCCATCATCATTCTTTAGCTCACTCCACCACCCCAGTTCAGACATGGCCATATGCAAATCAGTCTGACCCTGTGCCTCATGGGAACAGTCCAGCCCGAACTGCCAAGCCATGTCTTCCCTGGACCGGAAACAAGCATCCTAGGACCGGTTTCTGGCATTTCAGCCGTCATCAGCCAGGCTTGCTTGAATCCAGTGGCAAAGTGAGCAAGGGACCCACGTCTGGGCATACCCCCGCCAACTTAGGGCGAACAAAGCGATACAAAAGGGGATGATGGACGGAACGTTTGAGCCAATCAAACACTCACCCCCAGTCAACTGATCTGGGTTTAATCCATCATCATTCTTTAGCTCACTCCACCACCCCAGTTCAGACATGGCCATATGCAAATCAGTCTGACCCTGTGCCTCATGGGAACAGTCCAGCCCGAACTGCCAAGCCATGTCTTCCCTGGACCGGAAACAAGCATCCTAGGACCGGTTTCTGGCATTTCAGCCGTCATCAGCCAGGCTTGCTTGAATCCAGTGGCAAAGTGAGCAAGGGACCCACGTCTGGGCATACCCCCGCCAACTTAGGGCGAACAAAGCGATACAAAAGGGGATGATGGACGGAACGTTTGAGCCAATCAAACACTCACCCCCAGTCAACTGATCTGGGTTTAATCCATCATCATTCTTTAGCTCACTCCACCACCCCAGTTCAGACATGGCCATATGCAAATCAGTCTGACCCTGTGCCTCATGGGAACAGTCCAGCCCGAACTGCCAAGCCATGTCTTCCCTGGACCGGAAACAAGCATCCTAGGACCGGTTTCTGGCATTTCAGCCGTCATCAGCCAGGCTTGCTTGAATCCAGTGGCAAAGTGAGCAAGGGACCCACGTCTGGGCATACCCCCGCCAACTTAGGGCGAACAAAGCGATACAAAAGGGGATGATGGACGGAACGTTTGAGCCAATCAAACACTCACCCCCAGTCAACTGATCTGGGTTTAATCCATCATCATTCTTTAGCTCACTCCACCACCCCAGTTCAGACATGGCCATATGCAAATCAGTCTGACCCTGTGCCTCATGGGAACAGTCCAGCCCGAACTGCCAAGCCATGTCTTCCCTGGACCGGAAACAAGCATCCTAGGACCGGTTTCTGGCATTTCAGCCGTCATCAGCCAGGCTTGCTTGAATCCAGTGGCAAAGTGAGCAAGGGACCCACGTCTGGGCATACCCCGCCAACTTAGGGCGAACAAAGCGATACAAAAGGGGATGATGGACGGAACGCTTGGAGCCAATCAAACACTCACCCCCAGTCAACTGATCTGGGTTTAATCCATCATCATTCTTTAGCTCACTCCACCACCCCAGTTCAGACATGGCCATATGCAAATCAGTCTGACCCTGTGCCTCATGGGAACAGTCCAGCCCGAACTGCCAAGCCATGTCTTCCCTGGACCGGAAACAAGCATCCTAGGACCGGTTTCTGGCATTTCAGCCGTCATCAGCCAGGCTTGCTTGAATCCAGTGGCAAAGTGAGCAAGGGACCCATGTCTGGGCATACCCCCGCCAACTTAGGGCGAACAAAGCGATACAAAGGGGATGATGGACGGAACGTTTGAGCCAATCAAACACTCACCCCCAGTCAACTGATCTGGGTTTAATCCATCATCATTCTTTAGCTCACTCCACCACCCCAGTTCAGACATGGCCATATGCAAATCAGTCTGACCCTGTGCCTCATGGGAACAGTCCAGCCCGAACTGCCAAGCCATGTCTTCCCTGGACCGGAAACAAGCATCCTAGGACCGGTTTCTGGCATTTCAGCCGTCATCAGCCAGGCTTGCTTGAATCCAGTGGCAAAGTGAGCAAGGGACCCACGTCTGGGCATACCCCCGCCAACTTAGGGCGAACAAAGCGATACAAAAGGGGATGATGGACGGAACGCTTGAGCCAATCAAACACTCACCCCCAGTCAACTGATCTGGGTTTAATCCATCATCATTCTTTAGCTCACTCCACCACCCCAGTTCAGACATGGCCATATGCAAATCAGTCTGACCCTGTGCCTCATGGGAACAGTCCAGCCCGAACTGCCAAGCCATGTCTTCCCTGGACCGGAAACAAGCATCCTAGGACCGGTTTCTGGCATTTCAGCCGTCATCAGCCAGGCTTGCTTGAATCCAGTGGCAAAGTGAGCAAGGGACCCACGTCTGGGCATACCCCCGCCAACTTAGGGCGAACAAAGCGATACAAAAGGGGATGATGGACGGAACGTTTGAGCCAATCAAACACTCACCCCCAGTCAACTGATCTGGGTTTAATCCATCATCATTCTTTAGCTCACTCCACCACCCCAGTTCAGACATGGCCATATGCAAATCAGTCTGACCCTGTGCCTCATGGGAACAGTCCAGCCCGAACTGCCAAGCCATGTCTTCCCTGGACCGGAAACAAGCATCCTAGGACCGGTTTCTGGCATTTCAGCCGTCATCAGCCAGGCTTGCTTGAATCCAGTGGCAAAGTGAGCAAGGGACCCACGTCTGGGCATACCCCTGCCAACTTAGGGCGAACAAAGCGATACAAAAGGGGATGATGGACGGAACGTTTGAGCCAATCAAACACTCACCCCCAGTCAACTGATCTGGGTTTAATCCATCATCATTCTTTAGCTCACTCCACCACCCCAGTTCAGACATGGCCATATGCAAATCAGTCTGACCCTGTGCCTCATGGGAACAGTCCAGCCCGAACTGCCAAGCCATGTCTTCCCTGGACCGGAAATAAGCATCCTAGGACCGGTTTCTGGCATTTCAGCCGTCATCAGCCAGGCTTGCTTGAATCCAGTGGCAAAGTGAGCAAGGGACCCACGTCTGGGCATACCCCCGCCAACTTAGGGCGAACAAAGCGATACAAAGGGGATGATGGACGGAACGTTTGAGCCAATCAAACACTCACCCCCAGTCAACTGATCTGGGTTTAATCCATCATCATTCTTTAGCTCACTCCACCACCCCAGTTCAGACATGGCCATATGCAAATCAGTCTGACCCTGTGCCTCATGGGAACAGTCCAGCCCGAACTGCCAAGCCATGTCTTCCCTGGACCGGAAACAAGCATCCTAGGACCGGTTTCTGGCATTTCAGCCGTCATCAGCCAGGCTTGCTTGAATCCAGTGGCAAAGTGAGCAAGGGACCCACGTCTGGGCATACCCCCGCCAACTTAGGGCGAACAAAGCGATACAAAAGGGGATGATGGACGGAACGTTTGAGCCAATCAAACACTCACCCCCAGTCAACTGATCTGGGTTTAATCCATCATCATTCTTTAGCTCACTCCACCACCCCAGTTCAGACATGGCCATATGCAAATCAGTCTGACCCTGTGCCTCATGGGAACAGTCCAGCCCGAACTGCCAAGCCATGTCTTCCCTGGACCGGAAACAAGCATCCTAGGACCGGTTTCTGGCATTTCAGCCGTCATCAGCCAGGCTTGCTTGAATCCAGTGGCAAAGTGAGCAAGGGACCCACGTCTGGGCATACCCCCGCCAACTTAGGGCGAACAAAGCGATACAAAAGGGGATGATGGACGGAACGTTTGAGCCAATCAAACACTCACCCCCAGTCAACTGATCTGGGTTTAATCCATCATCATTCTTTAGCTCACTCCACCACCCCAGTTCAGACATGGCCATATGCAAATCAGTCTGACCCTGTGCCTCATGGGAACAGTCCAGCCCGAACTGCCAAGCCATGTCTTCCCTGGACCGGAAACAAGCATCCTAGGACCGGTTTCTGGCATTTCAGCCGTCATCAGCCAGGCTTGCTTGAATCCAGTGGCAAAGTGAGCAAGGGACCCACGTCTGGGCATACCCCCGCCAACTTAGGGCGAACAAAGCGATACAAAAGGGGATGATGGACGGAACGTTTGAGCCAATCAAACACTCACCCCCAGTCAACTGATCTGGGTTTAATCCATCATCATTCTTTAGCTCACTCCACCACCCCAGTTCAGACATGGCCATATGCAAATCAGTCTGACCCTGTGCCTCATGGGAACAGTCCAGCCCGAACTGCCAAGCCATGTCTTCCCTGGACCGGAAACAAGCATCCTAGGACCGGTTTCTGGCATTTCAGCCGTCATCAGCCAGGCTTGCTTGAATCCAGTGGCAAAGTGAGCAAGGGACCCATGTCTGGGCATACCCCCGCCAACTTAGGGCGAACAAAGCGATACAAAAGGGGATGATGGACGGAACGTTTGAGCCAATAAAACACTCACCCCCAGTCAACTGATCTGGGTTTAATCCATCATCATTCTTTAGCTCACTCCACCACCCCAGTTCAGACATGGCCATATGCAAATCAGTCTGACCCTGTGCCTCATGGGAACAGTCCAGCCCGAACTGCCAAGCCATGTCTTCCCTGGACCGGAAACAAGCATCCTAGGACCGGTTTCTGGCTTTTCAGCCATCATCAGCCAGGCTTGCTTGAATCCAGTGGCAAAGTGAGCAAGGGACCCACGTCTGGGCATACCCCCGCCAACTTAGGGCGAACAAAGCGATACAAAAGGGGATGATGGACGGAACGTTTGAGCCAATCAAACACTCACCCCCAGTCAACTGATCTGGGTTTAATCCATCATCATTCTTTAGCTCACTCCACCACCCCAGTTCAGACATGGCCATATGCAAATCAGTCTGACCCTGTGCCTCATGGGAACAGTCCAGCCCGAACTGCCAAGCCATGTCTTCCCTGGACCAGAAACAAGCATCCTAGGACCGGTTTCTGGCATTTCAGCCGTCATCAGCCAGGCTTGCTTGAATCCAGTGGCAAAGTGAGCAAGGGACCCACGTCTGGGCATACCCCCGCCAACTTAGGGCGAACAAAGCGATACAAAGGGGATGATGGACGGAACGTTTGAGCCAATCAAACACTCACCCCCAGTCAACTGATCTGGGTTTAATCCATCATCATTCTTTAGCTCACTCCACCACCCCAGTTCAGACATGGCCATATGCAAATCAGTCTGACCCTGTGCCTCATGGGAACAGTCCAGCCCGAACTGCCAAGCCATGTCTTCCCTGGACCGGAAACAAGCATCCTAGGACCGGTTTCTGGCATTTCAGCCGTCATCAGCCAGGCTTGCTTGAATCCAGTGGCAAAGTGAGCAAGGGACCCACGTCTGGGCATACCCCCGCCAACTTAGGGCGAACAAAGCGATACAAAAGGGGATGATGGACGGAACGTTTGAGCCAATCAAACACTCACCCCCAGTCAACTGATCTGGGTTTAATCCATCATCATTCTTTAGCTCACTCCACCACCCCAGTTCAGACATGGCCATATGCAAATCAGTCTGACCCTGTGCCTCATGGGAACAGTCCAGCCCGAACTGCCAAGCCATGTCTTCCCTGGACCGGAAACAAGCATCCCCTTTGGTATCGCTTTGTTCGCCCTGAGTTGGCAGGGTATGCCCAGACGTGGGTCCTTTGCTCACTTTGCCACTGGATTCAAGCTAGCCTGGCTGATGACGGCTGAAATGCCAGAAACCGGTCCCAGGATGCTTGTTTCCGGTCCAGGGAAGACATGGCTTGGCAGTTCGGGCTGGACTGTTCCCATGAGGCACAGGGTCAGACTGATTTGCATATGGCCATGTCTGAACTGGGGTGGTGGAGTGAGCTAAAGAATGATGATGGATTAAACCCAGATCAGTTGACTGGGGGTGAGTGTTTGATTAGCTCAAACACTCCGTCCATCGTCCCCTTTGGTATCGCTTTGTTCGCCCTGAGTTGGCAGGGTATGCCCAGACGTGGGTCCCTTGCTCACTTTGCCACTGGATTCAAGCTAGCCTGGCTGATGACGGCTGAAATGCCAGAAACCGGTTCCAGGATGCTTGTTTCCGGTCCAGGGAAGACATGGCTTGGCAGTTCGGGCTGGACTGTTCCCATGAGGCACAGGGTCAGACTGATTTGCATATGGCCATGTCTGAACTGGGGTGGTGGAGTGAGCTAAAGAATGATGATGGATTAAACCCAGATCAGTTGACTGGGGGTGAGTGTTTGATTAGCTCAAACACTCCGTCCATCGTCCCCTTTGGTATCGGTCAGTAGAGATTAGGCATCAAATATTTGGGGTTGCTGAGCAGGCTGCCAAAGTATTCTCAGGTCACAGTACCTCTCAAGGCGCGCAGGTGCCTCTCCACGAGCTCGTCAGCTCAGCCGGCTCGAGGGAGCCTTTTAAACAGGAAACCAATGTGGGATCACACTGCTTCACCTCCCAGCAGGTTCGCCCCTGAGCATTGTGTTCAATGCAGTTCAACAAGCGTGTGTGCTTGCAGAATTGTCTCGAGTAATTACAAAGTTGTACTGGCCATCTCTATCGAGTAATTACAAAGTTGTACTGGCCATCTCTATACACGTGTTTATGGATCATTATCCTTCGTCAGCACTATCTGCGCCAACTCTGGCGAAACACTCTGAATACTAGAGCAAAGCAAGCAACAAGAGACTGCATTTACCAGAATGCCAGGGGCGAACCTTGCTGGGGGGTGAAGCGGTGTGCTCCCACCCCTGTTTAAAAGTACTCCCGTGAGTCATTGAGCTGACGAGCTCGTGGAAGAAACACCCGCGTGCCAGTGAGAGGTACTTGACCTGATGCAATGTTTGGCAGCCTAATCAGCAAACCCCAAATTTGAAGTCTGTATTCTCTACTGATGACGGTTAAAGAACCAGAAACACGTGTCTAGAGATCAGCACTATCTGCGCCAACTCTGGCGAAACACTCTGAATACTAGAGCAAAGCAAGCAACAAGAGACTGCATTTACCAGAATGCCAGGGGCGAACCTTGCTGGGAGGTGAAGCGGTGTGCTCCCACCCCTGTTCCTGTTTAAAAGTACTCCCGTGAGTCATTGAGCTGACGAGCTCGTGGAAGAAGCACCCGCGCGCCAGTGAGAGGTACTTGACCTGATGCAATGTTTGGCAGCCTAATCAGCAAACCCCAAATTTGAAGTCTGTATTCTCTACTGATGACGGCTAAAGAACCAGAAACACGTGTCTAGAGATCAGCACTATCTGCGCCAACTCTGGCGAAACACTCTGAATACTAGAGCAAAGCAAGCAACAAGAGACTGCATTTACCAGAATGACAGGGGCGAACCTTGCTGGGAGGTGAAGCGGTGTGCTCCCACCCCTGTTCCTGTTTAAAAGTACTCCCGTGAGTCATTGAGCTGACGAGCTTGTGGAAGAAGCACCCGCGCGCCAGTGAGAGGTACTTGACCTGATGCAATGTTTGGCAGCCTACTCAGCAAACCCCAAATTTGACGTCTGTATTCTCTACTGATGACGGTTAAAGAACCAGAAACACGTGTCTAGAGATCAGCACTATCTGCGCCAACTCTGGCGAAACACTCTGAATACTAGAGCAAAGCAAGCAACAAGAGACTGCATTTACCAGAATGCCAGGGGCGAACCTTGCTGGGAGGTGAAGCGGTGTGCTCCCACCCCTGTTCCTAATTCAAATTAATTACCAATTAATAATTAATATACAATAAATTAATTAACAATAACAATAAATAAAAATTAATAATAAATTAATTATAATTAATATAATTATAAATTAACCAATTAATATAAATTAATTACCAATTAATAATTAATTAACAATAAATTAACAATGAACAACAAATAAAATCATATTAATTAATTAATTATAATTAAATTACTTCCCACCCTATTCCCCTATAAACCCACAACCCGCTACACATTAGAAATTAACATAATTAATTTAATTACCAATTAATCAATGCATTAAAATTAATCACCAATTAATAATTAATGTACAATAAATTAACAATAACAATAAATAAAAATTAATAATAAATTAATTATAATTAATATAGTTATAAATTAACCAATTAATATCAATTAATTACCAATTAATAATTAATTAACAATAAATTAACAATGAATAACAATAAATAAAAACATATTAATTAATTAATTATAATTAAATTACTTCCCACCCTATTCCCCTATAAACACACAACCTGCTCTGATACTAAAACGCAAAATTTCCTTTAAAAAAATTACTATTTTCTAAACATTTAATACATATATTTAAAAATAATGAAAAAACTTTAAAAAAATGTTAAACATACATATAAAATACATAAAACTGAAAAAAAAATCAATATTATTTACAACTATATTTTTGCTAACGATATTAATGACTTCGATATTACTTACTTCGATATTAAAAAATCGATATTACTTACCTTAAAGTCGATATTCTGGTCAACGATATTCTTGACTTCGATATTCTGTCCCTACGATATTAAAAACTCTATATTAGTGTAGGTCGATATTTAAAATTCGATATTTTGACTGCCCACCAGTTTAAATACCCAATAAAAAGTACTGATGAGAGGATCAATACATACGCATGAAGCCTTTGCATAATAAGCAGGAAGATATTCTCAGCTATAAAGCAACAGACATAAATGAAATAAGCTAAGCAACCTCCCATAAAGAGAGATTTAGAGAAACTCAAAATGAGTCCCCAGCAAGCGCAAATGAAAGAAATTCAAAGGGAGCAATACTTACAGAAAATTAATCAGAGGAAAAATCCTCCTAAGAGAAAAGCTCAGAGGAAAGTCCTGCCTTGCTCTAGGAACACGCACTAATATAAACACACAGTATTCTAAAGGCAACAAGTATCATTCCATCTCCTGTATTATCCAATAGGATTGTAGTAAACTCGTGGGAATAGGTAAACCCCCATCTTCTCACACTTGTAAAATTTCATCGTTCACATTCTGCGGTCCAGATTCATTAATCATCCTTCCTGTTACCTCCTCTTCTTTCTGGTGAGAACCTCACTATCAGTTGTCTAATACAAAACAAATGCCTATTCACTAACAGAAGGCTTCTAGAAAGTTACAATATCTGCAGCATAAGAGAAATACATTTTGTGGAAAACAACTATAAGACGTGAAAACAGGCCTTTCAATATGAATGCATTATTTTCAGTTAACATGGTATCGACAGTCAGGCTAACTTAAGTCAGCACTTGTTTACTTCTTGCAGGCTTATTTCATTTAGGTATGATCCCCTGCCACAAACGTTTTGCATTTAGTATATGTGTTATTAAAATGTAGATTTTTGCAGCTTTTTAGTAAAAAGGGTTTTTATTTGCAAATCAAATTCGCTCTAGCAATATCATGCAATTAGTATGGCGCTTTTCGGTAGTCCGAGGGTTCTAGTTCATGGAAATGCTGGTTTAGCCCTTAATATCAAAATGAATAGATGAATAATTATGGGCCAGATGTACGATGTGCAAAATAGCGCCTCGCAAATTGCGAGTCATTTGCGACTCGCAATATGCGAGGTGCTATTTGGCATGTACAACAGTGTGTTTAACACTGTTTGCGATTCCCAATGGGGTCGCAAATTGCGAGGCTCATGAATATTAATGAGCCTCTCGCAATTTGCGAGCCCATTGAGAATGACATGCCCTCCCAGGGATGGTGGCCTGCTGGGCTCAGCAGACTACCATGTCTGGGACTGCTTTTAAATAAAGCAGCTTTTTTAAAAATGCAGCCCGTTTTCCTTAAAGGAAAACGGGATGCATTTAAAAAGAAAAATGAAACGTTTGCGTTTCATTTTTAGGGCAGGCAGTGGTCCCTGTGACCACTGCCTGCCCTTAAAAATATTTTTGGAGCCAGTCACAAAGGGAAGGGGTCCCCTGGGGACCCCTTCCCATTTACGACTCCATTACCACCCTCTTGAAGAGGATGGTAATTTATGAGTGTTTTGCGACCGCAATTGCGGTCGCAAAACATTCATACATGGCTCTGCGGTCGCTATTAGGAAGGGAACGCCCCTTCCTAATAGCGAGTCGCAATTCCTAAATAGCGAGTCGCAAATAAATTGCGACTCGCTATTTAGGAATTGTACATGGCCCTGGGCCATTTTGAATGCTAAAAGGGTCGCAAACCCGTTTGCGCATGCAATTTAGGGTCGTACATCTGGCCCTATGTGAAGTTAAGATGTTTTATTTTAACATTTTCGGCATATTGAATGGCATCTAATTATTTTATTGTCTTTCTATTGGTATAATTATATTGAACTTAAGCATTATTTTAAAAACAAAATGATTCTGCAAAAAAGAAAACATAAGGTCCTCATTTTCAGGAGTGCTCAGGCCCCTAAAAAACCTCTGCTGTAGAGCACTTGGGCTCAGCTCAGGTCTGTCTACATCAAGGTAGATATGCTCAAAGCTGTGCCATGCTCTCTTGTCCGCTTTCACAAAAAAACGCAAGACTGCCAGGAGAGTTTTCATTCAGAAAATGCTAATACGCTTGGAGCTGTTTGTCAGTACTATATGGTAGTCACAGGCATCATTGAATTTTTGTGTTGGGGTAAATCACACATCTGAGAGACAGCTGGTGTCAAATCAACTTTGTCTTCTTTGAGTTAGTCATTGTGGTCAATGTTTTGTTGCATTTAGGAAAGATGAACTTGCCCATTTTATTGTGTAATTTACTGCAGGAACCTGATCAAATGAACTACAAGGACCTTATTAATGACAGAGATCCTGCTGTTCACCAGCATTCTACCAGTACCTCCAAAATCCTGCAACCAATTAGAGATTGGTGAGAAAACTGAAAGGACGTCTTATGGCATAAAGTAAGACCCTCGGTCTAGGTCCACTCTCTCCCCGCAGCTCCGCTGTGCCGTCTCTTGCCTCCAGACCCCGACCTCCTCCTTGGGAGGTTCGAGGCTGCTGCCCGCTCCTGCGCCTGCTGCCAGCTCCAACTGGGACCAGACTTCCTGCAACCACTGTAACCTTTCTCAGCCATTTTGTTTCTTAATTTTTTCCCTGTTGTGCCACTGTTATTGTGCCCATCTGTGTCTTGCTCTAATTCCACCACTGTTTTTATTTTCTCGTGCCTGCCTGTTCTTTTCGCCGCTGCTGGCCCTGCGGCCCCTCCCTCCGGAATTCCCCCCCGGAATTCCCCTGCTCCCGCCTCCCAGCCTCTCCTCCCTCCCACCTCCCCTACTTAATGGTGGCCGCTGCACGGTCACACAGCGGAAGCGCGCAGCGGGCGCGCCAAAGGCAAGCCCGTCTGCGCCCGTCCGCGACCCAACCGCAGCCAGCACCAGGAACCCTGGACCTCCCACTACCCATCGATACGGCACCACCACCCTCCTCGCACTCAACCCTGGAAGACTTAGAGAATGCCAACAGGCCTCGCCTAACACAATGGCCAGTTCTCCTGCCTCATCTGCCGCCAGACCCTCACCGCCACCCAGGCCAACAACACCGCCAACGCCAGCACCGGCGACACCCTAAAATGCATCCTCCTCAACATACGCTCCATACATAAACACGCCATGGAAATCTGGAACCTACTCGACTCTCTCTCGCCCGACATCGCCTTCTTCACAGAGACCTGGACCAAGGCATCCTCTGCCCCCGATATCAGCACCGCCATCCCAGACGGATACAAGATCCAGAGGAAAGACCGCCCCAATCACCCAGAAGGGGGCCTCGCCATCGCCCACAAGAGCACCCTCTGCCTCACCACCTCCAGCGAAACCTTCCCCTCCTCCGAACACCTGCACTTCCAGATCCAGACCACCCCCAAAGCCACACTCCGAGGAACCCTCGTCTACAGACCCCTCGGCCCCCGAACACCCTTCGCCACCACCATCACCGACTTCATCGCACCCCATGCCATCGCCTCAACAAACTACATACTCATTGGAGCCCTGAACTTCCACCTCGACAACCCCAGCGACCCCAACTCCACTATCCTACGTGACAACCTCGCCAGCATCTGACTTAAACAACTCGTCAACACACCGACCCACAGAGCAGCACACACCCTCGACCCCATCTTTGCGGCAGGAAACAGCGTCCAATTCAGCCACACAACGCAGCCGCCATGGACCGACCACCACTGCGTACACTTCGCCATCAACAAACCCAAGGCACCCAAACCAGCTCCACACCCACCACGAAGGAAATGGAGCAAGGTTACCGACGAGCAACTTAACTCCACCCTCACCCGAGACAACCACACCTGGGCACCCGACGCAAACGACGCAGCCAGAGAACTCCACACCTGGATCTCCAACTGCGCAGACGAGCTCGCCCGCCACGCAACCCCGACAGACAACGCCCAGGAAAGCCGCCTGGTTCACCACCGCTCTCCAAGAAGCCAGACGCACCTGCAGACGCCTGGAGAAGAACTGGAGAAACACCAAGACAACCGAAAACAACACCACCTACAAGGACGCCATGACGGACTACCATAACCAGTTAAGAGCCACCAAGAGGAACTTCATCCACAACAAAATCCTGGCCAACTCCAAGGAACTTTTCAGTGTCATTCAAGAATTCACCAACCCACGCAGCGCAGCCACAGACATCACCCCATCCCAAGACCTCTGCGACAAGCTTGGAACCTATTTCAACCTCAAGATCAAAAACCTCTACGACAACTTCATCGACCATCCACCAGGTGCCACAGATGGCCCCCCGCCCCTCCGCCCCCCAGAAACACCAGCCAGCCCCCCATCTCCAACTGGACACCGATCACAGCCGCAGACACTGCCTCGACCATGAAAAGCATCCACTCAGGGGCCCCCACCGACCCCTGCCCCCCTCACATCTACCACAGAGCCGCGGCCGCCATCGCACCCGAACTACAACGCACTATCAACACCACCTTCAAAACAGGCATCTTCCCAGATGACTGGAAGCGCGCAGAAGTCAGACCCCTGCTCAAGAAGCCCACAGCTGACCCCCCGACCTCAAGAACTATCGGCCCATCTCGCTCCTCCCCTTCGCAGCCAAAGTTGCAGAGAAAACAGTCAACAGGAAACTGACACGATTCATTGAAGAGAACGCCGTCCTCGACCCGTCCCAATCCGGATTCCGAAGCAACCACAGCACAGAGACCGCCCTGCTCGCTGCCACAGACGACATCCGCACCCTCCTGGACCAAGGCCACTCCACAGCCCTCATCCTACTCGACCTATCAGCGGCCTTCGACACCGTCTCCCACCGCACACTAGTCACCAGACTACACGATGCAGGAATACAAGGAACAACCCTTGACTGGATCCGATCATTCCTCACCGGAAGAAGCCAAAGGATCAGACTCCCATCCTTCCTCTCCCACCCCACGAAAATCACCTGCGGATTCCCACAGGGTTCATCACTGAGCCCCACCCTCTTCAATATCTACATGGCCCCCCTCGCAGCCATCGTCCGACAACACGGCCTCAACATCGTAGCCTACGCCGACGACACCCAGCTCATCCTCTCCCTCACTAAAGACCCCACCACTGCCAAGCTCAACTTCCAGAAAGGAATGCAAGACATCGCAGTCTGGATGACCACCAGCTGCCTGAAGCTCAACACTGAGAAGACAGAAGTCCTCGGTACCACCCCTTCTGCATGGGACAGCACCTGGTGGCCGACCGCCCTCGGAAGCCCACCTAGCCCCTCAGACCACGCCAAGAACCTCAGCATCGTACTCGACTCATCACTCACCATGAACCGACAGGTCAACGCCGTCACCTCCAGCTGCTTCAACACCCTCCGCATCCTCCGCAAGACCTTCAAGTAGATCCCCCCTGAGTCAAGGAAGACAGTCACCCACGCACTCATCACCAACAGACTGGACTATGGAAACGCACTCTACGCCGGCATCAACAAGTCCCTCTCCGCAAACTCCAGACAATACAGAACACCGCAGCCAGACTCGTCCTCGGCATCCCCCGACATGAACACATCAGCCAACGGATCACTGACAAAATATCGAAGGTCAAAAAATCGACCTACAAAAATATCGCAACAAAAATATCGATGTCAATAATATCGAAATCCTATCTACAACATTGTAAGTACAAAAATATCGAAAAAACAATATCGATTGTCAAAAATATCGTTATCAAAAATATCGGGTTTTTTTTTGTTAAAAATAATATGTAAAATAAACTAAATAATACTTATAATTAA
Organism: Calotriton arnoldi; assembly: GCA_963921515.1. Lineage (NCBI taxonomy): Eukaryota > Metazoa > Chordata > Amphibia > Caudata > Salamandridae > Calotriton > Calotriton arnoldi. Next base: position 417,023 of record CAWUFW010009757.1, on the reverse strand, counting down.
AATAAACATAGTTAAAAATATTTTATAATTTTTAAAATTAATAAGTAACATATATAATTAAATAAAACATTAATTAAACATATACATATAATATATAATATATATACTTACTTTATAATAAGTTTCAATAATTATTTTAATAAATTATAAATTATTAAAAAATATTATAAATTACAAATACATCTATACACATAAAACAATAACAAATAAAAATTAAATAATTATAATAACAAATTAAAAAAATTAAATTTACTTTTAATATTTTGAAAATTAATTATATACTATATTAACTAAAATAATACAAAAAATATTAAATAGCGTAGGGAATAAAACTACTATTACAACCCCCAAAAATAACAACAGTAAGAAAAATGTTGGATAGCGTAGGGGTAAAAATTACTATTCCCACTCCAGAGAGTGCAACAGTAGGGAAAGTGTTGGATAGCGTAGGGGTAAAAATTACTATTCCAACTCCAGAGAGTGCAACAGTAGGGAAAGTGTTGGATAGCGTAGGGGTAGAAATTACTATTCCCACTCCAGGGAGTGCAACAGTAGGGAAAGCGTTGGATAGCGTGAGGGTAAAAATTACTATTCCCACTCCAGAGAGTGCAACAGTAGGGGAAGTGTTGGATAGCGTAGAAGTTACAAATAACATACTTATAAATAAATTAATTTTTTAAAATAATTAATTAATTATTAAATAACTCTAAACTATTTACCAATACCAATAAATAAGTATTAAAAACATAATTACCAATAGAAAATTTATTAACAATAAATTTATAATAAATACCAATAAATAATAATTAATAAATATTAATTACTAAATAATAAATATTGAACAATAAAATATTTTAATAACATAAATTATTAAAACTTAATTATCAATTAACTAATATTAAACAATTAAATGCTTTTTTATACCAATAATAATAATAATTAAACATTATCAATTAATAAATAATTCTTAATATATTAATTAAATTTATCAATAAATAATATTTAATAATACTTAATTACCAATTAATAATAAAACAACAATACATTAATTTTTAGAACCAAAAAATTGTAATTTAAAAAAATACCTATTAATAATTAATATCCAATAAATTAATTATCAATACCCAAAAATAAATTTAATAATTACTTAATTAGATTTCAATTACTTCCAAAAGTATTCCCCTATAAACGCACAACACACTCCAATGATAAAATAATACACTTAACATAATGATCAATTAATCAATTAATAAACATTAATAACTAATTAATAATAATTAATTACCAATTAATAATAATTGATTACCAATTATCAATTAATTAACAATATAATTATCAATACCAATTAATTAAAATAAATTATAACTTAATTACAATTAAATTACTTCCCACCCTATTCCCCTATAAACCCACAACCCGCTACAGTACAAAAAAAAAAAATTAACTTACATTTGTTTTTATAAACATATATAGAAATTGTATACATATATTTTTAAACAAGTAGAACACTTAACAAAAACACATAACACATACATATTAAAAACATAACAAAATACATAACAATAATACAAATATCGATATTAGTAACATCGATATTAAAAAATTCGATATTACTTACCTTAGGGTCGATATTCTGTCCATCGATATTCTGTCCCTTCGATATTCTGTCCCTTCGATATTTTAACTTCGATATTTTTGTATATCGATATATTATTTTCGATATTTTGTCTGCTCACCACCGCCAACACCTACGAAGTCTCCACTGGCTCCCCGTGGAGAAAAGAGTCACTTTCAAAATCCTCACTCACGCCTACAAATGCCTACACAATAACGGACCCAACTACCTCAACGACAGAATCAACTTCCACGTACCCAAAAGAAACCTCCGATCTTCCAACCTCGCACTGGCCGAAACCCCGCGCATCCACAGAGCCAGAGCAGGCGGAAGATCCTTCTCTCACATTGCAGCCAAGACCTGGAACGAGCTACCGGAAGACATCAGACGTGCCCCCTCCCTGAACACCTTCAGGAAGACCCTCAAGACCTGGCTCTTCGGCTAAACAGATCTGCGGACCCCCCCTCAGTGCCTTGAGACCCTCAGGGGTGAGTAGCGCGCTTACAATGCCTGGATTGATTGATGGCATACTCTCAAGACTATGGGGCCGATTCTGATTCGGGCCGGAAATCTCTCCAACCGAGCCGGACCCGGAGAGATATCCGACCGAATCGGACCCGTGCAGCCCGACCGAACGAGTACGATGCGCACGTATGCCATCGGACTAGAGTCGGTCGGACTCCCATTGAAGTCAATGGGAGCCTGTCGTACAACACGTACGCGGGCTCCCATTGACTCAATGGGTGCGATGCGGACAAGGGCGCCCCCTACAGCGTATACGCGGCGAAGCAATTCGCGCCGTACACGCACAGGTAGGGGAGACCCATGGGTCCCCCCTGTGTGCGACTCGCGCGGCTACGCATACAGGGGGGTCCAACACGGACCCCCAAAGTACGGCTCCGACTGCTCTTTCGAGCCGGAGTGCGCGGCTCGGTCGGACTGCTCGCGGCGTTCATCGTACTTACCTGGCCGGGGAACGTATCCATTGCGCGGTGCGAGTCGTGTCCGTGCGAGTCGGTCGGTGCGGTTAGAGCCGGGATCGAGTCGGTCGGAGCGGGCGGGACGCCCGGACGAGTCGGTCGGCGATTTCGCATCATACTCGCTCGTCCGGACGCGCGTACGGATCGGTTGGGAAATAGGGCTCCGAATCGGATCCGGTTAAGCCGAATCCGATTCGGAGCCCTACCGGCCGAGATCGGAATCGGCCCCTCTGTGTGCCACTAGCACCATCTGATGAAGCTCCTTAATATTAAAGGCATTAGTCAGCCCAAAACAAATAACAATTCTCTTTACCCAGACATGCAGCACTAACAAGTTAAAAGAATAAGCATTGACTAATGCTTCTTTAGTTGAAGTCTGCTTGTGTTTTGAGACACATTGTGACATCATTAACCGAATTGCCCCAAATAAGCCACTGATCTTTGTAGATTAATTATAAGCTCTTTGTGAAAGCGCAGGCATGAGAGGTCATGTGTTTGACATATTGTCAGTGTGAGTTTATCTCAGTGCTGCTATATCGCCAAGATGGCCTGGCTGAGATCTTTCAGCTGTGGGAGCAAGGCACCATTATATATTAAGCAAGACTATCTAAACTGCAATGCCTTGGTTTGTGACAGATACTTTTGCACTTACCCAGAATCCACTATGTATAAACAATATGGCTTTGAATTGTGTCCAGCCCTGATCGCCTTTGAGTACCAGATGGGTGTGTTTACAATGTATGGATCCTTTTTCAAATAGGCCACCTTGTTTTGCACATATAATGATGATTATAATCTTTCAGCCGCATAAAGTGCAGTGCATTACACTAAGAATATATGTGTTTTTACACTGGATATGTTCAAGATGTGAGCCATCGTTTGGCCACTCTGGAAAACTGATAGACTTTTGTCTTTATTTGTGGGTGAGATTGCTATGTAATATGACCTTGAGATTTCCAACAGTACTCATTGGAATTTGGTTGTGATTGAAGGGACAGTGGTTTTGGTATCACTGCTCCATTTTCGTGATGTTTGCCCAATATTGGAATTTTAGAATGAAGGCATTGTTTTCAGGCACGGCCTGTGCAGGTAAGAGCAGTGAGGCTGGGTGGGGGGGAATTCGGCAGATGACGACGAGGGAAAATTAATTATTTGAGTTTCTCTCTGCGTCATCTGTTGAATTCCCCTCACCCTGCCCCACCACTCTTACCTGCACGGGCCGCTCCTGATTGTTTTCAAGGCCAATATTGAAATTTGTAAAGTCCGGAGGAGATGTCTTCTTGAGTTTCTGCTGACGTCTTTACTGGTAAGCATCTATGTTTAAGACATTGAGGAATTCTCTTTAAGGAAGCAGGCATTGATAATCTAAATAACGTGCTTGATAAATGTAGATTGCAGAATGAAACACTATAAATCCTTCTACCAACACCAATGGAAGCTCCCCTTTGTGCACTCTTTTTCTGATCGCCTAGTCTCCTCTCCTGTCTTTTACAAAATTACCCAGTACAAGGTGGTGAAAAAGGACTATTGATTCTTCTCATAAAAAGAAAGTGGTTTCTCTTCCTGAATAGCTTCCATTTATAAACAGTGTACTGTACACACATTTCTCATATCACGGCTGCTTGTGAATGCGAGCCACTTGTAAGATTTAGGCCTCTGGAACACTCAAGAAAATTATAGGTAACTGTAGTACCAGACTAAGTAACATATTTAAAAAGTTCTTATGCCTCTCGTCAGAACACGTGGATGTAAAAAGAAAGTTGCTTAAATTGCAAAGGTGTGTAGAGCTACCTGTAACACTGTTGTCCTTGTTACATAATGAGGTCACAATAACCAGAGAGGGTTAGGTTTTGAAACAGCTTCAAAATAGGTATGACGAGGGGGGCGTGGCTAGCAGCCCAAGATGGAGGTCGCTTAGGTGACGAGCTCCGGGCCCGGGATTTTCATCCAACATTTTTATGTGCGCTGAGCGGCCCTGTCTCCCTGTGGGGCAGCGCATATTTTCTGAATCCCCCTGGTGCATGTAGCGGACCCGTTTTAAAGCTCATGGAGTGCGGCTGTGGACCACCCGGCGTCCTGGAGCAGACCTGCAGAAATTGGCCGGTGCTGCATGGACAGGGCCTGAGAGCACCGCGCTGTCCTAGTGCTCTGAACTGTGTTGCTGTCCGGGCGCGGCGGGGTGCCCCGCGGCGCGAGACCCTGGCTGCCGGCCTGGTTTGGAACTGTGCGGACGCTGACTGGGGGCGTCGGGTGGGGTGTTGTCGGACCCCTGGTGGAGGTGAGCGGGGCCTCCCCCCGCCTGTGCCTCCGATGCCTGTGGTGCTCTCCTTCACCGTGGTGCAGTAAACCTCAGGAACGAGGCGCAGCGAGTGCGTCCAGCGCTGCAGAGGTGGAGATTCCTACTGGCCGGACCTGTGGTGTATCGAGGAAGGGTAACTCTCTCCGGATCCGGTGTTGCCTAATGGGCTGGTGTTTGGGGGCCCCCCTCCTGCACAAGTTCTACGGTACCGACTGACCTGGGGAGGCGGCGGTGGGGGGCCGCCCTCCCTTTTCACTTCGTTTCTCCTCCGGATTCCGGGCGTGGTTACTCTTTGCGCAAAGTGCGTGAGCACTGCCTGACATTGTGAGCCCCCCCACCCTACGGACTGGACTGGACCTGGTGGGGGCGAACTATCGCGGAGGTAGGCCAGGCCTAGCAACACCAGCCTTTCCTGGTGCCTTTGGCCGGCGTGGAGTTCAGGCATTGAGGTGAGATCCCTCACGTGAGGCCCCCGGTTTGTGGCCTGCTATAAAACCAGTGGACAGAGCCTGTAGTGAGTGCTGTGGGGGGCGCTGGTTGGTGTACTGGGGGCAGTTGTGGCTCCTCTTCCCCCCACTCTCTCCTACACTTGTTCCTCTTTTGACTGAGGTGCTCCGCTTACAGGGACACAGTGAGTGATACCTGGATGTCGCAGTAAGGGTATTCATCGTTCCTGTGGATAGGGCTCATTCCCAGTGGGCCTGTGGTGCCGGAGGGGGCCTGGGGTGTATCGGAGGCATAGCTCCTGATTGATGGAACAAGCGGGTGCCGCCTCTTGATTTGTAGTGGCCTTCCGGACCCCCCCCACCTTCCTAATCAGTTACCCAACCGTGAGCCAGAGGCTACCTATCCACCCTTGGTACCTATACTCGCGGGGTACAACTCTCTTGACCCTGGTGGGAATGAGTTGCAAAGGGTACTCAACGCAGTTGTGTCTATTACTGGGCCTGCACTGTAGATCACCGGATCCCGCAAGAAGCTATTTTCACCACCATACACTGAGACACGTCCACACTACTGACAGCGATGGGAAGAAATAAGACGAAAGCGGTGGCGGACACGGGCCAGGCTGGCTCCCCGCCTTCTGAGACCTCTTCACTACAGTCACATCGGACTGATGATGGAACTGTACCTCTTCCTCCCATTGATAAGCTGGATATGATACTCCAGGAAATCCGTGAGTCACGCTCCGCAATAGCGCAACAAATAGGCACTATATCTGTCGAACTGAACCTGCTCAAAGACGACCATAAAAAGCTGGCGGATAAAGTGAAGGAATGTGACAACTCGCTTTGAACACTTCAACCACAAGTGAAAGAACATGATGTGCACATTCATCTATTACAGCAACAGGTTGAAGCCTTACAGGCCCGGGCTGATGATCCTGAAGGTAGGGCCCGACGCAACAACCTTCGTATTGTTGGGCTTCCGGAGGGAGCGGAGGGACAGCACCCCACGACCTTCATCGAGGAGTGGCTGAGGACCAAGGTGGCCCGACTGGCCTGTCAACGCATTTCACGGTAGAGCCGGCCCACCGAGTTCCTTTGCGAAAACCAGTGCCTGGCGCTAACCCTAGACCGTTGTTGGCCAGAATCCTAAATTACAGGGATCGCGACCACATTTTGCAAACAGCACGGGAAACTGGCCTGATTCTCTTTGAAAATGCCAAAATCTACATCTTCCCAGATTATACATTGACAGTACAACGCCTACGTTCCTCATTCATGGGGGTCAAGGCCCGAGCCCGCGCTGCTGGTTTGACATTTGCCCTTTTATTCCCTGCCAAACTCAAGATCATGTACAAGCAATGGGCCTGTTTCTTTGACACGCCTGAAAGCGCATGGGAATGGTTGGACAGGAACTTTCCTGGCACTGCACATGACATTCACCCCTCACAACTGCAGCCGAAACCACGGCGCCGTCCGCGCCGGAGAAGGAGGGGGCTCACTACACAGAGCACCGTGTGTAATCCACAGTCGCAGCAATCAGTATTGGAGGGTTCGGCCTCAGCGCTGCGGACTCCTTGGGCGCCTATCAGCACGAGCCCATCAGTGGAGGTCTCATCGGACTCAGACTCGGGGGGGCAGTATGGCGTTATTTCCCTCTGTGTCCACACAACTTAGCAATGATCCCTTACTTGAATGAGTAATGTGAATGTAGTATGTTCTGGGAGATTGTTCTCAGTTACTCAGATACTTGCCCTTCCCTGAGTGGGAACGCTTATTTCTCCTTGCACACCATGTCTCATCTGTTGAATCCTGAACCTAACGTGGGCTGCTCCGTAGGAGGGTACAGGGTATGCTTGTATATTATAGTCCTGTGGCCCGGCCTGTCCTGGGTTATTCCACTATTCATAGTTGACACTTACGTATCTGAAGTAAGCAGCCTACCCCGTAGGCGAGAAGCCCTTTTGTTATACAGTGTTATGTGTCTTGCTTGCACACAGTTTGGTCGACCGCAGTTCCGTCGTTTGACCCTGTATTGGGTTTTTGTTCTTTTGTTTAAGCTACTGGTCTATTTTCTGATGTTCCTGGGAGTGTGGGGGGCGGGGACCTGTGGGGAGGCGGGGGGGGATGGGGTATATGCATTGATATCATGTCTGTGACGAAGTCATCCACTGTCATCTCCTGGAATATACGGGGTATGGGTTTGATACAGAAGCGGCATAGGATAGTTGCCCAATTACACCGTCGCCGCGCACAGATAGTGTGTCTTCAAGAAACGCACTTGATATCCTCCGAGCTCTCTAAGGTGCAGAGACGATGGAGGGGTCAATTATATGGTACTGTGTACTCTGCCTTCTACCGAGGAGTGGCGATTTGGCTGCGAGCGGGTGTCCCTTTCTCACTGACTGATAGCAGAATTGACGATCAGGGGAGATATGTACTCTTACAGGGGAACACTGGATGCTACACAAGTGGTCTTGGGGTCGATCTATGCACCCAACACTGATCAAGACGCCTTACTTTCTCGCCTTTCACAGGCCCTATCAGACTGGTCACACTATCCGTGGATACTAGGGGGGGATTTTAATGCTGTGTTCGATATTCATCTCGACCGTTCACACCCTCCCTTGTCCAACGTGGCAGCTACTGTACAAGCGGCCAATTTGGCTAACTGGACGAAGGGCTGGGAACTGTTGGATGTATGGAGGATGCAACAGATTGGTATGCGTGAATACTCATTCTATTCCTACCCACACTCCTTGCACACACGCCTAGATCACTTCCTTTGTTCCCCAGACTTGTTCCCTATGATCGTGTGCACCACATATTTGGGCAAGACCATATCTGACCATAACCCCCTGGAGCTGGTGCTTAACTGGGGTCGGACCCCCACACCGATTCTCACGTGGCGCCTACAACCACAACAGCTAGAAGACCCGATATATCAGGATAAATTAGCCACTACCATTGACACATACTTGACAGACAACAAAGGTTCGGCAACGTCTAGGATTGTTGAGTGGGAGGCATTTAAGGTGATAATCCGAGGGGTCTCTATGGGGACACTGGTGGGGATTCGGCACGAGGCCATACGGGATCTTACGGACCAAGAGGATTTGTTACAAGCGCTAGAAGTAGCTGCTCAGACCGATGCCAGGAAGGAACCGGACCTCCAGGAAGCTAGGGTTAAATATGCTGAGCTGTTGGAACACTTGAGGGTGATAGACTTGCATGCATACACGCTGCGCACTCATGCAGATTCGGATAGATCGGGCACGCTACTGGCTAGGCTGATAAAACCACACCCCTCCGCTACGCCTATTCTGGCCATACGTAATGACCACCACAAATTGCTCACCGTGCAGATAGACATTAATACAACATTCCATTCTTATTATGCAGCCCTATACGCTGCCCTCTCACATGACACGACGGATGCAACTGCTACATTCTTGGATTCGATAACGCTTCCCACAATCACAGCGGCTCAGGCGGAAGGCCTTGCGGCCCCCTTGACCGCTCCCGAAATCCAGGGCGCTATAAAAGGACTTGCCCGTAATAAGACTCCAGGCTCCAATGGGCTCCCCATTGAGTTTTATTCTACCTTCGCAACACCTATAATTCCTAAACTGCTCCAACTGTATACTACTGCCTTGACGGAGGGTACTCTTCCCCCTACGACTAGGGAGTTGATAGTGACCTGCTTGTTGAAACCTGATAAGTCTCCAACAGATCTCACAGCGTATAGGCCCCTATCGATCCTCAATACAGAATACAAAATCCTTAGAAAGCTCTTGACGTTGAGACTGCTCCACTTACTACCCACTTTGATTCATACGGACCAACGCGACTTTATACCTAATTGCAGCACCTCCCTAAATATACGCCGCCTCTATGCCATCTTGCACTCTGCCTGAGCTGATTCCCCACGTTTGGGCTGTCTCTCCTTAGATATGCGTCAGACTTTTGACTCTTTAAGTTGGTCATATATGTTGGCTGCACTGGTTAAATACGGGATTCCCCCAGCATATATTGAGTGGGTGAAGTTACTTTATACAAGACCCACGGCAAGGGCCAAGACCGGTACCAATATCTCTCCGGCGTATAATGTGTTTCGGGGTACACGGCAGGGTTGCCCGTTATCGCCCTTGCTGTTTGTGCTTGCTATAGAACCTTTGGCAAAACGGCTGCGATGTAGGATGGCACCATATAGTATCCCGGTGGTCGAATACGTCATTCTGTTTCAGCGTATGCTGATGATCTTTTGGTCTATTTTGCGGATCTGCATGTGGATATGGCACCTGTCGCTCTGGTGTTTGAGCAATTTGGGGAGATATCTGGTCTGCGCCTGAACGCCTCCAAATCAGTGGCTTTTTCTTTCTATGACACATACACTCTTCCCGCGCTACAATTTGGTCTAATGCAGTTTAGGGTGGAGCCCACTACTTTTAAATACCTGGGGATTCATATCTACAGAGCTTCCTTGGACACTGTAAATGGCCCCCCCGGATCCCGGTGCCCTGGCTCTGCTCAGCCCCTGATGGGATTTTGGAACAGACATTTAGTTGTTTTTAGTAGCACAGTTCTTTATTGTTGTTTCTTTATTTTTTACAAAGATCTCTGTTCAATAGTGTGTTCACGGACAGAACGGTTAAGATTCTAACCAGCATACTAAATGTATATGTATGACGTATACCCGAATTGGATTATACCCTGCACTGTTTTATACTATTTCCAGGAACTGATTATGTACACAAGTATTCTGTGGATACAGTCATTGTTGTCCTTTAAATATGAACGCTCTCCTTGTCATTATCAGGAAAAAGAATTGTTACTGTACTGATAGACTCTGCATTCGAAATGTAATGTATTTCTCAGCGAAACTGCAAAACCTAATAAAAATCTGTGTTAAAAAAAAAATAGGTATGACAAATCTGCTACCTAATAAATGCTTGGGGACCATGCCCAAAGTATCCCACAAGTAACAGGATACTGATTCAAAGTTTCAGTAGCTACATCTTGGCCCTCATTAAGAATTCAGTGGACTTTGGTGAAGGAACACCAGAGGTCTGGGATTCCTAATTCCAGCTAATATTCCTGAATCAAAATCCACCTTTTACTTGTTTTCTTCCTGGAATGGAGAATCCGACCTACACTCCATCATGGTCGGCCTGAACTTTGGATCTACCCTAATGTAGCGTGACCTAAAGGAACCTTTTAGCGCTATGGACTTTTAAGCACTGTTTTTGGTTTATTCTTTAAAAAATCATAACTCCGGTCCTGTTTTATTCATATAAAATTATAATCTATATTTTTAACTGAGTGTGGAGTCTTTTTGTGGTATATTCATTGTGGTACTGTGTGTGTGTGTGTGTGTGTGTGTTGCACAAATACTTTACACATTGCCTTTATAGATATGACTGACTGCTCTGTGCCAAGCTACCAGAGGGTGAGCACAGGTTATCTTATTGTGTATCTAGCTTACCCTGACTAGAGTGGTGGTTCCTGCCTGGCCTGGGTGCATACCTCAGCCAACCAGGAATCCCATTTCTAACACCCTGGTATATCTGATCATACATATACCCTGCTACCTCTAGACCGGCAAATAGCCTAGTAACTCTACCCGTCCTCATACCCTAGTACCTCTAACCCTGCCTATACCTTAGTTCTAATATCCCTGCCTGTACCCTAATATTTCTACCCTACCTATATCCTACCTATCTCCTTATAGGTTTATTGCTGCCTGTACCATGGCACCTATACCATACCTATACCCCACTAATTCTACCACTACCTGTAACCTACTACTTATATTCCTACCTTTACTGTAGTTCATGTAATTTACCAATTCGGTAATCCAGGCTATAACCTAGTATCTCTTTTCATACTGATATCCTAGTAAATCTTCCCTACCCTTGTTCAACACCCACCTTCACCCCCATACCGTTACTCATACCTTTGTACTTCTTTCCCTCCCCTATCTCCATTATGCCTGCCCTCTTTTCTCCTTACTATTTCATCATGATGTTCTCTTGTCCGTGTTTTTGGTCAGTTTTTGTACATTTTTATCTAACTTGGGAATGTACCTAAATTCAGTTTCGCTAGCCTTATGTTGTCAGACTTGTGTTCTCAGTTGTGTTGCCTCTCTAAAAAGAGGTGGAGACTTTCAAAATATGCAAATACAGCATGAAATGTGAGAAACATATCTGGAGCAAAAAATGTGTGCTATTGATCTCCTGTCTCATAATGTATCACTTATATTGTAATTCATCACTCTAAACCAATGGGAAAACTGTTCAACATTCAGGAGATAGTAAAGATCATATGGAATTCCATAAACAGGGCCACTGGAATTATGCGATTGTGCAGCCGCTGCATTTCTCGCATACTTATGGATTTGCCACGTAATCCACCATCTGCAGTAGAATCTGCAGATTTTAATAACAAAAAATTCGTTTTAAGCTTAAACAGTTCAAAAGTTACTAAAAACACAGCAACATGCTGCCACGCAGTGGAAGGTCCTTTGCACAGGTTGACTGGTCACCTTTCTGCTGCTTGTTGCTATAGTTGGGTATTAACCTGGTACTAATGAGGTGCAAACTATGCCGACAGTGTCATCAAGTGCAAAAATGACAAAATAATGAAATAGTACCATCACAAAATTTGCTGCATTATGCCGCATAATGTGTCTTTTCTTGCTGCATAATTTAGTCAACCCTGCTGCATAATTTAAATGCCACTCATTTGTAAGACGTGAGAGTTTCAAATGGAAAACGTATTCTGCAGTTCTGTCCAAGGAGTTAATCTAAATCGGGGGAAGAGGGAGGATTTAAGCATCTCGAAACACTCTTTACTGTGAATGTCCAACAACGCGTTGGTGCTTTATTGCTAATTCATCAGCATCCCAAAGGTATCTATTCAAAGAAAATGTAAAGCCTTCCCACACACAAAGTATTGGTATTGCATACTTGTAAAATAAGTCAAATGTATTTGAAACTCACGTAATGTACAGAAAATAAGCGCTTCTTGTTGTGTCTTTATAGCAGTGGATAAAGAAAAGCCCCATGATTTCCCCCAATAAACCAGTTCAGGAAGAAACCTGTTCAGTGATTCTGGTCGAGAAAGAGACTTCTCCTGAGATGCCGCCATGCTGAGTGCTAACTTGCAAGTGGAAAAGAAGACGCCAGTCATCTATGTCGGTCAACTGTTTACATGGAGATGCTGTTAATGTAAACTGGACTTGCTTGGAGATGCTGTTAATGTAAACTGGACTTGCTTGAAAAGTTTTGCTACAGAAGTCGAGGTTTTTTATACAAATTCCAAGCAGCTGCACATTGACCCGCTTGAGCCAGAGAGCATGGACAAGATGCCTTACTTTGTTGAAAAGATTCCATATTTTCTTGGACCATCTTCAACAAGAAGCATAATAATGTATATAAATGACTGTTTCCTTTATACTTTTTTTAAAACCGTTTCTTGTTGATTATGTCTAGAGTAAACATACTACCTCTTTTGACAGGGTATAAATTGAAAAGCCTTCCTGTGAAGAAGTATCAATTTCCCTAACCTTGTACCTGAACAAACAACAGCCCTAGGACGACTTACGTGTCTCACACCTCTTGCTGGCCATAGTCGAAATCCAGATGCTGTGCCTCTGGGTGACTATAACAGCATCTTGTTTATGTCCAAGGAATGACCAGCGAAGTTGGTGGCCTTGCAAAGAGACTTTTAGGCATTCCTTATTCTGATAGGTTTGGGGTCATTGATGACTTGTCCTGGAAGACATTAAATGCTGCTGTGCTGTTGCTCAGTGTATGTTTATGTATGCACACACATACACACACACACCGCTAAAGAAGTAAACCTATTTTCTCATTGTTTTTTCAGTATACATTTAAAAAAACTTCCAGTGAACATTCTGCAAAAGCCACCCCCCCGCCCACTGCCAAGAACAAAGCGGATCACACCCCGCATTAACCACACCATGCATCTGTAGTTGCATATAGGTCATAATTAAGGGTGGGCGGAATTTGCGTAGTCGCGTTACGCAAATCTTCGCGAAATTGCCAACAAACTCCGCGAGCTTGCGGAAATTCCGCGAAATCGCGGAATTGCTTGTCCCGTCCGTTCGCGATGTGTTTTTGCGTGCTCGCGGGGAAATATATCGCTAACTTGCCCATGCGGTCGCTAATGGGCACGGCCATCTTGTTTTCACTTGTCCCGCCCGCTCGCGATGGTATTTCCTGTTCCGGGTCGCGTATTGCATGCTCCGGCCCGTTCGCGATAAGGGTTTCCTGTTCGGGAACGCGCATTACGTGTTCGCGACGCTTTTTGCGTGCTCGGGGGGGAAATATCGCGCGAACTTGCCCATGCGGTCGCAATGGGCGCGGCCATCTTGTTTTTCACTCTATTTCTATGGTTCTGGGCCTGCTTTTCAATCCTCCCTCTATCTTTTCAATCCTTTGTTTCTGTAAACTTATTTTGGGTCTTTTTTGTTTATTATCTATCTCTCTATTTTCCTGATTCTATATTTTGAGTTTCTCTCTACTTTTTGTGTGTTTTTAACTACTTTTTCACACTTTTTCTATTACCTGCTTTTTCATTTCTTTTACTTACTTTATTTAATTCCTACCTTTTCTTTTCCGTCCCCGCCTACCCAGAACCATGGCAAGGGCCACAGCCACAGGGCTCGAAGTCGGAGCCAGAGCCGCGACCGCCTTCCTTGCGGAAGACGGCGCCAAAGAGGGGTGCAGGCACGGGCCTTATTCAATGAGGCGGAGGTGGCCGCACTGGTTTTTTTGTTCAGCGCCACCTCCCCTTAACCCTGGCAGCAGGCGGCAGGCCTGGGTCCGGGTACGGGCTCCGGGAGCGTCGGCATCGGTGGGGCAAGGTGCGGCGGGCAGTGTTTTGCTGCTCTGGTGTGACCGGCGCACACAGAATCAGCTGACGCACCGGTGGTCCGATATTCTGGACCGGGAGTAGGACCTGCTGGACCTGCTAGGAGTGGAGGTCCCGGGGCTTGGTGAGTAGCTATTTAATATTACTACTTTGTGTTCTTCTGCTCTGTGTTATATATTGCGAATATTTTTTTTCCGACCAGCAAGAATGCTGCTGCTTACATTGCAGGTAAATTACGTTTAAAAATCTGTGATTGTTATGACACAGGCGCTCGGCGCTACTAATCTTACTTGTTTGCAACTTTGCGCTCGCTTGGCCTGATGATTATGTAAGAGTTTACTTTAGAGAACTTAAGTGATGTAATGCTAGAGAGAGTAGTCCTTCCTTTGTCCTCCTGCCACTAAGAAGGGATAGTGGTGGATTGATAGGTTTAGTTACTTATTAGTTGGTAATTTGTAAGTTGTGTGCATGACGCATCCTCTGTCACGTCATGTGCTGCTGAGTGATGCTTACCCCAGTCCTTAGCAGAACCTTTTGTAGTTTGTTTACTGAGTGTTAATAGGCTTATATCATCACTAGCAGAACATCAGCAGCAACCAGCCAACAATTTGGTGTATGCAAAAATGTATGCATGTGTCCTCCATCTATGCATTTTTGAGGACTAAAATAAATGGAAATGCAGACTTACTGAACAATTGGCCCGTCTGGATTGGAATAGGTGGGCTAGGTCAGGTGGTAGTTAGGCTTGCTAGACGGTCCGTGAATCTCGCAATACTACCTGTCGATCAGATAGGTCAATTTTATTGCAATTTTTGTTACCAAAAATATTTTTGGTGCCTATTTTAAAATATTTTATTTATTTCACACCAAACTTTAATTTTTGTCTCTTTCTTTATGAAATCTTACATGATCAGCAGCACCCAGGGGCAAGAAGACGGGGTCGCAGGCGGTGGGCCCAGAAGATCTGGAAGATGCCTCCCAGGGACAGGACCGCTCCTCTATCGAGGGCTCTGCTGCTGGCCCCAGTAAGTCCACCAGTGGTTAATATTAATAATTATATTTCCCAAACTTTTCCTGCACCTTATTTTTCCGAACTATTATTTCGGTATCCTAATTCGAATTTGTACAAAATCTTCTTTGCTCTATACTAACTGTTTCTAAATTCTTGTTATCCCTGCCTCTAACTGCGTCTGCTATGACTCTCTGTACTACTACTATTAGTCTGTCTGTAGCTAAGCTTGCCCAGTTGCCCACTCTTTATTTCAAATATTTTAAATAAAACTCATTCACCAATAGCTATATCCATTGAGTTTGGGTTGTCCTCTTCTACTACTTCTAGTCTTCTTATTCTTGAGGCTTTTTGACAATTCCCACCAAGAAAATGCCCAACCACATTTTAGATAGGATAGGGCATACTACTACTGTTGTAGGGATTCTGCACATACAGAACTTTGCACAAGAAAATAGGACGTTGGTGATGGGAGGTTGGACCTTCCTCACACCTCAATCGGAAGCCACCACAATCCCCTGACCGACTAGTTATAGTGTCTCATTACTCCGAAACGCCCCCCCCAAATACCCAATGAGTAGACAACCCAGACAACATAACACTCCCAACCTCTGTCGCGGAAGCAATGCACACCCTTTTGCTCACTCTTGTGTAAGTCCACACCAAATACCACCGAGTCTATGTAAGTTCAAAAGGTTTCTTTTTATTTCCAACTGACAAGCTCTGTATGTTGTATAATGCAGCAGCAACAGCAAAATGTATAAGATTAAAACAATAAACATTGTTACAGTTAGTTAGACTTACAAGTTACTTACAACTACAAGTCCATGGAAGCCAAAAGGCGAGATCATGATAACTGAACAGTGGTGGGCGAACCACCCTCCCCTTGGTAGGAATCTAGTTTATATAAAATTCTAAATGGAAATGTGAGAATTCTGGGGAGCCCTCACCTTAGAAGAACCTAGTAGTGGTTACATCATAAGCTCTGCAAAGCTCTGGTTCTTCTTATAAGTGAATCTTCCGTCTGTAATGAGAAAAATGGTGCGCGTTAGTATAGTGCAAGCATTTCTCAGTCGTGCCAAAAAGTGCTGTTTTTGTTATGGATAAGCAATATGGACTAACACCATAACTCCATAACAAAGTCGCTTGTTTTTCGACCTTGTACGCAGTGCTCAGACAGTAGCAGTATGAGCTCATGTGGCCTCAAAGGCGTCTTTCACAACAAGCTACGAGGTAACTTACGCAAAAATAAAAGACAGAGCTAAAATGGTTGCATGGCTCGGGGTAACTTAGCAAAGACTAAAATGACCCTAGGGACCATATAACACTACTAGTGTCTACTCTACTACCTGATTTATACGAGTGATGTATGTTGTATATGTATTAACTTTTTTTTCATT
The DNA here is from genome assembly GCA_963921515.1 of Calotriton arnoldi. Lineage (NCBI taxonomy): Eukaryota > Metazoa > Chordata > Amphibia > Caudata > Salamandridae > Calotriton > Calotriton arnoldi. The sequence goes on along the minus strand of CAWUFW010009757.1, from coordinate 400,376 downwards.
CATGCTAGTGAAAAATAGGGGAGGTGTATATAGCATCTGAAAAATGTGTAATGTTTTTTCTAGGCGTACTACCGACCACCAGTACCGGGGCCAGCGGTGAAGGTGACGCGGCCGCTGAGGGTGCAGGCGATGCAGCAGTTGGAGTAGCTGCAGGGGGTGAGCCAGCAGCAGTGGCGGGCGGTGGTAAGTTATATTCCTAATCCTTACTTATTGACATTACACTCGCTGCAAGGGTGTAATGTATACTGTACTGTTGAGACTTAAGAAAGAAGTAGTTGTGAACGCCGGTTGAAGAAGACACCCTTTACTTAGCAGCATTAGCAATAGCATTAGCGACGGGAGTCTACTGAGAGTAACCAATGGCCTCTATCGGACTTCAACTCAGCTGTGAAATTTTTATGGAGAAGACTAAAAGTCTGATCAGATGACCTTGATGGATGGGTTGAACGAAAAGGGAAAGAAGGGTGGAAGGAGGAAGGACGGGCGAGATTTTATATTTATGACTGGCAGAGAAGGATACGTGGCATGCATGCATAGGTGTGTGATATGAATCAGATGTATGGGTGGTGGAATGCCTGAAACTCCCACAAATGTTCGAGGCCGAGGTAGTGGGAGGATAGATACATACCACAAATGTTACGTACTGTGCTTGCTAGTGCTACTGTGCCACTATGTGTAGAATGTATTTGTCTGACTGCTTTGCTAAGAGTATATTTTACAATAGTCTTGTTTTTTCTTCTTGATATAGCTACTACTAAAGTCAACAGGAAGGAGTTGGCAGCCAAGGCCCGGCGCCGTAAGCTGGAGGCCATACAGGCCGAATACCGGCGCCTGGTTCTTCTAGAGGAGGAGGAGGAGGAGCCGGCAGCAGCTGCAGCCTCCTCCAATGCCCCGGGCCCCAGACACCCCCCCCCAGTCTTACGGCGTCACCGCCTGTCAGCCACCCGCCGCCACACAGCAAGAAGCACTGCTGCCCACCCCCACTGTGGATGCAACTGCCGCGCGCTGAAGCACCGCGTGGCCCGCCTGGAGGAGCGCATCCGTGTCCTGGAGAGGCGAGCCCGCGGAGACCCCGTTTATTTATTGCCCCTTTTTTATATCTTATTTGGGTGGGTGGGAATCGGGCGTTGGGTTTTGGACTTTTGGACATTTGTTGGACTTTTTCGTTGCGGGACATGAACATTGGTTGGGGTTAGGGAGAGGGTGGGTCAGGTGTTGTGGGATTTTTTTACATAGTTTATTTTTGTTAGGGTATTAAATTACATATTTAGACTTTATATACGATGTGGTTAATGTTTTGTGGGTGGGGTTACTGTTTTACGTCACACGGTTTCCTTGCTGGTGCAGTGCCACAGCCAGTGTTTGATTTAAATAATTGGCTGAGTTACTAAGACACAAACAGACAGAATCGGTACCCGTCACTGAGGGACTTGTCCTACTAGTACTGTCAGTCTCTCCTGCTAATCTATGCATTCTGCAACTGGACTCAAAGGGGTGTGTGAAATAGAATTAATGAAAAAAAATCCGTTATTAATTATGCCTCACCCAATCCTCTTCTCTTACCTGTGCTTGATGTTTAACTTGGGCACGGCGATGGCTGCATGGTGGTGATGGTTTTCTTTCCCAACATGCCATGGTTGTGGTGGTAGTAGTAGTAGACCCTGGCAGTAGCACTTGCAAATAAAAGATAATGAGACAGTCAGTCGCCTGAGAGAGACTGTGGGAGGAGTAGTAGAACAAAGTACAGTACGGAACTTACTGCCAAACAATAATATGCCAAAATACAAGGAAACATAATGGTTGTGGGGATAGCCTAGTACATAGAGTTACAAACTCTAGCTGTGTCGAGTCACTCGACTAGGCCTACAGTACACCGTGGTCCGTGACTCGACACAAGCGTAACCGTTAGTGCTGTTTCGGACGATGACAACAAATCCAATCTATGATGGCAATTAATGCTGATGGATTCGGTTTCTTTGGTAAAAAATCCCAAATATACTGCTCATAGGAGGGTGGGCAAGCAGAAGAAGATCCGCGCCCTGCCTTGAAAATGCATTTATGTTGCTTTAGCCACATCCGCCCCAGCAAGCGTGTGATAAATTATTGGTGTACATTTAATTTAGACACACCTCAATAAGCCACACAGCCCGGGGGAAGAGGGTTAGGGTTTGATGAATGGTTGGGAAGGGGGGTTTTGGGAAAGGTTTGAGAAAGAAAAACAGTACGCATGGACAACAACAAAACACAATCTTGGCAGACAACCATATCCATAAATCAGTTAAGGGAGAAAAAGGAAATGCATGCATGATGATGATAACTTGATGGTTAATGATATTACTAACTACTACTACTAGACAATTAGACAGTACAGGGCAGCAGTATATTATGCAATTTGCCTTGCCTGTCTGCCCTCAGAGACCCGAATTACATACAGTTTCTGTTCTGTTGTACCGGCCCGGGCTTAAAGATAGCAAAGAAAAGTCAAAAATTGCTGTAGGGATGAATTGAATTATATAAGCAGAGAGCAAACATAACAACAACAACACACAGTAGTAATGATTGAAGACAAAAAAAAGAATCGAAATTTAAAAGATGATGAAAGTTGATACTGTTACTGTATGTTATCCTGGTCAAAATGGGGAGTTGCATCTCTGCATTCGTCTTGGTCCTCCATTCCATGGACGCTCCGGCCATCAATCTTGCGTGACGCCACTGCCTGCCTGGCACATGTAGATTCATTGGTAAGGTAAGTGAGAGTTGTTTTTCCCAGTGTAGCACAGGGTAAGGGCCGGCCTGTAATTGCAGATGGGAAAACCAAAGGGATATTGAAAAATCAAGTAGAAATAAAATGCCTAAATTACGGTGGAGTGCAACAAGAACACTTTCAGAGGCGGCATGGATTTGGATACATCATGTCTACTCTAGTCTGTTTCCAGCATTAACCTCCAACAACAACAGGACTGAGCAGGCCCACGGCACCCGTGACACATCCTCCATTTAGCGTACCTTTTTTGACAGAGGCAGACAAAGCAGATATACTGCAACATAGCATTTTACAAATTAAGTGACTAAATCAATGCCCCGCTGTCAGTCATACCATACCACCACACTCGACTCCACCACTACACAGACATGTAGGTCTGCAGTGGTTGTTGTTGACTTGGTTACCTTGTAATGCACTCATGAAACGCACTAAGTTATTCCATCAATCATCTCGGATCGTACTGAGTGACTGGAGTGCGAAGAGATAATGTCACTGTGGTCATCATCATGGTGTGTTGTCCAACTCAGTGTGCAGTAGTGTACAGATTGAGTCCCCTTTCCATATTCAAAATGCAATGGATCGGCCTGCAGTAGAAGTAGAAAATTGTTATTGAAAAACAAGATTGGAAAGAAACATTGCATTGGGTTACTTTTAGTGTGTAGATTAGATAATAGTACACAATGAATTACCTTCATGCACTACAAACAACAACAACACAAATCACTCAGTCAGCTTCCAATGCATGTCATCATTCATTACCTGTTCCTTCTCATCTTCAGTTAATGGGCAGTCTGTATCGGCTCGGAAAGGAGGTTAGCTATAGTAGTCATCTTCATGTTCCACTTCTTTTGGAGAGACTCAACGAGGCAAGATTTTAGTTTTTCTTCGATTATGCTACATCCAATCATCATCTGGCTTGAGGGCAATAGATTTAGGTCGATTCAGGAGGATGGAGGAGCAGGACTCGGAGGAGTGGACTGAAATGCAGAGAGCTGAAACTCATAAGGCAATAAAATACGAAGACGGTGGTGATGGATTTGTTGTGATTTGAAGTTTCCAAACAGAAAGACAGACACAGAAATAGAAGTAAATAAGGGAGAACCACAGTAAGAACTGGAAGCCTAGTTGTCACCGTCAGGGAAGTATAGCTCGTCCTCAAACTCTGGAGGTTCAACCAGAAGTAGGTAATCAGCATCCAACACGCTACTTCCATCACCTGAGCCGCTGTCCTCATCTTCCTGCGGTGATTCATGTATTGTGTAATTCGGTGGTATATATTGCTGATTCATTTTGATCATGGTTAACCTCTCCACGTTTATGGGTGAGAGACTGGTCCTTTTCACTGTTACAATGGAACCAGCAGCACTGAAAACACGTTCAGAAGAGACACTTGCGATAGGGCAAGCCAGATAGTTGATCGCCAGCCTGCTGAGCATTGGCCATTGGCCCCTTTTGCCATACCAATACCGCAATGGGTTTTGATCAATGTAGACCTCTGTTGGGTCATCCAGGTAGGCCTGGACCATTCGGTCAATGTTCAGGGGTGCTAAACTTAGTGCGGCCTCTTTTGTCTTTGCATCAGCACTGGACCTAGCAAGTCCTTGCTGTAAATACCAATTCTGTGCCGTTTGTACTGGGGCTGATGATGATCCGGTTCTTGCTGTTGTCGATAGTGTTGGTGACAGCTGTGAACCAAATGCACTGCCCACAGGCTCTGAAGTTGAACTTGACGCAGGATGCCCTGCTGCAGTACTTGATGTGGGTTTGAGGCCTTTAATTACCAGCCGTTCATTTTCCAATGTACTGGCTGCCTCAGCTATCCAAGTTTTGTACCGGGCAACATCCACTTCTGAAAAAGGGAGTAATGTCTTACTGTGCAGTGCCGATTTGTACCGTGGATCCAGAATTGTGGCACAAATGTAATGTTGTTGTGACAGAATCTTATTTTGCACCCTTGCATTTTCACTTAAGCGACCTGATAAGCTCTCCGCCAACTGGTATGCTTCTTTTTTTTCCTCCACACCTATGTACGCTTCACACACCCTCTTCAGCTCTTGCTCTAGCATGTGCAACAATGGGATAGCTTGGCCCATAGTACAGTCCTCCTTGCTGACTTCACGTGTGAAGACCTCGAAAGGAAGAAGCATCTCTGTAAGAGATTTAACTAGGCACAATTGGTCCACCTGAAGGGTCATGCCTTTCACAGCAGCATCCGCCCTTTGCATGACATATTCATTGATTGGTCTGTACTGCTCAAACAGACGGTCAAGCATGTAATACGTTGAGTTCCAACGTGTTGCCACCTCCTGGATCAGTGCTTTGACTGGCATTCTATAGTCACGTTGAATGATCCTCAGCTGCTTCCGGGCTTTAAAAGAATGGCTGAAATGCGTGCATATTCTGCGGCAGGTGGTCAGTAAGTTGCTGACTATGGGTTCTTTTTTCAGAAAGTCTTGAACTATAATGTTAATGCAGTGCGCCAAACACGGGACCCTGAAATACTTACCAAGCGTCATGGCCTTAAGTATATTACTGCCATTATCCGTGGCAACAAAACCAATGTGAAGCCCTCTGGGCGCAGCCATTCAAAGACCTTGTTGTTAAACTCTTCCAAAATGTTTTCAGCAGTATGAGATTTCTCCATGGCGAACATGGCTATAGTTGCATGTTTCCGAGAAGCATTAAAAATTGCAGCTGTGTCAACAGCACCTACTTCAGATAGCTTGTCTCTAACCCCCACAAAAGAGACCCAGTGTGCAGTGATGCACATGTAATCAGTGGCTTGGCAACTGGTCCACATGTCTGTTGTCAGGTGGATTTTGTGAACAGCACTCTGCTGCAAAGCTTGTCCAACCAATTCCAGCACATCGTGATGTAGTGCTGGAACAGCAACTCGGGCAAAATAGGACCGGCTGGGAACCTTCCAGTTAGGGCAGATGGCTGACACAAATTCAAGGAAACCCACCCCTTCCACAAATGAAAAAGGGAGAAGGTCCAGCGCTAACATTTTAGCCAGCTTCGCATTGTACAACCGTGCCGTTGGGTGGTTGCATTGGTACTGCCCCTCCGACCTAAGCATGCTGTCAATGGTAGGCTGCAATATTTTCCTTAGTGGTGCACCTTTCTTCTTGAACCCAGCTAGGCTCAACGACGCTGCACTTTTGCTCATTGCAGTGCCCGGTTGCCTTGGTGTCTCATGTTGACTCTTACTACTGTGCCACTGAGATGTTGCTGAGGATGTGGGCGTTACCAGTACACTGCTGGGGGTAGGGCTAGAAATGTCTCCCTCTTGTTGACCTTCCACCGCGATCATATCTTCCCCTACTTCTTCATCCCCAACAACAGCAATGGGTCCAGTTTTACTTTTTTGTAAGTGAAGTAGGTGAGCCTCCCACCTGATAGTGTGGTGTTTTTTGAGATGACTTGTTTGTCCTCCGGTACCATAGTTTGTACCAAGCTTACCCCGCCTAACAGCCTGCCGACAAATTGAGCATATAGCAATGTTCTCCTCCTTACTGCTAACCGAAAAGAAGTCCCAAACTGGGGAGGAGAACTTTCTGGAGCTGCTGGAGGTGCCACTTTCAATACCAGATGAAATGGAGGGTGTGCATGGAATTTGACTCTGTGCACTTACATTACCACCACCTACTGAGGTGGTGGTTGAGCTTGATGTAGGTCCCTGCCGGGCCTTTGCAAAGGCAAATATGGAAGCTGGAGGTCGTGTTGGCGTTACCTGTGTTGGTGGTATCCGTGCTACATCCCTCGCAGCGATTTGGGATAGTCTAATAATGTTGGTCTCCATCTCCGCAGGCCCAGGAGTGATGTTCGTGATGACTGGCTCTTCATCATCATCACCCCCTCGTCTACATCTACCTCCATAACTGTAAGGCTTTCTGGAACCTTCCTTTTCACTAGCCTTGTCTTGTGGTGTGCATCACTCTCAGGCTGAGCTGGTGGCTTCCAAGTGGCATCTAGATCATCAGAAGCGGGGCTTGAAGAAGAAGTTGATGTACTAAGCCTCCTTTTCCTTGCTGGGGGTATGGAAGACACTGGATCTTCTGGAACAGTGGCTTGCTCCTCTTCGTCTGCAAAAGCTCGATTTCCTGAACTGCCCCTACTTCAGGTGGAACAGCTACTATTGTGGGCTGTGGTTCCGGCTGCGGCTGTGGTTCCGGCTGTGGTTGCGGTTCCGGCTGTGGTTGCGGTTCCGGCTGCGGCTGGGGTTGCGGCTGTGGTTCCGGCTGTGGTTGCAGTTCCAGCTGCGGTTCGGGTTGCGGCTGGGGTTGCCCACTTATCTGCTGAGTTTGCGCCTGCGAGTGCGTGGATTGGGTACTACTTTGCGATAATGACATTTCAACATCACTGGTCGTTAGTAGACTGGCTACCTCTGCCACAGTCATGGGCTTGGGCCTAGGTTGCTGGGGTGGGGCCACTGATGCAGAGGTGCTGCTCCCAGCTTGGTCCCCGCTGGACACCGCTGCTGCAGGCGTAAGTTTTTTTACCAAAAACACATCGGCCGGCACCCGAGTCTTGGCAAGTGCCACTTCCTTCTTCTCTCCCTTCTTCTCACTGGCAACTTTCTTGCTACTGGAGGACCTGGTACCTTTCTTTGGAGCCATCTTCTTCAGATGTCAGCAGGACGCAGGTGCACAAGTTGCAGAGATGTCTGTGGTCACACGTGGACGTGACGCGCAGCAGGACTTCAGCCTGGCAGTACAACGGGTGATGATGATGATGACACCTCCTCCTCTGTCTTTTTGTGCACCTAAAAGCAAAGAAGCCAGGAGAAGAACATCAGTGAAATGTTGCATTTGTTGTTGTGGTTCAATTACTAGTAGTACAAACAAACAAATAAAAGATATAAATTAGTGTAGCCATTTGTGAGACTGTCAACAAGGGCTTTCATGGTATACTGTGTACACTGTCAGGAAGGATAGGAAAGAAGAGGAACAACAACCAAAATACAAATGTAAAAGAAGTGGACCCTGTTTGGCATTAAATTATTTGCTCATCACATCATTCAGGGAGCTGCAGCTGGCAAAGGGGATGGATGCAAGCAGTAAGCCAAGAGGAAAACCATGCAGGCCTAAATGGCAAAAGCAGCACACTTATAACTCCCACCAGAAATGGCCACCAGCCACATGGACACTCACAAATCACAAGCAACAAGCATGAGGCCTGGAAAACAATGTACTGAAACAGGCCTACGATAGCCAGGCAAAGGCTGCATGGTAAACCACACTGCTTTGCCTGTAATGCAATAAAATGCAAAAACGAAAATACACAGGGCTAAACAAGGCCTGCAACACACTACACACAACTAAGGCATGTAACACACCCCAAAAAACAGAAATACACCCAAAAAATTAATCCACATTTTGCAATTCAATGCCATCCATGTGCCCTAAATGATGTTTAAATTCAACTGAACACACAAACAGTTCTTTTATGCACCCCTGACTATCTCTGGGCCCACTGGATGGAAGGCCTGTTGGCAGATTAGGCTACAAACTTGCAGGCCTATGGCAAAAAGCACACTGCCTGGCTTCAAAATGGCCGCCAGCCTCATGGCCAGGCCCACAACAACAAGAAACTGAAGACAGACAATGCAGGCCTATGGCAAAAAGCACACTGCCTGGCTTCAAAATGGCCGCCAGCCTCATGGCCAGGCCCACAACAACAAGAAGCCTAGGCCACAAAGGAAACACATGCAGGCCTATATGGCAAAAGCAGCACACTTATAACTCCCACCAGAAATGGCCACCAGCCACATGGACACTCACAAATCACAAGCCACAAGCATGAGCCCTGGAAAACAATGTACTGAAAACAGGCCTACGATAGCCAGGCAAAGGCTGCATGGTAAACCACACTGCTTTGCCTGTAATGCAATAAAATGCAAAAACGAAAATACACAGGGCTAAACAAGGCCTGCAACACATCACACACAACTAAGGCATGTAACACACCCCCAAAAACTGAAATACACCCAAAAAATAAATCCACATTTTGCAATTCAATCCAATGCCATCCATGTGCCCTAAATGATGTTTATATTCAACAGAACACACAGAAACAGTTGTTTCATGCACCCCTGACTACCTCTGGGCCGACTAGGCTACAAGCTTGCAGGCCTATGGCAAAAAGCACACTACCTGGCTTCAAAATGGCCGCCAGCCTCATGGCCAGGCCCACAACAACAAGAAACTGAAGACAGAAAATGCAGGACTATGGCAAAAAGCACACTGCCTGGCTTCAAAATGGCCGCCAGCCTCATGGCCAGGCCCACAACAACAAGAAACTGAAGACAGACAATGCAGGCCTATGGCAAAAAGCACACTGCCTGGCTTCAAAATGGCCGCCAGCCTCATGGCCAGGCCCACAACAACAAGAAACTGAAGACAGACAATGCAGGCCTATGGAAAAAAGCACACTGCCTGGCTTCAAAATGGCCGCCAGCCTCATGGCCAGGCCCACAACAACAAGAAACTGAAGACAGACAATGCAGGCCTATGGCAAAAGCACACTGCCTGGCTTCAAAACGGCCGCCAGCCTCATGGCCAGGCCCACAACAACAAGAAACTGAAGACAGACAATGCAGGCCTATGGCAAAAGCACACTGCCTGGCTTCAAAATGGCCGCCAGCCTCATGGCCAGGCCCACAACAACAAGAAACTGAAGACAGACAATGCAGGCCTATGGCAAAAGCACACTGCCTGGCTTCAAAACGGCCGCCAGCCTCATGGCCAGGCCCACAACAACAAGAAACTGAAGACAGACAATGCAGGCCTATGGCAAAAGCACACTGCCTGGCTTCAAAATGGCCGCCAGCCTCATGGCCAGGCCCACAACAACAAGAAACTGAAGACAGACAATGCAGGCCTATGGAAAAAAGCACACAACCTGGCTTCAAAATGGCCGCCAGCCTCATGGCCAGGCCCACAACAACAAGAAACTGAAGACAGACAATGCAGGCCTATGGCAAAAAGCACACTGCCTGGCTTCAAAATGGCCACCAGCCTCATGGCCAGGCCCACAACAACAAGAAGCCTAGGTCACAAAGGAAACACATGCAGGCCTATATGGCAAAAAAAGGAGCACACTTATAACTCCCACCAGAAATGGCTACCAGCCACATGGACACTCACAAATCACAAGCAACAAGCAGGAGGCCTGGAAAACAATGTACTGAAAACAGACCTATAATAGCCAGGCAAAGGCTGCATGGTAAACAACACTGCTTTGCCTGTAATGCAATAAAATGCAAAAACGAAAATCCACAGGGCTAAACAAGGCCTGCAGCACACCACACACAACTAAGGCATGTATTTAGCACACAGCCCAAAAACTGAAATACACCCAAAAATACACATTTTGCAATTCAATCCAATGCCATCCATGCCCCCTAAATGATGTTTGAAATTAAAAAATACATCACACAGCAAAGGAACAGTTGTTTCATCATGTTTCATCATGCACCCACCCATGACTAGCTCTGGGCCTACTGGCTACAGTGGCTACCCACCACTATATTTATTTTTAAAAATGATGAAAATTACAAAAATTGTAATTGCAGCAACTGCAATGACCCAATCAAACAACACCAACTTACTTGTAAAATCTCAAATCCAAAAATCCTCAAATCCAATGATAATGATGCAGCAGACACAAAGAGTGATCCTTCCAGCTCAAATCCAAGTGAAAAATGAACAGGAGATGGAGAAAGCACTGGGAGGAGCCTGCTGGAAAGGAACAGGAAGTAGTAGACTCTGTGGCACTTCCTCCCTCTCCCCCAAAAAAATTGACAAAAAAGGACACCCAAATATCAATCTGAGGTTTTTTTTCCATGGAAATCATCAGTTTATAGAAGGTTTTATGCTGCTCGCGATATTATTCTTCTCCAGATTGAAAATTTTGCGTGTTCGGGATCGCAGGTTTACAAAGATTCTGCCGGAAATCCGATGGCGCGCCCGAATGACGTGTTCGCGACCGCAATCTCTCTCGTGGTGCACGATGGCGCGACGAATGACGTGTTCGCGATCGCACACTCTCGCGTTGTCCGATGGCGCGGCGAATGACGTGTTCGCGATCGCAAACTCTCGCAGGATCGCGCGGCCGGCTACCGAAATCTCGTGGCGCACGCGAACGAATAGGAAAACCCGTCGGCGAACGCAGGAATCCCGGTAAGTCATAAACGCGCGCGCTAGAATGCATTTTTAAAGCGCGAACAAGAAAATAATTCCGCTTCGCCGCGGATCGCGGAATTGTTGGCAATTCCGCGTTCTCCGCTGAACGCGAAATTGTCTAAATTCCGCGAGCGGAGCGGAATTCAATGCCCAGGGTTAGTCATAATATACTTCTAATTTGCATATTGAGCCCTCTCTACCATTGAGTAAATGAATATGAAATCTCCTAATCACATAATAGCTGATATTTACTCATAATCTCCAATCGAGCAAAACATTGGAGCAAAAAAATGTAAAAGCAGGAATATTTGCTGATTCTTTGTCAGTTCTCACAATCAGAATAGACAGTCTTAAATACTGTTAGTAGGCTGAACATTTCATGACATTTTGGGTGTAGTGGTCATCTTGAAGGAAAAGTGCAAAAATGAAATCCTCAGTTGTCTTTTTTCCGCTCAATAAATCAATAGCGTTACATTTTGTACAAATTGCCCAGATTCACATAGTAAGTATGGTTTACATGCACAATGCATCAATTCACAAGTACAGTGTATTCACCAAAGGCAAACTTGCTCACGAAAATCCCACGATGCTATAGTATTGAACATGGTTACATTTTATACAAGGACTATGAAGTGGTTGCTCCAGAGAAGAATCTCCCTCGCACAATTGGGAATAACCTGAAACTCCAGAATTCTCAAATGGGAAGGAGTAAATCCCTTTCCTGTTGCAGAATGGTAAGAAAAGCCCCCCAAACTAGGTGGGTGCAGTGGGGGGTGAGGCAATGAACCTGTGGGAGTGCATGTATGCCTTCTTTGTGAATGACCCACAGTTTGAAGATGCCTTGAGGAGGGTCGGTATGAATAAAATAACAATTATGTAAGAGTGTATTAGAGATAGCCAAAAATGAAAACAAACTTTTAATAAAGAAAGGGATGCCCTGCCTGGTAAAGATACATATTTTTTCCAGGAGTTGGACGGGCAGCCGTTACTGTCTCTCAGGGTATCCGTGAATGTTTAACAGCATCCACGGGTTTAGGTGTAACCTAAAGCTCATCTTCTAGAACAGATAATAAAGTAGCATCTAAGTTAAACTGAATCATGATAGCACATTTTTTACAAAAGGATTTGCAGCCTCCACTTGAGAGAAAAAATGTATCTTGCCCCTTGTCTTGGCAGATTGTTAGACAGAGGCCAGCCCTTCCAGAATGGCTCAGCAGCGGCGGCTCCTCAGCTAATGTGGAGGAGCGTTGCCCCACTGCTCTCCGAGCAGTTCAAAAGGAAAAATAAAATGATAGTAACTCAACATTATTATCATTTAATTTTCCTACTGCAGTGGCTCAGTTTCATGTGGGGCAGAGCGGGGCTGGCCAGAGCAGGGAGGGGGAGGAGTGGTGGCACTCTCTAAGTGTGCATGACGGTTTGGCTGGCAAACAGTCATGCACACTTTGCATGTTCCCCACCAGGCTGTCCATTACAGCCTTGTGGGGAACATGCACAGGCTCCCAGTCCCCATCTGAGCGCCAAACCACGACGCTCAGACCAATTACGACACTGCTGTCATGGTGACAGCAGCGCCGTGATTGGCTTAGGGGATCCTGGGGGCTTCCTGCTGCCGGGGCCCAAGACAGGAAGAAGATGAAGAGGACGTAGGAGAGGCAGCAGCCAGCCGTACCCAGGTAAGTGGGGTTTTGTGGGGGGGGGGGTTTCTGCAAAGAAACTATTTCCACTTACTTGAACCTTGCATATCTGGTCAACTTCCTACAAATTACTTGAACCTGCAAATGACAAGCAAATCTCACCCATCTGAAACATTGCTTTACTCTTAGTGAGTCTACACAGTAGGTCATCATTCAACTACAAACTAATTTTAAGATAAGTCAGTTCAATGTTCTGACTTAGTCATACTGTCACAAACACACTGTAAAACTGGTAACATATGACCCACATGTAACAATGTTGCATCCTCTCTTAGTTTTCTCGTTTCCTGGTTAAAAACATGGATCACCTTCAGTGCCTTAATAAGCTTTCCTCAATGGTCAGCATCTCGGGCATAGTGATACCCTGGTGGAGTAAAAGGAAAGGCAATTGTTGAAGGATAGGAACCAGAGACACAGGTGATCACGCTATAACTAGTGTATTATTTTTACATACTTTCCATCCCACCTCAACAAAGAGCTCTCGTTTTATCTACCATCCTTACTGAACATGCTGATGAAACCCAGTAGCACCAGAATGCTCACCTGACCACCAGTCCAAATAAAAATTGATATTGTCAGCGTTCAAGGTAATCCAGTTATGAATATGCACTGAAACCTTCATTAGGATTTAAAAAAAATCTTTTTATTGAATAAACAAACAAGCGACAACAGCAGCAGAGCTTGACCCACACATTTAAGACATACCACTTGATTATAGCTATTAGTTCCCCATGCATGCTCAGACATTAAGATCAACTCACATGTCCTCGTCGTGGACCTCTACAGTGAATCGCGCCCCTCCTGCAAAATCCCCACGGGCATTGGGGGGGGTGGTACATAGATTACCTCTGTGCGCTTCCACTTCCCCCAGACCCGGTCCCATTTCCGGCAGCATCCTCTGTTTTTATAGACCTCAACTTCTGCGATCATGCACCAGTCCATATCCCTTTCCCACTCAACTAGGGATGGTGTTTCTGCCACACCCCACTTCCGCGCAATATTACATTTTGCAGTCATGAGACCCATAGCGGTCCAGAGCTGTTCAGCACGATTCATGTCAGTCGCCTCCCATATATTCAGTAGGCACAGATCAGGGGATACTTGAATGACCCGCCCACTGGCATCCTTCATGCGTGTGACTACTGCTTCCCAATATGGTTTGATCATCGGACAGTCCCAAATAATATGGTAGAAGGTGCCAATACCCCCACATTGCCTTTTGCACCCTTCATCTACAGTTTTGTCCATTTTGACCAGTGTGGTGCATGCAATGTACGATCGACGGAGTATTTTTAGTTGTACCAGTCGCAGTCTTGAGGAAACCGCAACCTCACGAGGTGACGCCAGCGCCTCACTCCAGTCCTCTTCTTCTAAAACCCCAATGTCAGTCTGCCATCGCTCCCATAGCCTAAGGAGCGGGTCGGGTAAGTTATTAATAATTGTTTTTGCAGGTCAGGGATATGGCCTTGCAGTGCATGTAGTCAGACAGGAGCCCATCCTCCAATGGTGAGGCCTCCGGTATGTCCTCCCCCACCGAGACTGCCCCTCTGAGAGCGTGTTGTATTTGTGAATATCTGAAGACTTCTGTGTCAGCTAGTTCGTATTCTTTATGAAGTTCAGCAAATGGAGTTAATTTCTCCCGTGCCCAAAGGTCACTCACCCTTGAGATGCCTATGGTGTCCCATTTGTTGAAACCCTGGTAACGGCCCAGCTTTCCCAGACGTTCCGTCCACCAGAGGGGTGTAGCAGGTGTCAATTTATTCTCCCATCCGAGGTGTTTGGTAACTTTGTGCCAGGTGGTGACCGTTTGGGCCGTAGGCCCAGTGAGTTTCTGTTTTTTTGGGTTAGTATATAGTTCTTCATTGTACCCCCTGGCTCCCAGCAACCAGTCATCTATACAGTACGACGGACATACTTGTGTACAGCATGCCCATTTATTTATAATCACTAATTGGGCTGCCCCATCGTATGCACAAATATCTGGTAGGGCAATTCCGCCATCGTACCGGCCTCTGGTGAGTTTGTGTGCTGCTATTCGGGGTGGTTTCCCATCCCAGAGTAGATTACGGACTTCCCCGTTCATGGACCTAAAGTAAGCTTCTGGGATTTCAAAGGGCATATTCTGTAGAGCATAGAGAAACCGTGGCAGTGCCATCATTTTAAATAGGGCTGCTCTCCCCAACAGTGATAGTGGCAGAGCACGCCAGTGCTGCACATCTCCCCGTAAATGGGCTAGCGCGGCCAGCAGGTTGCGTTCATAGAAAGTTTTCGCACTGGAGGTGACGTAAATACCCAAGTAGACAAATCCCTGTGTCTCATTTTTCACCTAACAACCGGCTGGCAGGGCCGGAGCAGGTCCCCATAGGGGGAACACTACCAACTTGGACCAATTGATGGTGTAGCCAGAGCATCGTCCGAAATTGGAACAGATCTGCAATATACTGCTAATGTAGGATCGTGGCGACGCAACATTCAGCAGTATGTCATGTGCATAGAGCGAAATTTTATCTTCACATTCCGCTGTCCATCTCAGTCCCCGGATAATGGGATCTCCCCGTATCCAGCTCGCTAAAGCCTCCAATATTAGGGCGAACAGGAGCGGGGATAGCTGACAGCCCTGTCTCGTTCCTCGATTTAGGGTAAAAATGCTCGATGTACGTCCGTTTGCCATTACATGGGCCAATGGGTCAGAGTATAGCAGTTGAATCCAGGCAATGAATTTCCCACCTAGTCCCATGTGCTCCAAGACCGCGAACATGTATGGCCATTCAACCGTGTCGAAGGCCATACACGCGTCTAATGACAGTAGCGCTGCGTTTTCTTAGATGGAGTCTCTCCGGCCCAACACCCCATTCAACCGCTGCAGGTTGAGAGCAGTATTGCTCCCTGGCATAAAGCCGGACTGGTCCGGATGTACCAATTTGGTCACCACTATCACCACTGGAATCAGTCGCCGAGCAAGGACCTTAGCCAGGATTTTCACCTCCGCATTCAGAAGGGAAATCGGCCTGTAGGATGAGCACTCCTCCGCTGGCTTACCCTTCTTGTGTTGACCACTATCGATGCTATCCTTTGATCTCTTGATTGTCTACCCTTCTGCCTACTCTCTTCATACATACTAAGGATATGGGGCGCCACTTCCGGCACGGTGGATTTAAGGAGCTCAATTGGGATACCGTTTGGCCCCATGGCCTTGCCGGATTGTATGCTGGTTATGGCTGCGACTATTTCCTCCTTTGTGAGGTCGACCCCAAGCGATTGTCTATCTTCGTTTGACAGGGTCAGGATTGGGCTATCTACCAATAATTCTTTGGTGTCATCTGCTTCGTCTATTGCTTTTGAGGAGTAAAGTTGCGTATAGTAGGCCGCGAAGGCCTCTGCGATATCCTGGGGGTTGGGCAGCCATTCCCCCTTTGTTCCTCGAATGGTCATTACCCACCTATCTGCCTTTTCCCGTTCATCCAGCCAGGCAAGTAGTTTGCCTGCTTTGTACCCGAGTTTGTAGACTCTATGCTGCATCGCCCGAAGCCTGCCTCTTGCTGTTTCCGTCACCAGATTTCTGTATTCTTGTCGCTTTACGCCTAGTGTTTGCTTAGTATCCTCATCCACCAGGGAGGCGGGGGATTGCTCCAAGGCGAGTATATCACGCACCAGTCTATCAAGCTTTGCCATCTTCTCTTTTCTATGTCCGACCATTAGAGAGAGTGCCTGCCCCTTTAGGACCGCCTTGTAGTCCGGGGAGACTGGACTGAGCCCACATTTAGCCCATCTTCTGATATCGTGATGATATGATCAATGCGAGAAAGACTATTGTGTGCCCCCCAGTGGAATGTAAATTGTTTTGCTTCAGGGTGTGCCTCACGCCATACATCTACTAGGCCGAGGGCAGTTATGTAGTCCGCCATTGTATTACGGGTGCGAGGAGTGACTCTCAGTGGGAATCTATCCCACTGATCATTGAGGGTCATATTTAGGTCTCCTCCTATCACTAGTGTGCCCTCAGGAAAGTCTAAGATAATTTTGCTCATGTCTGGCAGCGCCACGGTTTGCAGTGCCGGGGGTATATAAACCGACATGAAGTTTACCCTTCTACCCTCCCAGGATCCGGCCACTCCTGCGAATCTGCCCTGCACATCCGTATGGATGCTGGACACCGTAAAGGGGAATTGCTTGCGTATCAAAATCCCTACTCCCCGAGACCCTGAGGTAAATCCCGAGTGTATGATGAGTTTGTACCCCCATCTATTAAGTGTCTCATATGTGTTCCCGATCAGGTGGGTTTCCTGGAGTAGGACCACGATGGGAGGGTATGCAGGGTACTTACCACTGCCTGCCAGAGGATCCCCACGAGGCCTGTCGGTTTTCCCCTGCGAGCTCTCACGCCCCTAAAGTACGGATTTGTGTTCTTTATGGTGGCGCGGTACGTTCGCGCGGTAGGGCCGTGACCGGGAGGTAGGTACTGGAGCCACAATGTTCCAGTGTCTTACAGCTGTCAATCAGGCCACTAGTGACCTGGGCTGCTCGAGTCTGCCGCTATGATTCCAATTCCCATCTGTCTCCCAGGTTCCTGGGTTCCGTATTGCTTTCAAACACAAGGGCGACCCACCATCGCCGCCCGCTCTGGGCCTCAGTGCAATTCTCGCAGGTCTTTTGAATTTGACCCAACCCAAGTGGGTTCTGATCACGTCCCAGTAAGTTTGGTGATCTGAGCCGCTTGCCGCGTTATGGCGAGCTCTTCATGTGGAGCTATGATCTGGAGGTAAGTCTCATGAGCCGCACGTGTGTCGGGCCGTCTGCGCCCATTGCGGCGTGACCAGTGTGTGCCGAAGTTCTCAGTGCTTATGTGACACCCCACTGCCGACTATGGATGCAAATCCCCACCGCCTGACACAGGGTCCCTGCGCACTCCTCACCAGTCTTGCAGCCGCAGCCCCGGTCAGGCGGGGCTCAGCTCAGGCCACGTCCCACTAGGATCCTTCACTGGGCTGTTTCTGGATGGGGGTGCCGACTCCGTGCGCCGCTATGCCGATGCCTGTCTCCCGGATTGGCTCTCTCTGCCGGTGAGGCGGCGAGTGGCGGTCACCTCCTGCCTCTGTATTTTCCTGGTCTGCGGTGCGCCTGGGCCTGCCGTCGCCATGGTAGGCCACCTCTGCGTTACTCCGCGGCTTTGATGGTTTTGCAGGCCCCCAAACTTCTGACGCGGCTAGCGGCTTCTGAGTTGATGGAGGACCTCCCATTGTCAGAGATGGCCGCTCTCAGTACCGCAGCGCTCAGTTGCGCGTGTAGTTATGTCGGATCTATGCCGGATATCAGGGGGAAAACAACAGAGGAGGCCAGAGCTGCGCTAGTTTGCAGCCATCTTCTCTGGCTGCAGGCCTCGCCCCCCCTTCATTAGGAATTTTAAGGTAATTCCCATTTTGTTGGAAAATCTAATTTCCACCCAAATTAGTGCCATGAGTATTACACCATTACCCAATACCTCAATACCCTAAGTGTTCATAACCCCATGAGGCAATACTGAATCACATTTCACAGTGAGTAAGATTCCCTGTAAAATTGATTCCTTGGCTACCAAACACCTACTGTAAAACACTGACTATAGAATGCTCACCCTAAGTCACCACACCCCACATGAAGCTGTTCAGCATCCACATCCAAAATCAAATGGTATGCCAGCAGGTGTTGCTTGAACTCCACCGATATTGGACAAGCCTGAGAATCCAAATTGCTGCGGTCGACACTTCATAGCAGAGCCTTCTCAACATTTTCCCTAAGTGTTTAAAGCACAATGGCACACTTCAGAAGCATGTCATCTTCAATGAAAAAATACTAAGCTAGTCTTCTAAACTTTGTCTTAAATGCTGGCAGGCACTTTAAAGAGAGATAGCTTGTGTACAGTACATATACATATCCTTTTACATGTGTATATATGTGTGTGAATAATTATATTTCAAGAATAGCCAAATTAATAAGCTGAAAATATTTGTTTAATATGGTACTTAGTAAACATCAGAACTGAATCATCTGGCTGAATTTGGAGTATATGTTAAACTTTATTTCCTAAGTGTAAAATTATTAAACGTAAACATTTTAAAACCTCAAAAATGTTTTATACTCGGGTATCTCTCTATTATCTTCCCGTCCTAAACACTCATGTTGAAAAGTGGATGTGATCCTAGCCTGTGCTGCCTTCTGGCACACAGCAGAAGTCTAATATTGGCTGCCCTCGAAGTGGCCCCGTCACTGTCTTCATTTTTGGATGTCAAGAGCATTTATCTGTTATCTGCTGATGGTGCACCCTGGCCTTCCATGTTATTTGTAGGCCGACTAAACTAATGCGTTGCTGTGTCACAAGGAACTAAATTGATCTCAACATATGATTCAAAAGGATAGGTCAAATAGTCAGTACACCCAGAAGAATGGAAGCAAAAAATAGAGGCTTCAAAGTTAATGGTATCATAAGATTCCAGGTTGTGTGGACACAATTTTTCCAGTACTTGATTTTCATTTTAAAAATCACAGGGCTAGATTCTCAAAAGTGTTTGTTCATTTAAGTAGGCTTTTTAGGATAACAAAAAACACTTCTGTAGTTCAAGAAAGTCAGTTTTGCTGTGATGAAAGGATTTACTCACACAAAGGTTTTTGTGTGAGTAATTCTCTTGTAGGTGGAGATTGGCCATTCAAGGGCAGACACCTCTGAAATGGGTCGAGATTTACTTTTGACAAGGGCAAATATGTTTCCATTGTGGCATGGGGAAAGGAACACCCACTATAGCAGTGAAAGTTTATTTAGCAGAAGCGAATTTTCCATAGGGAATGTTTTCCGCGTGAATTAGAGAAAAAAAAGAAAATATATGATTCCATGCAAAAATTGAATTCGCATTTTTTCCAGGAATACAAAATAAAAACCTCCAACTCTCGAATGTCTCCTAATATTACCTAAATATTTAGTGACTGCTGAAAAGTCAAAAATCTGCATCCTTGCAGGTGCAGATTTCGGACAATTTTAAAGAATTAGGACCATTTTTTTCAGTGTGAGTTGACTAATCGTTCGAATCAAACTAAACCAAGAAGGACTGTCACAGAGTGCAGAAGAGGAGTAACTGAAGGCCAAGGGCTGGAAATAAGGTTGCCTTCTGAGGTTGTGTCAGATTGTAACTCTGAGCAAAAGGTACCTCTGTTGGCCAATGAATCTGCGAGACAGAATTGAGGACGCCTGCTAGCCACAGATTTGAAGCTCAGTTGGGCCAACTCACCCTCTCATCTTTTCACGGTTAATAAAATGAGTGGTGTTCACTGTGACAACAGTAGCAACTGTTTTTAGTGCTTTAAGTTTCGGATTACAATAAACTGCTTGAAAGTGTTAATTTGCACAAACATGTCATTTATCACTATACGATGTATTGCAAACGTACTATTTTGTTCAATTGCTTTTTGAAGTAGCAAAAATATTTTTGTATTGTTTTACATAGTTGAAATGCATTGATATTTCCACTGACCATTTCAAAATGAAGTGAAGGCAAATAGAACTTACTCTGTTATATAAGCGTGTGCTACATTACACTTTGGTGCAAATTAGCCCTTTCCATTCCGCCTTTGTGGCAGTTACGCCAAATAAAAGAACTGTTCTTATAACGACGATTTTTCCTTCACACAGTGAATTCACGCTCCTGCTAAACTGCATTGTTTGCAAAATATGAACTTTTGTTTATTGTTATATTGGGGGAATGGAATACTGTGAAAAAATCCAGAAAGCGCCTTTGTTTTTTCGTATTTTTTCAGCAGGCTTTGCATTCTTCAAAGGTACTTTTTATTCTCAGATTACTGGTTATATAGCTGGAAACAAATATTTGATAGCGAGAACTTGTGCTTTTTTTATTTCGGAAAGATTAAAGAAAAGTAACTAAAATAAAGTATGCGGAGTGTTATTTTTTTAGCATTACTAACATCGCAATTATGTAATCCAAGTTGGGTTAACGTTCATACAACCAAAGCTCGTTACCTGTATTTCCCAAAGTTAAAACCTATCAGAAAATATACACAAAACAATGAATGCAACTATCTGTAATGTGTTCTTCTAATGTACAGTTGCTTAATATAAGTATAAAAACAACTTTAAGAGAAATACAGTAGGCAAAGTGTTGCACAGTGGCATTTTCAGATCGTATCCTGTAAGGCTTCATTTAAAATATCCATGCATTGTTTTCTAAAGCAATATAGTGAGTTAAGGGTCATGTAGTTGTCTTGTCATTATTCACTGAATGTGTCCATTTTCTTCCTTCCCTAGTGATGTAACTTGTCACCAGCACTCCTCATCTCACTGTTTACTCACCTACTGAGATAATACTTTGCAATCTACCTCTCACCAGATACTCTCCTTCTGCACTCCTTCTTGCACATTTTGTTATTTTATGTCCTCACTCCTACTATGTTTTTCCTTTTTCTATCCTCTCCATCTTTCTGTCTTGTATTTTCCATGTCCCTTCTTCCTTTGCGGCACTCATTCCTTACGACTCGCATTGCACCTCTCACCCGAATGAGACATGTGGGACTGAACCCACCCTCCATTTTGGAAATATATTAACCAAGTCAGTAATAGTGGTCAGTCTAAGGAGAATGGGGTACCCGAGAATGTCTGGGTGAATCATATCAATCAGCTCTACAGCAGTGGGACAGGGGAGATGTCAGCCCTCTACTAGCCTCAAACACCAAATCATGAAAACATCCAGGTTCCAGGCATCTCTAAAGCCGAAGTAATCAAGATCATTAGTCGCATGAGGAATGATGGCGCGCCAGGGCCAAATGGAATACCCGCTACAGTTTTTAAATCAAATCGATCCTTTTGGGCAGAGCTCCTTACACCGCTCTTTAAACAAGCCTTTCTTACAGCTACAATTCCATCCACCTGGCAGGGCTCAATATTACAATCTCTTTACAAAAAGGGTAACCGCTCAAATCCGGCCAATTATAGGCTAATAGCTTTATTGGACATCGAAGCTAAGGCCTATGCTCGTGTCTTGCTGGCAGAACTCGAAAACTGGGTTGCAGAAAACAGCATCCTCCCCCGTACTCAGTCAGGCTTTAGATCGGGCTGCTCCACGACAGATAATATAATAGCGCTGTCCTACCTGTCGTGGAGAGCCACTTTAGCCAATCATCAACCTCTATTCTGCTGTTTTGTGGACTTCAGTGCAGCATTCGATAGAGTCAATCGAGGGACGTTATGGAACAAACTAAATTCCTGGGGGATACCATCCGCACTTCTCTCTGCACTGATGTCACTGCATCAGAAAACCTGGGTGAGGATTAAAACAAGTGCCACAACAGTATCTGCAAAAATTGCAACAAAAAATGGTCTAAAGCAAGGCTGCGTATTAGCCCCACTACTTTTTAATCTTTATACCGCCGACTTGCCTAAAGAATTGGCAGGTGCAACTTTGGTCGCCCCAAAACTGGGTGGCATACGACTCCAGATTATGCAATACGCTGATGACATTATTATTATGGACCATACAAAAACAGGTCTACAAAGAGCGCTCACTGCCCTTAACACATACAATATAAAAAACAATCTTCTGATGAATGAGTCAAAAACTAAAGTCATGATTTTTGGGAAATATCAAAAAAGAAAATCCTGTCTTGGCGAGCAGGTGATTTACATATAGCGACCTGCACTAGCTATAATTATCTAGGAGTTTGGTTTAACGAAAGAGCAAATCAAGTAGCCCATTTCAAACATCTTCGGCCCAAGGGAGCAGGGGTTATACATAGTCTGAGGCGCTTGAATCGGCATTTGCACAGCCCCACAGCCGAGTCAATCTTAAGGGTCCTACGTGCCCAAACTGCTCCCGGCAGTGTCTTATGGTCACCTGGCTTTCCCTGGTAAAATGGATTCATTTCTAGTGAATTATCAAATAATGGTCTATAAGAAAATATTTTCGGCTCCTCAGCATGCAAGGAGGGCGAGGCTGAGACTTGAGCTGGGCCTGGCAAGTGCAGATCTTCACTGTCTAGGAGACTTAATTAAATTCTACATCTACAATCTGCGTGCACCAGCTCAATCCATGAAAGAACAATTGCAATCAGTGTTCACGGACGAACTCTCTCCTTGGTACAGACAGCTGTACTTGGCCATTTCCACATTGAAGATTGAAATTATAAACTTCTCTAATCCAATTATTCCCCTGTCAACGTTGAAAAAAACTATAAAAAGCCAAATTACTTTAGTGTCATTCGAGAGAGACATTGTTCGTCTTCCCAAAAAAAAAAAAAATAACACTCCTTACAGCTCTGGATGCCTCGTATATTAAGGGGAAACCTCAACCATATTTTAATTACTCTCTCCAATCACAGACTCGTAATAAAATTATTTATATGAGGCTGTTAGCCCTTCCAATTCATGATTTTAACCCACTGTGGGCTCGGAGGAATGGTCAGCTAACTTGTAGGCTCTGCAATTATCCACATGAGTCCTGGTTACATCTGCTATGTTGTTGCCCTCATCTTGCCAACGATCGCCGACGTCTATTGATCCCAGTCTATCGGGAAAAGTTACTGAGACATTGTAGGGAAGCATCTGATTTGTGCTTCAGTAATAATTCAGCCCAAGTTCTAGCAAGGGCTGGGAAGTTTGTTAACATTATTTTAACTGCACTGCATAATGCCCAGCACTAAGAAATAGACAAGTTCTATTCTTATTGCACAAATGAACGTTGATGAAAGTTAACTATTAGTAATAAGCATTGTGATACTTTTCTCATTGTCTTTCACACTATACACTTCCCTTTTGGACTAAACGGCTAATTGCGATTGTTAGACCTGGCATCCTTGGCGTGGGTCTCCCTTCCATTTTTTCATAATGCCTCCACTGTTGTCGATATGTTTTTGCTGGACTAGATGCTCATGCGCACTTTGCCACTGCTAATCAGTGCCAAAGTGCAAGTGCTCCCTATTGTAAATTGTGATGTGAATTAGTGACTCCATGTTTGGCTTATTTGAATTACTGTCAGACCCTAGTACAGTGCACTGAGTGTGCCCAGGTCTTGTAAATCAAATGCTGCTGGTGGGCTTGCAGCACTGGTTGTGCCACCCACAGAAGTAGCTTGTAAAGTGTGTCTCAGGCCTGCCATTGCAGAGCCTGTGTGCAGTCTGTGACTGCCATGTCGACTTGGTAAGTGCACCCACCTACCAGTCCCCAAACCTTCCCTTTTCTTCATATCAGACACCCCTATGGTAGGCCTACGGGCAGGGTGCATTGTAAGGATAAGGTGGGACATGCCTGGTGTGTGTGGCATGTCCTAATAGTGAATTACAGCCATTTTCGTTTTTCACTATTGCAAGGCTACCTGTTCCCCATAGGCCAGAATGGGCAGTTTGATTATAACATCTTATAATCCTAAACTGACTCAGGGAACTAGGTAGAAATTCGAGTTTAGTATGCCTGAACTCAGAATGATAAAATACATCTTTTAGTGAAGTTGGTTTTAACATTCTGTGTTTGAAAATACCACTTTTAGAAAGTGGGTATTTTCTTGCCTAACTATCCAGCCTGCCTCTGCCAGCTTGTGTATTGTGTGTCTGGTTTGTGCGTGACAGGGGCTGGGGGTGGCCACAAGAGACAGGGTGAGGCAGCCCAGGGCTGAATAGAGAGATCTGCATCCAGAGTGGAGGGAGGAGTTGCATCTGGGTCTGAATAGGGCTGTGCCTGCCTGCCACAATGCTGGCTCCACCCCCTGCCGGGCGTCTGAGTACCCTGCCCCACATTGTGAAAGGAAAGAAGGAGTCATGTACACAGAGTGCTCCAAAGCTGCACAGAACTGGTTTAAGCTAGGCAAAGGCCTCTCTGCCTCCAGAGAACAAAGAGAATCAGGGTATAAGAGGGGCACCCAGACCCCAGGAAAATTAGATCACTTTTGCGAACAAGAAGAAACCTTTGCTGAGGAGCGGAACCAAGAAGAAACTGAGGAGAGACTATCCCTAAGCTGAAGTGCTGCTTGGGGATTGGCCTGCCGTGGTTTGCCTGACTGCCAAAGAAAGGAGAAAGGAACTTTTGCTTTGCTGTGACTTTCATCAACTTGTGAAGGATCTCCAAGGGCTTGAGAGAGAGCTTGCCCCCTGACCGAAGTCCCAGGACCAGTGGACTTCACCAGCCTTGTGAATTGCTGCTGGAAACGCTGTTTCAGTGGCTACAGGGTTAGGGAGCTGTGACCGACTCTGACGACCGGCTCGGTGTCCTGTAAGCACCGCATCGAAGCACCGTCTCGCCCTGCAACGCACGGCCCTGGTCTCACCGACTCCGTCTCGACGACGTCAACGAGCCGCTGCCTGCACCGCATCGAGGGACAACGCGTCCTGCAACGCTTCCATTTTGCATTGCGACCGCGACGTACAGCCATCCGGCTCGCACACCCGTGCCTGCCGCTTCAAGTAAAAGGTACTGTGACCGAGTCTGTCTACGCTGTGTTGGCCCGTCTCGACGCGGTCAGCTGGATTTGTTAGACTCTGTTTGTTCTTGACATCGCCGTAGCCGGAGGAGGCTACCGACTCGCACAGAACCTTGAATTAAGCCTTTTTGATAAGAACTAAGTATTCTTGACAGTATTGTGGATTATTTTTGTTGTTTATGGTCTTGTGGTAATTCTATATAAAATATTCTTATTTTTATAAATATACAACCTGTGTGGTGTCCATTTGTAGTGTTGTCACTTGATTACTGTATGTGTTCACAAATGCTTCACACACTGCCTCTGAACTAAGCCCGTCTGCTCATGCCAAGCTACCAAGAGGGTGAGCAGGGGTTATTTCAGGAGTGTACCTACTTTCCCTGACTAGACTCAAGGGTCCCTATTTGGACAAAGGTACCTACCGCTGCCAACTAGAGACCCCCAAATCTAACATTGGTGGTCAGCGGTGAGGATTCTGGACTTGCATTTGTGACTCATGTACAGGGATTGGTGAACACTACTTAGTGAGGGCAGACCAAAACGCAACCACATACTTTGATAGCATTTTTTCTGGGATTTTCTATTTTTGCAACTGCCAAGTTTAATCACCATGGAGAAACCAGCATCAGTAGCCTCTGTTGAGTGTGATTGGGAAGAGGAGAGGCTAGAATGCTACACCCTCAAGCAGCTCAAGCATTTCTGCAAAAAGTTTAAAGTGTCCATGACCGGGCTCTCCAGGAAGGAGGACCTCCAAAAGGCGCTGAGGGCCTGGGTCGAATCAAGGAGTGCCCCTGTGGAGGGGGCTGAGAATGCAGAAGGGCAGCTGGAGGGGCTATTGGGTCTAGGGGCTGGAAGACCACCTTCCCCAGTAGGTAGCAGTGTTTCTGCCAGAGGTCTGTCTCCAGAAGAGTTGGAGGACAGGAAAGAGAGTAGGATGCATGAAATGGAGCTGACCAAGCTCAAGCTGAATGGGCAGTTAGAATTTGAAATGCAAACTAGGAAATTAGCCCTAGAGGAAAAGAAAATGCAGTTTGAACATGAGAAAGTTTTGAGGGAGTTGGAATTGAAGGCCAAAAGGTTAGAAATTACTCCCTCTAGTGGCAGTGTAATGCTTGTGCCTGTTGAAGCTAGGGTGTATATTCCCAAAGATGTGGTGAAGGAGTATTTTAAAAATGATGACATTGGGCAGTGGTTCAAAGCCTATGAGGTAGCCATGTCTTCCCACCGGGTCCCTGAGAAGGATTGGGGAGCGGGGTTGTGGGGACAGTTCCTTAGTGAGGGGCGGGATACCTTGTTGGATTTGCCCTCTGAAGTCTATAATTCATATAGCCACATGAAAGATGCATTGATGACTAGATATGGTTTAACCCCTGAGCTTTATAGGCAGAGGTTCAGGAACTGTAAGAAGATTGAAGGCAGTACCTGGATTTAATATGTGACCTTCTTTTGCAGAGCCTTGGATGGTTGGGTAAAGGGTAGCAAAGCGACTGATTTTCAGGTGCTCTTTGATTTGATTGCCTGGGAGCACTTGTCCAGTAATTGTTTTCCTGAGCTACGCCAGCACCTGATTGATAGTAAGCTGACTAACCCTAGGCAGCTTGCTGAGGAGGCGGACCGCTGGGTGAGTACCCGGGTCCACAAGGGTCACGTGGGAGACTCCGCCAAGGGTGGGCAGGGTCCCCAGCAGAAGAGTGGGGGGACAAGGGTAAACAGAGGGAGTTCCATAAAGGGCCCCAAAGTAGACCCCAAGGGAACCAAGGGAAAGGTTCCCAGCCTCCCCCTGAGAAGAAGCCAGTGGCCCTGACAGGCCCCCTGTTCACCAGGGACCACTGGTATGTTACAAGTGTGGCGCCCCTGGCCACAAGGCAAACGATCCTCGTTGCACTTTGCATGGAAAACCAGCACCCACTGGTGCAGTCCCCCGGCAGTTGGCTAGTGTAGCCCTGGGGGAGGAGTGGGGTGCCCAAGGTGGGGGGGATCCCACAGTGTTTTCCCTGGTCTCATTAGGAGACTCTGAGATGGTCCCTAGGACCCAGCTGCCTGATAACACTAAAAAATACAGGCAGTGGGTGACCATCAATGGCCATAGGGTGGAGGCTCTGAGAGACACAGGAGCCAGTGTGACAGCTGTCAAGTGTCACCTGGTGTCTAAAGAGCAGGTTGTCCCTGATGCATTCTATCCGGTTGTTGCCGCTGACAACACAGAGAGTCACTGCAAGGTGGCTCAGGTTCCCTTTGAGTGGGGGGGTCTCGGGTACTCTTCAAGTAGCTGTGAGGCCAGCCATGCCTGTTGACTGTTTGTTAGGGAACGATTTGGAGAGCTCACCTTGGGCTAAGGTGGAGCGGAGTGCGCATTTAGAAATGTTGGGCTTGCCTGATTGGCATGTGTGACCACCCGGTCAATGGCAGCTAAAGGTGTTCAAGATGATCTGGAGCCTGAGAGGGAGGCCCAGGTGCCTGCCGGAGAGAGAGAAGGCAGGGGGCACGGGAAACCGGCCCCCGAAGTTCCCACGGTCCAGGAGGAGGCAGACCCTGAGGGGGATGCCCTGGAGCCTACAGGGGAACAGGTAGCTGAACTGGGGGACCTACCTGAGCTGACCCATTGGCAGCAAGAAGGAGGACCCTCCAGGGAAGAGTTCTGCGAGGAGCAGAACACATGCCCTTCTCTCGTGGGTCTGAGGCAACAGGCCACAGACCAGGCAGCAGGTGATCAGTCTGGATCACATTGGATTTACTGGGAGAATGGTCTCCTGTATTCAGAGCCTAAGGTTTCTGAGCCTGGGTCAGCCCGTGTGCTGGTGGTACCCCAGCGCTTCAGAGCCTTCCTACTGGGGTTGGCTCATGATGTACCGTTAGCAGGACATCTGGGGCAGGACAAGACCTTTGAAAGGCTTGTCACCCATTTCTATTGGCCCCAGATGCGCAGGAGTGCCGCCACTCACTGCAGGACATGTCAGACTTGCCAGGCAAGTGGAAAGAGTGGGAGGAAGCACAAGGCTCCTCTCCAGCCATTCCCTGTGGTCAGCACCCCCTTTGAACGGGTGGGTATTGACATTGTGGGGCCACTGGACCCCAAGACAGCCATGGGCAACAGGTTTATCCTGGTCTTGGTGGACCATGCCACCCGGTACCCTGAAGCCATCCCTCTGAGGACAGTGACGGCCCCCGTGGTGGGACGGGCACTGATGGGAATTTTCTCACGTGTGGGATTCCCTCAAGAGGTGGTGTCTGACAGAGGTACCAACTTCGTGTCCAAGTACATGAAGTCCCTGTGGCAGGGGTGCGGTGTAACTTACAAGTTCACCACTCCTTACCACCCTCAAGGAAATGGGCTGGTTGAGAGATTCAACCGGACCTTCAAGGGCATAATTATGGGTCTGGAAGAACCCATGAGGCGTAAATGGGACGTCCTCTTACCTTGCCTGTTTGCATACCGGGAGGTGCCACAGAAGTCTCTAGGGTTCAGCCCCTTTGAGCTCCTCTATGGACACCCGGTGCGAGGACCTCTGAGTTTGGTCAAGGAAGGCTGGGAGCAATCTCCCAGGAAACCTCCCCAGGATGTATACAGTTACATGCTGGCCTTCAGGAACCAGACTAGGCGTTTCAGAGAGCTTGCTGAGGCAAATCTGGAAGCCAGCCAGGAGGAGATGAAGCGGTGGTACGACCAGAATGCCACTCTGGTCGAGCTTCAGCCTGGTCAGAAAGTGTGGGTCATGGTCCCTGTGGAGCCTTGTGCGCTCCAGGACAGGTGGACCGGCCCTTTCACGGTGGGGGAGCGCAAGAGTCCAGTTACCTACTTGGTGGACTTGCAGTCTCCCAGGAACCCCTTGCGGGTCCTGCATGTGAACCGCTTAAAGCCCCACTTGGAGAGGTCCCAAGTGGGCATGCTCTTAGCTACAGATGATGGGATGGAGGAGGAGACCGAGCCTCTTCCTGACCTCCTGTCAGCCCGAGAGCAAGATGGATCCGTGGAGGGAGTAAACCTCTCTACCTCCCTCACACCTGAGCAGCAGGGAGACTGTCGCCAGCTGTTCGGACAGTTCCCTGACCTGTTCTCCCTGGTTCCCAGTGTCACTCATTGGTGCGTCCATGATGTGGACACTGGGGACAGTCTTCCTGTGAAGCACAAGGCTTACAGGGTGACTGACAGGGTCAGAGCCTGCATCAAGGAGGAGGTCTCCAAGATGTTTGCGCTAGGGGTGATTGAGTCCTCTAACAGCCCTTGGGCCAGCCCAGTGGTCTTGGTTCCAAAGGCTGTCGCACCTGGTGCCACACCAGAACTCCGGTTCTGTGTGGACTACAGGGGACTCAATTCCGTCACCAGGACTGACGCCCACCCCATCCCCAGAGCTGATGAGCTCATAGATCGGTTAGGGGCTGCGCGGTACCTCAGCACGTTTGACTTAATGTCTGGGTACTGGCAGATCGCCTTGACTGATGGGGCAAAAGAGAGGTCAGCATTCTCCACACCAGATGGGCACTACCAGTTCCGGGTGATGCCCTTTGGGATGAAGAATGCCCCTGCCACCTTTCAGAGGTTGGTCAACCAGGTGTTGGTTGGACTGGAGGATTTCAGTGCCGCCTACCTGGATGACATCGCAGTGTTCAGTGCCAGTTGGGAAGAACATCTGCGCCACCTCTGGGAAGTGTTGATGGCGCTGCGGAGGGCAGGCCTCACAATCAAGGCAAGTAAATGACAGATTGGGCAGGGTTCTGTGGTGTACTTGGGACACCAGGTTGGGAGCGGCCAGGTGGCGCCCCTCCAACCGAAAATTGATACCATTCTGGCTTGGGAGCCCCCCAAGACCCAGACAGAGGTGAGAGCCTTCCTAGGACTCACCGGGTATTACAGGAGATTCGTCAAGGGGTATGGCAGCATTGTTGCCCCCTTGACCGAGCTGACTTCCAAGAAGCAGCCCAGGAAAGTGATTTGGACTGACGCCTGTCAAAAAGCTTTTGACACCTTGAAGACTGCCATGTGCACGGCGCCTGTGCTCCAGGCACCCAACTTCTCCAATGAGTTCATTGTTCAGACGGACGCTTCAGAGCATGGTGTAGGGGCTGTTCTATCACAGATCAATGAGGAGGGCCTAGACCAACCTGTAGCCTTCATCAGTAGGAGGTTACTTCCCCGGGAACAGAGATGGAGTGCTATTGAGCGTGAGGCATTTGCTGTGGTCTGGGCACTGAAGAAGCTGAGACCATACCTGTTTGGGACTCCCTTCAGGGTTCAGACAGACCACAGGCCCCTCAGATGGTTGATGCAGATGAGGGGTGAGAATCCAAAGCTGTTGAGGTGGTCCATTTCCCTACAGGGGATGGACTTTACGGTGGAACACCGCCCTGGTACAGAACACGCCAATGCTGATGGTCTGTCCAGATTTTTCCGCCTTAGTGATGAGAACTCCCTAGGGGTAGGATAGTTCTCCCCACATTTCAGCTGGAGGGGACACGTGTTAGACCTGGCATCCTTGGCGTGGGTCTCTCTTCCATTTTTTCATAATGCCTCCACTGTTGTCGATATGTTTTTGCTGGACTAGATGCTCATGGGCACTTTGCCACTGCTAATCAGTGCCAAAGTGCAAGTGCTCCCTATTGTAAATTGTGATGTGAATTAGTGACTCCATGTTTGGCTTATTTGAATTACTGTCAGACCCTAGTACAGTGCACTGAGTGTGCCCAGGGCTTGTAAATCAAATGCTGCTGGTGGGCTTGCAGCACTGGTTGTGCCACCCACAGAAGTAGCTTGTAAAGTGTGTCTCAGGCCTGCCATTGCAGAGCCTGTGTGCAGTCTGTGACTGCCATGTCGACTTGGTAAGTGCACCCACCTACCAGTCCCCAAACCTTCCCTTTTCTTCATATCAGACACCCCTATGGTAGGCCTACGGGCAGGGTGCATTGTAAGGATAAGGTGGGACATGCCTGGTGTGTGTGGCATGTCCTAATAGTGAATTGCAGCCATTTTCGTTTTTCACTATTGCAAGGCTACCTGTTCCCCATAGGCCAGAATGGGCAGTTTGATTATAACATCTTATAATCCTAAACTGACTCAGGGAACTAGGTAGAAATTCGAGTTTAGTATGCCTGAACTCAGAATGATAAAATACATCTTTTAGTGAAGTTGGTTTTAACATTCTGTGTTTGAAAATACCACTTTTAGAAAGTGGGTATTTTCTTGCCTAACTATCCAGCCTGCCTCTGCCAGCTTGTGTGTCTGGTTTGTGCATGACAGGGGCTGGGGGTGGCCACAGGAGACAGGGTGAGGCAGCCCAGGGCTGAATAGAGAGATCTGCATCCAGAGTGGAGGGAGGAGTTGCATCTGGGTCTGAATAGGGCTGTGCCTGCCTGCCACAATGCTGGCTCCACCCCTGCCGGGCGTCTGAGTACCCTGCCCCACATTGTGAAAGGAAAGAAGGAGTCATGTACACAGAGTGCTCCAAAGCTGCACAGAACTGGTTTAAGCTAGGCAAAGGCCTCTCTGCCTCCAGAGAACAAAGAGAATCAGGGTATAAGAGGGGCACCCAGACCCCAGGAAAATTAGATCACTTTTGGGAACAAGAAGAAACCTTTGCTGAGGAGCAGAACCAAGAAGAAACTGAGGAGAGACTATTCCTAAGCTGAAGTGCTGCTTGGGGGATTGGCCTGCAGTGGTTTGCCTGACTGCCAAAGAAAGGAGAAAGGAACTTTTGCTTTGCTGTGACTTTCATCAACTTGTGAAGGATCTCCAAGGGCTTGAGAGAGAGCTTGTCCCCTTACCGAAGTCCCAGGACCAGTGGACTTCACCAGCCTTGTGAATTGCTGCTGGAAACACTGCTTCAGTGGCTACAGGGTTAGGGAGCTGTGACCGACTCTGACGACCGGCTCGGTGTCCTGTAAGCACCGCATCGAAGCACTGTCTCGCCCTGCAACGCACGGCCCTGGTCTCACCGACTCTGTCAACGAGCCGCTGCCTGCACCGCATCGAGGGACAACGCGTCCTGCAACGCTTCGCTACGCCAAAACGAACTGGTCCGACTGACACGGTCACTGCTGCTGAGTTCAAGTCTTGTGACCGCACCGGATTTGGGCACCGCTCACACGCTTCGCGACGCACCGCCCGACTCGCACCGCTGTCCGGACTGATCGACGCCAGCCCCCGAATCCGGCTCCGTCGCCGCACCGCAACCTGCCAGCACCGCATCGAAGCACCGTCTCGCCCTGCAACGCACGGCCCTGGTCTCACCAACTCCGTCTCGACGACGTCAACGAGCCGCTGCCTGCACCGCATCGAGGCACAACGCGTCCTGCAACGCTTCCATTTTGCATCGCGACCGCGACGTACAGCCATTCGGCTCGCACGCCCGTGCCTGCCGCTTCAAGTAAAAGGTACTGTGACCGAGTCTGTCTACGCTGTGTTTGCCCGTCTCGACGCGGTCAGCTGGATTTGTTAGACTCTGTTTGTTCTTGACATCGCCGTAGCCGGAGGAGGCTACTGACTCGCACAGAACCTTGAATTAAGCCTTTTTGATAAGAACTAAGTATTCTTGACAGTATTGTGGATTATTTTTGTCGTTTATGGTCTTGTGGTAATTCTATATAAAATATTCTTATTTTTTATAAATATACAACCTGTGTGGTGTCCATTTGTAGTGTTGTCACTTGATTACTATATGTGTTCACAAATGCTTCACACACTGCCTCTGAACTAAGCCTGTCTGCTCGTGCCAAGCTACCAAGAGGGTGAGCAGGGGTTATTTCAGGAGTGTACCTACTCTCCCTGACTAGACTCAAGGGTCCCTATTTGGACAAAGGTACCTACCGCTGCCAACTAGAGACCCCCAAATCTAACAGCGATATATTGCCATCAACCTGAAATGCTGCTTTTGGAATTGACATTTATTTCGTATTGCCAGATTTTATAAATGTGTATACAATTTTTATTTCTTAAATTTTATTAAGTATCAATATGATGTTCGTATGTTACGGTTTTAATTAACTGTATAATAAAAAAAAGATAGACTGAACCCACCCTGGGACTCAAGGCCGGACTGGCTAGCCGGGCAAGCGGGCAATTCCCCGGGAGGCCGGAGCCCCAGGAGGCCGGTATTGACACTTGGAGGCGGGTTCAGCCTCTAGGAATGGTGGTGCTCATTACCGATCCCGGCCTCAACTTGAAAGAGTTGCTCTTTCTTATTCTAGCGCACATTAGCACGCCTGCCCACGCGGGCTGAATTTTTAATTTTTGCCAGGGCTGTTTTAAGTTTTCAGTCCGGTCCTGCTGGGACTGTACCCACCCTGGACTTGTTCAAGGCATCCACCCAGAACTGTGTTGGAATATAATGAAATGTCTCCGCTGTATTGCTATGTGTTGTTCAGCTTAAGTTAGCATTCACACTCTCGCTTCCAGCCTCTATGCATTTTCTTTTCTTTCTCCCAAAACAATACAGCTTAACAATAGGGAAATCCAGTATGAATAAATCCAATATGTATATCTCTCAAAAGATGAGATCTCTCCAGTACAGTAATTGTAGGATTCATTTTCGATATGTAAACATTTATGAATGGTCGATTTTCGTGAGCGAGGGCCATTTCTGCAGTACGTATCCCATAGTGTTTTATCACCCTCCCCCCCCACCCCCATGTTTATTTTATAGCGGAATTCACACCTGCGTGGAAAGAAATTGTAAACGTGCAGTTTACAAAAAAATTTAAATAAAGATGTTGAGTTAATACAGAACTTAGCAGGAATAGTCTCAAACAGGATCCTTTCATTATGAACATATGGTCATGTACATAATGAAAAAGAAGTAAAGGACTATTATGTCCCTGCACATTATTCTCAAAAGGTCTCTCACTTACCAGGAGGACATTCTCTTCTACCAAATCAGATCCCACTCCCTGTGGAAGGACAGGATAAGCAATGTCTTGTCTAAACTTTGAATGCTTGGCTAGGATGCCTACATTTCATACAGGCTATTCAGCTAAAATTCTAATAGTGAAACAGCCCAAATTCCTTATTGTCCAAATGTGTGCTTTTCATTTTTTTTGTGTGCTTTTAATTCTTCCGGCCCCAGTTTTGTCTGGAGGCAATGCTCTAATTACTGTTGTTTTTTAATACTTCTTACTCCTGTCTCATATGTGTCTCAAACATTTTCTACAAATGAGTTTTGCATTCCTACATATCAAGATAGAGAGGATTTCAAAATGTAGTTTTCTCAAACTATATTACCAAAAGTGTAGCTCTAATAGCATGAGGATAGGACCACATCTGGAACTGAGCCACACACAGATCAGACCACAATTGAAATCGCTATACACAATGGTGGTTTATGTTTTGTTATGTAATTTAAACTTACACACATCGAAGTTTCTTGGCGCTAAGAGCAATGACTTTCACTGAAAGTGGAAGGCCAAATGAACATAAATAATAATGTATGTTAATTTGAAAATCGCTTTGAAAAAACATGTTTTTACTGTTTTATAAATAATGAAAGAGAAGTGAGTAGTATAATTCAAAGGGAAGTCTGTTCCAGCTCTTAGCCGAAGCTACTGAAACAAGCATTGGCATAGCCAATAGGTCTCGCTTTTGGGACCTTATAAGTATTTAGTTATGCATCACAATATCCTTGGTGCTACAACAACTGTTGCATGGCTAAACACTTATAAGGTCCCAAAGGCGAGACCTATTGGCTATGCCAATGCTTGTTCTTTTAACTATGTCCTGGGCCGCTGGGAATAAACATTTTGTCAGCAAGGAGACCCAGAGGCATTTTTAACTTCACCACCTTTTGAGCACACATCAAACCGAAATAAAAACAAAACCAACTTCGCTGTAATTCAGGCATCGAAGCACAGCTGGGTTGCATTCGGCAGCCCAGCTGGGAACCCGATGATGAAGCATGCCACCAACTAGGTTGGTGGGTGAGGGTTCTTCTTAAAAACCCATGTGGTTCCTAGCACTCCAATACTTCTAATAGAGTCATCCTTGTTTAAGGATTCACTAGTGGGTCCGTCCACGTTGTTCTTGATTATTTGTAATAATGATCCCTCCCCCATGGGCATAAACAGGATCACACCCCGTTTACAATAGAAACGGAGCACATAGAGGAAGCCAGGGCATTAAAGAAAAGAAAGCGAAACAAACAAAAAATAAACTCACCACGATAATCGGATGAAATTCTTGTGATCCATCTTAGAGGCATTGAACAGGAGCAATGCAAAGCATGCCCCACAGACAACAACAGAGAGGGAGGCAAGGTCCTTACTTACCATGTTTATGAGACACCACCATATAAAATATGCTACCAAGCACAACTGGGTCTGAAACACATCCCGCCAGCACACAATATTCATTATAGCTAATCCAGACTAGCTACACCAACAGCTTCTTGAGTTAACAGGTTAACGTTTTTAGTTCGCTTCTGATTCTGTTGTTGAAGCTAACCGAAACTCGGGAATCATAATCATAACGGTGAATAGTTTAATGACAAACACAACATTCTATAAAAAGACAACATCATCGGAGTAACAGTCGCACTTTAGAAATTAGAAGATGCAAACGGACAAGGACATCACAATAATGGGATCAAATCAACAAAGCATTTTTGAGTAATTGACTGGTTTGTTTCATCCAATAAATAACAACGATTATAACTTATGATTGCACAATTTATTACTAAATGATACAAACCCTACCTTACAATGATAAATGCAAAAGCTTTGCGATTAAAAACGAAACGCTATTAAAAAGTGTTTAAATAAAAAGGGTGAAGTGAAGCGACACTGGGGTGTGCGTGCCACAAATCGGGTGCGCACTTCTACGCTTCTCTGCCAGCACCCAAGCTTTTAACTTACCAATATTCAGTTTTAAAACCTCTAGTAACACATAATAATATCACTGGAAATTACATCACACAATGGTACAGTGGTACACTGGATGCTGCCATTACGCAAAATTATATTGCATGCAGTGTGAACCAGAGCACAGATAAGGAAAATGTGCTTATTGAACAAGATGGCATCACAGAAAATAAATGTCATTACATAAACAAATGGACATTTCAGCACTGTGATGTAGGTTTTTCTCACTAGTAAATGTATTCAAAGGAAACATACATCTTCTATACAAAACATGCAACACTACACCTGTGCACACAGAGCAGGGCGCTGGGGCACTTGAACTTATACAGAACATCGAATCCATGTGTGATTACCATACGCCAATAAACATCCTGTTTGATGAACTGGTACACTGGATAACATGAGCGTGCATATTAAACGAAAACAGCCAGGGGTAGAGAAACAATGGATTGTTTCACAATCTCTGTCGCGCATGCCACCAGAGAAATGCATGACTGCATAAATGTATTTGAGGAGGTGGACGGAATTCTTTTGGGTCCATCACCTACTAGCATTCAGATGTCCTCAAGAAGCATACGACACCAGCTAACAAACACATTTTGCAGCAGTAGCACGCCTGTCACTAAACAGATTACTCCTCCACTCGCGCGCCGCCGAGCTGGATTACCGGTGTTGCTGTGTGTGTGTGTGTGATTTTTACACACACCATCGACCGCAATCAAAACAAGCGCTGAAACACAAACGCGGCCCCGCGGCAGGAAAGTGAAACTACTGGGCTAGCAAGTGGGAGGGGAGGGGGAGTGCGAGAGAACGCACAGCGATTCCCTTCCGGGAGCGAGCAAACATATGTTGCCAAAGCTCGCTCCCGCAAGGGAATCGCCAAACGTGTACGCATTGCCATTGAAAGCAATGCAATGCGTGCACGTTTTTGGCTGAAAAGCCGAAGCGATTACTATAGGTCTTCTTCCTATGCAGCGCATGTGCGCTGCTTAGGCGAGACCTAAAAACCCTTTCTCCAAAAGAAGTTCTTGTTATTTTTGGAGTTTCAAGCACAAATTATCCTGAAGAATACAAAACACGGTGAAGAATATGAACATAGAATTCAGAGTCTAGAAAAGCATGAGCGAGCTCATGCAGAACCCTATGGACAATAACTAGGGACTTAAATTGTATCTTCTGTTCTATGGGCAACTGGTGAAGTGAACAAGAATAGGAGTAATTTGATTACAGTAAGATGAAGCAGTGATCAGGTAGCTCCAACATTCTGAACTTACTGAAGCCTTATGAGTAGCTTTTGAGGAGTAGGTGAGTAACATGCATTACCATAATCCAAGTGTAACTGAACCAAGGTGACCACCGCTAGCCTGTAGTAGTCTGAATATATAAGGAAGGATCTTTTTAAAAGCTTGAGTTGCGAGAAATTTGAGATTTGTGGATCAAGCTAAATATTTGAATCTACAAGTATACCTACATTTCTGACTGTTTTCACTGGGGCAGGAGGAAGACCCATGAAGTGGGGGCCAAATGTTTAACTTCCAATTGTCAATCTGATTTCTTGTTACCAACAGCTTCTTTTCAGCAGGGTTTAGTTGTAAGAAATGTGTGGCATCCAGAAACAAACATAACTCAGGACATGGTATGGGCATGTTGATGCTTGAGTTGATGACTTTACTTGCTGAAGAATTTGATCTGAACAATACCACAGTGTCACCAGCCCACATATAGAACTGGGCGCCCATATAATTGCAAGGCTGCAGTCAGAGACATGATGTAGATATTCAAGAACAAAGGCGAGTTCAATAATGTTGCTGATGAATAAAAGGAGTGTAAAGAAAGGTGTGATTCAGTCCAAATGTCCTGTCTCTGAAAAGGAGAAGGGAATGAATGGTGGTATTAAAAGCAACTGAGGGATCCAATAAGACCAAAGTACCCAAATCTAGCCTAGAGCCAGCTTGCAATGGATTTAGTAAGTTACTTAAGTCAAGGTAGGACTGAGGTTGGTTAAAAGCTAGATTTCTAAGAATTTTAGAAATGTAAAGAGGTAAAGAAAGAGGACTACAATTTTAAGGATCATCTTGGGATAAATAATGTTTTTTCAGCAACGTATCACATACCTGACTTCCAAGTGTCTGGAACCTTACCTTGGATAAAAAAATTGATTGAAAAGAAAGGCCTCGTCAGAGACCATTTGAAGAGTGACATGCCATTTTGAGGCAAGGGTCGCAGCTGGGTGAATAAATCCCGGTTCCAGCATCCAGCAAGTTTCAGCACTCAGAACCCCTTCCGACTCTCCAAAGGTGTGATTATGCCCCAAACTTGCTGCCGGTGGGAGGCAGACTCCAGGCCTTCAGTCATGTTTGGCAGATGACAGTTTCAGATGCTGAGGCTCTGGAGGTCGTGTACTGTGACTACAGG
This sequence comes from Calotriton arnoldi, assembly GCA_963921515.1. Taxonomy (NCBI): domain Eukaryota; kingdom Metazoa; phylum Chordata; class Amphibia; order Caudata; family Salamandridae; genus Calotriton; species Calotriton arnoldi. Next base: position 362,032 of record CAWUFW010009757.1, on the reverse strand, counting down.
ATTCCTTTTGTCTCTCCTCCACCTCCTTTTTTCAGGATAACTCTGGCTCTACTGAACCCTCTGAAGAGAAGCAGTCTGCTGGAGGGTGTTCAATTGTTTCCCGACAAGGGCACAATTTCTGTAGTTCCCCCAGGAGAGGAAGGCTGGGGGTTCTACTCGATCCGGTTTTAAAAAAAAATCTTTTTATTAAAGTATTCATAACAGCGTGCATCCATGAATCAGTACAGATCATAACAAATAAAACAGCAATGCATTTAGTTGCCAATTGGTTACACAACAATTTCTCCCCCGCGTCCAACTACATATCGAGCTGATATAGGGGGCATGGTCCGAGATGCCCCTGGCAAGATGGTTAATTTCTGTGAGGTAGCGTGTTTTGTCAGCCAGCATCAGAATATGATCTATTCGTGATCTACTGTTATGGGCTGCAGAGTAAAAGGTGTATTGGCTCGTTTGCAGGTGTGCCTCACACCACACATCGACCAGGCCCATAGATGCCAGGAAGTCAGCCATCACAGTTTTGCTGCGAGGATTGTTTTTGGGTGGGAATCTATCTAGATGCTCAGACAGGGTCATATTAAAGTTGCCGCCGATCACTAATTCCCCATCCGGTATATCTAATATAATTTTACTTAAGTCTGGTAGCGCCACCCTGTGTAGTGCCGGAGGAATGTAGACCAACATGATATTTACACGTCTGCCCTCCCAGGTGCCCGAAAGGGCCACAAAGCAACCATACCTGCATGTGTCACTATGAAAGGAAAACTTTTCAGCAGCAATATCCCCACCCCCCTGGGCCCCGTGGTAAAGCCTGAATGCGCCACCAATTTGTATCCCCACCGGTCGAGCGCCCTGCATGTATTTCCAACCAAATGGGTTTCTTGCAATAGAACAACGTCCATCGCCTGTCGCTTAATATATTGAAGAACCACCCCTCTTTTAAGTTTATTGCCTAATCCATTTACGTTCCAGGAGAGCAGATTGAACGCTGCCCTGGTTGTGCTGAGTGCTGACGTGGCAGGCACCGCTGGTGTCGGCTCTCCTATGGGAACCGGAGCATGTTTACCCGAGACCTTCCTGCTGTGTGTTGTTAATAGGTCTACATTCATGGTGGGTGCCAGACTTGGGGGCTGAGCTGTATCCCCACCGCTGGAGAGGGGATCTGATCCAAACAAAAGCATGCTTTGATAACCAGTACCCTGGATGCGTGTGTGTCAAAAAAACAAAAAAAAAACAAAGGAAATCCCTGAAACTTACAAACACCCCCCCTGCCTCCCTGCATGACGGACTTCGAACTACCCGCCTCCCCAAGATTGCTGAGTGCCCGTCGCCCTCCCTGCCCTGTTTCGGGGGGAGACGTAGACTCTGAACCCACCATCCCAGCCCCAATTTCGATAATTATCAGTGCAGCCTGGAGTATATCTAAACAAGTTCAACATTGGAATACTCAGCCAGCGCTGCCGTTGGCGTCACTCATTCCAGGTCCCGCCACTTGATATTGTCCAGCCATTGCCCCGGATGGCCTTTTCTGGACCACCCCAGCCGTTCGATTATTCGGTGTGGAAAGCGCTAATTAAAGTTTGATTCCTCTTAGGTCAATTAAAAGGTAACTTGGCTACACAGTTAGTGGTGAAGCAGGCTATGATCCCAGTGGAGTGTCTTTATTGGTGAAAATCTGCTCTTCTTGGCCGGACAAAGGCGGCTTCTGGGCGTTCACAATTTGTCTTCTGCACCTGTCAGGATTTCCCGGTTTGCTGACCTTCCACCAACCGTCCAGCCACTCCCAGGCCACTTCCGGGTCTGTGAAGAACCATGCTTTACCCTCTGCTACAACTCTGAGTTTTGCGGGAAACAGCATAGCATATTTCAGTGCTTTTTCTCTGAGGGCTTCTTTGACGTCGAGGAAGCACCTTTGTTGCTTTTGTACTTAAGAGGAGGGGCAGAACGTGCAGTTTGTAAAATCACGTCCCTGTCACGGAAATTGAAGACACGTGCAAGTATTGGCCTGGGCGGTTGACCCGGTTTAGGCCGGCCACCCAGCACACAATGCGCTCTTTCAATGGAGAAGAATTTGGAGAGAGTTTTGGGCCGAAGCCATTGGGTGAGGAGTTCCTCGACAAATAGATCCGGAGCGGGCCCCTCTGCTCTCTCTGGAACCCCCAGAATTCTGACATTGTTCCGCCTGGCCCTTCCCTCATAGTCGTCCAGCTGTTCTGCAAGTGCCTTACTGGTGGATTGCAGTTTGTGAACTGGTTTTTCCAAGGCCTTTGTGGTGCTGGCAAGGCCCTGAGTCACCCCCTCCACCTCATTCACACGGTCGTCCATCATCCTAAAAGCAGCACGTACTTAAGGGATTTCAATAGACACCGTGTCAATTCGGGATTCGAGCGATGTATGCACCGCTGTGACCGTCTCTAAGATGTCCTGTAAGGAGGGAGAGCTTTGCACCGTGGATGGGTGCTGCGTGTCCTTCACGATTTCAGGATGGGCATTCGTCCCTTCTTGTGCTTTGTTCCAAGAGAACTTATCTAGCTTCGGTTGGTGTGATCCGTGGCACCCCTTGCTCCCCGACATGGCAGCACTAGGGCGGCAGCACCAGACTGTATCACTGTGCAATGGGGGGTGGGGCCCGGGGCATCCCTGCTACCCGCTTGGGAAAGCATCCCCGCCGGCCTGTCGGATTTCCCCTTGAGGCCCTCATCACCTCCGGAGTCACTCGCGTCACTTGGGCCCTGGATCAAAGCTGCAGCGGGGCACCACCCCCGGATCTCTGCAGCCGGCCACCCGAAGGTTGATTTCAATACATGGGGCCCCCACTCGCCGCCACTCACGGGGAGCCACCATGCGGGTGTGGTCCAGACAGCCCGTGCGGACTGGCACCGTAGATGTTTGTGCTGGGCTGTCCAATGAGCAGGCGCCTCCGCTACCGACCCACCAGGGCATCCCTCCACCAGGCGCCGGACCAGCCCTCTCCTCCTCGACTCTTGTGCCCTGCATCCAGAGCCGGTGACACAGCCGCCTGGCATCCATGATAGGATGCCGATGCCCCGAGTCTGAGCCCCGGCAGCGATAAAGTCTCCAAGATTCCAGGGCCGCCCAGCTCGGGAGATATTCTCACGTCGCAGGCTGTCTGAATGGCACTGATTCCTCTTGGCTGCACATTCACTCGAGCCCACAGTCTCCAGTTGCTCTTAGGCCGTGCTTCTCGGCCAGGTCAAAACCGTGGGTTGGTTCAGTTCCACCGGGCGAGCCTGGCCGTCGACACCCGAAGCTCCGGTCAGTATCGATTTACCGCTCCCAGGGCACAAGATTAATGGCAGATATTTGGGGGATTATGAGGTGAGAGCTGGAGCCGCGTTAGTGTTTGGCCATCTTCACTGGCAGTTGGCCACACCCCCCCTCGATCCTATTTTTGATTCAGAAACCATCATGGAATACCGTTCTGTGCTGGACTTGATGGAGAAAAACAGATTTATTCCTTACCAGTCATTAAAAATGGTGTCTCTGCAGTCAATCATGCCATTAATATAAACCAGGGGATGTTTGTGTTCAATATACATGCAGGATGCATACCTGCACATCCCTATCCATCCAAATTCCTGTCAGTTCCTCCGGTTTGCAGTAAATGGCATACACTACCAATTCAAGGTCCTGTCCTTTGGGCTGTCCTATTTAGCATGTTTGTGCGGTCCTGGAGAAGCACAGGTTTCTTCTCAACCTGGAAAAGTCCCATTTGACCCCTTCACTGCGGCTCCAGTTCATTGGGGCAGTTTTTCAGACAGGTCTGGGACAAGTACTTCTGTCAGACAAGCAGAGAGTGAGATTTTGAGTCATTTCTGGCCCAAGAGACGGTTCCTGTGAGAAGCTGGTTGTGGAGTCAAGTGGAAATGGCGTAGCTTCTGGTCATCATCCCTTAGAGCCGTTTACATTTGTTTCCTCTGGTTCCCCACCTGCTGCAGTATTGGGATCCAATGTCACAGGAATATGAATTCCTGTTTCCGGTGACAATGGAGATCAAGAAAAATCTGCAATGGTGTTTGGTGGAGACACTCCTGTCCCAGGGGTTTCTCCTGACTCCTGCGCCTTTGTGCATGATGACCACATGTGCGAGCAGGGTGGGCTCAGGGAGGGTGAGGGAGGGTCAGCCTCATTCAGCTCAGGAGAGATGGTTACCAGCTCAGGCATCCTGGTCATCCAATTGGAGTGAACTGATGGCTGTCTGGATGGCTCTTCTTAGTTTTGGCCAGGTGATCAGATCTCAGGCAGTTTGTCTCCAAATCAACAACCAGCTGGTTTAGTCATACATCAACAGACAGGTGGGTATGGGGTACCCACATCTGAATCTCTTGGCATGGAGGGTCTGCAGTTAGGCAGAGCAGAACCTATTGGCTCTGTCGGCAGTGTATCTTCCGGGAAGAGAGAATGGTCCTGCGGATCATCCTGAGCCTTCATTTCCCATCTTCGGTACCCCTCTGTCTGTGTCCTCTTCTTTTTCATCAGATCACTTTGATGCACGGAACCTTGTGGCTGGATGTGTTCACGACAGAGTATAACACTTTTCCCCCCTCCTTCTGTTCCCTGATTCTTTCTCAGAGGGCGTGAGCGACAGACGCTTTGTTGGTGGTGTGTCCGGTGGATCTCCTATATTGTTTTCCTCCCTTCCAGCTCAGAGATAGTGAGCAAGATTCAGTCAGACTATGCGGAGGTTCTTCTGGTGGCTCCAGTGTGGAGCAAGAGGTCTCTGGTATCCCCTATTCATTCAATTGCCTGCCTCTCCCCAGTGGCAGTTACCCTTGTTCCCATTCTCACTGAGGTCCGCCCGCCTGTCACTGGAGTCAGCGAAAAGACTGAGATTGGGAGTCTGGCATTTGAAAGGATGAGACTGATTTTGCAAGGTTGTTCTGCAGTCGTGGCAGAATCTATTCAGCAGTCTCGGTGTCCCTCTATGGTGAAGACCTATGGGCGTCATTTGAGAAATGTTGAGAAATGTTTTGGGGATAAGGCAGCGTCTCCCTTTGTGTGTGTGATCCTAGTAAGGTTTTGGAGTTCATGAGAGATGGGTTTTTGTTGGGTTTGGCAGTATCCTTGATTCGCAGTGAGTGGGCTGCAATCCAGGCTATCAGGGATCCTGATGTTTTGGCCATTTCTGGTCTGGCTTTCCGTCTGTTGAGGAGTTTTTTCCTTAAAATGCCTGTATTATATTCTCTAGTTCTTTCTAGGGATCTACCCCTGGTGTTGCAGAGTCTTAAGGGTCCTCCTTTTGAGCCACTTGAGTCCTCAAAAGTTGAAGTTTTTATTAGCCAAGGTGATGTTTGTGGTGGCTGTTCTGGTAGGCGGATTGGGGAAATTGGTGCATTGTTGTCTTCTCATTTTGTTAGGTTTTTTCGAATCAGGTGATTTTAAGACCCAGTCCTTCTTTTCTTCCTAAGATGCTTATGTCTTTTCATTGCTCAGAGGACATAGTTCTGCCTGTATTTTTTCCAGCCCCATCCTTGGAAGAGCAGGTTTGGTTGCCCTAAATGTTCATTGAGTTTTGTCCATTTATTTGTCGCAAATGGAGTCAATCCGTAAGGTGCATTCTTTGTTTGTTACTTTTAGCCTCTCTACTAGGGGTCTTTGTCCCTCACCTACATTGTCCAGGTGGGTTAAGCTGGCAATCATGGGGGCTTATGATTCTGTGGGTAAAGAGCTGCCTTCTTCTGTTCAGGGCAGATTGACCAGGGGAATGTCCACCTCCTGGGCAGAGTTTAAGAGGGCTTCACTCCGTGATATTTGTTGCACTGCCCCTTGGGCATCTCCTCATACCTTAATGTCCCACTATAGGTTGCAAGTGGGTGGTTCTTCTCCTACCTCTTTTGCGAATCATGTGTTGTCTGTTGTACATGTTGTTTGATTACCTGTGTTATGTCATTGTTAAACACTTGGTGTTGCAATTGTGGTTCAGTGTGTGTTTTGTGTATGGCTTATTGAACCAAAATGTGTCTGTTTAGGTATTTGCTCATGCAGTAAGGACTGGATGAGGAAGACATACGAGGAGGTCATGTGTGCCACACATGGGGGAGCGATATGAGTAGTTAGACATAAAGGGCAACTGGAATGTTCAAACTGTTTTAGAGGAGCTCATTCATTGACAATTTATCAGAATAGGTCTCAAAGGTAACCTCTTGAATTTCCAAAGATATTGGAGTAGACGCCTCACTCACTTATCGCAACATGCTTCATCATATGAAGAGGTAATGCCCGGTTACTTACCGGTAAACTTTATTACTCTGAGGATAGGTCATCATTATCTCAGTCCTGAATTCTCATTACTCCTTAGTCCTGTATTTTGGTTCTTATGGGCTTGGATATGTCAGGATGTGGTTAGGTGGGGCTTCCTGTTAAATGGCATGCTGGGTTAGAGGAGGCCATATTGGGTGTATTTTATGGCTGATTAGGGTAATCAATATATGTGGTGGCAGAGGACTGCTCATGCAGTAAGAACTAAGATGAAGAAGACATGTACTCGGAGTAATGAAGTTTACCGGTAAGTAACCGGGCATTCACTGTGCTGTGTATCCACTTCTGTAGGTTGTTGGAAAAGCAGAAAGTCGCTGTCCGTGGCCCTATTTATTTTCCCCTGCCGCCTCCTGCAATCCTGCCATTTTCTAAAACAGCACGGGCATGGCCGGTGTGTCCTCCCAAGCTGCCACTGCTACTTTAATCTGCCCACAGTTTCAGTCCCTCATTCACAGCGCAGGCTTAAAGATAGTTGCCGTGCAGCTGACGCACTCTCCCGATAGGGGGCAGCTTGTTCTCCACTATGGCATGCTCATCAGTGGCTTAGCCTTCACCCATCTGCGACTTCTGTTCTCGTTTACCTGCCACCAGCCTCCTCTCCCACCGGGCACCCCAGGTTCGGTCAACAGGAGCTGTACGGGAAGCCAGGGCCCAGAAACCATCAGTTGGACATCATATGCAGATGACCACAGACCACTCACCCCTCCCTCCAGAGCCATATTGTCTGTTTAGAGTCTAAGGAACTGAAGATAGCTTTTATTGGTAATACAGCGTCAAAAGTATCAGTCAACTTTTTCTCAAAAGAGTTTAAATTCATCATTTATATCCATAGGATCGGAAAGCTGTGACACAGAAAAAGCTATCTATTTGTGAAATACTTTATTAAATTACAGGGCACGCACAATTATAAGGTTTGCTTTCGACAGAATTTTAGTCATTCTAGAGCTAATTTACTGGAACCTACATCTGGCCATGGGTAACTTTGAGAGCATTTATCAAATCTGTCGCGACATGGGAGTATAAACTGTTGGGTTCCGTCTGATGAGTTCAGAATTTCAAGTGTTTGTTCGGTTTTAACCCCCTGTTGTCAAGTATAAATTTTCTGTGGCACACTATCTTCTATGCAGAAATATTCTTGTCAATAAATGTCTTCTAAGCCTTCCCACAAACACAGGGATATAAAGCACTATAAAATCAGTGAAATACGTTTTAGAATGTTTTGTCTATAAAGTCACCTTGCGTGCTTGAATTGATATAGTAGCTTGGAAATCCTGAAAGTCCCCACAGATGAGGGCTGTCATTGAGCATATCCTGAGCACTCCGACACAGTCAACTCCTCTTCTAAGAAGAGCCATTCCAGTCACTATACCTACCTCTTATATGGGAATGGTCCTGCCCCATACAATCCTCCTCCAATCATCCAGGCTTTTAGAACATGTGCCTTACCAAGAGTTGTCATGGTACATGGTCCGAGCATCATATAATTGGAGTCCTTTTACTATGTTTCCTTCTTTTCTTGAATGCAGAGCAGGAAACCCTAAAACAATGACCATGACTTCAGAGTCACATAAGGGGCAGCACAACCACTGTACTGAAGACTAACAAATGGCAAAATAACTTAATATTTTTACTCTTACAACAGGTGCTTTCCACTTAACTAGGCAAATTGTTTCCCAAACATGAAACGAAATACCCAGTCTGTGCAAGTCATTGGGGCAACCACACGGCAGTTGGTCCGCTACGGAAAGTTGGATCCCTAAGACTCCTTGGGGGATATTCTCAAGAACGGGAGATAATTATCGCCAACCTAGGATAACGCAATTTTACATAATGCCGACTATCGCGGGAAACTAACGCTGTGTTAACGGCGAATTGTCAACACGCTGGCAACAGGCGATAGTTTCCCGATAGCGCGTCAAATGTCTGCGTTAAAATTACCGGGACGCCGATAAAAAAGGAAACCCGAACGTGAAAAAAGTGGCGATGGGCCCAACAGCGATAAAAATATCAGCGATAAGCAGCGCCCGGCTTGGCATTGTGTACATTCTTATTCATGGGTCACTTGCCTCCTTCGCACATTCTTGGTGCCCACCTCTCCCCACATTCTGCAATTGTGTGGCAGAGGGGCTATGCCTTTGTGGATGGTTTGTCTACATGTCTGGCCCCTGTTACCACAGTTACTTGTGTTATCGTGTCTGGTAGGTGGGCATGTTGGTTGGCATGTTGTATGTGATTTTGTTACGTGTGCATTCCCACAGTTGTGAGTTGTATGATTGTGGAGTTGAGGTGTGTGGTGTGTTCCGTTGGTACTTACCAATGAGCAGATCATTTCCATAGGTGCCATCCTGAAAGCGCTGGTTGATGATGGACTGTCGTTAAGATGTAGGAATCATGCACACTGCCTGGGAAGTTGGTGACGACATTGGTGAACAGTCCCTGGTGGTCCACTATTGCCTGCACATTGATGGAATGCGTGTGCTTTCTGTTGCGGTAATTGTGTGCAGTGTCGGCAGGGGGCACAAGTAGGACATGTGTGCAGTCAATTGCCCCCAACACGTGCGGGAAGCCAGCTATTGCGTAGAAGCCTTGCTTGGTCTCCAGCTGTTCCTGCGCAGTGTGGGGGAAGTGAAGGTGCTGGGGTATCAAGCTGATGATGGCATCCAAGACAGGTGTGAGGAACTTTGATAGGGCTGGCTGTGAGACTCCTCCAACTCTGGCAGTTGTTGGTTGGAAGGTACCAGAGGCCAATAAGTGCAGCACAGCCAGCAGCTTTGTCTGCGGAGGGATGTTGGTTGTCCGCTGTGTTGGTACCATCAGCCTGTGGGCAATGTGGGTCAGGATGCGGAGGATGGTTGTCCTTTTGAGCCTGTAGTGGGCAATGACATCCTCTGGCGTTAAGTCTCTGAGGCTGGTGCATTTTCGGAAGGTCCACTGTCTTGTTCTGCGCCGCCTCGGCGGTAGTCCGGGGGGGGGGGGTGGTCCTGGGGGTGGGGGTGGTGGCGGTGGGTGTTGTGGCCCTCTTGGGTCTCCAAGCTGCATGATTAGTAGCTCCATGGCATCTGTTGGTCTTCAGATGTGGCTCTGGGCTGGGCTCCCTTTATACTGCAGGTTTTCGTCCTACGTAAGACCAGAAAAAAGCAGGTCTTAAGTCCCTGCTGCTGACGTGCCTTATCGCCTGTTTTTGGACCGCTTTGCTGATCTGGCTGGTCGTTGTGAATATCGCGAAGTGGTGTTATCGTGAGTTTTTGCACGGGAACGCCTACTCTGCATATGATTAGCGTTAGTTGTCGCTGTCAGCCTTGGCGATGTTTTTAGCGGCAGCTATCGCAGGTAAACTGACGTTGTCGGCTGTTAGCGCAGGCTTGTGAATAAGGCGATAAATCTATCGCCACTTTCGGGGCGGAAAAGTGCCGCTAAATCGGCGTTGAGTCCTTGAGAATATGCCCCCTTGAATCTCTTCGTGGACAAGGCTAAGCGCAAAGGAAGTGGTGTAGAATGGGATGTGCTACAGTAAAGCGCACGTATCATCGCTGATATAAGGATATGAAAATCCTTCCAGGGTAGTGAGGTTTTATAAATACACAACCGTTCAACAATATCCTAAAAAACGATAATTATATTTACAATAAAAATTAGCAAACAATGCAAAGCATAACACAAAATGGCAATGCAACGCAATACAGTAATAAAAACTGGGTCCTTGACTATAAACCCTCTATATGTTCACGATTATTAAATGATCACGAACATTAAAACATTCCTGAAGAAAGAAAAATGCAACACAATAGCAATGCAGCTACTAGTATGATGGGACAGTTAAAGCAATGATCTCCAACATGCACTGTTTATGATCATCAACCAACTACTGTGCAAACTGAGTTACCTTGTATCGGGTTTGCAAATCCTTACTATTCGGGACCCTCCTGATTGTGAACACTGAAAGCAACTGAGCAGTTGAAAACAAAGTGAACATGGTGGCAAGTGAAAACATAACGAACCAAAGCAGTGCCTCAGAGTTCAGGGAAGTGAGTTACTGTAGTCAGGTATATAAGCCTGTCTCCGGATTTATGGTTATGTGGTCTGATTCCGAGGTACTGGCACAAATCATCCCGAGGTGGATTGCAGAGGTAGAGAAGGAACATAAAGATGGAATTTAACTGGGAGATACTGAGGGCCTTCGGAGGGCAGGATAAGCAAGACAAGGCTTTACAAATAGACATTTCTATGATGGGAATCAGTGGAATGAAGAAAGGCATGAAGAAGTATGGGAATGACGCGCAATACTGATGAGGTTATCTGTTTTCAACCCTCTAGACCCAAAGAGAAGATGCAGGTGAAGCCCAAGGTAGAGGACGTTTCTGTAATTCAGATAAAATAGAATAATGGCCTGGTCCATTCTTTACAGGAGGATATAGACAAAAGTGGAAAAATACTGTGCAGAATTGAAATGTAGTAAATACAGGTGGTAGACACCTTGTTACTTTGCCTCGATAGAGCGATGGAGGTAGCAAGTAAGAAGTCAAGGTTTATAGTAAAGAAGGCAAGGGCTGGAGGGGTATCCCACTGTGAAGGGCTGCAGTTAGAAGAGCAAGATCTGGGTGATGACTCAACCTCAGTTTTATTGAAGTTTAATTTAAAATATCACACATCCAGAAAGCTATAACAGTAATGTATTGTTTATTTGGGCATATACAGATTTGTCTCTGAACATAAATAACAATTTGATTGCCATCTGCATATGCTGCTAGGGAAAAACCAAAAGGTTGGAGAGCTGTAATAAACATTAAACAAGGTGAGACTTGCAGAACTCACCAGGTAGGACACTTGAAATCGGAATGGCAGGGTGACAAGTGTATTGCCGGAACGCAAATGACCAAGAACAAAGCGGGACAGTTTAAGGCATTATGTCTAGTACCTACTTAAAGTAAACAAGCAAGCAAGATGTTATCGGACACCATGATGAAAGCTAAAGAGAAGACTGATAATATCCATGCGGCTGCCTCAGCCTCATCAGCAGCACGTGGGAGGATCAATCGAAATTGGAGGTCAGAGGAGACTCAGTGCAATGACGAGCTCAAAACCCAACTGAATGGGGTCCAAGAGTGCACTCTCCTCCCAAAAAGACAATAACTGATTAGTAATCTCCTTATCAAGCATTCCATTGGTAGTAGCGTAAAAGATGCGGGTGTATAATTTCTGAGCACACTGGGGTCAGCTGTAGTGGCACTACCATCAACTGCTTCAATTTAGGAGACATTGACCCAGTAAGAAAAGGCGAGAAGCCCCAGTGTATATTTCCAAGTCCAGTATATTTAGATGCACAGCAGCTCATTGACAGTCAATCAGTCTCTAAGCATTCCTCAAAGTTCACAAATCCCACCATGCTGTTTGGATTAGAGTTTCCTTCCTCAGAGTGGTTTCAGGAAAATCCCTCCTCGTCCTCTTCCCAGAATGAATGGTGGTGGTCGCTCTCTACCTGCAGCTGGACAGATGCAAACTCCAGATGCCTTCTTTGCTGGGAAACCTTGTTTATTTTCCTCATTCAGGTCCTGGAGACAAGCAGGTGAGGAAAAATAATTGTGGAACAGGGCTGTCTTCCTTGCACTTTGTGGGTGGAATCCATCCTCCATCTTACCTCTGCAATGGTAGCAAAACGAATAGATGTTCGCGACCAACTAATGGTATCCCTAAAGAATGGTGCCCCATTAGCAATCACGAATCATCCCTTCATAGTTTGCAATCAATATTGCAAAAGTTATGCATATAATGATAAATATATCCAACACTAAAATAATTAACAAGTAGAGGTTCCCATCTGACTCAGGCCAATGGACTTAATTTACAAGGATGGCCATTGGGTATCTCCTTTGGTTACGGCAACTACAACATTAAAGGATCTATAAAAAGCTATAAATATTGCAACTATCCAGGATATAGATAGAGAGGGTCGAGGAGGACTACCCTATTCAGACTGCAGGGTCGAGAGAGCAAAGTAGTGTTTTTTTCATCATAAGTTATATCAAAGGTTCTTCCTGAGGGGCATCAATTTTCTAGTTTCAGGGATCCATCAAGGCCCCAATAAAACAAGTAACAGACAAAGTACAAAAAAAAGACTGAGGAGTGATAAGACCATATACCAGCAAGAACATAAAAAGTAAGTTGCGTAACATGAGGAGCACAGAAAAAGCTATCCAGCTCACAGCAACATTTGAACCCACTGTTGAAATAAGATTTAGGTGTTTTTTACTTTCTAGTAAGCAAACACCCAAAGTGCTACACTTAGCAGACTACAGCTCAAAAATGCAATTCAAATTACTCTCAAAGATTGTGCAATGCAGACTGGCTCAACAAGAATGATGTAACAATAATTAGAAAGAGAGGAGCATTGTGATACAAGAAACAGAATCGACATAATGTAGCATCATACGATCTAACCATGGAGCACAGCAGCCAATGGGAACAGAGGACAATACTGGAAGGGCGCAAAAGCAACACACAAAGAAGGAATGTAGCAAACATCGACTGCACATTAAAAGCAACTGTGCCACAGAAAAACCACCTTATCCTCGTTATTCTCCAAAGTGTCTGTGTGCTCGTTCTTCCTGTGTGCATGAGTTAAGAACACTTTCCACGTTGAAAGATGAGGACTTGTGAGAACGTGATTTCACATAATCATAAATCAGTTTTGTGGGCTAGATGGTTCTAAGCTCACAGAGGCCTTTTTTATAACACAAATATGGCATGTGTGACAGCGGGGGTGCATTATCCTACATTGTCTGATAAGCTTGTGATTATGGAACACCTGTACATGTGCGCATGAGCATCGTAGATCTGGTGGTGAAACATTTCGACCTTAAATTCAACAAGATTTGGGAGTTTGTTTCAGAAAAATGCAATGAATGCAGTGCGGGTCAAAAGAACCATGGTGCTCATTCAGCATTCATCTGTGCCTTCAATGCATCTGCTGCACGAGTACATGCACTGAATGCATAAAGATCACCACCTGCTGCGATCTGTTTTGCAACAACTATGTTTCAGTTTCTTCAAAATGCAATTTGATTTTGAATCCATGCAGAATGGGTATAGTCATTGCAAATAGTGCTGGACAATGACGGCCACCTGGTTGGGTGCTAATGACTACTGAAAATAAGTGTGGTGTTTGGAAGCAAATGCAGGACCCTTGTGGGGGAGGTTAGTACCATTGCACATAGCCAAATTCAACAAGGAGTACAGACTTAACTTTTGTACTATATATTTTAAAGGATTCTTTTAAGCATCCATGGTATTCTTCCTGAATAGCACAACAAAGCAGTGACTTGGTCAGATGCCATTACAGTTGCTCGATTTTTCACAATGAGATTCCATGCAAGCACAGGCATTATAACTTTGATAATACCCATAAAGGAGTGCAAAAAACTGTAGCCACTCATGTATGATCATGTGCAAATGCACATATATATTATTGCTAAAATAATTTGCCAGTTACATTGTTAGAAAGCGATATGAACTCACTGGAAAGTTAAATAAATCAATTGACTGCAGTAAACTTCTTCTAAAAAAGGGGAAAGAGCACGCACACTGTGATAATGAATGGCAGTGTCCAGAGGCAAACTGCCAGCATAAATCTGTCCATAAAAAGATGGGGGGAATAGAAAGACCACACAGAATATCTGATTTGGTTAGAAACATCAACTAAAGAAGCTAGTGAGGGATGAATATTAAAGACATTTCAATTTTGCTTAGAATAAGACTTTTTTTGCTACTCCTTGACAAGAACATTAAGCCAGGCAAATGGAATGGATTTCATAGACAGTAAGCCAATGGGACATTAAGCAAAGCGGCTACAACCTTTCTTGAATACTGTGCCTAAAAGTCAATTTTGCCAAGTGATTGAAAACTGGTCATATCTACAATTATTGAGGGGACATTTCATACAACTCCACTCTCTATCAGTTAATATTTTTAAATATATACATAGATTGGCCGCAAAGACCACCACTAGCATGCTCTATTGTTTCTAAATCCTCTGACCTGTGAAGGACGTGTTTTATCCTCTGTTCAAGGATTCTCAGCTGGTCGCAAATCTGATTCTGAAATTCCCTGCGCCTTAAGGATAGTCCATCAAAGATAATTCTACCATGGTTGAATCCTCCAGGGGTGGACTTACCATGTCATTAACCAAGCTGAGGATTTTCCTTTGCCAGCAACTCTATATCAGATAAGATTAAACAAAAATGTGGTTTATTTGTTATCCTCCATTTTCCATATAATAAATTTAACTTTTCAAACATGCTTTATGGATTTCTATCAAGAATCACCATTTGAATTGTGAGCCCAAATTTCCAAAATGTTAATAATCTGCTTTTGTCATCTCTCCTTTCTAAAAAGTATTAAATCACTGCTGCCTTCACTTCTTGTGCCCAAGGACTGCATAGTGCTATTTTGGATACATGTCAATTCAAAATGAAGACACGCACATTATCATCAAATTCTAACTCAAAGGGTAGAACAAATGTGAACAGTGATTGCTAACTTCTTTGTTCTTTATTCAATCAATCAATAAGGGGGTTTATAAAGCGTGCTACTCACCCGTGAGGGTCTCAAGGCGCTGGGGGGGGGGGGGTTGCAGGTCCGGTTTAGTCGAAGAGCCAGGTCTTGAGGTTCTTCCTGAAGGTGTGGAGGGTGGGGGAGCGTCTGATGTTCACTGGGAGCTCGTTCCATGCTTTGGCTGCGACGTAGGAGAAAGCTCTTCCTCCTGCTCTGGCTCTGCGGATGCGGGGGATCTCTGCGAGGGAGAGGTCTGCGGAGCGAAGGTTCCTCTTGGGTACGTGGAAGGAGACTCTCTCGTTGAGGTATTTGGGTCCGATGTTGTGGAGGGATTTGTAGGCGTGGGTGAGTAGTTTGAAGGTGACTCTTCTTGACGGGGAGCCAGTGGAGGGTACGCAGGTGTTGGGTCATGTGTTCGTGCCGTGGGGTTCTGAGGACGAGTCTGGCTGCGGCGTTCTGGATGGTCTGTAGCCTGTGTAGGAGATTTCTGTTGATTCCGGCGTAGAGGGCGTTGCCATAGTCCAATCTGCTGGTAATGAGTGTGTGGGTGACGGTTTTTCTGCATTCTGGTGGTATCCATTTGAAGGTCTTGCGGAGGATCCGAATGCAGTTGAAGCTGTGGAGGCGATGGAGTTGATCTGGCAGGTCATGGTGAGGGAGGAGTCGAGGATGATGCTGAGGTTCCGTGCATGGTCTGTCGGGGTGGGTGCACTCCCGAGGGCGGAGGGCCACCAGGTGTTGTCCCAGGCGGGGGTGGAGGGTCCGAGGATGAGGACCTCGGTCTTCTCCGAGTTGAGCTTCAGGCAGCTGCTTTTCATCCAGGCGGCCACGTCTCTCATTCCATCCTGGAAACAGAGTCTGGTGTCTTCGGGGTTCTTTGTGAGGGAGAGGATGAGCTGGGTGTCGCCGGCGTAAGACACTATGCTGAGCCCGTGTTGTCTGACGATGGCGGCGAGGGGGGCCATGTAGATGTTGAAGAGCGTGGGGCTGAGTGATGATCCTTGGGGGTCTCCGCAGTTGATCTGTGTGGGTTCGGAGAGTAAAGGAGGGAGTCTGATCCTCTGGGTTCTGCCGGAGAGGAAGGATTGGATCCAGAAGAGGGCGGTTCCTCGTATCCCTGTGTCGTGGAGTCTGGCTGCGAGGGTGAGATGAGAGACGGTGTCAAAAGCTGCGGAGAGGTCTAGTAGGATGAGGGCTGCGGTGTGCCCCTGGTCTAGAAGCATGCGGATGTCGTTGGTGGCAGCGAGGAGGGCCGTCTCAGTGCTGTGGTTGCTGCGGAATCCGGACTGGGAGGCGTCTAGGATGGAGTTTTCTTCAATAAAGGCGGTCAGCTGGGTGTTTACGAGTCTCTCGGTGACTTGGCAGCGAAGGGGAGGAGAGAGATGGGCCGGTAGTTTTTCAGGTCTGTCGGGTCGGCCGTGGGCTTCTTGAGGAGAGGTTTGACCTCAGCCCGCTTCCAGTCGTTGGGGAAGATGCCGGATTCGAAGGAGGCGTTGATGGTGCATCCAAGTTTGGGTGCGATGGCAGTGGCGGCCCTGTGGTAGATGTGCGGTGGGCAGGGGTCCGTGGGGGCTCCTGAGTGGGTGTTCTTCATGGTCACGGTGGTGTGTTCGATGGTGGCGGGACTCCAGGTGGTGATGATCGGCTCTGTCGGTGGTGGTGGAGCGTGGGGTGGTGTCCGGTGTCTGTTCGCTGAAGTTGTCGTAGAGGGCCTTGATTTTCAGATGGAAGTAGGAGCTGAGCTTGTTGCAGAGTTCCTGGGACGGTGTGATGTCCGTGGCTTCGCTAGGGGGTTTGGTGAATTGCTGTATGACGTTGAAGAGTTCTTTAGCGTTGGTTGCGTTGGTGTGGATCTTGTTCCTGATGAAAGTCCGCTTGGTGTCTCTTAACCGCTGGTGGTATTCCTTCAGGGCGTTCCGGTAGCTGTTCAGGTCTTCCGTGGTTTTCCGGTTTCGCCAGTTTTTCTCTAGGCGTCTGCAGGAGCTCCTGGCTTCTTGGAGATCGGTGGTGAACCAAGTTGCTTTCAGGGGGCGTTGTTTGCCAGGGTGGCAGAGGGGTGCGAGCTTGTCGGTGTAACTGGCGATCCAGCGGTGCAGTTCTTGGGCTGCGGCGTTGGCGTCGGTCGTGGCGCATGGTGGGTCTAGGAGGAGGGTGGTGTTGAAGTGCTCCTCTGTGATCTTGCTCCAGTTCCTTCGAGGCGGGCGTGGGGGGGGTTTGGGTCCGGTGGATGTGTTGAAGGTGAAGTGTATGCAGTGGTGGTCCATCCAGGGGGGCTGCGTGGTATGGCTGAAATGGATGTTAGTCCCTCCTGCGAAGATGGGGTCGAGGGTGTGTCCAGCTCTGTGCGTGGTGGTGGTGACGAGCTGCTTCAGTCCGAGGTTGGAGAGGTTGTCGAGGAGGGTGATGGAGTCGGGGTCGCTGCGGTTGTCGAGGTGGAAATTGAGGTCTCCGAGTAGAATGTAGTCCGTGGAAGCGATGGCGTGGGGTGCGACGAGGTCGGCAATGGTGGTTACGGATTGTGTGCGTGGTCCGGGGGGTCTTTAGGTGAGGGTGCCCCATAGCGTGGTCCTGGGGTTGGTCTGGATCTGGAAGTGGAGGTGTTCTGTGTTGGAGTGGGGGTCGCTTGTGTTGGAGGTGGAGAGTCGAAGGGAGGTCTTGTGTGCGATGGCGAGTCCTCCTCCTGGGCGGTGGAGGAGGTCCATTCTCTGGATCTTGTATCCATCGGGGATGGCGGTGGCGATGTCGGGCCGGAGGTGGCGTTCGTCCAGGTTTCGGTGAGGAAGGCGACGTCGGGCGAGAGGGTGTCGAGCAGGTCCCAGATCTCTATGGCGTGTCTGTGTAGGGAGCGTACGTTGAGGAGGATGCATGTCAGGGCTCCGGTGGTGCGGGCGTCCGGCGAGGTCTTGGCGGTCTTGGAGGCGCAGTCGATGGTGAGGGATCGTCGGCAGTGTCTGCAGGAGAACTGTCCTTGGGTGTTGTTCGATGTGGCTCTTTGGCAGCTGTTGAGTCTTCCGGGGTTCAGTGCGTGGAGGGCGGCGGAGATGTATCGGCGGGGTTCATTCAAGATCTTTCTTTCTAATGCACATGAAATACCAGCTCAGTTACTGTATGTAGTAGTTTGGAAATCACATTGTGAAAGTAAATTGTAATTCGGTAATATATCTGAAGAACTAATTTTCTAATAACATGGCACTGAACACACATAGTAGTGAATGAAAACCTGCAGATTTTTAGTTGGTGGCACAGTTCAAAATGGTCTCTTCTTTGGACTTCACAGCATGCAGCAGCCCAGCAAGTGTTTATCATCACACCACATCTAATCCATAGATTGTCACCGTAGTCTGCATCATTCCTCCAAGACCCAAACGTATTAACAGCAGCATTAGTTTTTAATGAAGGCGCAAACTACAGCAATAGTACCACTAGCCCCTAATGTACCACCATGTGTGGTAGAGACTGTGGGGATTATTTAGAGTTTGATGGTAAGAGTACTCCGCCCCAACAGCGATGGAGCACTGTCTCTGCCAAAAAGAAGGTCTGCATGCCTGATTTATAGTCATATGGACCTTAAGTATGTCAGCAATGGAGCCCACTCTGACTCCTTTGCTGACACACTCCTCCGAGAAGTAAGGGCTGTCAGAGGTTTGGCCATTCGTCTGCCTGATTTAGAGTGGGCAGTTGGATGGACTGTTTTTACTATCCCTTACCACCATGGATGTCAATTGAGGCCGCCAGGGGTCACAGCTGCGACCCCTGGCTTGCCTTTTGCAACCCCTGGCCCTGCTCTTGTGACTCCTGGCACACTAGGTTTCACCAAGAACAAAAAGCAAACGTGGCTCTCCAAGAGCTGCATTTACATTCTGCAGTTACTATGCCTTCACCCTGCTTCAGCTGTATAGCAGCAAGTTATAAGCTAATGAGTGAATTACGATTGGAAAATGGGTAGAACCTGTCACCCAAGCACTCAGCAGCCATCTATTGGCTACTGATAGTCTAGGGGGATAGTTGGGGAGGTGTTCATTTCCTTCCCTCTATAGCTCACAAATAACTGTAGAAGAAGGAAAAGTCTGCAAATGGCAGGTATCTCCCATCTATGATCCACTGAGCACACCAATATTAAATGGTTAACCATTTTGGCACTGAATCGATAGGGGAGGTGTGCACACACCTATGGGTGAGTGTATTTTTGGGGGCTACTGAGTGCAGGAGACCAAGCTGTATTAATCCAGGGGCATCACAAGAAGAGGACAGCTTTTGCTTAATGCAGACATTGCTAATTTCCCTGGGCCCCACACCACATATAGTTGTAGTGCAAGAAAGACTAAAACCCTAGTATCAATTGTGAAAAAAGTGAACCTTCTCAGGGCCCCAACTCCGAGGCAGATTAGGAAGACATTGCCTTCCTATGGAGTTGCATCATTATCACTGGGGAATCTTAGTTGCGTTGCGTGCTGCAGTATATAATGTTAGGAGGATTTTTTCAGCATTCTCCAGACACTCCATACATTTTGCACATGCACTTCACAGACATCCCTCAATCCAACCATTCTAGGAAAGGCTTTTGCGTTCATGCCTGATACCCTTAGGACATAGAGCTTGGAAAGGCTGTCTGGTGGTGGTGGTGGTGGTGGCGGCGGTGGTGGTACAGCAAGCATATGGGTATACTAAACCTAGAGCTGCCCTGGGTTTCCATCCCAAGATTGCTTAGTTAAACAATACAAATATTTCAAAACTTGTAGAGTCACGGTGAGATGCATTTTCATTTTAACAGGGCCATGAAACTTCAAAATCTGTGGTATGCAGGTATTGGGAAATATACGGGTTAAGAATAGTATATCCAGAGATTTTAAAGAACCTAGGGCCATATGTACATAATTTAAGGATTATGATTTCCTAATTGTGATTCTTACCAGATCCCAATTAGGAAATTGCAATTCCTACTGTACAGAAACGAACAACTTGTAATTAGTGATTCCTAATGGGTCGCAAATCGACCTACTTCATGAATATTAATGAGGTAAGTTTCAGTTTGCGACCCATTAGGAATTGCAGCCATCTCAGGAATGGTGGCCTTCTGGGCATGTGCGTCAATTCACCAAAATGCCTGGGGTAGCGGAAGTGACATCGCACGTCATTTGATCTTTACTATGACTTTCATACACATGCTTACACATACTAACACATTCACACACTCTCATGCACATAAACACACTCTAACCCTCAAGCATGCATACCACAAACATTTAACAGAATTTTTTACTTACCTGAGCTTCCAGAGAGGGTCACATGCAAGCTAAGGTACTCAATTTTTATTACACTAATAGTGAATAATATTATTCACTATTCGTATAACAGAAAAATTGACAGAAACCAGGCAAGTGGAGCTCCAACCAGCGTCCATTAGGAAGAGCAGCCCCTGTGTTCCAGGCACTGATATTGCCACCTCTGAGGCCTGGGGTCGCAAAAGCAGTGCCAGGGGTAACAAGGGGCAAGCCAGGGGTCGCAGCTGCCACCCCTGGCAATACTTATGCCTCACAGATATGGCTGTTGGGATGTTAAAGGAGAGGTGTAAAATTAAAAGAAATGCAATCTGCATTGAAATATCTGCCATTGGACTGAGAATTATCACCTGTTTGATTGAAGTGCATTGATTTTCTACTGAAATAATGTATGCCTTTAAGATGCCAGGTCCTTCCCTTAGTGAAGAAAAAAAGCTACTTAATACAGTTGTATTGTAATTCTGCTCATTTTCACTAATGCCTAGTACCAAATTTTCATAAAAAATATAAAAATTAATTGGGGAAAATGCCCAACCCTGTTGTGCAGTTGTCTTTATGCCATATACTAAAGTTCCAGGCCGTATTTTTTTCATAATGTAGCATTTTCCACATTTTTTCCATAACTTCCTTAGGGAGAACCAATAAACTTTTGTAAAGTGATTTTAAAATCCTATCTTGTTTTCGTCAGCAGCGTTACAAGAACACTCATTTTCAGTACCATTGGTCACAACCTTTAGCAGAAATTCATTGGAAACAACACCCAAAAACCACATACGCCTGCTTTCAAGCCTTATCTCTTTTCCATAAAGGTCACAGGAACAATATGACATAAAAATATGACTAATTTTCCCAGGATTTCTGGGAATTACGTTTGTCTCCAAATGTTTATCTGTTTAAACCACTGTGATGGCTCGTTGTGCTTAGGAGTGTACCATTTTCACTATATCTTTCCTGAATTCTCGGAATCAAAAGCAGTACGGGGTCCAACGTGTAGTGTTTAACCCGGGCCCCACAAATGGTTCTAACAGGCCCGTAACATTGTAACCTGGGCTGTAGCTGTTGGCCAGCTGAATATTTTTGACTTTGCTCTGTCCTTTCTTTAAAATCAGACAGTGAGTGGTAACGCAAGTATTAAGTTTTGACTAGGTACGAGGAGAGGGGTGGCTGCGGCTATGTATGTATTCTGCAGCAGCTCTCACACTTTGTAGTAAACACTCAGGGGTATATTCACAAGAACGTGCGCTAAACATCGCCAAAAAAGGTTAACGCAACTTTACACATCGCAGGAAAATAACCCCATATTAACGTGGAATTCACAACACGGCGGTGCCATGCGATAGTTTCCCAAAAACGCGGACAATGTCCGCAATACAACCACCGTGACGGCGATAAAAACACAAACCCCAACGCAAAAAAACATGCGATGGCCCAAACCGCGATGAGGAAATCAGCGATAAGCAGCGCCAGGCCTGCAATACACACACGGCAAGCGGGAAAATCACTACAAAAGTAGAAAAAACCCACAAACACAAAATAACCAACACCGAACCACCATGGAGGCAGCCGGAGCAGGTGCAGAGGACGAGCGGAACCCCACAAGCACCCCGGACGACCAGCCTGGGACCTCGGGGACAGGGAAGGGCAAGGACAAGAAGAAGAGGAAGACGCAGTTCGGTCCGCAGGAGAATAGGATCCTGGTCACGGAGGTGATGGAACACCATCAAGAACTGTTTGTCACCTCCAATGTGTCATTGGGCACCAAAAATGGAATATGGCGGTCCATCGTGGACAAGGTGAATGCCGTCGGAGAGCACAAGAGGCCAATGGACGAGTTCAAGAGGCGATGAATTGACATCAAGCGCAAAACCAAGGAGAAACTCGCAGGCAACCAGAAGGCAGCAATGCAGACTGGAGGTGGGAGTCCAGCGCCACAGCTGGAGCTGGATGACATGGAGGAGCTGGTGTCGACAGTCATCAGTGTGGAGACCGTGGCAGGAGTTGGGGGAGCGGACACTGCTCGACATGACACAACACAACAGCAACAGGGTGAGTAACCACCAGGTACTGGGGGATGGGGGAGATGGCCACAATGGCACACATGCACAATCAAGCAGAGCACAGTGCACACCCACAATGACTCTGGATCATGGCCCTGATCTACAGACTGTCACAATGTACATTGCCATGCTGTCTGAATGTGAACATGTACCATGCGGCTACATACATGTGGACACATTGTAACACAGCATCTCCCCTTCACATTGCAGAGGCACCATCAACACCTCCTGCAGAGCAGTCCCAGCCACTCTTCACTGATGACGAGGAGGACACCCCCAGCATCGACACCCAATCCCTCCAAGACATCATTGACATCATCCGCAACTCACCTCCAGGATCAGGGCAGCCCAGTTGCATCGAGGAGACCCCACCCACTCCACAAACCACCCAGCAGGAGGCACCCACAACCCCAGCTGTCTCCCAGGACCCCCACGAACAACACATGGCCTTCCAACGCCGTGTGTTGGAGGGCCAGAGGGAGATGGCTGAGCAGGTGCGGGTGGGGTTCGACCTCATGGCTACCAAACTTGACGCCATCCATGGGTGTCTAAGTCCCATCAGGG
Organism: Calotriton arnoldi; assembly: GCA_963921515.1. NCBI lineage: Eukaryota > Metazoa > Chordata > Amphibia > Caudata > Salamandridae > Calotriton > Calotriton arnoldi. The sequence goes on along the minus strand of CAWUFW010009757.1, from coordinate 339,306 downwards.
ACCACCTCCAGTCCCTAACGGACACCCACAGGCCGCTCCATGGTCTCCAACGAGCCCTGGCTGACATCACTGGAGTCATGACTCGGAGACAAGAACACCTGTCCGCTCAGAGTGGCCCCAGCGATCTCAGCCGTGAGCTGGCACACATGCGGAGGCTCATGGAGGACATGGTGCGGATGGAGGCGGAAAGGATGGCAGCCACCGCTGCACATCAGCAAAATGTAGCTGGGATCTACCATGCCCTGCAGATCCTCATCATGGCATTGCTGCCACAAGGCGTGGCGCAGATGAATGCTGCTGCTCCTACACCATCCACATCTCCGCCCCCTGGTGTGTCAGTGCCTCACAGTGCGGCCGACAATCCACCTCCGGCCACTGATGTGTCAGTGGCACACAGTGCTGCAGCCGGAACTGCACCACCCACAGGTGAGGCAGAGCACACATCCGAGTACGAGGACGTGGATGGGTTTGAGATCAGAAGGAGGCACTAGCATTCATTTCCGCCACCTGGCCTGTTGCTGCTTGGTGCCGCACATGGCCCCATGACCTTCCACTGACCCCCGATACACTCTGCTGCACTCACCTTGGACCACGACATGGACTGCCATATCCTGTTTGGTGACCAATGACACGGCGACCAGACTGCGGACTGTACTCTTCCTCTTCCGCTGTACTTGTCATTCCCCGATGGACTCTGGCTGGCCCTCCACGGGCCAATATTGTGAAGTGGGGTTGGCATGGCCCTGTACTGCTCCAGCTGCAAAACTCCACTGGATGTGCATTAAACATTCAGAAACGCACTGCTGTGTCATGTCTTTCATCATTCATGTATGAATGTGTGGATGAATGTAGGGTCAGTGATTCCCCCTAACGTCAATGATGCTCATCTAGTGGGATTCCAGTCACAGTGTGCTACATTGCCGATTGCGTTCCGGGTGCCGTAGACACTACAACAGGGACACACGCATTAGTCACTTCCTTGTCCGGACATGGACCGAACCACGCCCAGAGCCCCCGAGTCATTGTTGCAAGACCTGCGCTGGTCCGGCGTATGCCAGGCCAGACCACTCCACTTACGCTCCGAGGGGGGGGCCACATGTCGCAGGTTTACACGCTAGTGGTCTGCAGGTCACTGGTCTAGTTGTCAGCATGTCACTGCCACTCTCTGAGGGCAGGTTTGCACACACATTCCACACCCATCCGGCACAGGTGTGACAGGCCATGTGACCCCGCGAATATAAGGGGCCGACCACGTCACATTCCCCACTGTCGGAGGTGACTGGATGACGGACGTTCCACGATTCTCAATCATAAAGGGCCCATGAGTTGTTGCGCACAAGGTTAGTGGCACCCGAAGCCATGCAGCCGTCACGGGCCTACGACCACGTGGTGCTGACTGGGGTTGCACAGGGTTAGTGGCACCTGAAGCCATGCGGCCGTCACGGGCCGACCACCACGTGGCACTGACTGGGGTTGCACAGGGTTAGTGGCACCCGAAGCCATGCGGCCGTCACAGGCCTACCACCACGTGGCGCTGACTGGGGTTGCACAGGGTTAGTGGCACCCGAAGCCATGCGGCCGTCACGGGCTTACCACCATGTGGCGCTGACTGGGGATGCACAGGGTTAGTGGCACCCAAAGCCATGCGGCCGTCACGGGCCTACCACCACGTGGTGCTGACTGGGGTTGCACAGGGTTAGGCGCACCGAAATTGCTGAGCGGGTGTGCAGCCTGCGATGATGACGTGTGCACTGATGTGCTCTCTGCCATTGATGCCTCAGGACTCAGCGTCATGTGTGGGACCTGCTGGGTCGCGGTGCGGGTCCGCATGATGTGGAGCATGCCATGGTCGCGGGGCCGGGGCCTGGAGCTTGCACGGGCACGTGGTGTGCCCACTGGGGGACACACCGTTGGCGGCAGGTGAGCAGTGGGGCCTGGGTGCGCAAGGGCGGACAGCCAGCGCTGGCTGGTGGAAGGGGCTACGGTGCGGCTGCATGTGTGCGCAGGGGCGGACAGGCATTGTTGCCATGTGCAGTGAGATGGACTCTGCCATGATTGACTCTGGCCTCGATTACAGATTGCAGACCTGGTGGCTTGCAGTGTATGCCGGCACGTGGTTGGAAACACACCGGTGGCAGCAGGTGTGCAGTGGTGCCTGGGTGCGCGGGGGCGGCAGTGTCCCTCCCTCTCTCTCTCTCTCTCTCTCCTTCCATTCTCTCTCTCTCTCTCTCTCTCTCCCTTCCTTTCCTTCTCTCTCTCTCTGCCTTCCTTTCCTTCTCTCTCTCTCTCTCTATCCCTCTCTTCCTTTCTCTCTCTCCTTCTCCCTCTCCCTTTCTTTCTTTCTCTCTTTTTCTCTCTCTGCCTTTCTTTCCTTCTCTCTTTCTCTGTGTCTCGCTCCTTTGATGTGCGCATGACACACGTTCTGATTTTGTGCTTTATTTTCCAGGCTGTGACATCACGATTGTCCCGGACGGACCACACAGGAGTCATCCGCATTGGTGTTTTGTGTAGTATTTCAATAAAGTTTTTGGTTGTTACTTCAATGATGAGTGACTGTTTCTCGTTCTTCTGACCACACATGTGTGTTTCTTGTTGTGATTGTGCGACATCATGTGCTTTTTGTGGCTCTTGTGTCGTGCACGGTATGTGTTTGTCCGGGGTGGAGGGGTCCAGGGGGGGGGGGGCCTGGGAGTGGTGGCGGTGGGTGTTGTGGCCCTCTTGGGTCTCCGAGCTGCATGATCATTGTCTCCATGGCATCTGTGGGTCTTCAGATGTGGCTCTGGGCTGGGCTCCCTTTCATACTGCAGGTAGTCGTCCTGCTTAACACCAGCAGAAGGCAGGTGTTAAATCCCTGCTGCTACCGCGGCTTATCGCCTGTTTTTGGTTCGCATCGCAGATCTGGCAGTTCGTTGTGAAAGTGGTGTAGTGGTGTTTTCGTGAGTTTTTGCACGGGAACGCCTACTCTGCATCTCATTAGGGTTAGGTGGTGGTGTCACCCGTGGAGATACATTTTGCGGCAGTTATCGCGGGAATACTGGCGATGTCTGCAGTTTGCACCCGCTTGTGAATGGGGCGATAAATCTATCTCCACTTTTGATGCGCTAAAGTGCCGATAACTCAGCGATAAGTCCTTGTGAATATGCCCCTCAGAGCGGGGGGCAGGAGTTATGTAGCATATCCATGGACGACAACCGCAGTGAGCCTCTCTCTGTCGACATGTTACCTGCCGCTTGTGTGATCAGGGTCATACTGTAAAATGATCATCTTGAATGATTCGTTAAGGCACTGGCTGGTGCCGGTTGTACATACATGCCATGTACATACATGCCATGTCGTCAAAGGCTGAGCTGGCTGTGTGTGAAGTAGGCGCATTGCAACAGCAGAGATACATTGATGGTAATCAGATTTATTTGTGCCGTTCCACAGAAGTCATTTTTGCAAAGACTGGTTTGGAAGTTCTTAGAAGATATCAAACTGTTTTGACCATATATCATCATAGCCTGACACGCAAAACTTTTAAACATGTGAACTATCCAAGAACCTTTCAAAAGACTATACAAGCAGAGCGATCATTATACAGGGCTCTTTTATTTGTGCTTATTATGCAGCTATTTGAAGTCAGGGCAAGAAAAAGCTTCCAACTTCAAGTTACAAAGACTTGCAGAGGCTACATACGAATAAAAGCTGCTATGCTTTTTTTTAATCTGAAACATACATACTAAATAATTTAAAAGGGAATGAGGTACTTTGCGGCTATTATTTCTAGCCATTTGGATTGATAGCTGAAACGTTTGACATGAATTATTTTGTACTGCAAGAGGGAGCCAAGACAGTCCTGCTCAAAAGGGTAGCCATAGTTTTGGTCCCAGCAGGAGTGGTTGCTATTATTGCTACTAATTCTGTATCTGCATTGTGTGTTGAGGAAAGCTTGTACTACAGCTGCCATTGCAATGCCTTGTTTGGGGCTATGAAAGAAGCGCACGCCGCTGCAACCTTCTTACTGACATCTGCCTGTGGGACCCTTCCAATTGTATTTGTGTTTGGACATTTGGAGCTGTGTCTGGTATTTGAGGCTATTAGGTGTAGCATATCATATGTTAGCTACCTCTGTACATTGATTGCTGCATCTCTGACATATCATGGTAGCAGCCTAAGTACCATTGGCCCGATTCACAAAGTAATCTGAGACAAAATCCTAACTTTTGGTATTCACAAAGGGCATTTAGGAGTAGTAAAGTTAGGATTTTGTCTCAGTTAAACTTAAGTTTTGCTTAAGGTAGACTTAAGACCAAAACTTAAGTTTAACTGAGACAAAATCCTAACTTTACTACTCCTAAATGCCCTTTGTGAGTACTGAAAGTCGTAAAGTTAGGATTTTGTCTCAGATTACTTTTGTGAATCGGGCCCCATATGCCTGGTGACAGAAATAGACATAGTTGGCTTAGCAACTGCTTTGTTGTGTTATTAATATTGAACTTATTGTTTAATTTTGCACTCGTTTTAGTTTTTCCTCAGGGGCAGCTCCTCTAAAGTGGGCGCTGGCGTTCCGCCCCCTGTATTTTTCCACCAGATTGCTTTTTAATTTCTTCAGCAACTATTAAAAAAAACAAAGGAAGACTGAGGGCAGCGCTTTGAAAGCACTCACCCCAGTCGCACTCTCCTCCTGTTGTGGACCTTATTAGATGCTGCATCTATCAGCAGGCTATCCAGCCTGCCATTAATCATGATTTGCCAGGCGTAAAATGCTCACAGCCCTGAGGCCTGTGAGGTCATCAGCTCGGCAAAATCATTGACCCCAAGTCTAAACTCCACCCCCTGACGACGTGGGTGGAAAGTTAGCCCCCGGGCGCTTCAGGCTGCAGCCCTGTAGCACCATGGACTACACATCTATCAGGGACTGGAGCCAAGCCACCCTTTCACTACTCGTGGGTGGGTCGAGTGGCAAGTCTCACTGACCCTACCTCGTCCTGTGACGAGTAGTGACAGGGTGGAATTAAAGGCTGCAGGCATGGGCGTTGGAAGTGTGAGGGTTGTGGGGGATGTATCCAGATTTTGTAGTGGGGGGGCAAGGGTGGGGGGAAGAGGGGACAAAATAATTTCCCCTCTCTCTTCTGTCAGTCGCAGGGCCATTGGCACATCCTACAATGACCCTGCACTTGACTTGAGACCTCCCCTTTTGTTGTGCTGCAAACCTCCAGGAATTTCTCACCTCACCCTCGCCGCCACGGCTGCCTCCAGTCTGCACTTCCAGGACAAAGGAAGAGAGGTAGTTTGTTGATTGCTGTCTACATCCTGCCCCTCTTAAGCACCCTCTCTACCTTATTTGATTGTTTACCACTGCGCAATTCAGCCACTCAAAGGCTAATGTTTTGTTGAAATGTTTATTTTGAGCAGTTGAAACTCGCCCGGTACATATAGACAATTAGTATCAGACATAGTCTAAGCACACATCTTGCTTTACGTTGTGTGTCAGATGTATTTACACAAATAACAATTTAAATACCACTATTTTGTCTTCTTTCTTTTATAGGCTACTCAACCCAATACAGGGTGTCGGAGCATTTTACATCACAAGCACACATTATAAATTGACAATAAATCATATGTGTGTAATCAGTTTACAAGATGTGCTGCATAAGATAGTGAGGGTTACAAGGTGTAGGAGTCACATGTCCTTTCCTTCATAGTTCACTGTGCTATCTTAGAAGGATTACAATTTATGAACTGCAAGTAACTAAAGGATCTGTGTTAAAAGCAATAACCCACTAACCCAGCTACATAAAATAAAATCCGTCATCTGTGTGTCACATGATGTGCTTTGTGGGAAACATATTAACCCTCTATGCTACTTTGATTCAAAACCGGGACTAGACAAAACACCTGTCTCTCCAGCAAGTGCATTAATCTCCAGAGTTATCTTACCATTATTATTATTTCCTGAGATTTACTGCGGAAATAAAGATTTATGCAGCAGGTGCCTTAACCCCATAAGATATTTTAAATGCAGACTTTGCAACCAATTAAGCATAACAGATACACTGGCATGTTTCTTCTTGCTGCCAATTTCTTTGTGGCAGAGTTTTTAAAAATAAATGCATAAGTGGAGGCCTAGATCTTGCGCTAGGGTTGCATCACTTTTTTTGTACAACTGCGACAGAAAATCTAATTTGTTAAATATTGTAATGCACTCAAATGTTCTCATAATAGACCTGCTTAACATATGTGAGGTCATTTTTTTGTGATATCACTTCCTGTGACGTCATTGGCTGTGATGTCACGTGTGATGCCACGCGCTGTGATGTCACTTACATACTGCCTAACTTGGTTAGTGCCCCAATTCTTTTTTTAGGGCTTGTGCCCTGGTAGGAGAAGTATAATGGAGAACTGGTTTTGGTGGTTTTGTAGGTTAGATAAACAACAAAAGAGTGCAACCAAAAAAGGAAAGAAACGGCAAAAGAAATCACTCTTATTTATTAAAAGAACCCTCACTCACCAACCTAGTTGGTGACATGCTTCATCATTGGGTTCCCACCAGAGAGGCCGAGTGCCTCCCTGGTGTGCTACGACGCCGGATTACAGCGGAGCAGGTATTTTTGTGATGCAAGTGTGAATGAGTGAAAAGTGATTTAAAAAGTACTTAGTTCATCCGTAAACAAACTTTATTCGTGGAGAACCTAGCACTACTTAAAAGCAGTGTGATGGATGTTACAGACACTGGCTAAATTGACCAGGTGCATCCATAGTATGGAAAAGAAAAGGGTGTGGTGAACATGTTTCTGCCTCCATTCGCTTTTTGCGAGGCTTTCGTCAGGACCAAACAACCACGGCGGTATGCGCTCGCTAAGGCGCACCCTAACCTGTGGTGTAGAAAGAACCGGTATGACTTACGGTTTACGTAGTGCCTTCAGCATTAATGAAAGCCATGTATATCTGTAAAAAGAAGAAAAAATACAGAGAGACAGCACAAGTCACATAACCATACATATGTTGGGGTTAGCGTACTTGGATAGTCCCAAAGTGACCATGCTCATGCCGTTTGTATGGTGCTCTTTCTAGTACCACTATAAGCTATACCCTGGTAGGCTGCAGCGTCTAGCTGTGCTCGTAATGTATAAATATATATACTTAAAGCCATGGTATATAGTGAGTTTTACATGCCATTAGTTCCTACATGGTTATTATGGTCAAAGATGAGCGCGTATTATTCTAATGTGCTGACTCGGACTGTGCCGATCGTTAAAAATAAAATAGAGGACATGACTGAACTTTTAAAATCACAGGGTACATGCGAACATACAGCTCGTTGTATCCATAGTTTAGGCAGACTAAAAATGTGGAAAAGAACCAGGCTTACGTTAAATATCCGGTGACCTTACGCCATGGGTCCTGGTGGGGGGCGTTGGCTTGTAGTCACACACTGTACAGGTTAAATCAAGTAGAAAGCGTTAGTCATTAAGTATTACCTTCAGCGGCCTGATGCGTGTGGAAAGTCGATACTCACTATGCCAAAGCTCAGTGCCCGTATGAGACCTGCATACTCCCTTCCTGAGGACCCCGCGGATATCTCCACGCCGGGTCCGGGAGTTTTTTTAAAAAGCAGCTGCGCGTACGGGAACGCATTGGGAGGCTTGTGACGTGTACGTGGTGACTTGAGGAAGTCCCAGCATGCGTCTGCGTCAGTAATGTTTTGTAGATTAGCCATCAAATTTATATGTTATCCTTGCCTTATGAAGAGGCCAGTGTAACTTGACAGGAATTAGAGTAATGTGATCGAATTTCAGAGATACAGACATACGTCTAGTTTGGCATGTAGGACAGTTTTCAGTGGCAAGAGGCAGACTTGTGAGACACCTACAACGATGGCGTGGCCGAAGTACAGTCATGACAGTATTTTTAGTAAAAAAGAGACAAGAATGGCTTAATCTTTTCAGGACCCAGAGGTAGTAGTTTGCCACTTTAAAGATTTTGTTTATACGGAGGAGTCAAAAGTGATGATGAGCGATGAAACAGTGGGTGAGATTGATGCAAAGTCAGCAATGTCTATGAGTTTATTGGCTTTTTAGCATTTCATGGTCCACAAATAAAATCCTGGCTGGCATGCTGATCTATTGCCCACCCCCCGGCATGCAGGGAGTTTCTGTCTTCCCTCTTCCCTGAACGAGTTCCTTTCAAAGTATATGTTGAAATACTTGAATTTCACGGTTCTAGCAGACTTTAATATACATGTGGACCCATCTTCTGACAGGCGTGGTCAACTTCTTTTGGAGCATGTGTCATCTTGGGATATGATAATGATTGTGTTATCGCGGTGCACTCTTTTCTACTTATTTTATCCCTTTATTCTTTATTTTTTGTTGATAAGTTTTTTCTGTGTGCTACTCCATCAATAGCGCTGGGTCTGTCAGCGCTGTAGTTGTACAAAATCCAAGATGCCAGGTTTGGAAAACCAATTCCTTGCTGATGGGTGCACTTAGCTTTGAAACTTATAGTTTCTCTTCCAATTCTGAGATTCTCTTCCAAATTTATCAAAGTTTCAAATGTAGACACATTACATGTGTTTTAAATCTTGAGTTTATTGTATCTTTTTGTACTTTCTTTTTCGTTGCTTATTTCAATAGTACAAATTGTGTTAATGGGAAGCATTCCCTCTACAAACCCAATGCATTTCGGGTCGGAGATGACCCTTCATCAGGGGTTTCTGAAAATGAAATAAAACAAGTTGCCAGTTCAGTCCTATTCACTGTCTTAAATAAAACAATAATCTTCATTGAAGATCGTAACTGAGACAATCATAAATCAACAATACAGGCCAGGTTTCTCTCTGCGTGCCGAAAAACGAAAACCCTCATTCCATTACACGTTAAAAACACCATTCTCACTAATCATGCCATAACGTGACAAGCTTCAAACAAAGAAAAAAAGAGTGCTCAATTTATATAAACAAACCGCTCTAGCTGAAAGAATTACACAGTGTCTCTAGATAGATTAGAAACTGAAAAAACCCTTTACTTAAAGCACCCATGAATGCGTGAACTAAAACATACTCGATTTTTAAACAAACCATTCGTGCTCAACAAGGTTACGTTGTATCTCGACCAATAATCAAACTAAAGTAATGGTTGATCGCGCAATAACTACACTCCACGCTGTTACTTGAAGCGTAAAAGGCCATTTTATTAGGACAAGGTTGCAATCATTTAGACTTTATTAACAGTACATAAATGCAAGAAATATACTTTCCCATCCCATACCCACACATTCTCCATTCAGCCTTCTCAAAACCATCTCACCTGTTTGATTCTTCCCCATTCACTCGGTAACCTCCTTCCTTTCCCCATTCTCACCTTCACTTGCCCTCCAAGCATCCTCTGTTGACTTTGCCTTCATTGCCTCCCGCGCCCCGCTATCAGTCACCTGTGTACTGTTCTCCCCCCCGAAGGGGTGGATCCGCCCGTATGTGACTCACCACCCCTCCAAAGTACTGTAACGTCTCTGCTCCGTAACCTGCCCTAAACTGGCACTCTCAGACCCAAAAAACCACCCCTAGTCCTTTGCTTAAGACCTGTAGGGTGGGTGGGTGGACAAACTTTTCTACCTCCCCCCGGTGGTGCTCAGGTGTCAGGAAGAGGCCGGATCTTCCCCTCCTGACACCTTATATGCCCTCCCAGCTCCCGCCCCTTCCTTTAACCCCTCTAATCCCACCCCCACCTTGTCCTTCCGGCCATTACGTGAATACCCCAGGGGAAGACTGGTCTGCGACCTTCACTTCCCCCGGGGGCCGCAAAGAGCCCTCTGCTGAAAATACCTGTGAACTCGTGACATGCATTCTGCTAAAATAGAAAAGGCCTCAGGAAGGTTACATAAGCACTATTCAAGTCGCCTGCTCACCCGTTGTAGTGAAATGCTCTGTATTTTCGTGACTTGACTTTTCATTTTTTGTTCTAATATTGCTTTTATGTTCGGTAATCCAAATTTTTACTTTCCTTCCAGTCTTGCCTATGTATAATTTACCACATGGGCATTTCAATGCATATACCACGTTGGTTGTGTCGCACGTACTGGAGTGTTGTAACATTATCATTGTCCCTTTCGTGGGATGTGCAAACTGATTCCCAGTCATTACATTATTGCAGTGTGTGCAGTTCGCACATTTTTGCATGCCTTTCCACTTGGTGCTGATATTTTTCTTTCTACTTGATAGCAGTTCCTTGACATTTTTTGAACGCTGAAATGCAAAGGTGGGTATACTGTTGAATAATTGCTGCAAGCCTGGTTCCGTTTGAATTATGGTCCAATGTTTTTTGATTATTGCTTTGATTTGGTTCGCTTTAGTGGAGTGTTTCAAGATGCATACAATTGGTTTCTCTTTAATCTCATCTCTTTGCCTTAGCAACTCTTGTCTGTCACGAGCAGTTACTTGTTTAATGGATTCCTCTAGGATGTTGTTGGGATAGCCTCGTTGCTGAAATCTCATGGCGTATTGATTGATTGAGTTAATTGCATCATTTGGGTCTGAAATAATTCTCTTTAATCTTATGAACTGAGACAACGGTAAATGACGTTTAAGTGACTCCTGATGGAAACGTTTGTAATGTAAACAGTTATTTCGATCTGTCTGTTTGGTGTATACATTTGTTTTAATCTCTCCTTCATCAATTTGCACCAAAACATCTAGAAATGCAATCTTTCTCTTTTCGATTTGATGTGTGAATTTAATGTGTTCATGACACTAATTTAACTCCATAATGTTGTCTTGTAATTGTTGGATTTCTCCTTTCCAAATGATTAAAATATCATCTATGTATCTTTTAAAAATCACAAGGTGTTCTCTCCATGCTTTCTTCAACAAAATATACTCACTTTCAAAGTTAGACATGAAGATATTTGCATACGAAGGGGCTCATGCGAACCCCATTGGAGTCCCATTACATTGTGAGAAAAAAATTCTCCTTCCATTGGAAGTGGCTATGAAATAATGCAAAATGAAGTAACTCCAATATAAAAATCTTGTTTGCTCCTATTAATTCATTTTTTAGGCGAGCCCATTCGATTGCTTCTATTCCTTCATTGTGCGGGATGGAGGTGTATAAAGCAGTCACCTCCACAGTACATAACCACCATGATTCAATTCCTTCTTTTCCCAATGTTGTTAACATGTTTAAAAATCCAGTAGTGTCTTTGATGTATGTTTCACATTGTTGTACAATCGGCTGTAGGAAAAAATCCAGGTATTGACCTATAGGTTCAGATATGGATCCAAAAGCGGATACTATTGGTCTAAATGGCGGATTCATAAAATTTTTATGCACCTTTGGCAACATATAAAATTTTGGTCTGCGTGGATATTCTGTGTACAAAAATGTATACGTTTATCTGTAATCCATTCCATTTTCAATGCATTATCTAGAATTTGTTTTAGAACCTTTTGGAATTCTTTAGTTGGATCTTGTTCCAGCCGCAAGTAAATGTTGGTATCTTGCACGTGTGCATTCACATTAGACTCATAAAATTCAGTATTCATTACTACTAATGCTCCACCTTTGTCTGCTTTTTGGAACGTTAAATGGCTGTTATTGGCCAAATTCGATAAAGTACTCCATTCTTTTTTTAGAAAAGTTTTGATTCTTCGTATCTTTGAAATTAATGCTGTTCACATCCATTTTGATGAGGCGTTCAAACGCGTCTATAGATTTATGTGAGATCAGGGAGCAAAAAGTACTTTTTGCCTTGAATTCCTTGTACTCTATTTCCTTTTGCGGGTGAGTTGATGGTTGACAAGTACTGAAAAAATATTTAAGTCTTAGAGATCTCAAGAATTTAAAAATTGAAATTTCTGTTTCCGCTGCATTGCTGTGATTTGATGGTACAAAAGAAGTTCCTTTGTTAAGCAGAGTTTTCTGAGCTGTAGTCAAAATAATGTCAGAACTATTGATTACTAGGTCGTTTTTGTCTTGCTCCTCAAGGTTCTCTTCTCTGTTTCTGCGTCGGTCTCTTTGTTCGCTGCCAGGCTGATGGACAAAAAAGTCGCCTTTGATGATTTAGGGCCTCCCGTACTTGTCGATGGTTGAACAGATGCTCCTGTAGTATTGAGTAATGGTGGTCTATTTTGAGCTACATCTGAATCTGAAACCACACTCTCTTGTGATGAACCTACATTGGACTTCTGTTGCCATTTCCGTTGGTTATATACTTCTGCCCAAGTATATACCTCGTCCAGTTTGTAGTCTATCGTATCTCTACGGAATTTTTTTATTTTCTGATCATGAATTTCCTTGGCGTACTTATCTAATTTTTGATTAATATCTTCCAAAAGATTACTCAAGTTCTCATCCGTGTGTTTTTCAAGTTCCTCTTTAATCGATGTTATTTCTTCTTGCAATGTTTTTAGGATGTTTGAAAGTTCCTCAATAATTAATAAAATCAAATCCAAGGAACATTTATTTAGTATCTGGTACCATCTTTCAATGAAAGTTTTATTCGTTCTGCATAACATTGGTTTTAGAGCAATGCGAAGTCCTCGTGGAATCCTTTTTGCTTTATGATAATGTATTAAAGCAGTGGCATGTAGCCTCTGGTTGATCTCTTTTTTGCTTACAAACTCCAATTATTTTAATAACTCTACATTTGAAACTTTGATAAATTTGGAAGAGAATCTCAAAATTGGAAGAGAAACTATAAGTTTCAAAGCTAAGTGCACCCATCAGCAAGGAATTGGTTTTCATCTTGGGATATGTCACAGTTTGTGACTCGCCCCACTCACATAGGGGGTCACAAATTACATTGGAGACCATTTTTTCTAACACCCAAGTTTCGGTACTTGACATTAGTCCCCAGACTTGGTCCGACCATGCTCTTATTCACTTCCATTGGTCACTGGACCTCTGCCCTCATGGATGCGGGTTATACTGTTCTCTACCATATCATAATTGGGCCACTGTCTCTTCTACTGAGTTTGAGAAAGCACTCTCCACCTATGATGGAGGACATGGAGGCCGATGTCAGTCGGTCGAATCCTGGCTTACACAGGCGGCTAACCACATCGTACCTATTAAACCCAGAGATGTTAATTCCTCAGGAAAAAGACAGTCAACCACTTGGGTTAGTGAGGAGCTTTAAGTGCTTTGTAAGCACTGTAAGAAAAGGGAACGGGATTGGACGCGTCATTAAGTTTGTAATGACAAAGCGCTCTACAAGAAGGCTCTAAATATCTACCATTGTGCAATTAAGAAAGCAATTAAGAAAGCTCAGTCTGACTTTTTTACAGATCAGACTGACATGTGTCGAAACAAGTCTGGGGAGATATTTAAAATCGTCAAAAGGTTTATGCACCCAAAAGCCTTGCTTCAGCCTTTAAAACCTTCCCTTCATTTATGTACTCAGTTGTTCAACTTCTTTGACATTAAAATCCAAACTATTGTGGATGCTTTACATCTCACGACACCGTCTCGATGAGGATCAGTGACCACACAGCACTACAGGTAGAAATAGTGCCCTCTTGTGGCCAATTACTTCAGGAATTTGCCTTGATTTCACTTGAGGAGTCACCTCAGGCCTTGAGTGCCTGCATTCAGGGTCGCCAGATGACCCCTGTCCTCCTCACATTCTTACCGCCAATTGTAAGGCCATCAACCATGTTCTAAACCAGTTTCTAAATCAGTCAATTCGTATGGCCACAGTGTCCAGTGGTTGGAAACAGGCCAAGTTGATTCCTCTTGGCAGACAAGACCAATCTTGCCAACTTCCGTCCCATTTCTCTGCTGCCATACTTCACCAAGATTTTAGAGAAGCTCATAAACAAGCAGCTCTCTGCTTTTCGAGAACAAAATGCACTTCTTCACCTTAATCAGTCGGTCTTCCACCCAGGTGTCAGCACCAAGACCACACTGCTAGAGGTCTCAGATACAGTTAGGCAGCGGTAGATCAAGGGAAGCAGGTGGCACTTATCCTCCTTGATCTACCGCTGCTTTTGATCTGGTCTCACATTCAACACTCCTGCAGCACCTCGAAGCCATAAGTGTCTGCAGTTCTGCTTTGGCATGGCTCTGTTCCTTTTTGACAGACAGGTCCCAGTCAGTCAGGATAGTCCCATTTGCCACTGATCCTAAACCATTGGGTTAGGGGGTTCCTTAGGGGTCTGCACTAAGCCCCACATTGTTATCAATGTGTATATGACCCCTTTGGCACCCCTTATTGAATTCTTTGGAGTACAGACAATATCTTATGCAGATGCTACGCAACTGCCTCTCACCCTTGACAGAAATTCACCTAATGCACTGCGTCACGTCTAGACCTGCTCAATATTTGTGTTTCAGTGGATGCGCAATAGTGGCCTCCAATGTAATACTAACAAGACAGAAATTCTGCTTTGGGCCCCCGCGCCCAGCTGGTACAAAGACCATTGGCCCAAGGTTGTCCCCCCGCCACCTCCCCGTACCACGGTAGTGCACAATCTTGGGGTAAAATTCAATATTACTGCTTCTTTCGCACCCTAGGTGGGGGGTAGTAGGCACCTGCTTTGGCCTACTAAAAACGTTAAAGTTCCTGTAACTCCTCCCCCTCCCACAGCAAAAAACATAGACCCAGGCCTTGATCACCTCAGGGCTGGATTATGCTAACTCTATGTACTGGGGCCTACCTGCCTATCAACAAAAGTGTCTCCTCTGATTGTATTTTGGAAACAAAAGGATCTATATATATATAAAAAGGCATCTTTGCCTCGGGCTATGATTGTGATCATGCTACCTATTGTTTGCATTCTGCAGATAGCTGTATCGCCATATGGACTTAATAATAAACACATTTGTATAACGCACGTGAACAGCTTGAACATAGTGCCAAGGCAGTATGATAGTGTTCTCACAAAGCTCTTCTGTGTCAGAAAGATTGGTGTTTCTTAGAAACGTAATCCAATGTGTTGTAAATGCAAATGTGTGTCAAAAGTCAATGTGACAAAGGGAAGTTAACTTTAGGAAAGAACCGTGTACATGAAAATTGGCACTATTTCCTATCAGACCTATTTGGGGCACATGACAAGCCAAAGTGATTGAGAAGGCCATGAACAAGCAACTCACAACTCACCTCAAACTTTACCATCTTCTAGATAACACACAATCAGGGTCCAGATGAACTACAGCACCCAAACAGCACTCCGCGGCCACCGATGACATTTGGAACATCCTGGAACGAGGAGAAACAGCAGTCCTCATCCTTCTTGAACTCTCCGCTGCCTTCAACACTTTCTCACACAACACCCTCCGCAGAAGACTTCACGAGATTGCCATACAAGGATCTCCTCTCAAATGGATCTGTTCCTTCCTCACAGGAAGAACCCAAAGGGTCAGACTGCCACCCTTCACATCAGAGACCAAGAAACTTATATGCGGTGTCCCACCGGGATCGTCCCTCAGCCACACTCTTTTCAACATATACATGACACCGCTCGCCAACATCATACAATCACAAGACATCACCGTCACCTCCTACGCTGATGACACCCAACTCATCCTCTCCCTGATGGAGAAGACAAACACCACCAGAACCAACTTCACCAACTGAATGACAATGGTAGCAGACAGGATGTGAACCAACTGCCTGAAGCTCAACTCTGACAAGACGGAAGTACTGGTCTTCGACAACAAGAACTCCCCATGGGATTCCACCTGGTGGCTTTCGGAGCTAGAACCAACACCCACAGACCACGCAAAAAATCTAGGGATCATCCTAGATGACAAGCTTAACATGACGGCTCAAGTCAACGCAATGTACACCGCCTGCTTCCACATCCTACACATTCTGCAAAAGATCTTCAAATGGTTGCCTCAGAACACCAGACGGACCGCCAGACAAGTTCTCATCACCAGCATGCTGGACTACGGCAACAATCTCTATGCCAGAATCTCCAAACAACTCCTACACAGACTCCAGACCATCCAGAATGCAGCTGCGAGACTCATACTTGACCTCCCATGCCACACCCACATCACACCGCACCTCAGGAAGCTTCACTGGCTCCCCATTCACAAGCGCAGCCAATTCAAACTTCTCACGCACACATACAAAGCCCTACACAACACAGGACCAGGATACCTGAACAGCCGCATACACTTTAACCAACCCACCAGACACCTATGCTCTTCCTCACCCTCATTTGCACTAACCCTGGGCGTAGTTCGCGAAGTAACGCTTCGCGAAGCTACGCAAAGTGCAGTTCGCACTACGCGAGCTACGCGTAGCACTACGCGAACTGCGTAGTGCGTGTTCGCAATGATTGCACAGTGCCGGATGCTTGTCCGCACTGTGCAATCATTGAAAACGGCATCTTGCACAGTGTGAGCTGTCTTTTACTGCCGCTCGAGTAGATTTTTACTCGAGCGGCAGCTTTCTCAACGCGGACTGGTAGTTTCTCATCGCGAGCGGTCGCGAGCATACGCGACCACTCGCAATTAGAAACCTGACCTCCCCGCGTTGAGAATCTCGCCGGGAGGTTTATTTTCCACGCTCGCGATCGGCAACTTGATGTTGCTGATCGCGAACGAGAAAAAGTCTCGCCGGGATGTCATTTTGCTTGCTCGCGGTCGCCAACTTGACGTTGAGGACCGCGAGCAAGCAAAAATGACCGCTGCACTACGCTACGCTACGCGAGTTTGCACTGTGCTACGTGCAATTCAAGTAGCGCAAACTTCGCAAACTACGCGAGCGTAGCGTAGTTTTCCGCCCAGGCCTAATTTGCACACACTCTTTGCATCCGCAAAACAAAATTGGAGGTCGCTCATTCTCCTGCTTCGCACCCAAGACGTGGAATGACCTCCCTCAACACATCAGAGCCTCATCATCACTTATTGAGTTCGGCAAGAAGCTGAAGACCTGGCTCTTCATACATACCTTGCCCAAGCACCTGGATACCCTCTTGGGTGATAAGTGCACTATACAAATTAGCATAACATAACAGGTGTGAACTTTCATCCCTTGGCTATCAACAGCCACTCTTAAGTGATCAGGAAAGGAATAAAAGGCAGGCCTCAATGAAAGGGTCATTCTAACCCTGAACAACATACTGCAGACAGACAAATTACTCCCCCCTACCCTCCCCAGCTATCTACCAAGTATCTATGCTTCAGGCAGGCTTACCAACACCCCCTATCAGTAAAATGGACTAATCGAATTTCTAAATGCATCTGTCTCCTCTGTTTTCCTGTGTAGCTCTCCTCGATCATGCTTCAGGAATGGAAGCAATACATTTCCACCATCTGGAAAGCAACCTCACCCCTTTCTTGTCACATGGCAGCCGCGGTCCGTCCATATGGGCCACGCCCCCTCAGCTTTGCCCCTCAAGAAGAGTGTCTGTCAGGCTGAGCAAAGGTCGGCCTGACAGACACTCTTCGTTTTCACGTCAGGCAGCCAGGAGCTCAACATGTGCTAAATACGCAGGCTCCTGGCTGCCTGAGCTGAACTTTGCTGGGTTGACGATGTCACAGCTCTTGTGGGCATGACCTCCTCAGCTCAGCAAAGGTACTCAAGGCCCTACCCCTCGTGACGAGGGGTAGCATCACTCATTGCCTCGGACCTGGGCACTTCAGTTTTAAGCCCTGAATTGCCCAGGGCCGAGTGTCAATCTCTGACACCTCGTCACAGAGTGGGGTTGGGTCAGCAGTCTCACTACCCCATCCCACTCTGTGACGAGGTTGGGACTGATGCCTTCCCTCATTGGCAGACCTAATGTCATGCATATGAGGGAAGGCAGCAGTACCAACCCTCCTGGGACCTCCGAGACAGAGCTGCAGGTAAATGTGATTTTTTTTAAATTAATGTTTCATGCGTGCGTGTATGTTTGAATATTTGGTAATAAGTTTTGTGAATGGATGTGTGCGCATGAGCATGTGTGAATGCATGGGTAGGAGTGAGAGTGTCTCCTAAAATTACCGGCCGCCACTGCACATGACTGTAGTGCCATAAGACTATACGTACTAGGGCCCTGTGGATCTGGGTGGACTCAGAGGAATTACATAACTTGCTGGGTGATGTTAAGGTGTAGTTATTAACGGTTATGACGTAATCAGAGTGCAGTGTGTGACTGTATGCTGAGGAATAATGACATCCGTTACAGAGCTCTGTGTGTGGCGTGTTCATTTGCATGCTCCCGGGCTGGGTAGGACGCTACAATGACCAGACTACAGACTTCCAAAATAGATCCCACAGGCCTCCATTACTCTGTTTCACTTATACATCTACCACACTGGCAACATACACAAAAATGCATCACATATACTTGGGATGTTAGCGCTAGGTAGCTTCTTTAGCTTGTTCTCTTCTGATTAATAAAAATAATGATTTTAGTCTGCACCATTGTTACCAGGCTCGGTTGAAATTTCAATTATGTGGCATCATCTTCAGAGTTTCACGTTACACTTTTTATGTGAAATTCTAAAAATTAGGCCAAAAAGCAACGTTGTCTAATTATGCTGCATTTGCAGCAAAATTATAGTGCAGGAACAATTTGAATGTCCATAACGCGACCTGCTGATGATGCAGCACTTCTGTTTTTAGGGCTTTTCTTAGCATGAAATATGTCCTTGCATCCAAAATGGACGTGAGCACACATTTTGTGCTAAATGCTGAATTAGCATTTTGCGTAGTTATGCATAACTTCGCACAATTTTCCCATAATTTTGCGGCATCATACAGAACCAAATTTCACGAATATTATACACCTCTTAATTGTTGCCAGACAAGTCCTGTCAAGTCACCATGTTTCCCTAAAAGTCTCTACCCTCTAGCTTTGCAAAGGCTGCAGCCTGCACATGAATATTTAGCATTTTCTTAGTTTGAAACATTTGTGCTCACTCGCTAATGGAAAATTGAAGGTTTCATTTTATGCCCAACCACTTTCAAACTTCACCAGCTATCACTGGTTTTCCTTTTCATTCATGGGGTCATTTTCTGTGATGTCATGAGTTATAGGTCAAAGGAGGCGTGATGTTTCTTCCGCAACCCCTAACATTTTGATGAATGATGCCCATGGGGTAGTTTTCCGTCCATGCCAGCACCAATATGTTGGCTATGCTCTACTGCACCAAAATGTCATCAAAACTCTCTAAGAACTGGGGAACCAGGTTCGAGCAGGCGGGAGACTCAAGCATCCTGTGATTCTGGGCAAATCACACACACACAAAAACAAGCATTTGCAATGCAATCGGTCTCGCCTTTGGAGCCTTATAAGTGTTTTGCCATGCATTATATTATCACACATTACTGCAATGGACTGTGTGGCAGCGATTATAAGCGTGGCAGTAGATTTGGCAGTGAACGTGGTATTTGAACTCTTAGGAGTGGTCTAAAGATTAATACATTAAATTATTGATAAACTTTAATTACATTTATAATAAGTGGAGCCTACAAAGAGGTTTGTGTAACTTTGTGTACATTAACATGCATGCCCTGCAGTGTTTGAGGTGTGTGAGAAGTTGGCCTGGCATATGCTGTCCACTAATTATAGTGGGCACCTTGCACCAGTTCAAACAACCCCTTATTGGAGATAGGTTAAAGACAACCTTTATTGAAAGCTATCCTAGTGGTAGCTATGGAGAGCAGCCTTCAGGCTAAGTCTTGAAGGAATGTAAAGCAGCTTGTTTTACCAGTCTATAATCTCTTGAGTGACCAAATGAAAGAGGACCACACCAGGTATATATTCAAAATATATGTATTTATTACTAAACACACCCCTCTAGTCTCTTTATGAGGCTAGAGTTCGAAGTACATACGTTACGAGTTAGTTATCTACAGTAATAGCACAAATACACGTTTGAACCCCAGGGGCGTACCAAACCATATACCAATAAAGTGGTATAAGAACCACGACTGAGCTAGACACAATCCCTAGAGCCTGTAGAAGTGCTTGGACCACAAGGAACCACCCAAGGCAGTGACACAGGGGACCCACGGGGACGCGTGCAGTGTATGAACCCAACCGCGAACCACCGTTAATTTCTATGGGGAAAGTCGCGATTAGAATTTAAAAGAAAAGGGACACTTAGAGGAGGACTTGGAGCAAACCCTTTGAGAACTAGGCTGTTCTAGTGTCAATACCCACGGGAGCACCGGGGTACTCGAGTTACCTCACCCAGGGGAGCCGGGTGCATAGGTGTCTTTCGGGGTCGGGTTTCGTCGTCGCTTTCAATGGCGATCTGCTGCAAAGTGCTGCTGGCGGCCAAGTCGAAAGTGTTCGGGTGGATCCAAAGGTGGATCGAAGATCTGAAGAACCTGAAAGCAGAGGGGACAGAGTCTGGGTCACTAGCCAGTGACCAGGAAGGCGATGAGCAGATGCCCACCGATGTCGAGTGCTTCAGGTAGGTTGACAGTTGTCTTGACTCTTCAGCCACGAGGTCCAGGAGGTGTCGACGACAACCAGGAGCTGGATTCGAGCTGCTCCATGACGTTTGTCGATTACAGGGGTGTCGGCAACCGGATTGGACCCAACAAGCCTTGGCAACGGCAAGTCTCATGGAAATCGAAGAAGGACGATGTTGCAGACCAGCAAGGTCTGGGGGACTCACCCAGCAAGGATAAGTCAGGGCACACCTGGAGCAACCAGGGAGCCCAAGCAGAAAAAGATTGGCCTTCGGGAGGGCCTACTAGCCAACGGACTAGCGACCGCGAAGGAGCCTCGAGACGGTGCACGTGGAGCTAGCTCACTGGACACTCGTTGAGTGGAGGCCAGTGATCTTTGGTGCAGTTAGTGCTGGAGGCTGGGGCTACTGGGAGCCCAAAGCACGACTTCGTGGGAGACCCAGAAGAGGATGCACTTGCAAATGTGTTTGGTGTCCATGGGGTCACGGTTCCACGTTACCCATGACAGCTACGGGCCTCAGCTTTGCTGGGGACTCAGGGCAGCCTCGGGGAAGTCTGGAAATCCACCTCTGGTGATGCAAAGACTTCGGCGTCCGACGGGAGCTTCAGCGATGCAGACCGGACAATTGCTTCTTTGGTGCCTGCCAAGCAGGGGAGTCACTCCTTGACCCCAAGGGAGATTCTTCAGTCCTCTAATCTTGATGTAGAGCGTCGAAGGTCCAGGATTCTGTGTCAGAGTTTCGTCCAGGTAAATCTAAAGTCCTAAGGACTGGGTTCCCCTACTTATACTAAGGTAGGGGGTTGGACATACTCTGTGGCCCCACCTATGGGAGGGTCAGGGCAGAGGGGTGGTTACACCCCTTTCCCTTTGTCCAGCTTCGCGCCAGAGCAGGGGCTGGAAGCCCCTGAGCCGGTTTGAACTGGGGTATGCACAGGGACACCAAATGTGCCCCCAGTGCAGGACTTCAAAGCACCAGAGAGTGCTCCCGCCCAGCCCCAATACACACTATCCTGTCTGGGGAGGTGGTCACACCTCCCTGGGACAGGAAACCTATTGTCCAGGCCTCCCCTGCCGGAGTTTCGGTCAGCAGCAGGAGGCCAGACTCGTGTCTGTGGCAGCGGCATCCATTTTGTGATGCCAGGGCTCTGGAAAGTCAGTACCGGGCATACCGGTGTGTACATGTCTTTCCCTCTAGAAGGGTGGAATGCTAACCCCGCCGCCAGAACTGGCGGGGGGGTAGTATTCCAAGATGTTTGACACCAAACACAACATGTTTCCGTGCAGCCATCCCAAAGTTAGCATTTAACGCGAGGTTATAATGCGCTTAAGAGTATATGGTCAGGCTGCACTACAAACAGCATCAGAGAAGGGTCTCCGAACGCTGCAGAGGGGCCCTGCTCATGCAGGGGCACCCTCTCACATAGGAACCACGCACTCTGCCTTCAGGATTGATAAGGCCTGCCATAGGAGCGACGTATAGGTTTATATGTGTGTATGTATATAGTGATATAGGTAGCCTATATCACAGTAAGGGGTGCATGCACCACCTTACCCAGGCTGCAGTAGCAGACCTGTGGTGTCAGTTTGGATGGCCTTCCAGGGGTGGCACAATACATGCTGCAGCCCCTGGTAGGCCTCTGAGGTACCTATGCCCTGGGTACATAGTATACCATATACTAGGGACTTATAAGGGCACTCCAGATTCCAATCAGAGATGTGCCTAAGGCACATGGAAACCATTTTAGAGAGGAAGCAGCTAGGCTGGGGTCCAGCCAGACTAAGGTCGAAAAACAGTGAAGCATCAGCAAAAAGTGGGGGTACCCATGTGAAGCAGATCCTACTCTCCTACATAACCCCCCCCCAAACGTAGGGACATTAAACTAACCTTGCCCAGTTAAGTCTTCATGTTCTAAGTGGAAGTACCTAGAGAGTCCATCTGCATTGGCATGGTTACTCCCAGGTCTATGTTCCACTGTGAAGTCCATCCCCTGTAGGGAAATGGACCACCTAAGCAGTTTGGGGTTTTCACCCTTCATTTGTTTTAGCCATAAGAGGGGCTTATGGTCTGTTTGAACAAGGAAGTGAGTACCAAACAAGTATGGCCTCAACTTCTTCAGAGCCCAGACCACAGCAAAGGCCTCCCTCTCAATGGCTGACCAACGTTTCTCTCTAGGGGTCAGCCTTCTGCTAATGAAAACTACTGGCTGATCCTGACCTTCATCATTCAATTGTGACAGTACAGCCCCTACCCCCAATTCAGATGCATCAGTTTGAACAATGAACTTCTTGGAGTAATCAGGACTCTGTAGAATGGGAGCAGTGCACATGGCCTGCTTCAGGTCATCAAATGCCTTTTGACAGCTAACTGTCCATTGAAACTTTTTGGGCATATTCTTGGAAGTTAAGTCATTCAGGGGTGTCACTATTGATCCATACCCCTTGACAAATCTCCTATAGTACCCAGTCAGGCCTAAGAAGGCTCTCACCTGAGTCTGGGTAGTTGGAGCAGTCCAGTCCATGATGGTCCGGATCTTGCTCTGCAGTGGTTGAACCTGGCCTCCACCCACAAGGTGGCCCAGGTACACAACCTGACTCTGCCCTATCTGGCACTTGGTGGCCTTGATAGTCAGGCCTGCTTTCTGCAGGGCCTGTAAAACATTTCTGAGGTGGACCAGGTGATCCTCCCAGGTGGAGCTAAAGACAGCAATATCATCTAGATATGCTGCACTATAGGCTTCCAGACCTGTAAGGACTGTATTCACCAACCTCTGAAAAGTGGCAGGTGCATTCTTCAGACCAAAGGGCATCACCACAAATTGATAATGCCCACTAGGGGTTGAGAATGCTGTCTTTGGCTTTGCATCATCAGCTAGTCTGATCTGCCAGTAGCCAGCTGTCAGGTCAAATGTGCTTAGATACTTGGCTGAGGCCAAAGTGTCTATTAGCTCATCTGCCCTTGGTATTGGATGGGCATCAGTCCTAGTGACTGCATTGAGACCCCTGTAGTCCACACAAAACCTCATCTCTCTTTTCCCAGCATTGGTGTGAGGTTTTGGCACAAGGACCACTGGACTAGCCCAAGGGCTATCTGAGGGTTCAATAACTCCCAAATCCAACATCTTCTGGACTTCTGTTCTGATACAGTCCCTGACATGGTCAGGTTGCCTATAAATCTTATTTTTAATAGGCAGACTGTCCCCAGTGTCCACTTCATGAGTGCACCAGGTAGTCTGACTGGGTGTCAGTGAGAATATGTGTCTGAACTGATTGAGCACCTGTCTGCAATCAGTCTGCTGTTGGGTAGTGAGGCTGCCTGCCAAGGCTACACCATCCACTGACCCATCACCAGGGTTCTGTGAGAGCAGGTCAGGGAGTGGGTCACTCTCTTCCTCCTGTCCCTCATCAGTAGCCATGAGCAAGCCCATGTCTGCCCTGTCCACATATGGTTTTAACCTGTTGACATGGAGAACCCTGTGGGGACTCCTGGGTGTTCCTAGGTCTACTAAGTAGGTAACCTCACCCTTCTGCTCAACAATGGTGTGGGGTCCGCTCCATTTGTCTTGGAGAGCTGCTGGGGCCACTGGCTCCAACACCCACACCTTCTGTCCTGGCTGATAAACAGTCAGTACAGCCTTTTGGTCATGCCAGGCCTTTTGAAGTTCCTGGCTAGCCTCAAGGTTTTTAGTTGCCTTTTTCATATACTCAGCCATCCGGGAGCGGAGACCAAGTACGTAGTCCACTATGTCTTGCTTTGGGGGCTTGAGAGGTAACTCCCATCCTTCCTTCACCAAGCACAGTGGACCCCTGACAGGGTGACCAAACAAAAGTTCAAAAGGGCTGTAGCCAACCCCTTTTGAGGCACCTCCCTGTATGCAAATAAAAGGCAGGGCAAGAGTATGTCCCATCTTCGCCTAAGCTTTTCTGGGAGCCCTTTAATCATGCCCTTCAAGGTTTTGTTGAATCTCTCAACTAAACCATTGCATTGTGGGTGATAGGGTGTGGTGAACTTGTAAGTCACTCCACACTCCTTCCACATTGCTTTTAAGTATCCAGACATAAAGTTTGCACCCCTGTCTGATACAACCTCCTTAGGGAAGCCCACTCTTGAGAAAATTCCCAGGAGGGCCCTTGCCACCACAGGTGCTGTAGTGGTCCTAAGGGGAATAGCCTCTGGGTACCTGGTGGCATGATCCACTACCACCAGGATAAACCTGTGCCCAGATGCTGTTTGGGGATCCATGGGACCAACAATGTCAATCCCCACCCTTTCAAAGGGAACCCCCACCACAGGTAGTGGTATCAGGGGGCCTTTGTAGTGCCACCTGCCTTGCCACTGGCCTGGCAGGTTACACAGGAGCGACAAAACTCCTTGGTGTCTTCAGACATGTGGGGCCAGTGAAAGTGAGGGACAATTCTGTCCCAAGTCTTGTTCTGGCCCAGGTGACCTGCTAAGGGAATATCATGGGCTAGGGTCAATAGGAAGCCCCTGAACTTCAAAGGTATAACCAACCTCCTGGTAGCACCAGGCTTGGGGTCTCTACACTCTGAGTACAAGAGTCCATCATCCCAATACACAGTATGGGGACCACTAGCTTTCCCAGCAGCCTCAGCAGCAGCTTGCTGTCTGAGGGGTTCAAGAGAGGGGCAGCTCTGCTGCTCCTGGCTCAGATCTGCCCTGGAAGGTCCCCCTGTCCCCAAGAACTCAACCTGGTCAGGTTCAAGCTCCTCTGGGACAGTTCCTTCCTCAGGACTGAGATCATCCCCCTCGGGGACTGATCTTCCTTCTGAGCCAAGGGGAAGGCACTGCCTTTACCCTACTACTCCTCTTCTTGGAAGGCACTTGGTCCATTATTCCAGAATCCAAGGCCTGTTCAGTGCTAGACATTTTGGCTTGTGACCTGGTCACAGCAAACACATCTGCAGGGATCCCCAGCATTTCTGCATGGGTCCTGAGCTCCACTTCTGCCCAAGCTGAAGTTTCTAAGTCATTGCCAAGCAAGCATTCAACGGGTAGGTCTGCACTTACCACAACCTTCTTAAGGCCAGTTACCCCTCCCCAGAAGAAGTTAACAACTGCCAGAGTATGGTCTGTTCTGACGTTGCTAGCATTGGTCACTTGGTACATTTCACCAAGTATAATCTGCCCAGGATTCACAAGGTCTTGTGTCACCATGGTGACACTTGCCCCTGTGTCCCTAAATGCCAAAGCCTCTCTTCCATTGATTAAAGGCTGTTGTCTGTACTTGCCCAGATTACTGGGACTCACAGAGGAGGTCATATCCATGCCTCCATCACAGACTAGGACAGCCTGAGTGAGTTCTCTGACTAGGTCAGAGCTCATCTCTTTACCCAGGGTCAACCCTACTAAACCCTTGGCTTGTGTAGTCCCACCACCAACTGTAACTGCACTAGGGGGAGCAGGTGCCTTAGGGGCATTGGTGGGGGCTGGAGTCGAGTCTTTGGACTTGGTGCAATCACTGGTCCAGTGGGTCTTTTGCTTACAGACCTTGCACCATGGTTTTCTTTGGCCTTTCCCTTTGGTAGACTGTGAATCCCCACCTGAAGAAGATTTTTGGGGGCCTTGTGAAGACTTTTGATCTTTACCCTTCTCCCCACCCTTATCAGAGGTTTTTGAATCTTGCTTCTTAGGGTCACCACCTTGGTTCTGTACCTTCTGCTTCACCCTGGTTCTGACCCATTTGTCTGCCTTCTTTCCCAATTCTTGGGGAGAGGTCAGATCAGAGTCTACCAGGTGCTGATGCAACAGCTTATTTTGACAGTTATTAAGAATCTGCTCCCTCATTATCAGATTGTACAATCCTGTGAAGTCACATACCTTACTGCCCAATAACCAACCTTCCAGAGCCTTGGCAGAACAATCAACAAAGTCCACCCAGTCTTGAGTCTGTGCTTTTTGGGTATCCCTGAACTTTAACCTGTATTGTTCAGTGGTTAGGCCAAACCCATCAATTAGAGCACTCTTCAAGACTTTGTAATTATCAGCATCCTCCTCTCTAACAGTGAGGAGCTTGTCTCTACCTTTGTCTGCAAAGGAGAGCCACAAGATTGCTGCCCACTGCTCCTGAGGGACCCTCTGTACTTTACAGGCCCTCTCTAGAGCAGTTATCCATTTGTGGACATCATCCCCACTCTGGTAGGGAGGGACAATCTTGCTCAGGTTTCTATGGTCATAAGACCTTTCCCTATCTTTGGGGAAACTGCTGCCACCATGGGACTCTAGTCCCAACTTTTGTCTCTCTCTATAGAGATCTAGGGACTCCCTGTCTATAGCCAATTGCTGTTTCCTGAGTTCAAGCTGAGCTTGCTCATATTGAATCAGTCTCTTTCTCCTCTCATGAGAGGATTCCCTCCTATGAGAGGAGACAGAGGTCCCTATTGAGGTGTCAGAGTGGTTAGACTCCTGAGAAGGAGATCTAGCCCTTCTGGGCACACTCAGAACTCTTCCTGGGGGGACAAAGGGGAGGTCAGTCTGATCCTCTCCCTCCTCCTCCTCCACAGGAGGAATTGGGTTTTCCAGGACAAGGTCATTTTCACCTTCCTGGCCAGTTTCAGAGGGGGGGGGCCTGGGTTTCTTCACCCCTGCCCCCTTCCTCATCTTCTGCCCCACCCTCTTTGCCTACCCCTTCAGACCCTAGGGGCCTGCTGAGATCATCAGCTAGTAACACCTCCCTGAGGTGTTGGGTGCTGGCACTTTTGCCTGTCTTCAACTTCCTAGTAGTGCATAATGCTCTCAATTCCAAGAATTTGAGTTTATCATACTTGGAGGGAAGAAGCCCACTGGCTTCTGGCGAGGACTCACTGGGTCCTGGCTTTGAAGACATTACTAGTGAGGTGTGGTGTATGCACTACCTACTCTAGTGTGGCCTATTAAACTCTCTTGAGTTGTAGAAAGGGTGTGCTGTCCCTTAACACACAACTCTAAGTTCAGTAGAACTTACTGTATTACTAAGCTTGATTTATATGTACCTTAGGTACCCTTAGTGGTTTTCAGTTGATCAATTCAATTGAGATTATCTGGTAAAACAATAGCAAGCTGGAATCCCACACGCTGCACACCAATGTGAGAAGTTGGCCTGGCATATGCTGTCCACTAATTATAGTGGGCACCTTGCACCAGTCCAAACAACCCCTTATTGGAGATAGGTTAAAGACAACCTTTATTGAAAGCTATCCTAGTGGTAGCTATGGAGAGCAGCCTTCAGGCTAAGTCTTTAAGGAATGTAAAGCAGCTTGTTTTACCAGTCTATAATCTCTTGAGTGACAAATGAAAGAGGACCACACCAGGTATATATTCAAAATATATGTATTTATTACTAAACACACCCCTCTAGTCTCTTTATGAGGCTAGAGTTCAAAGTACATACGTTACGAGTTAGTTATCTACAGTAATAGCACAAATACACGTTTGAGCCCCAGGGGCGTACCAAACCATATACCAATAAAGTGGTATAAGAACCACAACTGAGCTAGACACAAGGCCTAGAGCCTGTAGAAGTGCTTGGACCACAAGGAACCACCCAAGGCAGTGACACAGGGGACCCACGGGGGACGCGTGCAGTGTATGAACACAACCGCGAACCACTGTTAACTTCTATGGGGAAAGTCGCGATTAGAATTTAAAAGAAAAGGGACACTTAGAGGAGGACTTGGTGCAAACCCTTTGAGAACTAGGCTGTTCTAGTGTCAATACCCACGGGAGCACCGGGGTACTTGAGTTACCTCACCCAGGGGAGCCGGGTGCATACGTGTCTTTCGGGGTCGGGTTTCGTCGTCGCTTTCAATGGCGATCTGCTGCAAAGTGCTGCTGGCGGCCAAGTCGAAAGTGTTTGGGTGGATCCAAAGGTGGATCGAAGATCTGAAGAACCTGAAAGCAGAGGGGACAGAGTCTGGGTCAATAGCCAGTGACCAGGAAGGCGATGAGCAGATGCCCACCGATGTCGAGTGCTTCAGGTAGGTTGACGGTCGTCTTGACTCTTCAGCCACGAGGTCCAGGAGGTGTTGACGACAACCAGGAGCTGGATTCGAGCTGCCCATGACGTCTGTCGATTGCAGGGGTATCGGCGACCGGATTGGACCCAACAAGCCTTGGCAACGGCAAGTCTTGTGGAAATCGAAGAAGGACGATGTTGCAGACCAGCAAGGTCTGGGGGACTCACCCAGCGAGGATAAGTCAGGGCATACCTAGAGCAACCAGGGAGCCCAAGCAGAAAAAGATTGGCCTTCGGGAGGGCCTACTAGCCAACGGACTAGCGACCGCGAAGGAGCCTCGAGACGGTGCACGTGGAGCTGGCTCACTGGACACTCGTGGAGTGGAGGCCAGTGATCTTCGGTGCAGTTGGTGCTGGAGGCTGGGGCTACTCGGAGCCCAAAGCACGACTTCGTGGGAGACCCAGAAGAGGTTGCACTTGCAAATGCATTCGGTGTCCAGGGGACATGGTTCCACGTTACCCACAACAGCTACGGGCCTCAGCTTTGCTGGGGACTCAGGGCAGCCTCGGGGAAGTCTGGAAATCCACCTCTGGTGATGCAAAGACTTCGGCGTCCGACGGGAGCTTCAGCGATGCAGACCGGACAATTGCTTCTTTGGTGCCTGCCAAGCAGGGGAGTCACTCCTTGACCCCAAGGGAGATTCTTCAGTCCTCTAATCTTGATGTAGAGCGTCGAAGGTCCAGGATTCTGTGTCAGAGTTTCGTCCAGGTAAATCTAAAGTCCTAAGGACTGGGTTCCCCTACTTATACTAAGTTAGGGAGTTGGACATACTCTGTGGCCCCACCTATGGGAGGGTCAGGGCAGAGGGGTGGTTACACCCCTTTCCCTTTGTCCAGTTTCGCGCCAGAGCAGGGGCTGGAAGCCCCTGAGCCGGTTTGAACTGGGGTATGCACAGGGACACCAAATGTGCCCCCAGTGCAGGATTTCAAAGCACCAGAGAGTGCTCCCGCCCAGCCCCAATACACACTATCCTGTCTGCGGAGGTGGTCACACCTCCCTGGGACAGGTAACCTATTGTCCAGGCCTCCCCTGCCAGAGTTTCGGTCAGCAGCAAGAGGCCAGACTCGTGTCTGTGGCAGCGGCATCCATTTTGTGATGCCAGGGCTCTGGAAAGTCAGTACCGGGCATACCGGTGTGTACATGTCTTTCCCTCTAGAAGGGTAAAATGCTACCCCCGCCGCCAGAACTGGCAGGGGGGGTAGTATTCCAAGATGTTTGACACCAAACACGACATGTTTCCGTGCAGCCATCCCAAAGTTAGCATTTAACGCGAGGTTATAATGCGCTTAAGAGTATATGGTCAGGCTGCACTACAAACAGCATCAGAGAAGGGTCTCCGAACGCTGCAGAGGGGCCCTGCTCATGCAGGGGCACCCTCTCACATAGGAACCACGCACTCTGCCTTCAGGATTGATAAGGCCTGCCATAGGAGCGACTTATAGGTTTATATGTGTGCATGTATATAGTGATATAGGTAGCCTATATCACAGTAAGGGGTGCATGCACCACCTTACCCAGGCTGCAGTAGCAGACCTGTGGTGTCAGTTTGGATGGCCTTCCAGGGGTGGCACAATACATGCTGCAGCCCCTGGTAGGCCTCTGAGGTACCTATGCCCTGGGTACATAGTATACCATATACTAGGGACTTATAAGGGCACTCCAGATTCCAATCAGAGATGTGCCTAAGGCACATGGAAACCATTTTAGAGAGGAAGCAGCTAGGCTGGGGTTCTGATTAGCAGGGCCCCAGCCAGACTAAGGTCGAAAAACAGTGAAGCATCAGCAAAAAGTGGGGGTACCCATGTGAAGCAGATCCTACTCTCCTACACAACCCCCCCAAACGTAGGGACATTAAACTAACCTTGCCCAGTTAAGTCTTCATGTTCTAAGTGGAAGTACCTAGAGAGTCCATCTGCATTGGCATGGTTACTCCCAGGTCTATGTTCCACTGTGAAGTCCATCCCCTGTAGGGAAATGGACCACCTAAGCAGTTTGGGGTTTTCACCCTTCATTTGTTTTAGCCATAAGAGGGGCTTATGGTCTGTTTGAACAAGGAAGTGAGTACCAAACAAGTATGGCCTCAACTTCTTCAGAGCCCAGACCACAGCAAAGGCCTCCCTCTCAATGGCTGACCAACGTTTCTCTCTAGGGGTCAGCCTTCTGCTAATGAAAGCTACTGGCTGATCCTGACCTTCATCATTCAATTGTGACAGTACAGCCCCTACCCCCAATTCAGATGCATCAGTTTGAACAATGAACTTCTTGGAGTAATCAGGACTCTGTAGAATGGGAGCAGTGCACATGGTCTGCTTCAGGTCATCAAATGCCTTTTGACAGCTAACTGTCCATTGAAACTTTTTGGGCATATTCTTGGAAGTTAAGTCATTCAGGGGTGTCACTGTTGATCCATACCCCTTGACAAATCTCCTATAGTACCCAGTCAGGCCTAAGAAGGCTCTCACCTGAGTCTGGGTAGTTGGAGCAGTCCAGTCCATGATGGTCCGGATCTTGCTCTGCAGTGGTTGAACCTGGCCTCCACCCACAAGGTGGCCCAGGTACACAACCTGACTCTGCCCTATCTGGCACTTGGTGGCCTTGATAGTCAGGCCTGCTTTCTGCAGGGCCTGTAAAACATTTCTGAGGTGGACCAGGTGATCCTCCCAGGTGGAGCTAAAGACAGCAATATCATCTAGATATGCTGCACTATAGGCTTCCAGACCTGTAAGGACTGCATTCACCAATCGCTGAAAAGTGGCAGGTGCATTCTTCAGACCAAAGGGCATCACCACAAATTGATAATGCCCACTAGGGGTTGAGAATGCTGTCTTTGGCTTTGCATCATCAGCTAGTCTGATCTGCCAGTAGCCAGCTGTCAGGTCAAATGTGCTTAGATACTTGGCTGAGGCCAAAGTGTCTATTAGCTCATCTGCCCTTGGTATTGGATGGGCATCAGTCCTAGTGACTGCATTGAGACCCCTGTAGTCCACACAAAACCTCATCTCTCTTTTCCCACCATTGGTGTGAGGTTTTGGCACAAGGACCACTGGACTAGCCCAAGGGCTATCTGAGGGTTCAATAACTCCCAAATCCAACATCTTCTGGACTTCTGTTCTGATACAGTCCCTGACATGGTCAGGTTGCCTATAAATCTTATTTTTAATAGGCAGACTGTCCCCAGTGTCCACTTCATGAGTGCACCAGGTAGTCTGACTGGGTGTCAGTGAGAATATGTGTCTGAACTGATTGAGCACCTGTCTGCAATCA
The DNA here is from genome assembly GCA_963921515.1 of Calotriton arnoldi. Lineage (NCBI taxonomy): Eukaryota > Metazoa > Chordata > Amphibia > Caudata > Salamandridae > Calotriton > Calotriton arnoldi. The sequence goes on along the minus strand of CAWUFW010009757.1, from coordinate 307,688 downwards.
GTCTGCTGTTGGGTAGTGAGGCTGCCTGCCAAGGCTACACCATCCACTGACCCATCACCAGGGTTCTGTGAGAGCAGGTCAGGGAGTGGGTCACTCTCTTCCTCCTGTCCCTCATCAGTAGCCATGAGCAAGCCCATGTCTGCCCTGTCCACATATGGTTTTAACCTGTTGACATGGAGAACCCTGTGGGGACTCCTGGGTGTTCCTAGGTCTACTAAGTAGGTAACCTCACCCTTCTGCTCAACAATGGTGTGGGGTCCGCTCCATTTGTCTTGGAGAGCTGCTGGGGCCACTGGCTCCAACACCCACACCTTCTGTCCTGGCTGATAAACAGTCAGTACAGCCTTTTGGTCATGCCAGGCCTTTTGAAGTTCCTGGCTAGCCTCAAGGTTTTTAGTTGCCTTTTTCATATACTCAGCCATCCGGGAGCGGAGACCAAGTACGTAGTCCACTATGTCTTGCTTTGGGGGCTTGAGAGGTAACTCCCATCCTTCCTTCACCAAGCACAGTGGACCCCTGACAGGGTGACCAAACAAAAGTTCAAAAGGGCTGTAGCCAACCCCCTTTTGAGGCACCTCCCTGTATGCAAATAAAAGGCAGGGCAAGAGTATGTCCCATCTTCGCCTAAGCTTTTCTGGGAGCCCTTTAATCATGCCCTTCAAGGTTTTGTTGAATCTCTCAACTAAACCATTGCATTGTGGGTGATAGGGTGTGGTGAACTTGTAAGTCACTCCACACTCCTTCCACATTGCTTTTAAGTATCCAGACATAAAGTTTGCACCCCTGTCTGATACAACCTCCTTAGGGAAGCCCACTCTTGAGAAAATTCCCAGGAGGGCCCTTGCCACCACAGGTGCTGTAGTGGTCCTAAGGGGAATAGCCTCTGGGTACCTGGTGGCATGATCCACTACCACCAGGATAAACCTGTGCCCAGATGCTGTTTGGGGATCCATGGGACCAACAATGTCAATCCCCACCCTTTCAAAGGGAACCCCCACCACAGGTAGTGGTATCAGGGGGCCTTTGTAGTGCCACCTGCCTTGCCACTGGCCTGGCAGGTTACACAGGAGCGACAAAACTCCTTGGTGTCTTCAGACATGTGGGGCCAGTGAAAGTGAGGGACAATTCTGTCCCAAGTCTTGTTCTGGCCCAGGTGACCTGCTAAGGGAATATCATGGGCTAGGGTCAATAGGAAGCCCCTGAACTTCAAAGGTATAACCAACCTCCTGGTAGCACCAGGCTTGGGGTCTCTACACTCTGAGTACAAGAGTCCATCATCCCAATACACAGTATGGGGACCACTAGCTTTCCCAGCAGCCTCAGCAGCAGCTTGCTGTCTGAGGGGTTCAAGAGAGGGGCAGCTCTGCTGCTCCTGGCTCAGATCTGCCCTGGAAGGTCCCCCTGTCCCCAAGAACTCAACCTGGTCAGGTTCAAGCTCCTCTGGGACAGTTCCTTCCTCAGGACTGAGATCATCCCCCTCGGGGACTGATCTTCCTTCTGAGCCAAGGGGAAGGCACTGCCTTTACCCTACTACTCCTCTTCTTGGAAGGCACTTGGTCCATTATTCCAGAATCCAAGGCCTGTTCAGTGCTAGACATTTTGGCTTGTGACCTGGTCACAGCAAACACATCTGCAGGGATCCCCAGCATTTCTGCATGGGTCCTGAGCTCCACTTCTGCCCAAGCTGAAGTTTCTAAGTCATTGCCAAGCAAGCATTCAACGGGTAGGTCTGCACTTACCACAACCTTCTTAAGGCCAGTTACCCCTCCCCAGAAGAAGTTAACAACTGCCAGAGTATGGTCTGTTCTGACGTTGCTAGCATTGGTCACTTGGTACATTTCACCAAGTATAATCTGCCCAGGATTCACAAGGTCTTGTGTCACCATGGTGACACTTGCCCCTGTGTCCCTAAATGCCAAAGCCTCTCTTCCATTGATTAAAGGCTGTTGTCTGTACTTGCCCAGATTACCGGGACTCACAGAGGAGGTCATATCCATGCCTCCATCACAGACTAGGACAGCCTGAGTGAGTTCTCTGACTAGGTCAGAGCTCATCTCTTTACCCAGGGTCAACCCTACTAAACCCTTGGCTTGTGTAGTCCCACCACCAACTGTAACTGCACTAGGGGGAGCAGGTGCCTTAGGGGCATTGGTGGGGGCTGGAGTCGATTCTTTGGACTTGGTGCAATCACTGGTCCAGTGGGTCTTTTGCTTACAGACCTTGCACCATGGTTTTCTTTGGCCTTTCCCTTTGGTAGACTGTGAATCCCCACCTGAAGAAGATTTTTGGGGGCCTTGTGAAGACTTTTGATCTTTACCCTTCTCCCCACCCTTATCAGAGGTTTTTGAATCTTGCTTCTTAGGGTCACCACCTTGGTTCTGTACCTTCTGCTTCACCCTGGTTCTGACCCATTTGTCTGCCTTCTTTCCCAATTCTTAGGGAGAGGTCAGATCAGAGTCTACCAGGTGCTGATGCAACAGCTTATTTTGACAGTTATTAAGAATCTGCTCCCTCATTATCAGATTGTACAATCCTGTGAAGTCACATACCTTACTGCCCAATAACCAACCTTCCAGAGCCTTGGCAGAACAATCAACAAAGTCCACCCAGTCTTGAGTCTGTGCTTTTTGGGTATCCCTGAACTTTAACCTGTATTGTTCAGTGGTTAGGCCAAACCCATCAATTAGAGCACTCTTCAAGACTTTGTAATTATCAGCATCCTCCTCTCTAACAGTGAGGAGCTTGTCTCTACCTTTGTCTGCAAAGGAGAGCCACAAGATTGCTGCCCACTGCTCCTGAGGGACCCTCTGTACTTTATAGGCCCTCTCTAGAGCAGTTATCCATTTGTGGATATCATCCCCACTCTGGTAGGGAGGGACAATCTTGCTCAGGTTTCTATGGTCATAAGACCTTTCCCTATCTTTGGGGAAGCTGCTGCCACCATGGGACTCTAGTCCCAACTTTTGTCTCTCTCTATAGAGATCTAGGGACTCCCTGTCTATAGCCAATTGCTGTTTCCTGAGTTCAAGCTGAGCTTGCTCATATTGAATCAGTCTCTTTCTCCTCTCATGAGAGGATTCCCTCCTATGAGAGGAGACAGAGGTCCCTATTGAGGTGTCAGAGTGGTTAGACTCCTGAGAAGGAGATCTAGCCCTTCTGGGCACACTCAGAACTCTTCCTGGGGGGACAAAGGGGAGGTCAGTCTGATCCTCTCCCTCCTCCTCCTCCACAGGAGGAATTGGGTTTTCCAGGACAAGGTCATTTTCACCTTCCTGGCCAGTTTCAGAGGGGGGCCTGGGTTTCTTCACCCCTGGCCCCTTCCTCATCTTCTGCCCCACCCTCTTTGCCTACCCCTTCAGACCCTAGGGGCCTGCTGAGATCATCAGCTAGTAACACCTCCCTGAGGTGTTGGGTGCTGGCACTTTTGCCTGTCTTCAACTTCCTAGTAGTGCATAATGCTCTCAATTCCAAGAATGGGAGTTTATCATACTTGGAGGGAAGAAGCCCACTGGCTTCTGGCGAGGACTCACTGGGTCCTGGCTTTGAAGACATTACTAGTGAGGTGTGGTGTATGCACTACCTACTCTAGTGTGGCCTACTAAACTCTCTTGAGTTGTAGAAAGGGTGTGCTGTCCCTTAACACACAACTCTAAGTTCAGTAGAACTTACTGTATTACTAAGCTTGATTTATATGTACCTTAGGTACCCTTAGTGGTTTTCAGTTGATCAATTCAATTGAGATTATCTGGTAAAACAATAGCAAGCTGGAATCTCACACGCTGCACACCAATGTGAGAAGTTGGCCTGGCATATGCTGTCCACTAATTATAGTGGGCACCTTGCACCAGTCCAAACAACCCCTTATTGGAGATAGGTTAAAGACAACCTTTATTGAAAGCTATCCTAGTGGTAGCTATGGAGAGCAGCCTTCAGGCTAAGTCTTTAAGGAATGTAAAGCAGCTTGTTTTACCAGTCTATAATCTCTTGAGTGACAAATGAAAGAGGACCACACCAGGTATATATTCAAAATATATGTATTTATTACTAAACACACCACTCTAGTCTCTTTATGAGGCTAGAGTTCAAAGTACATACGTTACGAGTTAGTTATCTACAGTAATAGCACAAATACACGTTTGAGCCCCAGGGGCGTACCAAACCATATACCAATAAAGTGGTATAAGAACCACGACTGAGCTAGACACAAGGCCTAGAGCCTGTAGAAGTGCTTGGACCACAAGGAACCACCCAAGGCAGTGACACAGGGGACCCACGGGGGACGCGTGCAGTGTATGAACACAACTGCGAACCACCGTTAACTTCTATGGGGAAAGTCGCGATTAGAATTTAAAAGAAAAGGGACACTTAGAGGAGGACTTGGAGCAAACCCTTTGAGAACTAGGCTGTTCTAGTGTCAATACCCACGGGAGCACCGGGGTACTCGAGTTACCTCACCCAGGGGAGCCGGGTGCATAGGTGTCTTTCGGGGTCGGGTTTCGTCGTCGCTTTCAATGGCGATCTGCTGCAAAGTGCTGCTGGCGGCCAAGTCGAAAGTGTTTGGGTGGATCCAAAGGTGGATCGAAGATCTGAAGAACCTGAAAGCAGAGGGGACAGAGTCTGGGTCAATAGCCAGTGACCAGGAAGGCGATGAGCAGATGCCCACCGATGTCGAGTGCTTCAGGTAGGTTGACGGTCGTCTTGACTCTTCAGCCACGAGGTCCAGGAGGCATTGACGACAACCAGGAGCTGGATTCGAGCTGCCCATGACGTCTGTCGATTGCAGGGGTATCGGCGACCAGATTGGACCCAACAAGCCTTGGCAACGGCAAGTCTTGTGGAAATCGAAGAAGGACGATGTTGCAGACCAGCAAGGTCTGGGGGACTCACCCAGCGAGGATAAGTCAGGGCACACCTGGAGCAACCAGGGAGCCCAAGCAGAAAAAGATTGGCCTTCGGGAGGGCCTACTAGCCAACGGACTAGCGACCGCGAAGGAGCCTCGAGACGGTGCACGTGGAGCTGGCTCACTGGACACTCGTGGAGTGGAGGCCAGTGATCTTCGGTGCAGTTGGTGCTGGAGGCTGGGGCTACTCGGAGCCCAAAGCACGACTTCGTGGGAGACCCAGAAGAGGTTGCACTTGCAAATGCGTTCGGTGTCCAGGGGTCATGGTTCCACGTTACCCACGACAGCTACGGGCCTCAGCTTTGCTGGGGACTCAGGGCAGCCTCGGGGAAGTCTGGAAATCTACCTCTGGTGATGCAAAGACTTCGGCGTCCGACGGGAGCTTCAGCGATGCAGACCGGACAATTGCTTCTTTGGTGCCTGCCAAGCAGGGGAGTCACTCCTTGACCCCAAGGGAGATTCTTCAGTCCTCTAATCTTGATGTAGAGCGTCGAAGGTCCAGGATTCTGTGTCAGAGTTTCGTCCAGGTAAATCTAAAGTCCTAAGGACTGGGTTCCCCTACTTATACTAAGTTAGGGAGTTGGACATACTCTGTGGCCCCACCTATGGGAGGGTCAGGGCAGAGGGGTGGTTACACCCCTTTCCCTTTGTCCAGTTTCACGCCAGAGCAGGGGCTGGAAGGCCCTGAGCCGGTTTGAACTGGGGTATGCACAGGGACACCAAATGTGCCCCCAGTGCAGGATTTCAAAGCACCAGAGAGTGCTCCCGCCCAGCCCCAATACACACTATCCTGTCTGGGGAGGTGGTCACACCTCCCTGGGACAGGAAACCTATTGTCCAGGCCTCCCCTGCCAGAGTTTCGGTCAGCAGCAAGAGGCCAGACTCGTGTCTGTGGCAGCGGCATCCATTTTGTGATGCCAGGGCTCTGGAAAGTCAGTACCGGGCATACCGGTGTGTACATGTCTTTCCCTCTAGAAGGGTGGAATGCTACCCCCGCCGCCAGAACTGGTGGGGGGGGGTAGTATTCCAAGATGTTTGACACCAAACACGACATGTTTCCGTGCAGCCATCCCAAAGTTAGCATTTAACGCGAGGTTATAATGCGCTTAAGAGTATATGGTCAGGCTGCACTACAAACAGCATCAGAGAAGGGTCTCCGAACGCTGCAGAGGGGCCCTGCTCATGCAAGGGCACCCTCTCACATAGGAACCACGCACTCTGCCTTCAGGATTGATAAGGCCTGCCATAGGAGCAACTTATAGGTTTATATGTGTGTATGTATATAGTGATATAGGTAGCCTATATCACAGTAAGGGGTGCATGCACCACCTTACCAAGGCTACAGTAGCAGACCTGTGGTGTCAGTTTGGATGGCCTTCCAGGGGTGGCACAATACATGCTGCAGCCCCTGGTAGGCCTCTGAGGTACCTATGCCCTGGGTACATAGTATACCATATACTAGGGACTTATAAGGGCACTCCAGATTCCAATCAGAGATGTGCCTAAGGCACATGGAAACCATTTTAGAGAGGAAGCAGCTAGGCTGGGGTTCTGATTAGCAGGGCCCCAGCCAGACTAAGGTCGAAAAACAGTGAAGCATCAGCAAAAAGTGGGGGTACCCATGTGAAGCAGATCCTACTCTCCTACAAGGTGCACAGAGGAAGAGAAAGGCAGACTGTTAGAGCAGGGGGGCGTTGTCTGGGGGACAGGTGTGTAATAGGAGAGAGGAGGCAGTGAAAGTTAGGAGGAGAAATACAAGAGAAAGAGAGTGGGGCAATTAAAGTGAGAGAAAAGACAGCATATGATTGGGGAGAAGTGATGGTTCTTATTGTAGTGAGGGCAGCGCCCACTGCAAGGTCGTTTAGTGCAAGGAGCTCAGTGCGAGACAGTGCAGCTAGGGCAGTTCTCACTTTGATGTCATTGAAATCAGGACAGGTACCAGTGCATGGAAAGCTTCTAGTGCGATGCCAGTGCAGTATGCAGCGCCTAGTGCTATGCTAGTAGCAGCCTTAGGGTGATTCCATAGCAGCATGGAAGAATTCAAATGCATAGCCACTGCATAAAGGCCAATTCTAGTGTGCTGGCACTTTGACTTTCACTCTGGCCTATCCCTGCAGTGTTGTGCTGGCAGTGTCCAGTGTCACAGCAGCACTTCAGCTACCAGTACCATCACTGCAGTGAAAGCAGCTCTAGTGTGATATCACTATGGAATGGCAGCTGTCAGTGAATGTGTAGTGCTGTTAGTGTCCATTATTAATGCAGTAAGAGCAGCTCGCAGTCTGCCATCGCTGCGGTAGACACAGCTGTGCGGTCACAGTAGCATGCTGCTCCTAGCGGATGTCAGTGCTGTGCTGGTAGTGTTCACTGTTTATGTATTAATGGCAGCTCTCAGAGTGTTGGCAGTGTCCACTGTTGACCCCTGAGATAGCACGGAGAGCAGAAAGGTAGGAGACAGCAGGGCCACGTGATGTAGGTAAAAGCAGCTGCTGGCAGCAGCAGTTCCCCTGGCTGTCCTGCTCTATGAATAGATTTGCACTTGATCCCAGACTTGGAGCGCGAACTGGAGAGCTGCTGGTGGCCCGGCACCTCCTGCATTAGTAGTTGGAGCAGGAGATTACTGGCTGCGATATTTGGAAACGGGCGTGGAGCGACAGAAAGTGGCGGGATGGGAGAGAAAAGAGCCAGAGGAAAAAAATAAAAAAGGCCTATGGAAACGCAGTGAAATGAAAGGTGTAAGCCGCCTAAGAAGAGCCTGGTTAATTATGTGACCACATCGAGGGGAGTAGGAAAGCCCGAATTTTTGCTGGTTCTCTGCTCTTTATTTTCGTATTATGTTTCACTCTGGACTTTATATCTATTCACAGCTGAATGTCCTTTTGGGCGTGTAATCAGTTGATTCATCCCCTGCAGCGCCGCATTCTGTTCTTTATGTAAGGGAGTCGGGGTTTCTTCACAAAATGGATGTAGTGGCACACAATTACGAACAATTTTACTGGTAAATAAGCTGTAAGGGGCAGTAGGTGTTGTTAGGGGAAGACACGGGAGAGTAACTTAACTGCAAGCAGCGCCGTGTGCCAGCGAGTTGCTGTAAAGCCTCGAATACATAAAACAGCTAGACTAAACTTCTAAACACTTTTAGTCTGCTAAAACAGGTTTTATTTTTCACACAAAAAAGGAATTTTAGTTCCAAACAGGAACGTAAAGCAGGTAAAAATCTGTCAAAGCTATATTTTGCATATTTACAATACCATCACACACGTAAGCGCTATATAAATGAAATTACAATTACAATACACGTACATGGACGTGCGGGAACACACACTTAGGGCGCCTGTTGATTTTAGACACTATAGCAACGCTGGAACTATTGTTTTGCAGGAATGTGGGGTATGCGCCTGGGGGAGGGGGAAGGAACCACGAGAAGCGAACACTGCTCAGGTCAACGTGTTTTCTTAGCATGCTGGCTGTATTAAAACGAGAACCCAACCATCAATATCAAAACAGCATGCTTGGAGAAGGTAAAGCAAACCAGCAGCCGCATGTTTCACTAGAAAACATATTTCTGTGAACTGAGAGGAAATGCAAGGTAAGATTATCTTAATTACATCTTAGAAAGGGGCTGGAATGATACGAGGTGAGGGAAGTTTCTTTAAGTTAAATGAACACTGCGCCAAACTTACAGGACAATGGGCACCGCCAGCTTCTTTAGGGCTACTCATCAGCCGTGCTTTAGACAAAGAGTACAAGAGTTAGCCACGACTACAAACAGGCTTATCTATGGAGTAAGTGGGCTCGGAGCGCTACTGCTTCTGTCTGCGTACGGCGAGGAAGGGCTGAGGTACACCTCTCCCTAAGTGGGCAGGACCACCACACAGCTGCCAAATGAGGGCTGAGGTTCATCTTTCCTCGAGTAGGCAGAGATAGGGTGCAAGTGCCCGAGCAAGGCAGAGTCCGAAAGACAGCCACAGAATAGGGACCGTATGTTTCAGGAGGGATAATAAATATTACAAAACACCCGTCTTTGACCGACTCACCTAAGGTGCACCTTCAACTAAAGACCAAGCCCGCTCCATAGTGAAAGCTACCACAGTCTGTTGCAGGAAGTATCGGAGAGAGTCACGTGCGGAGTCTACGGCCAATGAGCACTTGGGAACTCTATGTGGTGCACTAGCATTGGCGGAGACTGCATCAGACCCTCCCACTCACAGTCAGCTCTCAGAAATATGTTCGGCGGCCATGGGATTGGTTGTGATGCGGCAGGAACGTGCTATAATTAGCGATAAGACGATGTACGCTTCCCGTGGTAACAAAAAAAGCAAGCACTGAAACACCAGTGCGGTCCCGCGCCGCGAAAGTGAAACAGTACTCCGGGTTAAAGAAGTGGGAGGGGTGGGGGGAGTGCGATTCCCTTGCGGGAGCGAGCGGCGCCAGGAGCGATAATTGCTACCATATGGCGCCAGCTGCTCGCTCCCACAAGTGAATCACCAAACGTGCACGCGTTGCCATTGAAGGCAATGGAACGCGTGCACGTTTTTGGCTGAAATGCCGAATCGATTGCAAAAGGTCTTTTTGCCTATGCAGCAGTGCTTAATTTGTGCCGGTGCTTTCCGGTGCTCAGCACCGGCACTTATTTCACAGGGCCGGGTCTATTAATTTTCATGACACTGATTGTGATTGCCAATGCTTGTTGGCCGCTAAGGTGTATGTTTTCATGGTCCTTTTTCTATCTCTGCATCCCACAGTATTGTGTCTCAGCCTCGGAACGGAAGCGGAAGTTGAGTGGTAACTTGCAGTGCGACTGAGAGGGAAAAGGAAGTTCTGCTGCTCAGACACTGTGCATATTTGGGCCGAGCTGGAGGGGGAGAGAAGAAAGCATTGCTCCGTTTCGTCAGCATTTTTTGGATGCAGGGGCTTAACATAAGGCTCCACAGCCACGCAGTGCGGGGTGGGGGGGAAGGGGATAGGTCACCTAGAGGGGCCCTTCTCAGCCTGGATTATGTATTACAAAGTTATTATAAAAAATATTTTGCAGCTGCTGCTGCCAGGCTGGACCCTGCGCTGGCAATGTCATTTCGGGAACAGAAATGTATCTATTTCGAGAGGCAGGAGGCCCAGACTTTTCCTTCCAGGAGTGGCTGTGGCCTCCCTAGGTTCAGTGGATGAACTGACGGGCCCCCTATCCCCTTGAAGCTACAACTTAGTTTCACGCACAGCCATCACTCCAAACTGAAGAGCTGGGCTGTGCTGGAAAAGCAAATGGTCTGACCTTCAGGCACTCTTTCCATCTGCACAGCACTCAGAGGTGCTTCAAGAGCCTGTGCCACGCATTCCTGCTTTGAAATCAGGTAAATCAAAGTAGGGACAACTCTGTCCTGCTGGCCTCATTTTTACTTCATGTTTCTTGACTCTGCAGAATGTTAAAACATGAACTGATGATCTTTACTTTTCTCTAATAAGGTTGGCAACCCTAAGCAAAGGCCTGGACAGGATTCTTAGGAAAAACATCATATGAAAAGGTCACTACTAATTCTAACATGGGATTTCTGTCTTTGAATACTTTAATTATAAGTCGGGGTCAGTAGGGCAACAGCAGAACACATTTCTGCATCTGTAGAAGTAGATGTTCAGGACATACTATTGTTTCCACTTTTGGTGGATGGAATTTGTTTTCTTTCTCACTATACTGACATTGAAATCAACAGTGAAAGCTTGACATAGCACCTCAAAGATTAAACAGTATGCCTTGTGAGCTGAAATTTACGCATGAATCACAGCAGCAAGCACATGAACCTGCTAAGCTATGATACTTGGATGATGGAGCGTGACATTATCTTTCACACCTCTCAGCAGCAGGCATGTTAACATTCCAGGGTTTTTTTTATGATGTAAACCTGAGATACTGCCCCTGTTTGAAAACGGAGACTGCTATACTTCGTGGGTAACACTCTCTTCTGTCTAAAGAAATCTCTTGTGAGATCAGTGGAATCTTTGAGACAGCTCTGCTATCTAAAGCTTAAGTTGGAACATTCTGTAACTCTTTACGTGCAGCTCTTTTGAGAGGCCTGAGCCTGCAACTTGTGTTGCCTGGGGAATATCTCTGCTGTCTAAAGACAAATTGTGAGTCAGTTGCATGTTGTGAGGCCTTTTCACAGGGGTGTGCAATTAGACGGGGTGCTAGTGAACTCTAGATATGACAGGGGCCCCAATAGGATACCTTGCAGGGGGGCTCCCTAAGGATTTGTCACACCACTGTTTGGATGGTGTGAGAAGGGGAAGAGGCACAAAGTGAGGCTGTGTGATTTTTGCCACCTCCTTGCACTTTGAGCTCTCAGCAAGCACTGCGCTTTGTTTCAAAGGTAAGAAACCACCAATCTTTGATATCCGACGCTTGAATGTAGTGCTTTATGTTAGAGGTGGGTGCAGGACTTGGCCTTTCCTCTGTGACCTTTAAAAATTGTACCTGTCTTCATGGAGAGGTAGATATAACCCCCTTTGAATTAGAGTGCATGAATAGGGGGGAGGGGGTCTTCATTAGAACATGTGGATTGCTACATTTCCAAGAGTAAAATACCTACCATTTGTTGCTGTTTTAAGAGTCTGCAAAAACCCAGACGTGATACTAAATAGAACTTTAGGGAAAAGGATGTAGCCTTAAGGCTAGAGCGGTCGACCTCGCAGCTGGGGAACCGGGTTCGAGTCTCTGCAACAAAGCTCAACATCCTGTGATTCTGGGCAAATCATTTAATCTCCCTGTGCCTAACAAAAATGGATGTGTCCCTGTGTAATGAAACTGGTGCTCATGTACAGCGCTCTGATACCCGATATCTTCGGGTCTAGTTCGCGCTATATAAAACTCTAAAAAAAAAAATTTTTTAACTTTACACTAAATTGTATTTATTTATTTGTAACCTGACTCTTATCTTTTATTACTTAATTATTAGTCAAGGATCCTTAACTCAGTGCTCAACTCTTAAAGTATGTACAGATAAGAGCTAAAAATACTGGCTTTAGGCAATTCTGCTTATTTATGTACCGGCCAGAACATTAAAATAGCATTGGTGCCATTAGAAACCGATCCGGGGGCAACCCTAGGAAGTGCAGCGAATGTGGCAATTACATTTGGGGTGGAGGTTTGAGGGGAGGGGGGTATATGCTCACTTCTCAACAACAGCAGGGCAGACTCCATTGAATTGTGTGCTTTATTAGTTCAAAAGTGCATGTGGAAGCCTCTCTGAATGGAGTTGAGTGTCTGACAATTTTGAAATAGGTGGCAGTGGGATGTTGTGACTTATAGCCTGATTGTGTAATACAACTATTTGTTTGAAGCATGAGAGCCTGATTCTCCATCAAAGCTTAATCCTAATGGTATAACTGACACTTTATTATCTTTTATCAAGAATACCTATTGTGATGCCACAAAACATCTTTTGATGTCATAAAATCTTAACACAGTTAAAAAATCGCTATTGTGTGTCTTGGACAGCACGGCTATGCATTGATGTGACAGGCCCAAGAATGATACAGCCCTGTCACCCCTCAACTTTACAACATTAATTACTGTATATTTAATAAAGCAGAGGTGTACTTTTTTATTGCTCTCCCTCAGTATCTGCTTTTCTTCCTCCCCTTCACATCTCAGTCCTTCCCTTGTCTGCTTTCGCCCTTCATTTTTGCCCTATGTCCGCGTTTCCTCTTAATTGCCGCCTCCCCAAACTAACTGCTTTTCATTTTCTACCTTCCCATCTTTCCCTTCCACTCTCCTTTAATGTGCTCCCAGCTGTCTGATCTTCTTCCCCTGCCTTTCTCCTCTTTCCACTTTTAATTCTCATCATGTTCCACTCCAATCTTGCACTCCCAATCTCTGCTTTCCCCACTACTCTTCACATTCCTTGTCTATCATATTTATCTTTGCCTTCAGACCTCTCCTACTTCCTCACTCTACCTTTTATGTTTTTCCTTCTTGCACATATATTTATAGCCACTCGAGGAATCCATGTTTGAGCTCTGGATCATACATTTAAATCTTGGTGAAGCCACTCAGTCTTTCATCTTTCTGAGGTCGATAAAATTAGTGCCATTGAGTTGGATAAAAACATTTTTAATTTGGTGTCAAGACCCTCTCTGGTAAATATGTGCTTTGCAAACATACATGGTGTGTTAAGGACACAGAAATGCATTTTAATCTTTTGTTTTTCAATTTCTTTGCAATATTACACTGTCGTTCCCCCTGTCCCTCCTTGACCCAGTACCTCCATGCCTCCTTTCTTCTTTCCATTCTTGTTTCTTTCCATCCACATTCATTCTCCATTCTTCCTCCCTTGGTGCTTTATTTTCTTCTTCCTTCATTCATTTTTACTTTCTTTGTTTCCTGCTCCTTCCTTCACCCCTTCTTTAATTTCTTCCTTTCTTATTTTTAACCCTTCCTTTTGCTTTTCTTCCTCCATTCGTCTTTCTATTCATCCATCACACATCGTTCACCTCCTTTCTCCCTCTATCCCATCACTTCTTCCTTTCACATACTTTTCTTATTTCCTCCTTTTTTCATCAATTACTTAATTATTTCCTCACTCCAGTACTCCCCTTCCTGCCTGCATTTGTTGCTGGCTTCTTTAATGAATTCCTTCCTTCATCCCTTCCTTTCTTTTAAACAGCACTGTACAAGCACATTTTCTTTAGTTTGCAAAGCTGCCTCAAGTCCTCAAATGACCTTTCCAAAAGCTGCATATTGAGATGTACAAACATTCTCTAATGTGAGTTAACTTTTGAGTTGCCATCATAGGCTTTCCATATGTTATATTATGAAATGTTATATTGATTTGTATAGTGCACTAATCACCCGAGAGGGTATCCAGGTGCTTGGATAGGTGTTTAAGTGGGAGGTCCCGAGTAGCTTATATGAAGAGCCATGTCTTCAGCTTCTTGCAGAACTCAAGAAGTGAGGAGGTGGCTCTGATGTGTTGAGGTTTGTGGATGTGGGTGGAGCCATTAAAGGAGATGGGTGGAGCCTGGGATGTAGGTGTGGCCCCCTAAAAAATGTGAGCACCTGCACTTAATATTTCACAAATTAAGCACTGCTATGCAGCGCACGCGCGCTGCGTAGGCGAGACCTAATGAATGTGTCCGTCTGTAATGCAACTGGTGCTCATGTAAAGCGCTCTGATACCTTCGGGTCGAGTTCGTCCTATATAAAACTGCAACAAAAAAAATGGATATGCAGGAAGTTCCAGCAATATGAGAAATGGGCGAGAGGAGGTGCAAATTATTGATGAGCATTTTTTGCAACGTTATGAGGGACAAGGGCGCCCCCTTGTGTCAAAACTGTACACGTTGCAACAGTTGCGATCTGGAAAAGCATCGGTAGTGGGATTTGTTATTTTCCAAGACAATAAAAGGCACTTCGTGTCGTTATGGAAAATATTATATAAAAGGATGAGTCACCTCACCCAACCTTTCAGGACCTTTTTCACTCTCCCTCGAACAAGCGGGAAATTGTCTTTTTTAAATCACTTTCAAATGAAATCTCGTGTTTAACAAGGAAGATAACCTGTTTTTGAGATTTTTTCATTCTTAATTATTTTGTTTTTTTAAATTATTTTCCTTTTGGTGATTTAAGGTTGACCTTTAAAAATTGCGGGATTTTGCCTTCATCTAGGACTTCCCCACACTTCGAATCCTTCGAACCAACCTTAGCGTGAGAGAAACAACCACTGCTGAAACTCTCCGTTCTTGTATTGCACGTCACGGGCCAATGCTACTCTACAACAAGCTGGGTTGGGTGGCGTCGATTACAACGTTCAGTAGGAACGCATATTTACAGGGAGGGCGTGCACACAGAAGCAAATGAAAGCAATCTACTGTATCAGTCCGTATATGGTGATGTAGTTTCATTTACACAGGCGCTCCGCACCCCTCTATGAGTATTATTCATCTGTAAACATTTTGCATTAGTCAACGGCTAAATAAAACCTTCCCAGATAATAGTCGAGAAAATGTATTATTCTAGTTAGTGCCCATAGTAAAAACTCGAGTGTAGTTTGGTTGTTCCCTTAGTACGCCACGCAAGTCCAGCGGTTGAAGCGCAATAAACAAGCACTGGCAAAGCCAACAGGTTTCGTCTATGGAAAATCTATTGGTTTTGTCAATATTTTTTAGGCATATCACACAGCAGCAAATGCTGCTGTGCAGCATTTCTTAAAGTAAAAAAAACAAAAAAAACAGTTTAACCCGGTCAGCACTGCCCCGCGTCATAGCTCTTTTTTTAAAGAAAATGCAGCCCTCTCAAGTTTTTCAGGTCCATGCTTGATGTGTTGCTCCACGCCAGGTTTTTATTTGCATTCTGGGACTTGTAGTCATATATATTTCATTATAAAACAGGACTACAAGTTCCAGAGTTCAAAGAAAAAAAATGAACTGGAGTGGCACATCACTCATGGACAGGGCCGGACCGGCTACCGGGCGTTTTGGAATGCTGCCGAGCTGGGGGCTGATGTCACTGCGGTGGGGGCTAATTTCGTTGATGGAGACCTGCGTGTGCTTCGAAATCAACAAAGCAAAACGAATTTCGTTCAGCACACGCAGGTCCCCATCAACGAAATCAACCCCCAGCTCGGCAGCATTCCAAAACGCCCGGTAGCCAGTCCGGCCCTGCTCATGGACCTCGGAAACTTGGCAGCTGTGACCATTTGCGGTTACCGCCGTGGGTCAGGGCCCAAGTGATACTCATGTAAAGCACTCCAATACCTTTGGGTCAAGTTTGTGCTACATAAAGCTAAAAACAAATTAATAAAATAAAAATTAAAGTCTG
This sequence comes from Calotriton arnoldi, assembly GCA_963921515.1. Taxonomy (NCBI): domain Eukaryota; kingdom Metazoa; phylum Chordata; class Amphibia; order Caudata; family Salamandridae; genus Calotriton; species Calotriton arnoldi. The sequence goes on along the minus strand of CAWUFW010009757.1, from coordinate 291,983 downwards.
CGAATGGAAATGAAATGATGTAAGGGAGGAGGGTGGGGGACATGAGGGAGGATACGGGAGCAGGGAGGAGGACGTGGTGTGTTAAAACTGGAAAGGGTTTTTTCCAAACAACAGCAGGGGTGGGTGCATTTACACGCCTGGGTGCAGAGAAGAGGGCTGCAGATGCACTCTTATGGAGTGCTCACTAAGGAGCTTATTTACAAACCCCTTGCGCCGCCGGTGCGTCACTTTTTCCCCATATTAAAAGTGACGCACTGGCAGCGCGAGGGGCTTATAAATAAGCCCCTAAATATCCCTGTGAAATGCAAGTGATGCTAATGTAAAGCACTCTAATACCTTTGGGTCGTGTTTACCCTACATGAATTGATACATAAAGGGGGAAAGCGCTATATAAATACACGTACGTACCATAATTTCAGAAGCTCTGTGTATATGTAAGGTCTGGTGGCCCATGTGTGTAGTTATGCTAATAATAGGATTTATATAGAAGACAGTACAAGCGTCTTTCGTTCCTAGGAAGTGATTATTTAACCACTTTGCTGTCTCACACAAAATGCAAACGTGATACTTTTTAAGCGCAATGATCTTCAACGGGCTGTTAATTACTGTCATAACGAAAACCTGTGACCAGAGCTTACACACTGCAACTGGAGGGATAGCTCAGTGAGCTGAGAGTTCACTGCTGGGAGAAAGTGGTGGTCGGCAAGTCCACAAGCTCATATCCAGGAAAGGCCGACTCACCCTTACATAATCCCGAAGGCAGGTGCATTGAGTAACACAAGTGAGTAATCATAACATTTGTTAGTGACCAGACAAATAAGCCAGCTTTACACTTAGGGGTATATTCACAAGGACCTACAGCCGATTTATCTCCACCTTAACGCATCAAAAGTGGAGATAGATTTAACACCCCATTCACAAGCGGGTGCAAACTGCAGACATCGCCAGTATTCCCGCGATAACTGCCCCAAAACTTAACCCCAGGGAGGACACCACCAACTAACCCTAATGAGATGCAGAGTAGGCGTTCCCGTGCAAAAACACACGAAAAAACCACAACACCACTTTCACAACAAACTGCCAGATATGCGATGCGAGCCAAAACCACGCGATAAGCCGCGGTAGCAGCAGGTATTTAACACCTTCCTCCTGCTGGTGTAAAGCCGGACGACTACCTGCAGTAGGCAACGGAGCCCCGCACACAGCCACACCCAAAGAACAACCGACGCCATGGAGCTACTCATCATGCAGCTCGGAGCCCCAACAGGGCCACAACACCCACCGCCACCACCCCCAGGACCCGGACCCGCACCCCCCCCCCTCCGGACCACCACAGAGGCAGCACAGAGTAAGACAGCGGACCTACCGAAAATGCACCAGTCTCACAGACCTAACGCCGGCGGAAGTCATCACCCACTACAGGCTCAAAAGGACAACCATCATCCGCATCATGACCCACATCGCCCACAGGTTGACGGTCCCAACCCAGCGGAGAACCAACATCCCTCCGCAGACAAAGCTGCTGGCTGTGCTGCACCTGTTGGTCTCTGGTACCTTCCAACCAACAACTGCCAGAGTCGGAGGAGTCTCACAGCCAGCCCTATCAAAGTTCATCACACCTGTCCTGGATGCCATCATCAGCTTCATACCCCAGTACCTTCACTTCCCCCACACTGCGCAGGAACAGCTGGAGACAAAGCAAGGCTTCTACACCTTTGCTAGCTTCCCACACGTGTTGGGGGCCATTGACTGCACACATGTCCCACTTGTGCCCCCTGCGGATACTGCACACCACTACCGCAACAGAAAGTACACGCATTCCATCAATGTGCAGGCAATAGTGGACCACCGGGGAATGTTCACCAATATCGTCGCAAATTACCCAGGTAGTGTGCACGATTCCTACATCTTCCGACAGTCCATCATCAACCAGCGCTTCCAGGATGGCATCTATGGAACTGGACTGCTCGTTGGTAAGTGCCAAATCAACACACCACACACCTAAAAGCCACCATCACACAACGCACAACTGTGGGAATGCCCACGTGACCAAACCACATACAACATGTCAATCAACATGCCCACCTACCAGACACGACAACACAACTCCATGGTGATCCTGGGCTTCCCCTGCACACAATACAGCTATATCATGGCACCACAGCCACACAACAGCTGAACGTGTGGAGATGCGGAATGCAGCCATGTGCGAAGGATGCAAGTGGCCCGTGAATGGGAATGTACACAATGACAAGTGAGGCGTGGATGTGCTGGACAGACATGGGTATGCAAACCACAGATATGTCCATGCAGACATCAACTGCTGGTGACTGGAGAGTAGTGAACAGTGGACGCAACCATGTCACCCCAGGCCATGGGTCAGATCGCGGAAATGTCGCTCGCTGCGTCCCCCCCTGTGTGCGTGAGCGTAGTGCGTGGGCCCGGAGTACGCCAGGCCTGCGCAGGGGTGTGGACAAAAACCCCGTGGTGCAGACCGTGGTTCACTCCCGGAAAGGCCAACGTCACTGCCAGGGCGGCGCCTCGCAGTCCGCCATGAGGCCGACGCCGTGAGCAGCGGGCCTGCGAGCCTGTGCGCCTGCTGCACCCCAGGACGCTGATACCCAGACCAGGCCTGCCCGCCCCAGCGCTCCAAGGCCGCACTGCTCACCTGCAGACACCGTTGTGTGTCAAAGAGGGCCCACCACGTGCCGGTGCTAGCTCCAAGACCCATGCCCGCGACCTTGGCGGCCTCCTCAGGCCATCGCTGTCCTCCGTGATACAGGCCCCCAGGGGTCCCCATTCGTTGACATACCCCACCGCTGCAGCCGGCTACACTGCAGTCCAGCATGTCCCACATCCTGAACTGAGTCATCATTAATCAATGGCAGGGTCCATGCCAGTGTACGCAGGGGGAGCACTGAGAGGGAGATGCGTCACAATCCGGTGGAAACACGGATCACGGTTACGGAGGAGGTCAACCAGTAACAAGGACTGACCTGGTGCCACTAACCCTGTGCGCCGTGAGTGACCGTCAGCCTCCGGCGGAACATCGTTGGTGTCTGAGCCTGTGGCCTGGGGGTTGTCATCAGCAACGGGCAGGTACGGACTTGGTGTCTGGCATGAGTCTGTGGCATTCATAGCCGCCATGTTGCCAGACACAGCTGGCATGTGCCCTCTGCATCATGCCCTGGGGGTACACCTCCCATTCTCCCCCGAGAACCTCAGCGGAAGGCACCTCTGAGACATATGAGACCCTGCTCTGCCCTCATGACCCTATCCCAGTCTCCCACAGGTCAGCGTCCCGTGGCGGTAGGCCCGTGTCGGCCGCTGTGCATCCGGGGCCACTAACCCTGTGCAGCTCAAGTCATGCTCCCTTGTTGTTCCGACATTGCATTTCTGAGTGCCTGATGACTGTTGGAGTTTTTGCCAGCACCAGCTACTCCCTGAGGGCTGGCTTACACTCACCCCACACACAGCCAGCACAGGCGTCACTGAATCAGTGGGCCTGCCATCACATCATCCCGAAACAAGTATTGACTCTTTTCTCTCTGCACTGTCCCAGGTGATCAAGGATATGCACTTTGCCCTTGGATGATGACACACCTCCGAGACCCGAACACACCTGCCCAGAGGCAGTACAATGCGGCCCACATACGCACCAGGGGCATCGTTGAACGCACATTTGGCGTGTTGAAGTCACGTTTCAGGTGCCTGGACGGCACAGGTGGAAAGCTCCTGTACAGCCCGGACATCGTGTGCAAGATGATCGTTGCATGTTGTGTGTTGCACAACATCTGTGTACGCACCAATGCCCCATGGATCCCAGTTCCAGAAGTACCGGACGATGATGGGGACGATGGGGCAGGTGGCCCACATCCCACTGCAGCTGCGGCAGGAATGGCACGTAGGAACACCATCATTGCCAATTTCTTCTCATGAGAACGTCACATTGTGGCCATCCCTGGCAATCATGGGACAGTACAAAATGTCCACAAGCACAGAATGTGTGAATAAAACATATTTGCAGGTTACAGGTTGTACTTGTACATTGTCATGTCACAGTTTCCTGCTGTGCCAGATGTGATTTGCCATGTTGTGCACATTTGCGGCACCAGTTGTGTCCTGTGTTCTGTTGTGGAGGTGTTGCTGTTTGTACCAGGATGTTGTCAATGTTGAGGTGCACTTATACTTATGTGTGTATGCTGCACGGTGGGTGATTCGCTCCTGCGGCTCTGATTTGTCTGCCACTGATCCCTTTCATGCAGTGTGCCTGTCAGTTCTGTGCTTCCACGGTGCTGAGATGTTGCAGACTTGGGTAACTTGTGCTCTTTGTGGAGTTGTGACTCTGGGGCATGGTTTGTCCGCAGATGTGTCATTGACGTCAGGGGTTGTTTGTGCAGGTAGTTGTGTCCGAGTGTGACCTGCTCCTTTTCGGGTGTTGTCTGCACTCAGCCACCTCAGTGTCGTGCCGTGTACATTGCCATGATGATAGGACTGCAGCCAAGCTACTCGTCATGTGGTGTCTCTTGCATTGTCAGTGTGGCTGACATATGTGCATGTACGCATGTTCGCACGTGGGCATGTGTTGGTTGTGTGACTGTTGATGTGTTGGGTGGGTGCCCCTTTGGGCACAGGGTGTTCGTGGGACTACTTGGTGTTTGTGTGTGTGCTGAAGTGTTCCCGTGGGATCAGGGACATGATCCAGAGTCATTGTGGGTGTGCAGTGTGCCCTGCTTGATTGTGCATGTGTGCCATTGTGCCCATCTCCCCCATCCCCCACTCCCAGGTCGCTACGCACCATGTTGATGTAATGTTGGGTCATGTTGGGCAGTGTCCAGATCACCAACTCATGTCACCGTCTCCCGACTGGTGACTGTGGCCACCATCTTCTCCATGTCATTCAACTCCTGGTGCTCTGCTGGCCCCCCTCCTCCGGGGTGCGTTGCTGCTTTCGTGTTGGCAGCGAGTTTCTGCTTGGTTTTGCCATTCACATCAGTCCAGCGCCTCTTGTGCTCTTCCATTGTCCTCCTCTGCCATGCGACGGCATTCACATGGTCCGACGTGGTGTGCCATCTTTGCCTCTTTGTTGCCAATGACACGTTGGAGGTGACGTACAGTTGGTGGTGGTGTTCTGTCTCATCCGTGGCGATAATCGGGTTTTCATGTAGACTGTACCCCTTCTTCCTCTTCTCATTGCCCTTCCACGAGCCCTGTATTCCTGGGTGTTCCTCCGTAGGGATTGTGGGGTTCATGTTGTCCTCTGCAGTCGGTGAGGGTGCATCCGTGGTACTCCGCAGTTGATTTCGTTTTTAGTGGCATTTTCCGTATGCTGTTCTTGTGCTTTTTCCCACATTAGGCGTGGGTATTGCTGGCCTCTCGCTGGTTGTCACTGTTTTCTTATCGCGTTTGGGCACAATCGCGTCTTTTTACGCGTTGGGGTTTGTGTTTTTATCTCCATCGCGGTGGTTGTATCGCGGACATTGGCCGCGTTTTCGGGGGACTATCGCATGGACCGCCGTGTTGTGAATTCCACGTTAACACAGGGTTATTTTCCCGCGATAGGCTGCGATGTGTAAAGTTGCGTTAACATTTTTTGGAGATGTTTAGCACACGTTCTTGTGAATATACCCCTTAGTCTTTCCTTCCCAATTCGTTGGGACACGCTTTGTACAAATAATGCACATTATGTATTATCAGACAATAGATGGAAATACATTCACTCCCACTTAGGACTAAACCCTTCCTCACTGATCCATTTTCTGCCCTCCCACCATAACCCACTCCCCCATACATATATGGGTTGCCAAAGTACATGCTTTCCGCTGTCAGCACAGCGGTGGGTGGAGCAGAGAAAATAGGCAGTCTGGGCAAGAAAGAGGCAGACTTGAATAGAGATGCACAAAGAAGGAGAAAGTCAGACATAGAGCAACAGAGAAAAAGAATGACAGACAAAGCACAGAGAGAGGCTGGGAAGGACAGGAAAACTGAAAACATTTAGAGCAAAGAGACTGCTTAATAAAATCACCCCTCATCAGCCAGGCTAGCTTGAATTCAGTGGCACAGACAGTTCGGGACCCACATATGGGCATACCCAGTGCACTTAGGGCGAGAAAGCAAAATACACACAAATGATGGACAGAATGCAGAACAAATCAAACATTCACCCCCAGTCAAGAGATCTGGGTTAAATCCACTGTTCTTTTGCTCACATGCCCAATTTAGACCCAGACATATGCAAATCAGTCTTGACCCTGCTCCTCATAGGAACAGTCCAGCCCAACCTGCTAAGCCAGGTCCTCCCTGGACCAGAAACAAGCATCCTGGGATGGGTTTAAGGGTATCACCCTTCATCAGCCAAGCTAGCTTGAATCCAGTGCCACAGTGAGCCCAGGACCCACGTCTTAGCATATTCAGCACACTTAGGGCGAGAAAGCAAAAGACACACAAATGCGACGAAGGGTGATAATCAAAACTGGTATATCAGAAAGTTTAGCTTTTAACTGCTCCTTACAACATTTATCTTCCTCTAGATGATATATACTTTTATAATGTACAACCCACTCAGGACCAGAGACATTGCAGCTTAAAACGGGGTTTGGTGGTTCTTCCCTTTGTTTAATTTTATTGATATATTCCTTAAAAATGTTTGCTTTTCTTAGAGGCGGGTGCACTTTCCAGTAGTTCCCAATCTCTCCAAATCAAATCCTTCTTACGTGACCTCAAGGAAAGCTTATATGCTTTATGGGCATCCAGCACCATAATAGGGTCTTTACGATTATCATAGAGGGCCTTCCGTAATCTACGGTTTGCCAAGGAGTAATGTTTATCAAGCCAGCATGGAGTCTCTTGCCCAATCCTTACCGGCTTTAGCAATAATTGCCTTATACTCAAGTTTAAAAGGTTGAAATGTTAAATCATTTCAGCACCCTGTGCATCAGACAAGCAAGACATGAGCGTCACAAAATGGGACTTCAGCAACGTAGTTATGTTTTTAAACATTTGTTTATTGGCATTTCCAAAGTTATTATCAACAATTGACAGGTTAAATATATAACAATCTCAGCTGTTCAGTACATATTTTACATTCACATTTCCCAGCGTTTATTCACGGTAGGGATTCAGTGCTTTGCTTCCTTTTGGTTAAACTTTCTCCATTTTACACATCTCTATATTGCAATTCTGCCCTCACGGGAGTTGGTGTACCCATTTGTGATCAACATCGTGCTTTCTCAAAAAGTCTCCAAAGTAGATAGAAGCCTATTATGAACTCAACTAAGAACATTGTAACTAACAACTTGTGCTTATCCCATTTCCGCTTGGGGGCTCTTTATTGCTGATCTATTTAGTGGGGGGGGGCCTGAGTGCATGCGCGGGGTCCGCATTGGACAACCGGTGTGTGCTATTGGGTCTCGGTGGCAGCCGTTCAGGGTCCCGTTCATGTTGTAGCAGGTATTGCGTGTCTCCCCCTGTAGGAAGGTGGAATCTGACTATATGGTTGCCCCCACTTTTTCCTGGTGTTTTGCTGGTTTATGACTTAGTTGGACTGGGATCCTGCTATTCAGGGCCCCAGTCTATCTGCTTCCTCTATAAAATGGTTTCCATGTGCCTTAGGCACATCTCTGATTGGAATCTGGAGTGCCCTTATAAGTCCCTAGTATATGGTATACTATGTACCCAGGGCATAGGTACCTCAGAGGCCTACCAGGGGCTGCAGCATGTATTGTGCCACCCCTGGAAGGCCATCCAAAATGACACCACAGGTCTGCTACTGCAGCCTGGGTAAGGTGGTGCATGCACCCCTTACTGTGATATAGGCTACCTATATCACTACATACATACACACATATAAGCCTATAAGTCACTCCTATGGCAGGCCTTATCAATCCTGGAGGCAGAGTGCGTGGTTCCTATGTGAGAGGGTGCCCCTGCATGAGCAGGGCCCCTCTGCAGCGTTCGGAGACCCTTCTCCGATGCGGTTTGTAGTGCAGCCCGACCATATACTCTTAAGCGCATTATAACCTCGCGTTAAATGCTAACTTTGGGATGGCTGCACGGAAACATGTCGTGTTTGGTGTCAAACATCTTGGAATACTACCCCCCCACCAGTTCTGGCGGCGGGGGTAGCATTCCACCCTTCTAGAGGGAGAGACATGTACACACCGGCCTGCCCGGTAACTTCTTTCCAAGCCCTGGCATCACAAAATGGATGCTGCTGCCACAGACACGAGTCTAGCCTCCTGCTGCTGACCGAAACTCCGGCAGGGGAGGCCTGGACAATAGGTTTCCTGTCCCAGGGAGGTTTAACCACCTCCCCAGACAGGATAGTGTGTATTGGGGCTGGGCGGGAGCACTCTCTGGTGCTTTGAAGTCCTGCACTGGGGGCACATTTGGTGTCCCTGTGCATACCCCAGTTCAAACCGGCTCAGGGGCTTCCAGCCCCAGCTCTGGCGCGAAACTGGACAAAGGGAAAGGGGTGTAACCACCCTTCTGCCCTGACCCTCCCATAGGTGGGTCCCCAGAGTATGTCCAGCCCCCTAACTTGGTATAAGTATGGGACCCCAGTCCTTAGGACTTTAGATTTACCTGGACGAAACTCTGACACAGAATCCTGGACCTTCGACGCTCTACTTCAAGATTAGAGGACTGAAGAATCTCCCTTGGGGTCAAGGAGTGACTCCCCTGCTTGGCAGGCACCAAAGAAGCAATTGTCCGGTCTGCATCGCTGAAGCTCCCGCCGGACGCCGAAGTCTTTGCATCACCAGGGGGGGGCGCTAGGTGGCGCACGACCAAGATGGCCGCACGCCTGTGAGGCTCCGGTAGCTTGGCTCTGTAATCCTGCATTTATCCTCACACACCAGCTAGATTGCTTGTTGTAATCCTAGCAGAAGTGGTACCAGACTGTCAGCAGCACCCGGCGCAAGTCTGCAACGGATCCGCCAACTGACGGCGAAATCGGAGCTTAACCAAGGGTGACGCGGGAGCTGCGAGGAGGCTGCCTGGAAGCCGGGCTCGGCTGCTGCGGGTAATAGAGGCCGGGGATTCCACGTGTCTGGCAGGCCACGAGAACGACACCATACTGCGGCGGCGGAAGTCGCACAAAGATACCGCTGTGCTGTACGCGCCTCGAAGAGCAGAAGGGAGCGTGATGACATTGCTCTGAAGGTACGGAGCAGGGCAGCACAGAAGGAAGGGAACAAGAAGAACACATCGGCGGCGGACGTTGGCTGTGGTACTCGCACACCCCCGCCCCTCACCCCCCCTGCATTGAGTGAGGGAGGCGCACACCACCGCGTGGGGTCGACATCCTGGGCGGGGGGGCGAGGTGAGTGACTTGCCATCCCGCCGATCGAGCGGTGCTGCTGCCTGCCTCCCGAGTTGATTGTGCGGCTGTGAGCGGACTTGCGATAGAGAGGGCTGCGGGAGAACGTGCGGAGACATCCTTCAGGAATATGGGACTGTGCCGTTTTGCTGCACGACTGAAGTGATTGCGTGGCATTGAAGGGGCCTGTACTGCTTGTTGCTGACGCCGCGCTGGGAGCGGGTGTGGGCTGCAGGCCAGCGGAGTTCTTTTGTGCTGCCAAAACTGCTGATATTGCACTCCGACCCCCCCCTCTCCCTGGACTGCTGCTCCTTGACTGCCGGAGGAGGCGCGAGATACGAGGCCCACCCGCTGCATCATTCGCGACGCGTTGTTGGTCGATGACCCCCCCCCACTGGATGAGGGGACCGGTGCGGTGGTGCGAACAGTGCGCGACGGACATATTGTGAGCTGTGGGGTGGCCGTGGGTAAGTGGGGTGTGTTGGCTGTTACCCGCCCCCCCCCCCATCCTAGTGCAGCCCTTGCTGTGGGGTGACACTTCGGCTGACTCCTGGGGTGCGTGGATCTCGGTGGTCATGGGGAAAGTAGATGGACGACAGTCCAGACTGGTGTTTGATGCTAAGAAAACCACCACACGCTCAACTGTTGAGGAACCTGCCCCGGCCTCCGAGGAGATGCAGCCCGAACAGACTGCACCAGCAGGTGATGATGTCAAAACGATCCTTCTAGCACTGCAGCAGAGTATGTCGGGCCTGTCGGGTAAAATGGACACAATGAATACCCGTCTGGATTTTTTAGTTCAGAAGGTGGAAAAACATGATGGGCAGCTAAAAGAAGCTGAACGGCGCATATCAGACAATGAAGATGTCACCCCGCAGCTCCAGCAACAGGTTTCGCACATGGACAAACTTTTAAAGGTGATAGCTGCGAAGAATGAAGATTTGGAGGCCCGCGGACGCCGGAACAACATTCGAATTTTAGGCGTGCCGGAAAGCACCAATACGGGCCGGCTAGAGGAGTATGTGGAGCGGCTGCTGCGCAGCTCTGGCGGTGAAGATCTGTTCTCGGCCCAGTTCATCGTGGAGCGGGCGCATCGCACACTGGGACCGCGTCCTCCACCGGGGGGTCCCCCTCGGCCGATAATCGCCCGCCTCCTTAATTATCGGGACAGAGACGCTGCCTTGAAAATGGCTAGAGAGAAAAAAAATCTCCAGTACGAGGGAGTGGAATTCACAATCTTTCCGGATTTTACGGCTGCGGTGCAGGAGGCGCGCCGCAAATTTGTCAATGTCAAGCAGAAACTACGGAAAGCCCAGATTGAATATGCATTGCTGTATCCTGCACGTCTGAAAGTGGTGTATCGTGGGAAAACCGACTTATTCTCGACCCCACAGCAGGCAGAGGACTTCCTAAAGGCGGTGCAGCGGCGATCTCCTGGAGGTGCTTCTGCTGATGGGACAGCCCGGTCACCCTCTCCGCAGTTGGGATGATATGTGCCAAGCTGCAGAGGGACTTGCTTACTCCCGTGGTATCGCAGATATTTCTGGCTCCCTTGCTAGGAGGAGCTATGTAGCGGGCAGATACTTGTACACAGATAAGTAGACACTGGGGACCTTGCCTTTCAGGCACTAATGTTCGAAATCTGCTATATATGTTACTGACATTGTATTGATGGATGGTGGGTGATACCTACTGCGCCAAGCGACCCCTTCCCCCTCCCCCTTCTCCTCTCTCCTTGAGCCTGATTGCTCCCCCTCTGGGAGACGTCAATACTACATTTGGGTGGACAGTGGGAAGGGTGGTTTCGTGGTGCCCTGACGACCCCCCCATATGGGCGTTCCCCCTTACTTGTTGTTGGTAACCACTGCGATTGCATGGGGATTTGTATCGTATCGTCATGTAGTCTTGGGGTTCCATGATGTTGTTGCGGGTGGGTCATTCCCGGCACGATTGGGGTGCCGTTGTGGGTGGGATGGGAGGCGGTTGGTGGGGAAGTTTTTATTAGTTAATTCCAGCTTTTTTCTAGGTAATGTCATCCTGCGGGGGTTCGGCGCAAAATATTGCATTCCAGTGACACCAGATTCGCTGTTAAAGATGTGCGATCAGGTACTGCATGGCTGGGAAGTTAGGCACTGACAAATTGCATATTACACTACTTACATGGAATGTCCGGGGCCTGGGGGACCCACGAAAATGCCGCCAAATATTAGCGTATCTCGACAGACATCACGTAAACATTGCAGTGTTGCAGGAGACCCATACGGATCCGAGCAGGCTGCCCTGTTTTGTTGGGAAATGGGCATCATATCGGATATTCTCCTCATACTCCTCCTACTCACGAGGGACGCTAATCCTGGTAAAAAAGGGGACCCCGTTTGTACTGGGCGGATCCGTAGGAGACGCATCTGGAAGACATTGCATATTGTGGGGGTCGCTGGGCGCCCAATCTGTCACTATTGTCAGTTGTTATGGCCCGAATACAGATACTCCTGATTACTACACCTCCCTTTGGGGGCAAGTTTTGAAGTTCGGCTCCACTCACATCCTCTGGGGTGGTGATTTTAACGTTACATTGAATCCTGCACTTGATCGCTCACACCCCCAGGCACACCATTATACTAGGACACAGGAGACGCTTACACAATTAATACAGGCGCATGGGCTTATTGATGCATGGCGGCATGGACATCCGGGGGAAAGAGAGGGCACATGTTATACTACTGCTCGAGCAGCTTGGTCACGCCTGGATTATTGGCTGATGTCTCAGGGGACTGCTGCCTGGATTGTTGATGCGGTCCACTTGGCGAGAATCCTGTCTGACCATTCCCCGGTGCTGCTGCGGATAGCACTGTCGGGATCTATTGCGACTCCGTACTGCTGGAGATTGCAGCCTGAGGCGCTGTTGGATACGGTCTTTCAAACAGAGTTGGGTGAAGAGATAGCTGATTTTTTTAGCCGGAATAGGGGATCAGTTGATCGCATGAGTACTCTATGGGAAGCTTTTAAAGTTACGATCCGAGGTTACTGCATGGCAAAGTGTTTTGGAGTCCTCCGGGACATTCGAAACAGCTTGAGGCGATTAGAGGGAGACTTAAAATGCTTGGAGGCTGACATGTGGAGGGACGTGACAGGTAACACCAGGGCCGCACTGCGGAACAAACTCACGGAATATACGGAAGCGGCAGAGAGGGAGGTTCGCTTTCGGGGTAGGTACTTTAATGCACGTCGTTACGGTGAGGGAGAAAGGCCGGGCAGAGCACTTGCCACTGAGATCAGACAGCCTCGGTTCTCCAGTCATATACTGGACGTTACTGACACATCAGGGGAGAGAAAAAGAGATAGTCAGGACATACTGCACACCTTCACCACATTTTATGAGGAATTGTACACTACCCGCCGCACTAGCCCCCCTAATTTTGACCCCTTTTTTGCTGACATTTCCCTGGGTTGGCTGGGTGACTCCCAACGAGATTTCCTTGCTGCTCCCTTTGAGACTGATGAGTTTCGGGAGGCGATAATGAAGATGAAATCCGGTAGGGCCCCGGGGTCAGACGGGCTGCCCGTCGATCTTTATAAGACATACATAAATCAGCTGATACCTATCTTACGAGAGGTTTACTTGGAGGCCCTGGAGGCGCAGATACTGCCAGATACAATGAGAGAGGTGCTGATCATTTCACTTCTGAAGCCTGGCAAACCTGCTGATCAGTGCGATTCGTACAGGCCACTGTCCCTCATCAATACGGACGCAAAGATTTTGGCGAAGATGATAGCTACCAGGCTCAGCTTGTTGATGGACAAACTGGTGCTGCCGGATCAGGCTGGTTTCGTCCCGGGATGGGCGACTTCTCATAATCTGCGTACGTTGTTCTCTATTATGCATAACGTCGATCCACACTTAGCGCTTGCAGCAGTGTTTTTAGATGCGTCCAAGGCCTTCGACTCGGTGGAGTGGGACTATCTATTCACTGTTCTCCGATGCATGGGACTTCCGATAGGGTTCATATCATGGATCCGGCTTTTATATACTTCACCTACCGCTCGAATAAGAATTAATGGCCACGCCTCATCTCCCATTAATCTTTCGCGAGGCACTCGACAGGGGTGCCCGCTCTCCCCATTGTTGTTCGCCATAGTAACGGAGCCGCTCGCGGCCAGGCTTAGGCAGCATCATAACGATAAAGCCCTCCGCTGCTTTCTGAGACCCATATTGATTTCTTTATATGCGGACGATGTCACCTTGTATGTAAAAGACCCTGTCCAGAACCTTAACTCATTATTGCGAGAGTTCGTGCGATTTGGCGGCCTATCAGGCATAAACATAAATTGGGCGAAATCCATGATCTTCCCACTCACGCAGGCGGCCACACCCTTTCAAGCGGACTACCCTATCATCTGGAATGCTGAAGGGGTGAAATATTTGGGAGTATACATTACCAACGACCGCGAGGAATTACTTCGCAGCAACTATGGCCGGGCCCTTGATCACTTAACTAGCTGCGTAAGCAGATGGATAGCCCTGCCTCTTACCATTGCGGGGCGCATATCGCGCATCAAAATGGTGATCTTACCTAAATTTTTATATTATTTTTTAAACATACCACTTTACCCAGGTAGAGCTTTCTTTCAGAAACTTAGGTCGGAGCTCATTCGACTGGTCTGGGGTGGCAAACAGCCGCGGTTACAGTGGGAGGTACTCACACGTCCGTATTCACAGGGGGGATTTGATGTGCCCAATTTTGAATTATACTACCTATGCGCACAAGCGCATTATTCTCACTTTTGGTTTCACCCTCCTAGATATACTGCACATATGGCGGTGGAACACTGGTTGGCACACCCTACCCCTTTGGAAGGAATAATCTTGTCTAATCACGAAAGCCGCCCGGAGGGGCCGTCTTCAGTAGACTGCACAGTTAAGGCTTGGCAACGCATTCTCGGTATACTTGAGGTGCCGGTACTTTATTCCCCTGCGCTCCCACTGGTATACCACCCGAAGATGCCGTTGTTACAGGAGGGCGTCTTCGAAAGAACCAAGCTAAAATTCAAGCTCACCAACTGGGGAGATCTTTTAATAAATGGTAAATTTCGTACCCTGCAACAGATGTTTCAAGTTATCCCGCCATCTCCCATGGATGTTTTTCTCTATGTGAGATTGAGACAGGGACTCAGGGAGCATTTGCCTGCATACCCCGCGGAGCCTCCTACGGTAAGCCCGTTGCATCACTTGTTGCGGACACCTGACGCCTCACATCTTGTGTCCGTGTTATATCATAGCCTATACAAAGATAGGGAGTATACGGCCAGCCCGGCGGAGGCAGGGTGGAGTTTGGATCTGGGGCAGGAACTTACGGGTCAACAGTGGGTCTATTGTTGTAAACAGACGGAACTGATCTCATCCAACAGCAGGTTGCGGATCACGCATTACAAATTTTTACATCGCTTATACTATACGCTGGCTCGGTTGCACCGGTATGGATTGCGGGATAACGCACGTTGTGATCGGTGCAGGATGGATAATGCTGATTTTCTACAGTTGGCATGGAATTGTAGAGATGTGTATGCCTACTGGTCCCAGGTGACTGAGGCGCTGCATGCTATGACTGGACTGACAGGCCTGGACTCTCCATTGTTGGCCCTGTTGGGATATGTGGAGTTAATCCCGGTGGAACATCGCAGATTCGTTGCCTTTAGTACATTGCTTGCTAGGCGGCGGGTGGCGTGTCGATGGGGACGGGGCAGAGCTCCGAAATTCAAGGAATGGCTGGGGGACATGATTCTCTGGCAAGAACAATTGCACACCTACTCTGAATTAATTCCGGCTCCTTCTAGGCCGAGGGATATATGGAGCCCCCTTACAACCTACCTCATTGAACACCCATACACTGCTGAACTTCCTCCACATACGCGGTCTTCAGTCGATTCAGAGTGATGTTGTTATATATAGGCACTGCGGATGGGGGTGGATTCCAAATATGTCAGACATGTACAGTGTCTACCCCGAAGTGAAAGAATGTCAGAGCATTTGAGCATCTGGTGGGCTCCTGCGGGTGCATGGGATGTGACAGTGATGAACAGCACTGGTGACTTCATTGAGCATGCATAAAGCTTCCTATTGTATAAACTGTGATCCGCGAACCTGCACTTTATGTACTGGAACTAATGGCTGGAACTGTTTGTTGTAAAGCAATAAAATCAATTAAAAAAAAAAAAGTCTTTGCATCACCAGAGGTGGATTTCCAGACTTCCCCGAGGCTGCCTTGAGTCCCCAGCAACGCTGAGGCCCGTAGCTGTCGTGGGTAACGTGGAACCGTGACCCCTGGACACCGATCGCATTTGCAAGTGCATCCTCTTCTGGGTCTCCCACGAAGTTGTGCTTTGGGCTCCGAGTAGCCCCAGCCTCCAGCACCGACTGCACCGAAGATCACTGGCCTCCACTCCACGAGTGTCCTGTGAGCCAGCTCCAAGTGCGTCCACTTGAGGCTCCTTCGCGGTCGCTAGTCCGTTGGCTAGTAGGCCCTCCCGAAGGCCAATCTTCTTCTGCTTGGGCTCCCTGGTTGCTCCAGGCGTGCCCTGACTTACCCTTGCTGGGTAAGTCCCACAGACCTTGCTGGTCTGCACCATCGTCCTTCTTCAATTTCCACGAGACTTGCCGTTGCCAAGGCTTGTTGGGTCCAATCTGGTCGCCGATACCCCTGCAATCGACAGACATCGTGGGACAGCTCGAATCCAGCTCCTGGTCATCGTCGACGCCTCCTGGACCTCGTGGCTGAAGAGTCAAGACGACCGTCAACCTACCTGAAGCACTCGACATCGGTGGGCATCTGCTCATCGCCTCTCTGGTCACTGGCTAGTGACCCAGACTCTGTCCCCTCTGCTTTCAGGTTCTTCAGATCTTTGATCCACCTTTGGATCCACCCGAACACTTTCGACTTGGCCGCCAGCAGCACTTTGCAGCAGATCGCCATTGAAAACGACGACGACGAAACCCGACCCCGAAAGACACCTATGCACCCGGCTCCGCTGGGTGAGGTAACTCGAGTACTCCGGTGCTCCCGTGGGTATTGACACTAGAACAGCCTAGTTCTAAAAGGGTTTGCTCCAAGTCCTCCTCTAAGTGTCCCTTTTCTTTAAAATTCCAACCGCGACTTTCCCCATAGAAGTCAACGGCGATTCGCGGCTGTGTTCTCACACTGCACGCGTCCCCCGTGGGTCCCCTGTGTCACTACCTTGGGTGGTTCCTTGTGGTCCAAGCACTTCTACAGGCTCTTGGCCCTGTGTCTAGCTCAGTCGTGGTTCTTATACCACTTTATTGGTATATGGTTTGGTACGCCCCTAGGGCTCAAACGTGTATTTGTGCTATTACTGTAGATAATTAACTTATAACTTATGTACTTCGAACTCTAGCCTCATAAAGAGACTAGAGGGGTGTGTTTAGCAATAAATACATATATTTTGAATATATACCTGGTGTGGTCCTCTTTCATTTGGTCACTCAAGAGATTATAGACTGGTAAAACAAGCTGCTTTACATTCCTTCAAGACTTAGCCTGAAGGCTGCTCTCCATAGCTACCACTAGGATAGCTTTCAATAAAGGTTGTCTTTAACCTATCTCCAATAAGGGGTTGTTTGGACTGGTGCAAGGTGCCCACTATAATTAGTGGACAGCATATGCCAGGCCAACTTCTCACACCCCCAACCTGAGGCTTGGTATCCATCGTGGTTGTTTCCCTCCCTTCTATGCATGTACAGGTGTTCTGGCTGGTGTCTGCCCGTTTCCCTCTCCAGCTGTCTCTTCATTGTCTAGGTCTAGACTTTCCCAGGTTCTCATTAACTCTCTCCATTGGTCTGCAATTGGCTTCTTGCGCACCCCCCTTGCTTCTTCTCTTAGGAGTGCCCTCGCCTTCTCCTCAGCCCAAGTCGTGAGGTCCCTTGTCCAGTTTTCTATTCATGGCCCCATTTTGGCCTTCCAAGCCATCGCCACTCGTCTCTTGGTGAGGGCCATAGCTAGGTCAATTAATTTATTTCCTACTTTCCGCTTCGGAGGGCGGTGGAAGAGGCCCAGTAGGCATATCTCTACAGTGTTATTCAATTCCCTCCCAAAGTCACCCCTGTCCACGAACTACCTTGGTCTAAAAGGGGGTCAATGTCGGGCAGTTTCAAACCATGTGGATAAAGTCCACGTCTTGTTGGTCGCATCTTGGGGACGCCCGCATCTCGGCACCATGTATCATTTATTTATTTATATAGCGCATTACTACCCGGGGGCGTCTAGGCGCTTGTGGAGGTAGCCCACAGAGCATCTGCGTGATGTAGGAACCAGTGCTTACCAAATTACAGAGTGTAAAGCCATGTCTTCAGTCCCTTTCTAAAAGACAGAAGATCGGTGGAATTTTTAAATGAAGAGGTAGCTTGTTCCACCATCCAGTGGTGATATTAAAAAAGCTTTTACCACCCCATATCTGAAGGCGGGAAGATGGTACCCTCACCAGCTTCAAAGAGGCCGAGCGGAGTGCGCGAGCCGGTATATGCCATTGGAATCGTTTAATTAGGTAATGGGGACCCGAGTTCTGTAAGGCCTTAAATGCAATACACAATGCCTTAAACCTAATTTGCTTCTCAATCGGCAGCCAGTGCAAGGTGTTTAAGGCCTGTTTGGCAGATGAATATTTGGACAGACCGAAGGGCAATCTGGCGGTGGAATTCTGAAGAACCTGCAGTTTTATTATTACTGATTTATTTGCTCCAACCAGCAATCCATTGCAATAGTCGAGTTTGGACAGCACTAAGGCTGCCACCACTGTTTTCTGCAGTCCCGCCGGTATGAATGGCAGAATTTTCTTCAAGATTTTTAAAGTGTAATAGATGGATGCAGTAAGTTTGTTTACGTGGTGACAGAGGGAGAGGGAGGTGTCTATGATGACTCCGAGAATTTTTGCCTTAGTGACTGGTGTTGGGAGAGTCCCCAGCTCTGCTGGCCACCATTCTGAGGAGCAGAAGGATGTGTCTTTCCCAAAGAGTAGAACCTCAGTTTTGTTTGAATTTAATTTGAGACAGTTCTCGGCCATCCAGTCACTGACACATCTCATGCACTCCTTAAAATTCTGAGCTGTTTTAGGATTGTTACTCGAAATTGATACAATAATCTGGGTATCGTCTGCGTATGATACCAATTCAAACCCATGAGTTTTGATCATACGTGCCAGGGGGCAACATATATATTGAAAAGGGTAGGGCTCAATGATGAGCCCTGTGGCACCCCACAAGGAAGCCTAAAGCATTTAGATTTGTAGCCTCCTACTTCGACAAATTGTTCGCGGTTGAGCAGGAAGGATCTGAACAGTGCTAGAGCCAAGCCTTCTACTCCTACTTCCTGGAGCCGGTGTATTAGAATACCGTGGTCCACCATATCGAAGGCGGACGATAAATCTAATAGTATCAAAGCTGCCGATCCTCCATTATCAACCGCCCGTCTGACTGCCTCATTCGGAGCTTGTGTGGGGTCAGGTACGTCAGATGGACGTAATTAAACTGAATGTATTTCAGTCTCGTGTTACTTGATATTGACTTGGGGGATGCCAGGACTCTTTCCCATTCTCGGTCTGTGAGTTGTTTTTTTAACGCTTGTTCCAGTGTTCCCTGATCTTGAGCAATGGTGTCAGCGATGTCTTCACTAGAGTCGTATAAAACCACTTTACTTGATGGCCAGCGTCCCCCAAGGTGAGCAATGCATGTAGTAGAGGATGCGTTCCCGGTTCCTCTCTTCCTCCGCCCCATAGTTCTCTGAAAGTGCAGACCAAGGCCTCGTACTGTAGAAATTGGCCCACTGGCAACCCATATTGTTCCACATGCTCCACAAAAGGGATCAGCATCTTTTCCTGGTAAATGTCGCCCACCATCCTGAGGCTCACATCCTCCCACTCCGAAAACTGCTCCGAGGCAAATATTTGGTGTGGGGTTCCATAAGGAAGGCCCACCAGTGGGAGCCGTGGCGAATACTTGGGGGTCACAGGCAGCCTGGCCAGGCTCCTCTTCCAGCACTATAATGCTGTGGTCTGTAGGGTCAATCTGTAGGGGGCTACCATTTTATGGTCAAGTAACTTAGCCAACAGTAGGGCAGGGTGAGCACTCAACTCGCCCATGAACGAGCCCTCCACATTGGCCCCCTTCAGCCACTGTGCCAGCCACTGCAGCTGGGAGGCCAGATAATACAATTCCAAATTGGGTACACCTAGACCCCCGTTTCATATCAGGTGCCTCATATCGTCAGTGAGACTCTCCTTCGACCCTCACCCCATATTAGGTCTCGCACTAATGAATCTAGGGGGGCGAACCAACTTCTGGGCAACACCAGGGGGAGATTCACAAAATAATATAGCAGCCTGGGCAGCATAACCATCTTGGTCTGAGATTTGCGCGCCATTACCGGCAGATTCAGGGAGCTCCAAAAAGCCACACAAGATCTGAGCGAACGGAGTGCTCTATCGAGGTTGCCCTAGTGCATATCAGCCAAAGAATGGTAGACATGTATACCCAGGTACTTAAACGTGGTTTGTGCCCAGTTAAGTTCCTCTGGGAGTGCAAGCCGTCTCGGCAGTGGTCCCGACGTCAAAAAGAGATACGTCTTTGTCCTGTTCACCCAAAGCCCTGTCAGGGTGGCAAATGTATCCAGGAGCCTCAAGGCCGTCTCCGATCCGGCCACCGCCTCCCGTAGGTAAACCAGCAGGTCATCAGCGTATAAAGAGATAATGTGCTGTCTCCCATCAAGCGTCAGTCCTAGTCCCATCCCACCTTGTCAGAGCAGGGCCACCAGCACCGGCAATAGCGGGCAACCTTGCCTCGTGCCACAAAAGATCCCATATTGAGCGGAGACTGCCCCTCCTGTTCTAACTCTAACTGTTGGGTGGGCATATCATATTTTAACCCATTTAACCCACTTTTCCCCCAACTCCATCCGCTCCATGCACGCAAATAGGTAGTCCCAGCTGACTACATCAAAGGCCTTTTCAAGGTCTATTGCTAATATTGCGGTTGCTCGAGGGATTTGGCCTCTGGGTGATATAGGATGGAGTATAGTCTCCTCAGGTGTTTCGTGCAGGGATAAACCCATTTTGGTCTACATGGATCAGTGTGAGCATGTGCGGGAGTAATCTCGTTGCCAGTACCTTGCTCAAAATTTTTAAATGCAGGTTGAGCATGGATATTGGTCAATAATCTCCCACTCGGGTCCCCGGAGTAGCAGTCTTGGGGAGTGGGATCACAGTGGCGCTTTGGAATCTGGGAGTCGCCCCAGCTCCAATGATGTGACATACAGGGTTTCCAGGCGGGGGGCCAACTTGGAGGCGAACGTCGAGTAGAACTCAGCCAGTAGGCCATCTGGGCCTGGTGTCTTTCCCGTGGCCATTGATGTTATGGCCTGTCTTATCTCTGTCAGTGTCACCGGCCCTCCCAATGATTCCCTGTGTTGTTCGGCCAGTATCGTCAGCTGTAGGGGTGACAGGAATTCCCTAGCCTTGCCTTGTGGGGGTGGGAGTGGGCCAGCATTCAGTGTTTCATAGTATTCCCTGAAAAGAGTGTTGACCTCCTCTGGGTCGTACAAAACCGTGCCCGCCTCATTACTGATATGTGTTATGTGGGAGCCTTGTGTTTCCGGTTTAATCAATCTTGCCAACAATCGGCCTGATTTACCCTCTTCATCATGTACTCTGGCCTGGTAGCCTTTGTAGTCACACTTCCGGAGATGTTCCAGCGCCTCATTATATTGGGCTCTAACCTCTGAGAGGTCCGCCTGGGCTGTTACGTCTATTCCCTGTCTGTTGTCAATTGTGTGGAGGCGCCCCTCAAGCTTATCTAGTTCCCTGCATAGGGTTCTCTGCACCCCAACTGACTGACTCAGGCAGTGTACTCGAACCACCACCTTGAAAGCCTCCCATTCTACTAATTCCGTAGAGGCGGAGTGCACATTTGTGGCGAAGTAAGTGTCGATGCAAGAGCTTAGGGATTCCTTAAAGGGGCCATCTTCCAACATCTCGGACCTGAACCGCCACATAGGGATTGGGGGCCTAGCTCTCAGGGGACGGTGGAATAGTAACAATGGACTGTGGTCTGAGCAGGTGCGCACCCAGGTATTCGGTGTGGGTGACCGTCTCGTTTATGTCTGTAGTGCAAAAGAATACATCTAATCTAGTGTGTAGCTGATGGAGGGGGGAGAAGTAAGAGTATTCCCTGTCTGTTGCGTGTTGTACCCTCCAAGTATCAACCAGACCCCAGTGACCACTACACCCAAGAACCCCCCAGAACTTGGTGATCTCCCACATTTAGCAGAATAGGCATCAGCACGTAAAACAAGAAAAACAACAACTCCCCATAAAGTGTAACTCTCTTATCCCAGAGAAGCTCGACAACGGTCGGCTGCCCACACCTTGTCTCAGTCACTAACCACCATTGTAGGGCAGGAACCACAGCGGTGCCCACCCGTAGAGGGGGTTTGGCCAGTAGAATAAGCTCAGCATCTCGCCCTGCTGCATCAGCCAGGTAGGTCCTTCCGGGCTGGGTCAGCTTCCACAAAGTCTGTCTGCATCAGGCCCCCCATCTCAGCTGGCAGTAGGCCATTTCCACGCCATTCCATTATTAAATAATTTCATCAGGGGTGACGATCAGTAGTAGGACACTGCTTACTCCAGAGGCCTCAGACTCCGAACCCTCCGTTCCTTTAGCCAAGCCCGAGCTTACCTCAGAGGGAGCCTCCACACTGTGCATTATATCTGCCACCGCCTGCAATGCAGCCGCCCTCTCTCTCCATTTGCGAGGGACTCGGTCTTTTCAGTTGCTCCCGCCGGGGTCTTCCCCTGGGCCTTTTCCTTTTATCTCCATCAGGTTGTCTCTGTGACCGGCTGCCTTCTCCATTGGCTTTCCGGTTTTGTATGTTTCCAATCAGTCCCAGGCCATTTTGGGGTCTTTGCAGAAGTGAGATTGGCCATCAAGTATTATGCGGAGGTGGGCCGGAAACATAAATGAGTATTGGAGCCCTTCGTCGCAGAGGGCTTTCTTTACCTTCAGATATGACGCCCTCCACCTTTGCACTACCAGTGTGAAATCTGGAAATATAGAGACCTTGCTATTGTTGACGGTGACCGGGCCATCTGATCTCGCCCTTCGTAGGAGCAGATCTCTGTCCTTATAATGCAATAATCTGGCCACTACTGGGCGCGGGGGTCGACCCAGGTCCGGGGGCCTCCCAGGGACTCTCTGCGCCCTCTCCAGGGTATAAAATGTAGACAGTCCTTCCGGTGCAACCACAGTCTGGAGCCAGGTTTCAAGGTAGCTAATCATATCTCCATCCTCTACTTTTTCAGGCAGGCCCACCATGCAGATATTGTTCCTTCTATTGTAGCCTTCTGCATCCTCTGCCCTGCGTTCAAGCATGTCCACTTTGGTCGAGAGGTCTGGGACTTGATGCAACACAGCCGCTTGCACTGGGGTTAGGGCCGCTATTGCTGATTCCACCATTTTGACCCTTTCAGACAACTTGTGGTGTTCAGTTCGGAGGAGCCCCAGCCCACCGAGACAGTGCTGATGTCCTGGTGCAGAGTGGCTTTAGTGTCCGCTATGGCCTCCAGGATTTTAGCTAGCTGTTGCTGCACTGGGTTGGCTGCTGAGGCTGTTCGTCCGTTAGCCGCGCGGCCAGGGGTTCCTCCTCTTGTGTCGGGGGGCTCCCACCGCCTTTGTTCTGGGTTTGCCCATGTCCACGCTCAGCTTCCCACTAATTGGAGGGGTGCGGGTGACTTGCCCCGACTGGTGCTTGATAGGTCTTGCTAGCTTTTAGTCCCCTCAGGGGTGTAGGGCACAACTACTTGACTGTACCAGCAGTGGGTTCCGCCGTTCTCTCCAATAGTTGCTCACGGGGTGGTCCGCTCTCCGAGTGTATTCCAGGAGTGGGCGCAGCTTCTCGGGCGTTTATCTTCTTTCAGGGAGGGGGGGGAGGCTAGGGGCACCCCACGGGCCACCTGTCCGATCGGCTATTCTCTCACTCGTGGCTTCTTCTCATCCGGCTGCTCAGGCCAAGGGCGATTATCGGGTCTTTGTCGCACCTCTAGATCATTCCCTTCTCCAGTGGGAATCAAATACCGGTCTCCGCTTCACCTCAATCGGGGAGGGCGCCTTACAGCCTAGGGAGGTCAGGCAGTATGTGACAGAATTCCGGTGGGTCCCACGTATCTCCTCTGCATTCTCCAGGGCCGAGTCTGCTCCCCTCTGTTTCAGGGGGCCCGCCTGGCTTCCCCCCAAGTCTCTTTCTCCTGCCCGGTGCTGCGCCGCAACCAGCTCTTCACCGGGATCTCCAACCTCCCCACTGGGCCTGTGCCTCCTCACCTCAATCGGTGCTTGTCCGTGTTTTTGGGTCGCACGCCGCCCCTTTCGCTGCGATGCAGCTCAGCACGGTGCTCCCACCTGGTCACGCACCGCTCATCCAGTCGGTCCTAGCAGTAGCAGGCAGCCTCCTGAATGTTCCTTTGTTCGCCACATGCAGTGGCGCTCCTTCCTGCTGACTTGCTCTCCTCTCCGCCAAACTTCGCTCCAGTCTCCACCCCTTACATGGCCGTTGGGCCTGTTAGGCCGTACTCTCTTTCGTCATCATCTTCAGTGTCTCGAGCTGGTTCTATGTTCGGAATCTCACAGGTGCCTCCGGGCCCTCCAATACAGTTCTCGCAGCGTTTCCTTATGTCGCGGGCCTGTACTAGTCGATAGTTGCGGCTTCTCCCCACTCTGTTCGCTGCTGCGTTGCTTGGCGCAGAACCCCCTCCAGGCCACTATTCCCCCTGCCAGAAGGCCCCAGCAATGTCAGGCGGACTCTCAGCAGTGTCCCTGCCCGCCGCCGGCAGTGTCTCTTCCCCCCGCTAGTCTTCGCCACACACTGCAGGTATCTGCTTTCACCTCCGTCCCTCACTCGCTCTCTGGGCCTGCTTGCCAGGGCTCGCGTCTCCGCGGCCTATCGAATCAACGCTGGGCCACCACTCACGCAGGGCCCAGGAACATCCAGCAGTTTACCATCAATGCCCCCGCTCTCAGCAGGCGGCAACGCCTTCGCTTGCTGGCCTGCGCTCCTTACCGCCGGTCTCCACTGTCAGGCTCACCCCTCGTCTATTCGCCGGGCCTGTCCGGCTGGGCTCGTGTTCTCCGCTGATTCGCCCTCCAGGTTCTGCACCGGGCCGCTGCTCGTGCATGGGTCTCAGGGCCTTCCGCCGCACCTTCCTTAGGGTGGGTCCCCGCTACCAGCCTGGTGCAGCAGTCAGTCGCCGTTTTCGGACTCGCTCATTTGGGTGCAGCCGCCCGCCGCCATCACGCCTCCCAGCCATTGCTTCTTGGGCCTTGGAAGCGTGCACATGGCGTTGGATCGCCGCTCACTTGGCGGGAGCCTAGGTGGCCGCAAATTCACCCCCAATGCTCAAGGGCACTGCACCAGCTTCGGGGGGGGATTTATCATCGTGCGGCTCGTCCCGGCCCCCAGGTTTAGCAGGAGAAATTATGGGCTGATGCGGAGCTACAGGCTCACGCGTCTGCCATGATCCTAAGTCAGGCCACGCCCCTCGGACTTCAGCAAAGTAGTTAATGTTGCCCATGGATCTTTCAAGTGCCACATGAGCCTTAGACCATTTCTGGAGTGCTGATTTATAGGAATCAATATCTCTGGAGAGGCCGTTTTTTTAACCGGGAAGTATCCTTCAAGATACAGGGCATTATGACACCCCATTCCATAGACAGAATAGCACCCATTGAATACCATGAAGAAAGAGTGCTTGTCGAAAAAATATAGGGGCCTTTTATGATGTCAGGCGGACTTGCGTCTGCCCGACACCATCTCGGAACTGGGAACGGCCGACCTCTGGTCTGAGGTCCCGACCTCCTGATTAAGATGCAACTGAACACTGTTCGGTCTCATTCCGACATTTCCCTATGGGTGCATGTATTATGGCCGTAAACCGTCCGTAACACATTCTCTCATAGGGAAATGGGAGGTGGTGTTAATCACCAGGTGCCTGCCATGGGGTGCAGGGATTAACAGCCCCCTACCGGAGGCTGCACACACAAGGGGGCCCTGCTAGGGGCCCCCAAACACACTTTCCGACAGGGTTTCCATATCTGAAAGGCCGGCATGGAAACCCTGCCGGAAACCGTGCATCGTAATCCCGAGGGCGGAAAGACAGCACTTTGGGATTACGGGCCGGCCTCCGACTGGCCAACGGGCTCCTTGAGCCCGTCAAAAGCCAGCCAGAATGACCAGCCGGTTTAGTTTCCGACCGACAGCATTGTAAGGTGGCTGTCGGAAAGTAAACCGAGATGCGGCCCGGAAAGGCTCCGACCATCCAATGGTCGGAGCCTTTCCGGGCCGCATCATAATCGGCCCCATAATCTGTAACCGAAACCTGCCCATGCCCTCTAAAGAAGGGCAGTAACGTATTATCTGTGAAAAGCAATTCAACTAGGTTGACAAGATTGTGTTCAGTCAGATAGCACCCTAGTTCCTTCCCTCTACGATCTGGTCTCCCTTGTTCAATTAACAGGCCGTCTGAGCTCTAGATCTTATGGTCAGTCTCCAATTTTGCATTAAAGTCCCCACAAAGGATAAAGTTGTGTTGTTTCAATTTGTTAGGTCCAATTGGCTTAAGATTACCTAAAAAGGCAAACAAATGTTTAAAATGACTACACACAAGGTTAAAAAAATCATTATTAGAAAAATTAACCAACTAAAAATAAAAACAACTGAGTTCGTCCTTGATAAACAAAACTATAAAAGCCAGATTTCCAGTAGTCAGCACTGAGACTATCACTTTAAGGTTAATATTGATCCAGACAGAGAGACCGCCCTTGAGTCTACCTCGTGGGGAAAGAGTTGCCAGGCAGAAATAACATACAAAGCCAGGACATGCAAAATCAACAATTCCCCAAGTTTTCAGTAGTACAACAAAGCAATATTTAGTAATTAAAGATAGCCAGGCTGGATCATTGATCTTATCCTTTAAGCCAGCAATGTTCTAGCTCAACAATGTAAATTAACCTCACGAATTGGCCTTCTTGGAACTCTTTGCTAGCAATCAGACATCCTGAACATTAACGATACTATGAGATGCATGTGACAATTTGCGGTCATCAGCATGAGTGTCCTCTAGATGTCAATCCGCACTTGAAAGAACATCAAAGCGATTTGAAAAGGCATATAAGAGCTGAATCATTCAAACAATGCTGGGGAGCAGATAGCCACATATTTGGAGCACACAACGGACCCCCTGCACACCATCATTTTTATTTTTTAATACGTTGGGGACCAAACAGTTACACAGTTGCTAGAACAGTACAGAAGGTCTATAGAAAAAGCCCAACGGTACCATGGTGATTGATGTTACTCCTCACAGACTCCTTACTTTTGAGAACCAAACAGAAGTTTCCGAACTAAAGATGGAGAATTAAAGTTTATGATGACCCACTCCAACCCTGAAACAACATGGCCCGGTCCAATCCATCCGATCCAACATGTCATCAAAATATCTGTGGCGCGTGTGAATGGAAATCCTCTATTGCGTGCCAACCAATCCAAAATCATTGTTTCCTCACTCCTCACTAGATTCTGCCTGACCACTTTGTGACAGAGGAACTACAATAAGGATGACTACATATGGACATACAGCATGAAGTAGATTAATAATAGGCTGAATCATGCACTTCTCAGTCACTACAGGCCAGCTTCTCCTGACAATGATTGCTTGATGAACTAGCCTTATTTGCATTTAAGGGGACCACGTCAGGGGGACATGAGCGAGATCCAGAGGGAATATTACCCTTTCGCAAAAGCTGGAATGGAAGTTTTAGACAGACCCAGGTGAGGCTCCTTGTTCGAGAAAAGGTTTGGGAGCAGCCTGGACCTTGTTCATATTTTAGAAACCTCACAGACTGTTTGTGGTATGTATTAGTATTACAATGTTCTCTGTATCTCTAATGATCTGTCAGAACCTTTATTCCTTTAGGTTTTGACAATTGGAATTTGGAGCTATAGTTGACGAGCTGAGAGTCAGTTACTCTCTGCTCATCTGCCTGCCTGATGTGTTGCCGTGGGTTCTTCTCTTTAAGCTTTTCTTTTACCAATAAAAGCTTACAACTACTGGAAACGGTCTTTGAACATTATTTACAGCTTAACCCCGTACCACATATTGGTACCACGAGTGGGGTATGCTGTTTGTGTTCCTGACCGCAACTTCTTCACTGCTGCTTCCCTGGGACTTCCTACTGCTAGAACCCACTGGCTGTGTCTGCTGTCCCGGTCTTGCTGAATTACACAAAGAGAACAAGGTGGGATCGTTTATTTTACTTTAGCGCGACGTTTACTTCAACTGCTCCTTTCAACTGCTGCTTACCTCGCGCGACTGTCCTGCGCCTACCACGCGCCATCCACTTGACTCTCCATTGTTCTCCCTCGAGCTCGTATAATTGCTGTCCCGTGCCAGCGCCCGACTGTTCCTCCAATCATCCTGCTCCAGCTAGTGTTGTCACACTGCTGTGGGAGCTTGCGCTCTGCCTACCTTCATCGTTACACTGCTGTGAGGGCTTGCACGCTGCCTGCCTTCGTTTATTGGTGGATTCTTCCTACGCGCTGACGTAGGACGTCGGCGGCCATCTTGGTTGAGGAAATTCTCTGCGTCTACGGTGATTCGCACACCTGTGCGATAACAGCTGTTTCTTTATCATATTGCGGCATCGGTGATCCGCACACCTATTTTTGGGCGCTGTTTCTTTCTTACGCCAATTTTATTCTACCATATTTATATGTGGCATTCTTCTACACTTTTTCGGTGATTTGCACACCTTTTTCGTGCAGATACTCAATTAATTTCATCTGCCTACATTGGAACAGCAATTTTATTCTACAATCTGTGACACTTTTCTACATTATTTTGGTGATTTGCACACCTTTTCGTGCAGATACTCATTTCATCTTCCTATATTGGAATTTTATTCTTGGATCTTCGCATTATTTTGTACTCTTATTCGGTGATCTACATACCTGCTGTGTGGAGTCATTATTATTTTTATTGGATTCTTATTTTCCTGCGCTCTTCGTGCACCATGGCTACTAACCAGGGTCTCATTCAACCACCTCCTTTTCTACAAAAAGCTGGTATACCTGACATTAAATGGCTAGAATGGCTTTGTATTTTTGAAAACTATTTAGCCGCCATTGATGCCGAAAGTTGCACACCTTCAAGGAAATTTGCTATTCTTTTCAACCATCTAGGAATTGCTGGTCACATTTTTTTTCATAATCTTCCTCGTCAACCAGCTCCAGCTGCTGAAGACTCTCCGTGGAATGTGTATATGGAAGCAAAAGAACGCATGAGAAAGCAATATCCTGATGTTTCTAATGTTTTATTAGAAAGATTTAATTTTGCTATGTGCAAACAATCCTCTGATGAATCTGTATAAAACTTTGTTGCCTCTCTTAGAGTTTTAGCTGAAAGATGTGAATTTGGTGTTAACATTGATACCCATATTAGAGATCAATTTGTTTTTACTGTTCTTCTAAAAAGATTCAAAAGCGTTTACTTGCTTGTCCCAATCCCACTCTTCCTGAAGTTTTGGATATTGCCATGAGCATAGAAAGGTCCATTGTCTCCTCCAAAGTCTTGTCCAATCCTGCTTCGTCCTCTTCCTCTTCTGTCAATGCTTTGTCTGATGAAGATGTTGTTTGTGCTGTTAGCAACAGACAGGTCATTGACAGAACTAATCGTAAGGGCCAACCTCCTCGCAAACAGCTTATCTGTTTTCGCTGTGGTTCTAAGAGTCACATTGGAAAGAACCCTACATGTCCTGCCATAGGTAAGAAGTGCACTCGTTGCAACAAGTTTGGCCACTTTCAAAGTGTATGCAGAGGTGGTTCCAACTCCTCTTTAACTAAAGTTAAAGTTTCAAATGTTTCTGTAGAAGACACTGACTTTGAACTACAACAATGTGAAAAAAAAAATTGGTAATGTATTTCTTACTGTCGATGCCAATTATCACTCCAATGTCTCTTCTATTAAGGGACCCATTGTTGATGCTCTTATTGATGGAAAATCAATCTCTGTCATGCCTGATTCTGGTGCCCCAATTACCATTCTTGCTGACTGCACATTTCATGAATTATGGTCACCTGGTACTTCTCTGTTGTCCCCTGACATCAATCCTAAAGCTTTTGGTGAGCAAGATATTAATCTCTTAGGTTTCTTTTGGGGTATGGTAGAATGTTTAGGCAGATCCATCAAAACCAAGATTTATGTAGCCGTCAAGGGCAGAGATATTGTTGGGTTGTTGGGTGGAAAGATCTTGCTTGCCTTGGTATTATTTTGTGTCCTGGCCAAGATCCTCCCATTGCTTTAGGTCCTCTCCCTAAGGATGTCTTACTCCTTGATTCAGAAGATGATCTTGTTTCAAACCTTGTTGAATCTTTCCCTGGTGTTTTTAAAGATGCAGTGGGTTCTGTTAAGGGCTTTGAGCACTGCATCAAATTGAAAAGTGGTGCTGTCCCGGTTATCCACAAAGTGAGACCTGTTCCCCTTAGTAGTAGGGCTGATCTCAAAATGTTATTGAATAAACTCAAATCGGAGGGTATCATTGTTCCCATT
The DNA here is from genome assembly GCA_963921515.1 of Calotriton arnoldi. Classification (NCBI taxonomy): domain Eukaryota; kingdom Metazoa; phylum Chordata; class Amphibia; order Caudata; family Salamandridae; genus Calotriton; species Calotriton arnoldi. The sequence continues at coordinate 262,015 of CAWUFW010009757.1, read as the reverse complement.
GATGCTTCAGAATGGGTTTCTCCGGTTGTTTTAGCCAAGAAAAAGACTGGTGATCTTAGACTGTGTGTTGACTTAAGGTCTCTCAATCGCAATATTCTTGTGAATTGCCATCCTCTTCCAAACATACAAGAGATGCTTGCAAATATTGGTAATGCCAAATTTTTTTCAACCATTGACCTGCATTCGGCTTATCACCAGGTTCAACTCTCTGAGGAATCTCAATCTCTTACTGCGTTTGTAACTCCATTTGGAGCTTTTAAGTATCTTAGGCTGTCCTTTGGACTTGCATATGCGGCAAGTGTTTTTCAAAAACTCATGGATGGTTTATTTGGTGATATGCCGCATGTCCAGGTGTTTCAGGATGACATTGTTGTCTTTACTGAAACCAGGGATGAACATGTTCAAGTCTTACGTAAAGTGCTTAATGTGCTCAATTCCACTGGCATGACTGTTAAACCTAACAACTGTAAGCTTCTTGTTAATAAGGTTGACTATTTAGGACACTTTATCTCTGCAGAAGGGATCAAATCTAAATTTTGCAATATTGAGGCCATTAGGAATGCTCCTGCACCTGTTGATAAGGACACTTTACGTTCTTTCCTCGGCCTTTGTGAATACTACGCCAGATCTGTTCCTGGTTACTCCCTTGCTGTTCAACCTTTGAGAGATCTTCTTAAGAAAGGTGTGAAATTTGTCTGGAGTGACTCCTTGTCGACAGTTTTTGAAAGTCTCAAATACTTTGTGATCAATGCTCCTGCATTACGTTCTTTTGATCCCTCTGGTGATTCTTTTATCACTGTTGATGCTAGTCTGAAAGGCTTAGGTGCTGTTTTTGGACAGTGGGTAGATGGACATGAGAATACCATAGTTTTTGCTTCTAGATCTCTTTCTGAAGCTGAGTGTCACTATAGCACTATTGAAAGGGAGGCCCTGGGTATTGTTTGGGCAGTCCAAAAGTTCAAAACTTACATTTGGGGAAAGAAATGTGATATTTTCATGGATCATAAACCTCTAGTTTTTCTATTGGCTGGTAATGGTCTGGGCAAAGCTTCTGCTCGCCTTGTCAGACTTCTCTCCAAGTTACAAGCATATAATCTAGACATCAAATATATTCAAGGTGGCAGGAATGTTCATGCTGACTGTTTATCTCGCATTCCTTTACCATGTAATTCTGCTACTTTAGACGATTTTGATGATGACTGTGTTGTTGGTGTTATTGACGTTGTCTCGGCTAGCGGTGGTAAATTCTCACATGAGGATTGGATTCTAGCTATGGAGAAAGACGAAAATTTGTAGAAAGTCGAGTTCTTTGTCAGGAATAAATGGCCTGCTAGTAAGGCTTTATCAAGTGAGTTAAGATCTTTTGCTCAAGTTTGTGAGGAACTATCTTTTGAAAATGGTGTTTGTATTCGCAATGGTTTGTTTGTTCCTCCTCAATTACTTAGGGATAAGATTGTTGCCATTGCTCATGAGGGCATATGGGCATCTCTGCCACTGTCAAAAGAATTAAACAGATTTACTGGTGGCCAGGTTTGGACTCCATGGTGGCAAATTTTGTTTCTTTGGGCCCCATGCATCAACCTAAAAACCGGTCGCAAACGGGCAGATTCGCAGAATCTGCCCCTTTGTGACCGGTATTTTTGCATTTGGGATGCATCATCCCAAATGCAAAAATGCAAAAATTTGCGAGTACCTATTGGGTACTCGCTAATTGCGCATGCAATTCCCATTCATTCCTATGGGCCTCTGGGCCCATAGGAAATAATGGGAATCAATTCCTTAATTGCGACTCGCAATTTGCGAGTCGCAAATAAGGAATTTGTAGGAATTGCAAACTTTTATGCGATTCCTACATGCATAGGCAATAGCGATTCTTTAATTGCGATTCCTTAATAATCGCAATTAAAGAATCGCTATTGTCTATGTTGATGTATGTGCCCCATTATGTCCCAAATGTGTTGTCTCGGATAAACACTGGAAACTCAACAAAAAACCTTTGTTTCCTGATCCTTTTCCTGAGGTGCCTTGGGAGAAAGTTGCCCTTGATTTGCTGGACCTTTTAACATTCCTCCTACTTGGATGAGGTATTTGCTTGTTGCTATTGACTACTTTTCCAAGTGGTTATATTACTCTTTTGTTGAGGTGGCTAACTCTATGTCTGTTATTTCTTTTTTGGAGAACATCTTCAAGTTTGAAGGTGCACCTTGCTCCTTGGTTACGGACAATGGCGTGTCTTTTTCAGATTGTTGGGGGAAATTTGACATTAAGCACTTCCAAGTTGCTTTATATAGTCCATCTGCAAACGGTTTAGTTGAAAGAGCTAATTGTATCCTCAAAGAAGGCATTCAAACTGCTGTGGCTGCTAATGATGATGTTGCTGTTTTCTTGCAACAAAAGGTTTGGGCCTATCTTACCTCACCTCATTCAACTACTGGAGTCCCTCCTTTCAAAGCTGTCAGAGGCAGGGAGGCCAGATCAAAATTGATTCCTGAATGGTTTTCGACTCTGAGTGCTGGTTCCTCTTTGATTAACAAGAGGTTTTTGGGTGATGATCTTAATGTTATTAAGTCTAGAGTTTTGTCTAAATAAATCAAACAAAAGAGTTATATGACTCCAACTCTAGAGTCAAATCTGATCACTTTTCTGTGAATGTTTGGGTTCCCATTAAGAAACCTTTCAAAGTGTCCAAAGGTCAATCTACTTTTTCTCTTCCTGTACGGGTATTGAAGGTTAGTAAACCTTCTTTGCTGTTGGATGGGAGGGGATGGTGGAAAAAGGATAGAGTTGTTAAACTCACTAATGAGCAAGCAGAAATTTTTAAACAAATGTATAATGATAGAGATGAGTCTGGTGAATTTTCTTCGACTTTTGATATTCAGTCTAGCATTTCATGTACACCTGTTGCTTCTGGAGATGTTTCTATTGTTCCTCCAGTTTCTGATTCTGTTTATACTTCTACTGCATGTGTTTCTGGAAGTTCTTCCTCCATACCTTTTCAAAATGTTGGGGTTGAAGGACGGATGTCTCGCAGTCAACATGCTGTCAAACTGCCATCCAAATTGATGGATTATGTATTGGCTTAATTGTTTCTTTTTTGGGTTTTTTGGTTTTCATTATGGGGAAAGGGGGGTGTTGTGGTATGTATTAGTATTGCAATGTTCTCTGTATCCCTAATGTTCTGTCAGAACCTTTATTCCTTTAGTTTCTGACAATTGGAATTTGGAGCTCTGGTTGACGAGCTGAGAGTCAGTTACTCTCTGCTCGTCTGCCTGCCTGATGTGTTGCCGTGGGTTCTTCTCTTTAAGCTTTTTTTTTACCAATAAAAGCTTACAACTACTGGAAACGGTAGTTGAACATTATTTACAGCTTACCCCCGTACCACACTGTTGCTTTGGAAATCAGCAAGAGACTCAAATGGATTCAGAGAAGTATTTCAAGACAACACTTGTGTTAATTTGAACTCTTTTGCAGGTGTTGGCCATTAGAATTACGAACTCCTATATATTAAACGTATTTGTTTCTACCAGAGGAGGAAAAGGGTTCCTTAACTTGTATAGATTTTGATTGCCTTTCTGTGAGACACAATATGGATCAAGATATTAGATTAGATGTGTAAGTGACTGCTAGTTGTTAGGTGAAGTACACAATATTAATGCACATTTATTATGCTGTGGTTTGTGAACAGGTCCCGTGAAAAATACCTTAAATCACAGAATGCTATTGACTAACATTGAGGTTAGTTACCTTTAGCAAGTAATGCTCAATAATCTAGGGGCCTATTCACAAACTGCATTTTGAAACCTACATGTGGAGGCTTCTGTGCAGAGAACTCTGCACGACTGTGCAGTCTCTGCACACTTAAGTATATATTTTAGTAGCAGATGTGGGAAGGGCAGAGAAGAATAGGTGGAAATCAGAAAACTGCAGTTTTAAAATTGCTCGAGCGAAAAAGGACCAAACCAATCATAAATTTAGTCCATCTCCGAGCTGAAGTAAGTCCAGCACCATATTTCGTCAACCACTGGCACTGTAACATCCTTGCATAGAAAATAATAAAGGTAGGGACTCAAACTTAAATCTCATAGGAAAAATGCTGAATTAAATCCAGTCATTTAAACTAGTTAAAAATATAAATACATTTAATTTAAGGTTTACAAAACTATCTAAAATAAAAAGAATTATATTAATTTAACACGTTTTAATAATATTTTTCAAATTAAAAATCAATGTACCACTAATTTTGTAATAATAGTTTATAAAATTAATTTGAATTAATTCTATACATCACTATCAATAATTTGTAATAAATATTAAAAAACATATTTTTACAACGTTATCTCAATTTCAATTTAATATATTCAAAATACTTAAAATATAAATTTAAATAAGGTAATAATGCTGTACCTTTTTGACACTGGTCTACAATTAACTTAAATATAGACAATTATTTAACATTGATAATTTAAACTAAAATATTTTCTAATTTTTTCAACTTTAATAAATGTTTACACTTTTTCCTATGCTTTACAATATGGAGACCTCTGCCCTGGTGGTAGAGACCTCTGCGTATGTGTGAAAAATGACTAGTTGTAACTTTAAACTATTAATTTATTTTTTTAAATAATTACTAAATTAAGGTAAATATATTAAAATAAATAAAGAATACATTTTAATGATTTATTAAAAACTCTCACCTCATGTACAATGTTTGCATATTTAATAACATTTTCAAAAATTTGGAAAATCTATTTGAAGTTAATGTAAATATTTTTCTTAAAAATAAATGTACCTTTATTTTTAAATTTAAAAAGGTGATCAAAATATTTCATATTTAAATTATATTTATTTAAGAAATATATACATTTTGTAACATTCAATTTAATTTAGATACATTCTTAAAAAGTAAAAATAAATTATTTTAATTTAATTTCCTATGGTGTTCTATTTTAAGTACCTGCCTCCATGCTTTTCTTTGGTGGCATGTTGCAGTATCAGTGGTCGGCCATGGATGGTGATGGACTTATTACTGCTCCTTTTTGGCTGTAGTAACTTTACACTTATAAATTTGACATGCAAGTTTTCACATCTGAGTAAATTTACAGTAGTAAATGGTGAATTGACAAAAGTTGTAAAGTTATTCAAAAGTGTAAGATTAAATTTACACATGTAGATTTGCTCACATTTAGGGGCTCAATACGATGCCGGACGGAAGCCCATCCGTGCTGGTGGCGGAAAACGTTCATTTTCCCGCCCCAGGTGCGGTCGTTGCGACCACCAAATTACAATGGTCCCACAGAGGCCATTTACCGTCCGCCGCGGTCTGTCAGGCTACGCACGTTTTTAGCGCACGCAAGGGTGGCGGACGGAGCCAATAGAGCAGGACCGGCGTGCGGAAACACGTTCCGTCCGCCAAACAGATTACGATGTGGCAACAGCCTTTCCCACCGCCGCGTGAAAACCACCACATTGCGGATGGCGGAAACCCAACAACGGAGAGGAAGAGCTGATACAGCACCCATCTAAACCACTGGAGCCGCCCTGGATCCAACGCTACAGGCCTTCCCGCTGCTCTACCTGCTGCACCTCTGGCAGATAAGACGCCGCTGTGGTCAACAGCAGAGGTACGTACCAAACATCTCCACGCATGCAACCCCTGAACAACTACAACTCCCTGCAAGTGTGGCGGCACCACGATGAATGTGGCAACCTGCCAAATGCAAAGTGCGAGGCCCACCCAATCCTCATGAGTGACCCTCGGTGCCCCTGAAGGCAATTGGGGCCAATGACGAGCCCCGCAGTGGCAGAGCGCGCACACCGCAACATCAAAATATGTATGGCGAAGGGCCCCATTGGCCAATGGCTCATTTGCATAGTGGTTGCCATACCGCGGCGGCTGGGAAGCTGCGTCCGCAACTCTGCATCATCCAATTGGGGCCAATGCGTGTCATCGCCGCGGATGCCAGCTACCGCGCATGCGAACAAATACTGCATTTGCATTGGCGCCATGCGAATTACATCACCCATCACAACTCATTTGCCTAAAGTGATTGGTGCACCCCATGTGTAATGTTGTGGGGCACGAGGCCCCCATGCATATAAAGTAACCACACAAACACCGTACATGTATAGGAGAACTGGCCCAGGGCATGTGCGTCCGGCCCCGTTTGTTGGCAGTGTCACATGTCCAGTGACGCCTGTGCTGGGTGGCTGTGGGGTGGGGGATAAGCCAGCCCTCTGTGAGTGGCTGGTACATCAGAACAACTAGAACAGTGACCAGCTGCTCACTACACTGTGAAGGTATGAGAGAGTGTGCCCCTTGAGTCAAGTCTACACACACATGGCATGTCCAAGAAAAGGAGAGTGAAAGTACATACATAGTCATGCCCTGTGGCCAGCATGGACCGAAATGAGGGAAGGAGTCTAAAAGGACAAAGGTCTCTCGCACTGTACCAATGTTGTGTAATGAAACATCCAACCTGTGAACATCGCTTGTACATCCCTTGACAACTGACTGGCGTCCCTTGGCTAGGGGTCGACTTGTGAAGGGCCAGTGACGTAGGCAGACAATCAGAGGTGTCCACTGTCTGCAAATCAGACATACTTGTAACCCCTAGCACTCCCAACACACGTACTGGTGTGGCGTGCAGTGTGCACAGCTGCCATTGCCTGTTAATGTTCACACACACATCATAGGAGTGCACATGTGGAACAAACAAACATAGCTCTGACCGACATCAACGCTCATTGGCAGCCGTGTGGGTATGAATACACAATCCATGTGCATTTGTGCCTCATTCAGGTGAACATTGCAATGTCTGTTATGCAAATTCCACACACACTCACGCAGGACTGACCCCATAATGTCCACATGTGTCTGTCCACCGTGCAGAACAACCATGTAGCGTTGTCCAGATGACACTCACTGCCCTCATCCCGTAATGGTGTTGCGTATTGTGGGACTGCCGCTTGCACTCGTGCAGTGACAGCAGCAACATGCAACTCTGCACTGATGCTGGGAAACACTAGTGCCATGCCATCTCACCACAGGGCAGCTCGTCCTTGATGTAGCAGTGTACTAATAATAATAATAATAATAATAATACTGAAATTTATATAGCGCGAACAGCTACCTCAAACAGAGGTGTCCCGGCGCTAAGCAGCAAGCAACACGTGCACAAAGTTTAGGCTCAGAAGTCGGCCTGATTAATTGCTGAAAAGCCATGTCTTCAGCGCTTTTCTAAAACTAGTCTCAGTGTCAGCTTGGCGGAGAAACCCTGGTAGGGCATTCCACAATTTAGCCGTTCTAACTGAGAGCGCCCTACCGCCCAGACGAGCTTTCACAAAGCGAGGAGCGATGAGCAAGTTCTGAGAATTTGACCGCAGGCGCGATCTTGCTTATACCGGCCAAGTCTTTGTCTAAGATAGCTAGGGCATCTTCCCTGAAGAGCCCGATAGGCCAGCGTCAAGGCCTTAAATTCAATTCTTTGGCTACCGGAAGCCAGTGTAGTTCCTGTAAATGTGGAGAGACATGATGTCGAAATGGAATGCGTCTGATTAGTCTCGCAGCCGCATTCTGCACCATCTGCAAACGTCTAATCGAATATTTAGGCAGACCGAGATATAGGCCATTTGCGTAATCCAGCCTGGATGTCACTGTGGCATGGACTACGGCCTTACGGCAATCTTCTGGGCATAAAATGTAGAAATTTACGAAGATTTCTCATTTTACTAAAACATGAAGCGGTGACCTGTTGAATTTGGGCCAAAAAGGAGAGATCCGCCTCCCATCTCACCCCTAGATTTTTAATACTTGTACTAGGCGAAGGCGGAGGGCCCATTTCTACTGGCCACCACAGATCTGAAGCAGGCACAGGGCCGTTGCCGAAAAACAGCACCTCTGTTTTTCCCGCGTTGAGATTTTAGTTTGTTAGTATTCATCCAAATGGCAATGTCTCTCAAGCAGCCTTTAAAATTCATAAAAGCCTCTGTCATTTGCTCCTGAAAAGGGAAAACCAGCTGGGTGTCGTCAGCATAGGAGATTGCCTTCACCCCCCAGTTGGCAATCAGAGAGAAAAGAGGGGCTAGGTACAAATTAAAGAGTAAAGGACTCAATGCGGAGCCTTGAGGGACGCCACACCATAGGGCTTTAGGTTTTGATTCAAATGGTTGTAAGGCGACTCTTTGAGTCCAGCCGCTTAAGTATGATTTCAACCAGGACAAGACCATCCCCCCAAAACCTATGTCTTGCAGTCTCTGCACCAACATGGTGTGGTTGACGGTGTCGAAAGCTGCAGACAGATCCAGGAGCACCAGTACCACTGAAGCCCCTGAATCTAATGACCATCTCACCGACTCGGCCACCTCCAGGAGAGCAGTCTCCGTGCTGTAGCCTGCCCGAAAACCAGATTGTGTATCATGCAGGGCGGCATTACTCTCGACAAAATAGGTCAGTTGCCGCTGGACCAACTTCTCTAACATTTTACCTGGAGCAGGTAGTAAGGAGATTGGCCTAAGATTGTTAAGATCTCCTGGGTCACCATTTGGTTTCTTTCTCAGAGGGAGAAGGGTAGCGTGTTTCCATTTGTCGGAAAAAATGCCAGTTCCAAGAGATACGTTCCAGATATGAACTAGCACACCAGAGAGAGAAAGAGACAATATTTTCCAAAGTTTAGGAGGGCAAGGATCATCTGGGGCACCAGATCTACACTTTTGGACTACTACATGCCATACACATCGACTTCTTTGGATGCCGTAGTGTCAGTATGTCGAGTGAGTGTTGAAAAACAACGGCTGAATGCAGGTCACTTGTACATTTCACGTGACCATGAGGCCTGTCAATGTTGTGGTTGTGCGAGTCTCTGGATAAGCTGTGCACCACATTTCATCTAGAACTCAGCCCATGCCTGTGTACCCTGACATACGTAGGAGGAAACCACCCATCTTTCACCCTGTCCCCGACCTGACGACGATGGAGGACATCGAAATCATCCGGGGATTCCGTTTGGATCGCCGCACACTACGAAACCCATGTGCCCAGTTGGAGCCCCATTTGAAGCCCAAAAGAAAATATACGGCAGCATTGTCTGCTACAGTGAAGGTTATGGCTGCACTGCATTTCTCCGGTACTGGGTCTTTTCAGTACACTGTGGCCAGCGCCGAGGGGATGTCACAGCCCATGTTCAGCATGGTGTTGCGTAACGTCCTGTCAGCATTGATGCCTTACAAGGTCAAACCTGTCCACTTCCCGAGGAGGAATGAATTGGCAGCTGTGAAGGGGGAGTTCTATGACCTGGGAGGCATTCCAAATGTTGTGGGAGCCATTGATGGTACCCACATTGCCCTCGTTCCACCACAGGCAAGTGAACACATCTATAGGAACTGCAAACACTACCACTCCATCAACGTACAAGTGGTATGCCAGGCGGATCAGATCATCCCACACGTGTGCAAGGTATCCTGGGTCGGCACATGACTCCTACATCTTGCGGAACAGCACCATACACCAATTGATGGCCAATATGCACCCCGAGCGGGCCTGGCTTGTTGGTGAGTGGGCTGTGTCAATGACTGTGATGTATGTGTGACATGCTGCTCTCCCCACACATTCAGATCACACTGTTTGCCTGTCTGTCTCACAACTACGTGACTCTGGGCATCCCACTCATCCGTGGTTGCTGTCCCCACTGCGGAATCCAACAACGCCGGGGGAAGTCCAATACAATGATGCACATGGGAGGACACGTCGTGTGTTGGAGCGCACTTTTGGACTGCTGAAGTCAAGATTTAGGTGCCTTGATCAGACTGGTGGTGCACCTAAGTACTCACCACAGAAGGTATGCCAGATGTTAGTCGCCTGCTGCATGCTACACAACCTGGACATGTGCAGAAGGATCCCCCTGATTCTGGACGACAATGAACAGCAGCAGCCCCCTGCACCCAACCCACACATGTCCAGTGACGATGACAGTGGTGAGGAAGAAAGCCTTGACCAGCGACAACAGCTCATCGTCAACTACTTCCGCTGAGTGTAAGTGAACAATGAGCGACTATGACTGTGTCTGCGTGTCTCGTTGTCTAACAAACTTTGAGATCTGTTACTGGCATTTTGTACACATACAGGACTATGCGCGGGATTGGAGAACTTGGGCAGGGACTGAGCACCCAGAAACACCCATTAGCACAGGACCCAATTGCTATAGTGCCTCACTAGCTCTCCCACTCACTCAGAGGTTTGCAAGCGTGTGTACACAAGTTGATAAGTTGCAGACAAGACACGCTTTGAAATGTGCTTTTTTTACTACAGTTGCAATACAGGCAACATACGTGCCACAAGAAGTTGAGAACGCATGAGTACATATACAGTTTCCATAGTGACACATCCATAACACATGAAGCAAGATGTCATATCACTAATCCCTCTGGACGAAGACCCACGAGCATATCCCCCCATCCCTTGCTGGGAGGAGTTGAATGAGATGTCCCAGGTCTATGGGCTTTGCCAGCAGACCCATTGCTCAGCCAGTACATGGTGAAATGTACATCTCATGTGCTGGGTCGCTCCCATCACTGGATGGATCACTCTCAAAGTGTGGGGCAACTAGCCTGCCTCCCCATGACATCTAAAAGGCACCCGTGTCCTCTAGCACCAGTGACACCTTGTTGAGTGGGGATGCTAGGGCCTGACCAGAACAGAATGACAACGGACAATCCCCTCCGACCACGGACAGAATGTACAGGCAGTGCCCCTGGCCCGCGCAGAGAACAAGCACTGCAGACACTTCTCATGTGACAGACAAATACTAATGTACTTGCAAAACGACTAAGCCATGTGAATTTTGTGCGCTACAGCTGCATGGTGGAAGCCGGGCTCATGCCAGTCGACAATGTCCATGACGGTCAGATGACAGCCTCCCCGTTGCTCAGGTCTGTGGTACCAAGCGAAACAGACCGCAGAGGTCAGCAGACTCAAAGCAAATGCAGATAGGGCAAAAGTCAGAGAGATGAATGACAATTCCTGTTAGTAGGCGTGAAAGAGGTAAAAGGACATTGAATTAGTCACCAACAGTTCCTGTTGCTGTTAAGTAGTTACGAATCCAAGAAGGCACAGGTAGCCTCGAAGGCAATCAGTTCCAAAAGACGATCCAAATCATCTCCAGCAAAAAGGACCACCATTCAATCCAGCAGTATGAAGGAACAGATGTGCTCCTCGCACCACGAGGATGAAAGGAGCATCCCATGGCACACGGGGAGAGGTTCGATGTAGGCATGGCACAGGAGCCTTTGCGCAAACGCACAGGCGCAGCTGTCAGCCTGTCTGACACATTGGAAGGCATTATTTCCAAGGAAGGGAGGGACTATGGGCCAATTTGACTAGGTTCAGCATACAGGCCCAAAACCTAATACAAAACAAGGTGATATGCCGTTCCTACTGTGTATTGCAGGTAAATGTATGTGTAGAGAGCACAAGGGTGCTCACTTAGGGCAGGAGAAGAATTTCCTCCTTTCGGAAAGAGACCCTCACACACCCAGCCAGCTAGGTGTCTTGCTTCATCATTGGGTCTGCTCATTATCGGGTCGGCGCTGCAATACCCGATCGGCACCCATGATGGGGCCTTTTTGGCGGAGATCTTTTTTCCTTTTGCCGTTGGGTGCAGTGCGTGTGAGGGCCCTAGTGAGTGTAGATGTATAAATGTGAAATGTGTTAGGCTAAAACAGGAATTAGTGGTCCACTCAAAACAACTTTAACCCCTTCCATGCTCATGACGGAATGGTTCCGTCATGAGCACAAGTTCTAGTGGGCTCATGACGGAACCATTACGTCATGAGCACATGCTCAGGAAATCCCTCTGCTGCAGACAGCAGAGGGATTTCCCCTTTTTGCCTGGGGAGGTGAGGAAGAGCTTCCCCAACCTCCCCAGGCATATTTTTGTATTTCCTTGTAATGACGATCGCGTGCATGGCGCTATCGTCATTACAACGAAATCGAAATTGAAACTTAGTTTCAGTTTCGGTGCTTGTGGGGCTATCTCAGCCCCCCGAGCACCGAAAAGGATGGGAGAGGTATCGTTGGAAAGGGAGAATCTCCCTTTCCAATGGTACTCTTTCCTAGTGGATCCTGCTTGGGGATCACCCCAGGAGGGTGATCCCCAAACAGGGATCCACCCACTAGCACCAGGGAGGGGAGCGGCCCCTTGGGCAAGGGCCTTTGCTCCCCATTTTCTTTGGGCACAACAGTCTTTCTGCCCCCCCGGAGGGCAGTAGCCCCCAATCTGCCCCCCCGAGGGGCAGAAAGCCCACTAGACACCACGGATTTTTTTGTATTGACGTTGGGGTGAGGGCTGCCCAAAAAGGGCTTGGCAAAGCCCCCCCCTACCGAAATGTCAGTCTTTCTGCCCCCCCAGGGGGGCAGAAAGCCCACTAAAAACCAGGGATTTTTTTTTATTGACGTTGGGGTGGGGGCTGCCCAAAAAGGGCTTGGCAATGCCCCCCCTACAGAAATGTCAGTCTTTCTGCCCCCCAGGGGTCAGACGGGGGCAGTAGCCCCCAATCTGCCCCCCCCCGGGTGGCAGAAAGCCCACTAGACACCTGGTATTTTTTTTTTTATTGACGTTGGGGTGGGGGCTGCCCAAAAAGGGCATGGCAATGCCCCCACCCACAGAAATGTCAGTCTTTATGCCCCCCCGGGGGGGCAGAAAGCCCACTAAAAACCAGGGATTATTTTTTATTGACGTTGGGGTGGGGGCTGCCCAAAAAGGACATGCCAATGCCCCCCCACCAGAGAAATGTCAGTCTTTCTGCCCCCCCAGGGGGCAGACGGGGGCAGTAGCCTCCAATCTGCCCCCTGGGGGGGGGCAGAAAGCCCACTAGAAACCAGGGATTTTTTAAATTATTGATGTTGGGGTGGGCACTGCCCAAAAAGGGCATGACAATGCCCCCACCCCCCCCCTCCAGAGAAATGTCACACTTTCTGCCCCCCAAGGGCAGAAGATGCCACAACTTTCCCACACAAAAATGTGTGGAAAAAGTGATTTTTTCAGCCAAATCTGAAGTTTGCAGGGGATTCTGGGTAAGAAAACTTTGGGGGATCCACGCAAGCCATACCTCCCTGGAATCCCCCGGATGTCTAGTTTTCAGAGATGTGTGGGTTTGGTAGGTTTTCCTAGCTGGCCGCCGAGCACGGGGCCAAAACCCCAGGTGACCCCCCTTGCAAAACCAGGTCGTTTTGTGATAGGCAATTTTGATGTCGCCTCAATACGTTTTGGACCCTTGCCTGTCGCGGGTACTTGGGCCTCCCACACGAGTGAGGCACCATTTTTATCGGGAGACCTGGGGAAACTCTGGGTGGTAGGAAATGTGTGTCAGCCCGGTGATGCCACAACTTTCCCAAACAAAAATGTGTGGCAAAAAAATTTTTTCAGCTAAATTTGAGGTTTGCAGGGGATTCTGGGTAAGAAAATGTTGGGGGATCCACGCAAGCCATACCTCCCTGGAATCCCCCGGGTGTCTAGTTTTTAGAAATGTGTGGGTTTGGTAGGTTTTCCTAGCTGGCCGCCGAGCACGGGGCCAAAAACCCAGTTGACCCCCCTTGCAAAACCAGGTCGTTTTTCGATAGGCAATTTTGATGTCGCCTCAATACGTTTTGGGCCCTTGCCTGTCGTGGGTATTTGGGCCTCCCACACGAGTGAGGCACCATTTTTATCGGGAGACCTGGGAGAACGCTGGGTGGTAGGAAATTTGTGTCAGCCCGGTGATGCCACAACTTTCCCACACAAAAATGTGTGGAAAAAGTGATTTTTTTTCAGCTAAATTTCATGTTTGCAGGGGATTATGGGTAAGAAAACGTTGGGAGATCCACGCAAGCCATACCTCCCTGGAATCCCCTGTGTGTCTAATTTTCAAAAATGTATAGGTTTGCTAGGTTTCCCTAGATGCCGGCAGAGCTAGGGTTCAACATCTACAGCTAGGCACTTTGCAAAAAAAGGGTCAGTTTTCACTGTGAAAATGTGGTTCCACGCAGATTCCAGAAATTTCCACCACAGAAATGCGAGGAAAATGTGGTTTTTCTGACAGATTTGAGGTTTGCAAGGGATTCTTGGTAACAGAACCTGGTGAGAGCCAGTCAAGTCCCCCCATCCTGGATTCCCCTGGGTGTCTAGTTTTCAAAAATGTATAGGTTTGCTAGGTTTCCCTAGGTGCCGGCAGAGCTAGGGTTAAAAAACTACAGCTAGGCACTTTCCAAAAAAAGGGTAATTTTTCACTGTGAAAATGTGGTGTGTCCACGTTGCGTTTTGGGCCGTTTCCTGTCACGGGCACTAAGTCTCCCCACACAAGTGAGGTACCATTTTTCTCGGAAGACTTTGGAGAACGCGGGGTGGGTGGAATTTTGTGGATCCACGCAGAGTCCAGAACTTTCCACCACAAAAATGTGAGGAAAATGTGTTTTTTTGGACAAATGTTTAGGTTTGCAAGGGATTCTGGGTAACAGAACCTGGTGAGAGCCAGTCAAGTCACCCCATCCTGGATTCCCCTGGGTGTCTAGTTTTCAAAAATGTATAGGTTTGCTAGGTTTCCCCAGGTGCCGGCAGAGCTAGAGTTCAAAAACTACAGCTAGGCACTTTGCAAAAAAAGGGTCATTTTTCACTGTGAAAATGTAGTGTGTCCACGTTGCGTTTTGGGCCGTTTCCTGTTGCGGGCACTAGGCCTACCCACACAAGTGAGGTACCTTTTTTCTTGGAAGATTTTGGGGAATGCTGGGTGGGTGGAATTTTGTGGATCCACGCAGATTCCAGAACTTTCCACCTCAGAAATGTGAGGAAAATGTGTTTTTTTTGACAATTTTTAGGTTTGCAAGGGATTCTGGGTAACAGAACCTGGACAGAGCCAGTGAAGGCACCCCATCCTGGATTCCCCTGGGTGTCTAGTTTTCAAAAATGTATAGGTTTGCTAGGTTTCCCTAGGTGCCGACAGAGCTAGGGTTCAAAAACTACAGCTAGGCACTTTGCAAAAAAAGGGTCATTTTTCATTGTGAAAATGTGGTGTGTCCACGCTGCGTTTTGAGCCGTTTCCTGTTGTGGGCACTAGGCCTACCCACACAAGTGAGGTACCATTTTTATCGGGAGACTTAGGGTAACACAGAACTGTAGTGCAACTGTTATTGCCTATTGACTTTTGATGCATTTCTGCCTTCCAAATGAAAGACAATGTGTAAAAAAGAAGTCATTTTGAAAAATGACCTATAATTCTCATGCTAGTATGGGTACTCCCAATTTCGGAAATGTGCAAATATCTACTGTTTCTAAACTCTATATTTTGTTCCCATTTCAGAAATACATAGGTGTCTTTCATACCTATTTTTCCATGTATACATTTTCCCAAAATAATTGCTATATACCCGGTACATAATAAAAAACCATTGCAAGACGCTGCTCAGTTATTGGCTCTGGGTTCGTCGGGTTCTTGGTGAACCTACAAGTCCTATATATCCCCACAACCAGAAAGGTCCAGCGGATGTAACGGTATATTGCTTTCAAACAGCTGTCATAATAAGAAGAAGTTACAGGTGAAAACGTTGACGCAAATGGCTGTTTTTTTCAACTAATTTTCAATTTTTCCTATATTTAACTGTTAGTTTCTATAAAGAAACCTTGAAGGATCTACACAAATGACCCCTTGCTGAATTCACAATTTTATCTACGTTATTAAAATGTATAGTTTTCCAAGATCCATTATTTCTTTCATACCCATTTCTACCTTTAACTGGAAGGAGGTTGAAAGCACAAAAAATAGCAAAAATAGGCTATGTCCCAGAAAAATGCCAAAACTGTGTAAAAAATGTTGGTTTTCTGACAAAAGTCTGCTTGTCCCTGAAATCTGGGAAGATGGTGATTTCAGCACCACAACCCCTTTTTTGATACCTTTTGCAGGGGCAAAACCAGACGCTTTCATCTGTAGCCCTTTTTTCCCATTTAAAAAGAAAAAACATTTTGCTGTATTTTGGCTAATTTCTGGGTCCCCTCCAGGGGAATCCACAAACCCTTGGTACCTTTAGAATCCCCATGATGTTGGAAAAAAAGGACGCAAATTTGGCGTCGATACCTTATGTGGTCAAAAAGTTACAGGGGCCTAAGCGCGAACTACCCCAAATAGCCAAAAAAAGGCTCAGCACAGGGGGGGAAAAGGCCTAGCAGCGAAGGGGTTAATGAATGTGGTCACTATCCTGATTAAAAACAATAATGCACGCACACCTGCTCTAAGGTTACAGGGTTTTGCGCTAGAAAATCAGGCCAACATGTTTCTTGCCTTAGGTCAAGTAGACGGTAATTCTGCAGGACCGATGTAAGATCTATCTACACTTTTTGGTTGTGGTCTCAATTAGTGAAAAAAGTTAGTGACCACCCATACAGCACCCTAAAAAGTGGTACCTGTAGATCTACAACATTACCTGCAAAGAGAAAGACTCGTAAAGATTAATGTGTCATTATTCAACAGTCTACAATTCAAAAATGATGGTGCAACACTGCAATCAAAAAGTGCGCCAAATGCATGCTTCACACTCAAGTGTCTGTGACCATGCGTAAGGCGGTTTAAAACTATAGTAACATCATGGGTGCCGATCGGGTATTGCAGCGCCGACCCGATAAGGAGCAGACCCAATGATGAAGCAAGACACCTAGCTGGCTGGGTGTGTGAGGGTCTCTTTCCGAAAGGAGGAAATTCTTCTCCTGCCCTAAGTGAGCACCCTTGTGCTCTCTACACATACATTTACCTGCTATACACTGTAGGAACGGCATACCACCTTGTTTTACATTGGAAGGCATCCCACAAACGTGTATCACCGGAGCAGTACTGATCATCGACCAACAAAGGACTCACCCACAGCTCATGATCCAGGGCAGCAAGGGATGTGTTGGAAAGGCAGACATCCAGGGACCACTGAAAGGGGCATCTTCGGCAGTAGAACACAGGCTGCACGCAGGTGAAATAGGCATAGCGGAGGGTTAGCCTATAACTGATGCGTAGCACAGCTAATGGGACACATCCAAAGAGGAGCTGCATGCGGTCATGGTACAGTTGCAACTGACCAGGGTTCGCCTGGACCACAGGACGGGCAGACATGGCGTGAGAGCACTCTTAGAACCAGCGCTCAGCTGTACAGCCACGAGTAGTGATATCAAACCGCTATATGCAGTCGGGAAATTGGAGGAATGACACCCGGTAGAACTCCAGAAATCGCATGAAACGAAGGGACAAGGTCAGAGCCCACATGTTTTAAAAAAAGTGTGCAACGGCCTTCAGTTTTAGAGGCTTTCGATGATTCTTGTGTTAGTCCCCCGGTAAAAAGTGGGAGTGCCATGTTCAGCAGTGACTGAATCGTGCAGGACGGTCAGGACACCTGGAATTCGAAGGTCTCCGGGCTGATGTGGGAGCGACTACTTGTTGAAACAGAAGCCCATTGTGCCTGCACACTTATTGAAGTCCACTTTCGCTGTGGGAATGTGAGGCCACAAATGGATATCCACAATCACATATGGGGGAGTGAGGTGGACATTGCTACAGCAAGGAGCACGGCGTGCAACAGTTCCTATGTACGCGATGCCTGCCCTGTGACCGCAGCACTTGTGCCCATTCAGGAGAGGATAACTTTGTTTGTAAAACAGATTTAGCGTGGGTATGTTGTCAAGGACTGGTGTACATGTGGGTAAACATGCATAGACAGTACATGTCACTTGAAAATCCCTGTGCCAACAGTACTTGAGTGTGTGAATGCGACAATGTCACCATCGTCCACATGACAAGATGTGTTGTGATGCTGGCTCTTGTGGGCACACTGCTAAGGATTTCATTGTTCTGCGCTGTGTGATCTGTGACAACTTCCATCATGTCCATGATGATGTTATTAGGGGGATGGGAGCACACTGCTTCACCTCCCAGCACAGTTCACCCCTTGGCATTCTGGTAAATGCAGTTCAGTCATGATGCTTACTTGTCATGTGACTGAGGTGTTTCACCTGAGTTGGGCAGGGAGAGGTACAGAGACCCGAGTAGAATCTGGCAGCTTCCTCAGCAGACATCGATCACAATGTATCTTACCCCTACTGATGTGGGAGGATAACGCGACACACATGTGTCTAGAGATTCACAGCACTGACATGCACCAACCTAGCTGACACACGACAACGGTAACAGAAGTAAGCTTTTCAACTGGACTGCATTCACCAGGATACTAAGGGCGAAACTGTGTTGGGAGGTGCAGTCGGGTGCTCCAGTCCCCCTGCTGTCCATGTTGATGGTGTTTGCCGGTGTTGTCTGTAATGCATATTGTACAGTGTGGCCTCGTGGTGTGCTTTTGCGGTTATTGCATATTATGGCAACGCACTGTTGTTTCCTTGTGTCTTTCCAGGTACCTCCACTCTCTCAATGGATTTTCGCTTTTACATATTCGGATACATTGCAATGTGAGTCAACATGCCCCTTACTGTGATGAGAATGCTCTTGACACGAAGGCATACTGTTGTGAGTTGTGTTTATTTTGCGATATGTGACAGGTGAGGGGTGAAGTAGGAGGTGATGGTACACGGATAGTTGGGGTAGGACACACAATGGTGGAGTTCAAAAGTCCAAGCGACCACTCCCATCCTTGTGGCAATGTGGTTTGGTATTTACAACGACAGTCAATGCTCGGTGTTACAGTGGTGACGTCAGCGGTTTCTCCGAGAACTGGTACGGCACGGTGCTGTGCCATGTGATCCTGACGAGGTCTTTTTCGGACGCACCCTCTGCCGTTTGGCCGGGGGGGGAACCTGCTGCATGCTCAGAGGTGTCTGTAGATTTGCCGTGGTGTGACTCACCCCTCCCTGTAGCCGCTGCTTGACCCGGCCCTTGAGGTCGCCCCACCGCTTCCTGATGTCACGCACAGTGCATAGGTGGTCCCTGCGGCATGGACTTTGCTTTGGATCCTTGCACACATCTGAGTCTTGCGTGCAAGTAGGGTGTGTTGGACCAGGTGCCCAGACAAATGTGGTTCTACCCTGATTGTCTCGTCTACCGTCACTCTCAACTCTGAGTCGGTGGATTTGGGCATTGTCTTGGAGGGCATGGTGCAATTGAATGAGGGGTGCAGGGTGCAAGGTAGTGGTGGAGATATGTGAAGTGTGTGAGGTGTGTCCTGTCTCTCTGTCTTGGCTTGTGGTGTGCAAAGGATGCTGGTCCAGGAAGGGGTTGGTTTCATACTGTGGTATGTGGGTATGTCCACATGAGTGATGACCTCCAGATGTCTCTTCCATGCTGCGCATGGCTTTCCTTACCAGGAGCAAGTTGGGGTGTATCATTGTGCCGTGTGTGTTGTGATTGAGGGCGGCAGGGAGTACAGCCACACTTCGGGCATTGTTGTGAAGTTGGTTCCGTCCGCCATTCATTTGGCCTATGTGCGTGCGCGGCGGTCGGACGCAGTGCTCGGTCCGCCAGCTCCGCATTCTCATCGTAATTAGCCGTGCGGTCATGCCGCGGCAGGAGCGGCCTTTTCGAGCCGTTGAACAGCTTTCCCCATCCGCCGTGGTCAGATTTGCAGCTTTTCCGACCATGGTGGACGGTCTTTTGTGACATCCGTCCGCCACGGTGTGATTTTGCATACATTGCATCGTAATTTGGCCGACGGAGATGCCGTGGGTCATGCGGGAGGTATTTTTATGACACCATGGAGGACGGAAGGCTTTTCCGTCCAGCATCGTAATGGGCCCCTTAAGCTTATCTTTGTGAATAGACCCCTTAAAGTATAATTTACATATGCCACATAAATTATGTTTCAGCTCTAGGAAGACACGAAGCTTCATTTCTTCACAGAGAGTCGGAAATACAGAAACTGTCAAAAGATACAACATCAAAAGATAGGACTGGAAGTCATAACAATTGAATTACTACAAGTTTATCTTTTCCATTAGATATTAAATCTCCTGCAATGCCAACCAAGCCAACTGTGAAATCAGGAAGTGTGGATATATACAGTGCCTCTGTTTCTTTCTCTTGTTCCATTCCTTTTCCCTGGTTCTTCTTCTAACCCACACATTTGTAGTATATGGTTCTCAGTGGGGTGGGAGAAGTGAAGAAGCACACATTGCTCCTGTTAATCCAGATTGGAAAGTTACTGAATCTTGACTGGTGCACGGAGAAACTATTTGAAAAAGCATAAATGAGGAAGGAGGGGTGCAACCTGAATTACTGAAACAGAAAAATTGTGACTTACATTTGCTTATTGTCGTGGGTTCTACTAATCAGTGGCTTTGTTGTTTCCACCTTAGAACCACAGCCAGCTGCAGTGGACGAGCAGGATGAGCAAATATAAATCGAGAGCCTGGACCTACAACTGTACTGGCAGCATATCAGCAGGCCTGGAGGCCATTGCTCAGAGGCTGCAAATGTGAAGTGGAGGAGGTTGTGAAGGCATTCTGTCGTCAGATGGATGAGTTGGAGGATAACACTACTGGTGCACCCCAAAATCAAGAACACAATCACTGCCCTTCCTGCATAATTTAGCCATGCAAACAATGGATTTTGTTTTATTTTTACTAATACAAACAATATTCAGGGTTAACTACATGGAGCATCCTTTGTGCCTTCTATGCAGGTTTAGGAACAATCATCATGGCAGATTTACCCAATCATTATAATTTATGCAAGAAAAATGTTGCAGCAATCCTTATTGTAGAAACAAAAACTTAATTGTAAGGGTCTGTACATCATTTCATTGTTAATAATTTCTCCTGCAGAGGCAAATCTTTATCGGGTCACAGTTGTGCTTTTGCAACCCTATTTCAAAAGGGGTATATGAACTCTGCATAAGCATGCCTACACTTCGACTGTGCAAATCTGTGGCAGGTGAAGTGTATCTGCATAGCTATATGCACAGTCATGACAATTAACACTTCAAATAGTCTATGGTGGTTTGTCTTCGCCATGTTTATTGGCTACTGTTTCCAACAACTCATCCCAAGATTGTGAGATTTTGCGGTGCCAGTATTGATTTTTAGTTTATTTTAATATTTGTTACATACACTTTCCCTTCTCGGCCATTTTATTTAGATATTTTGGGATTAGAGACGGTTTGGCTGTATTATGAGTGAGATTTGTGTTGAGATTAGGGAAGGAGTTAGTTATTATGTGATAGAAGGGATTTGTTGGGATTCGGTGCTTTGAGCTGCTATATTGTCCTTATAACTTTTTCAAATCTAAACCTAATCAGAAAAACAGGTGAAGACAGTTACTTCAATATAATCTAATGATGAGCAAAATAATAATTACACCCACCTAGTTGGATTGAGTCCATACATTTCAACATAAGGTTTCCCGACTCCTGTCGATTCACAATGAACCATATTAAAAAGCCCTGTCAGCCTTCTTCTGACAATAGCCTGCTCTAGTATGACCTTTTAGTGGGGCATTTTGAGGTTGAAGATTGTCTGAACCTATAGACGTCCTGCCGTCACCAGTTAAGAGGCGCTGGAAAGGGCTGTAAGGGAAGGTGTGGGATGTGTGGTTTAGGGGAGAGGATCTTCTTGGGTGCTAAGGCAGGATACCCTTCAGGGCTCAGCAGACGCACCTAACAAATGACCAAAGACAAACACAATATTTATGAGCTAGGTAAAATATTCATTATATTCACACAGCATCTATTTCACTTAGTGTGACGGGGTCTGTTTGTTGCAGTGTTGATGATGTTTCAACCTCGTTTCTAAAATATTAGGTCAGCATCAGGACAGAATAACTAAATGGACACCTGGAACAAGTCAGATCCCAAAAATAATTAATCAGTTATTGGTATTAGTGAGGCTAGTACTAAAACAGATACAGTGCTACGAATCTATCCATTAGTGAGGATTAAAAAAGTACTACTTTCATATCATAAGGACGCCTGAAAAAAGAAGTCAAAACCATTGGAAAGAATCTATTCACTGAGCTGTAAATATCACCATATGCTGCTAAAGTATATACTCACATAATCAATGGGGTAGGTATAATCTGTTAGTAGTAGAAAATCAATAATGGGTTCTATTCAGATCAAGAGTAGATGCTTCAGTCAGACAGACAGACAAAACCTTTATTGTTTTTGTCCCATTTTTGAGACAACAACACTTTGTTAAAACAAATATCTCTCCCCAGTCAATAGTTTTCTTCTTTAAAATTCGAACAATTTTTCGCACCAGTTTATAACATTTCTTAACTGTGAATTACAGAAAAGAATCACGAAAGTTTCCATTTCTCTTTATAACAGCACATGTTAATATAGGGATATTACTGATTACATCTACTCATGAGTAGCAAGAGAAACATTTGATAAAGGATCAGTCTGAGATCAAGAAAACTTTAGAAAACTGCAAAAAAATGTAAGTATTTTAAAAACAAGTCATTTGATTATCTGGATTGTATAAAAGCACATGTGTCATCATGTATAAATAATTTGGTTAATACAATCTCTGATAAGGAAGTTTTCGATGACCAGTCACTCAGGTATGCGTAGACTTGGATACATTTCCAATGAAGCCAAGCAACAACTATGGTCATCTGGAGGAATTACTTACATTTCAGAGATTAAGACCTAAGATAAAATCTTTGTCTGGGACGAGCCTGCTTGGCATATCTGAACCTCACTCCATCGTAGTCATTCTGAAATCACATCTAGGGCACCTAGGTTCTGGTCACCAGCGAATAGTCATTACTGATTTACTTTTTCTTGGTTCTTTTACTCCTAAGTCTTTTGTTTTCATATAAACACAAGTATTCAGCAATGCATGATCAGGTGTGACCAAGGTATGTAGGTTGCTTTTTGTAGCAAAAAAGATGCATTTGCTCATCAAAGCATTAATCATTACAACTAAAATACGACATTTTAAAAGTGCTTTTTTATGTTGTATTTATGATTATAAAGTGAAGAAGAGACAGAGGGAGGCCTCGGCCTAGTTTCCCTATTGTCCAAGTTGAAACAATACTGTTCTTGCAAAAGCAGTGGTCAACCTCTTGAGGCTTTGCACATGTGATCATGTTGTAGCTAGGGAAGGCTGAGTATGACATTCCTTTCCTAGCTGCAGAATGGTAGGGCACAAGTCCTCATTGTATCTAACAAAAGAAATCAATGAAATTATTTGTTGTACATGGGGACTGTGCATAGCAGAGACTTGGAGTAGCAACCGGGTGTTTTTGAGACTTTGTGACTCACACTCCTGTGGGAATGAAGGAAACACAGGAGGATGATGGTCATAAAGTTTTCAGTGTGGGGTGGGGTGGCTTGCACGCGGTAACGAGATAGCGGGGTACTGCTTAGCTCCGGTGCATCCACGGAGCATTGCTGATATTTACAGCGTCTTCATGCCATACCTTACTCCTCCTGATGGGGTTTTCAAGTCCGTGACCTCCTGGCAACTCACGCAGCAAAGAAAAATTATCTGAGGGACGTCTTAAGGCTCACCGTGCCGCAGAGGTGAGTTTCTTCACACGCGAGCGGCCATTTTCTAACGAGCCGCTCACGTTTTAAGTTCTCAGCCTCCTCAAGAGCGTGTCTGACTGAGCTCAAATTTCCACGCCAAATACCTGTAGAGGCATGTTACTACAACCCTGATGCCGCAGCAGTGAATTATTTTCTATTTTTATGTCCAACTCGATTTTTAGCCTCCTCAGATACTATGGGGCCGATTCCGATCTCGGCCGGTAGCGCACCGAATCGGATTCGGCTTAACCGGATCCGATTCGGAGCCCTCTTTTCCGACCGATTCGAACCCGCGTCCGGCCGAGCGAGTACGATGCGAGCGCACGCGAAATCGCCGACCGACTCGTTCACGGGTCCGAACCGCACCGACCGACTCGCTCGGACTCGACTCGCACCGCGCGATGGAGACGTTCCCCGGCCGGGCAAGTACGATGCGCGCCATGAGCAGTCCGACCGACCCGCACCGTCCGGCTCGAAACAGCTGTCGGAGCCGGACTTTGGGGGTCCGTGTCGAACCCCCCTGTACGCGTAGCCACGCGAGTCGCACACAGGGGGGACCCATGGGTCCCCCTTACCTGTGCGTGTGCGGCGCGAACCGCATCGACGCGAACCCGCTGTAGGGGGCGCCCTCGTTCGCCTCGCACCCATTGAGTCAATGGGAGCCCGCGTACGCGTTGTACGACCGGCTCCCATTGACTTCAATGGGAGTCCGACCGAATCGAGTCCGATAGCATGCGTGCGCATTGTACTCGTTCGGTTGGACTGCTAGAGTCCGATTCGGTCGGAAATCTCTCCGGGTCCGGCTCGGTCGGGGAGATTTCCGGCCTGAATCGGAATCGGCCCCTTAGTCTAATTACACCTTTCAAGTACACTCCTTTTGGAAATGCTTTTTGAATCCAACTTGTCCTCTATTTCTTTGACCTCTGTTTGATATTAGATTTATGCTACAGTCTCAATGTTTAATGCTACTCAACTTCTTCAACCATTGGAATTTACAAGGAAGATATAATATTATGCTGATATAAATATTGTATTGATATCAGTTTTATCTTAAACTCTTAAGCCTCCACAAATACTTAACTTAGTTCTTTAATGTATGGGCAGGACTCGTTCTTCTCATAAGCCTACTGTTGTAACCTGTATTGTATTTATCTGGTTACTTTCTCCCTAGCTGCTCAGCCAGTGTGAATGTGATGCATGGAATGTTGGTGTTCATCTAGTCAAGATGGCTAATGACTTACATACATCTTCTAAGTCATCTTCTTCAGGTACAAAATCTAAGAGAGCTAAAAATGATCCTCCATCTCCAATTTTGTCATCACACAACCCTGTGTTGGACACTATTTTAGATGAAGTGCGCGGCCTTCAACCTTTCATGTGCGCAACTAATGAAAAATTGCAACAGATTGAAGACCGTTGGATCATTATGGAGAGTAAGATGTCTGAGATGGAGTGACGTGTCAGTGATCTTCAGGACTTGGCCACTAAAATTCCCAAGCACAGAGTCGCAGCGTCCCTCACGCCTCAGCCAGCCGTAACTGACAAACTGCAGAGGTCGCGAGGCACACCACGTAAAATCAGAACGTTCGCATCGAAGCATTCCACAGAGGTGCGCGGCCTCAACACAAGGGAAATCATAACAGTATCATTTAGTGAATGTGTGAAACCCCTTGCGTGAGTTTGATGTCTTAGTGGGAACCATTCACTCAGGGAATAACACTCTGCTGGGTGACATTGCTCATACATGGCCCCTTGGAGTGAACGCTAACAATTAATGGAGCTCACATTGAAGCGACACATGTGAAAATACAGGCCCTGCAGGCAAATAGAGAAAATGATCAGTTAGACAGGGAATTGCTGCAAGCAAGGGAAAAGATACTGTAGTTTGAATCAAAGACAGGGAAAACAGTAAGAATCGATGGAGGTGCGCCACTTTTACAAACATGTGCAATGTATGTCCAATCAGCATTCATTGACAAAGTGCAGAAATGATGAGTCAAGATAAGTGTTCTTTAAATATCAACCATCATCAAGGGAATCAGAACACAGTTCTGACAGTACTTTGATCTATGGGCCTAGAGACCACAGGGGCCATCTACCAACTGAGAAACTCGAAATAAAGAAAGGAATACAAAGGGGCATTTCTCTCAATGACGGCACACAAATAGGAATATGTTTGAAAAAAACCATGTATAGTTTGAGTCACATTTGAAGAGAAAAGCCCTTAATCACTTATCATGCCCAATACAAGATGTTTAAATGTAGCGTACCCTCTTACGGGTGAGATAATTAACATTGCTATGCACCTAGAAGCAGAGAAAAGTCCCTAAGTTTGCCCCACGGGTACCAGAGGTAGCGATTCCGAACAAAGTCGACAAAGAAAGAGTTTGAAGGCTTAGATCCACAACTTTGCGAAAATAGTCAAACATATTGGACAGATTATTACCCCCCTATACATCTTCATCCAGAACACCTAGAAGTGTATGAAAGAGATATGAGATTCTTGGGGCTCTCAGAAGCAGAAGACAGAGTAATATGCATTGGGCATTTGCTGAAGAGTGTGTATGGTTCTTTGCTTCCTTGGAAGACCCGTGAGTAGAACTGACTAGCATGATGGTAATCTTGAGATCATAGGAAAAGTATCTGGGTATAATCAAAAACAGGAAAATGGCTTAGTCAATGCAATGCCCGGAGCAAAGCTCAAAAGAACATTTGTTTGCATTAAGAAGGGAGTTTCAAGTTGGGGGGGCAATTATGGGTCCATCAAGCAGGGTTGTGGGTGGGGATTTGTTCTTTGGAAGGTGGGCAGGCATGAGTTCTAGTTATTTAACATGCAAAATGGACACTGTTAGAGATGGGGGTCTCTAGTTGGCAATGGTTTGCACCGTTGTCCAAGTAGGGATCTTTCTTCCTAGTCAGGGTAAGGGGGATAGACTCCTAAAATAACCCCTGTTCACCCCCTTGGTAGCTTGGCACAAGCAGACAGGCTTATCTCAGAGACAGTGTGTAAAGCATTTGTGCACACATACAGTAATGCAGTAAAAAAACACTACAAATGGACACCACAGCAGTTTAGAAAAATAAGTAATCTTTATCTAAACCAAAGACCAAAACAACAAAAATCCACAATACAGTAATCAAAATGTACTTCTTAGAAGGTAAAAACTGTTCTGTCCATAGCAAACTATAGATGCAACACTTTCAACACAAAGTACCTTGTCAAAATCATAAACAAAAACAGACCCAGGGAAGGTGATGCGTCGGTTCCTTACGCGCAGGGAAGGTGATGCATCGGTTCCTTAATACAGAGGAGGTGATGCGTGGGTTCCATACTGCCACGCAGAGGAGGTGATGCATCGGTTTCTTACTGCGGCCCTGGTGTCCTTGTATACTTGGCACCTGGGTGGGATGCATGGGGATCAGGGATGCGTCGGTTCTCGATGCGGGGCCGGCAATGGCACTGCGTTGATCTCTCCAGCCACGGTCCCACGATGCGTCGGTTCTTGCAGCCGCACAGCAGGGCCTGCGTCGGAATCGGTGCAGCAATCTCAGACTTCATAGAGCGGTGCACTGGATGGGGCATGCGGCGATTTCTCCTGCAACAGCAGGCGCTGTGTCGGTTTCTTCAGTGATGCATCAGAAACAGGTGCAGGTGCATCGCGCTTCTCGTAGTTGCATCTCTTTTCCAGCTCCTAACAGCAGGAACAACCTCCAGAGGCCTAATTCAGCAACAAGCACCTCCTGGAAGATCAGAACTACCAGCAAGGAAGTTCAGGGGAGCTGGCGGTGAAGTCTTTGTATCCCTGAGACTTCAGAACAGGAGGCAAGCTCCACTTCAAGCCCTTGGAGATCTTCCTCAAGCAGGGGACACAGCACACAGCAAAGTCCTTGTCCTTTCCTTGGTAGGAACAGCCACTGCAGGCCAACCCCAGACAGCATACAGCAAAGGGGCAGTACTTCTCCTTCAGTTTCTCCAGCTCTTCTCCTTGGCAAAGGTTCCTCTTGAATTCCAGAAATGATCTAAAATTCAGGAGTCTGGGCCCCAACATTTATAGTCCATTTCTCTTTGTTCTCTGGTGTCAGAGAGGCTCTGTGCTTAGTCAAAACCAGTTCTGTCCTCTCTGGTGCAGCTTCTCTGCAGGAGGTGGAGACAACATAGTCCAAAGCAGACCAGGCCCATTCAGGTGTAAAGGAAATCTCCTTCCCCTACTCTAAATGCAGCCCATGCCTATTCAGCTCAGCCCTGGCTCACCCTGTAGATGCAGGACACACCTCAACCCCCCAAGTGGCTGTCTGAATAGAATGCACAACCCCAGCCCTTGTCACTCCAAAGCCAGACAGTCAATACACAACCCTAGCAGAGGCACACTGGATGGCTAAGCAAGAAAATACCCACTTTCTAAAAGTGGTATTTTCAAACACATAATATAAAAATCATCTTTGCTAAAAGATGCATTTTTATATTAAGAGTTCAGGCATACTAAACTCCAACTTTTTATCTTGTCCCAATGGGAAGTGTTACTTATAAGATGTTATAAATAAACTCCCATTCTATCCTATGGGACAGATAGCCTTTCAACAGTGGAAAATGGAATGCACTGTATTTCATTATCAGGACATGTCACACACATCAGTACATGTCCGACCTTTCACATACACTGGGCCCTGCCCACAGGGGTACCTTGGACCTACCTTAGGGGTGACTCACATGCAATAAAAGGGAAGGTGAGGCCCTGGCAAGTGGGTGCACTTACCAGGTCAACATGGCAGTTCTAAACTGCACACAGACACTGCAATGGCAGGTCTGAGAACCTTTTGCAAGGCTGCTTGTGTGGGTGGCACAAACAGTGCTGCAAGCACACTAGCAGCATTTGATTTACAGGCCCTGGGCACACACAGTGCACTGTACTAGGGTCTTAGTAGTAAATCAAATAAGCCAATTATGGAACCACTAATCCATGACAACAATTTACAGAGGGAGCACTTGCACTTTGGCACTGATCAGCAGTGGTAAAGTGCCCAGAGTCATAAAACCAACACAAACGGGGTCAAAAACAGGAGGCCCAAAAGCAAAAAGTCTGGAGATAAAACCTGCTGGAAAAGCCAGGTCTAACAGACACACACACACTAAGGGGACTACACCCTCTAAAATGGGGAGGTCTAACCAATCCGGAGTTTTGAGAACCCAGCTATTTATTCTGTACTCAATTGGCAAATATGAATATCCCTGAAATCCGTCTAGTGACGTGGAACATAATGGTCTGGGAGACAAAATCAAACATGACATAGTACTCCAGTTCCTAAAGAGGCACTCCCCAGATGTAGTCCTCTTGCAAGAAACCCACCTTCTGGGCAATGCATGTAAAGCATTAGACCACTGAAGCTACAAAATGGTGGTACACGCAGGGTTTACCTCAGCGTCCAGGGGCACGGGGATACTCCTCAAGAAGTGGTTCCCCCTCAAAGTAGAGAAAACATGGGCAGACAAAGCAGGTAGATATACAGCACTTTCGGGGAAATGGGAGGGGGAAACAATCAATGTACTCTTGCTACATGTCCCAGCGGCACTCCAGGGTGCGACACTCCCGGAATTGGGAGCACTCATGTTGGAACTCCCATTGGGACAGCTCCTACTCGGGGGAGATTTCAATATGACACAGTGTGATGTCATTGACCGACTGCCTGCCCAGAAGACGCATGCTACACAGACACGCTTGGCCGAGTTCCTTGGCGCTCTAGGCCTGATAGATATTTGGAGAATGCTAATCCTACCATACAGGAATTCACATTTCACTCTGGAGCACCCAGCAGTCTCTCATGAATTGACCTCCTAGTTTTGTTAGCATCTCAACCTCCCGGTTTCAGAGACGTAAGACATCTGCCTCGGGGAATTTCTGACCACTCCCCTGGGCGTGATATAGTATAGGCAGGCAGCGGACTGACAACACAATTACCATTAATCCCTCATACATTAAAATTCTGACAATTAGGAAAGAAATCACCAGAGCGATGGACCAATACTTTAAGGAGACAGCGGTGACACTTTGGGAGGCATACAAAACAGCAATAAAGGGACAAGCCCTCTCTTTGGTAGTGGGGTACAAGAGAGGCAAGAGGAAAGAGAGAGAGGGGATAGAATGCAATATCTTAGAACTAGAGACATGACTGATCGGACTAGACAATGAGGACACAAGACATGCGTTGAGCCTTAAGCAGCAAGAACATAAAGACCTGACGACAGAAGCGGCCATCGCCGCAAACAAGATGATGCAACATCGGGTGTATGAGCAAGGAGACAAGGCAGGGAAACTCCTCGCTTGGCTGGATAAATGAGAAAGGGCAAGCCGTTGGGTGGAAGCCATCCAATTGGAAGATGGTGAAAGTCTCAAAGATCCCCAAGAAATAGCAGAAGCCTTTGCTGCCTATTATGCATGTATTTACATTACAGAGACGACAGCCACCACACAAGACGCCCTAGATCTCCTTAGAGACAGACCCCTCCCCTCACTTACACCTACAGACGTACAACTTTTAGACAGTGACCTGACGGGGAGGACGTGACACAAGCAATCAGAGCTGTAAAATTAGAAAAGGCACTGGATCTCAACAGGATACCAATAGAACTACATAAACTCATGGAGTCCCATACAGTACCTCACCTGCTCAAGATGTATGAAGAGAGCAGGGGGCGTGGCATGCTACCCAGAGACCAGAGACTTGCCTCGATAGTAGTTATCCATAAAGAGCTGAAGGTGCCTGACCAATGGTGTCGTACCGACCTATATCGTTGCTTAATGCAGAGGCAAAAATCCTTGCCAGACTCCTGGCCCTCTGACTTATCCCGATCATCTCTAGACTTGTACACCCAGATCAATCTGGGTTCATGCCGGGGCGCAATACAGCTCTCAATTTGCGATGCCTTCATGGGGTCTTTGGACGTGCAAACAGAATCTGAGAGGAAGCGGTTGTTTTATCCCTTGACACATGCATGGCCTTTGACACCATTGAGTGGCCATACTTATTTGCTGTCCTTGAACATCTGGGCTTTGGACCCCGATTTCTGGCCTGGATTTGACTTTTATATACTGAACCTCTGGCACAGGTGGTAGTGAATGGAAGAGTGTCGTGGATCTTTCCGCTCCAGCGACGAACCAGGCAGGGCTGTCCCCTTTCGCCACTCCTATTTGAGTTGCTACTTGAACCGTTAGCGGCCTGGATAAGAGGCGACCCATTGATCCGTGGCCTCCGCTGGACGGAGGACTGGGAGGACAGAATATCATTATATGACGACAATCTTCTTTATGTAGTGGCACCTCAGTCCTCCATTTCCGAAATTCTAAATATTTCTGCCACCTTTGGGAGATAATAAGGGTACACAATCAATTGGTCCAAATAAGAGGTCTTTGTCTGACATGGACTGGCACCACAAATGCCAAAAGACTGTAAAGCACAGATAGTGATGCAAGGATTCCAATATCTAGGAATCTTTATCACAACCAACCCGGACCTATTTACTATCAAAAATCTCCAATCCCCACTAACTCGACTGAAGGGGGATTTCCACCGCTGGCGATTGCTCCCCTCTCCTTACTGGGCAGGGCGGCGCTCTTTAAAATGATGGCGGTACCGCACTTCCTGTATGTGTTACAGAACACGCCGTCCCCTGTACTGGACTCCTATTTTAAAGCCATACAAAGTGAGGTCAGAACCCTATTGTGGGATGGGTGTGCCCCAAGAATTGCCCTCAATAAATTAACTCTAGGTTGGTACGATGGTGGAATAGCACTACCAGACATCCAAGTGTAATATAGAGTGGCACAATTGACAGTGATTAACCAATGGGGACATCAACCAATGACGGAACCAGCCTATCGTATGGACCGCTTGGTTTTACAGCCAGGGGGATACTTACGTGCACTATACAGGACACCGAGAAACCTCTCTCTGGAGGGGCTGACAGGCACCAACAATCCAAATTTGGCATTCGACACTCACTAAGCTTGGATGGAAAAATAGGATTGCTCAAGCGACACCCTTGTGGGATCTTCTGGGTGAAATGGGCAAGAGACAAGGATTTGACAAATGGGACCTGTTAGGTCTCTCGAGGGTGGGAGATTTATAAAACGGAACAGAAATAATACCCTTTGTTGACTTACAGAAATCATACAATTTGGCTCCCACTGAGGCTTTTCAGTATTTACAACTCCAGCACGTCCTGCGGACGGTAATACCCCGCAGGGAAACTCTGCCAGAATCATCGCCCTTAGAGAATAGACTACTTGAGGAACATATCACCCACAGGGCGATCTTGCTAACATACAAGAAACTCATAAATAACACCCCAGACATGTTAGTCTGATTACGGGAAAGTTGGGAGAGGGATATAACAGACTTGCAAGAAGAAGACGGGCCGGAGGCCGTGGCTTCTCCTAGAGAGGTAGCTATTAGGACTCACGTCCGCCTAGTCCAACTGAAAATATTAGATAGAGACTATATCTCTTGCACCATATTGGTAAGGATGGGTAGGCGACCAGACCCACTCTGGCACAGAGGATGCGGACAAGAGGGACCATATAATATGGTCCTGCCCCAAAATTCAATCCTACTGGGACTTGATAATACAATGCTTGATCAGGATATATGGGGTGGCGCTTCCGCTATCGGCCAAGTGGTGTCTACTAAATGTTTGGGACTCGACGGATTTGGGGAGAGCAGATCAGATCGGGGTAACCCTAGGCCTAATGATTGCAAAACGTAACATAGCGTGTCACTGGAGGGCCGAAGCGGTCCCCTTCCTAAATGACTGGAAGAGGGACATGGATTGGCATATGGTAGCCGAAAAAACAGTCTATGAAAACAGAGGTTGTCCCCGAAAATGGTGAAGGGTAGGAATAGATGGAATGAATACAGAGGCTTCACATGTACCGCCCCTGGGGCCCAAATGCTGCATTCTGTGACTGATGAAGACGATAGACAAATAGGGGTCCTGGAGGGGTGGCGGTGAATCTTCAATGTACTGGGAAAGGAAGAGATGGATTATAATATGGGGCATTGCTGATTTGGTATATAACTATATGAAACAAAAAAGTGGTGTAATGCAATGTTCCAACTGTTTTATTTTTTCATCAATAAAAAGAGGTTATTAAAAAAAAAAAGAAAGGAGGTTCAAACAGCAGATTGTGTTTTTTTACAGATACAGACAGCAGTGATTTTAAGTCAGCTTTTTTATATGAATCGAACCATACCATACAAAAGCAAATAAATAGAGATTGTAGTCAATGAAAGCCATTAAGATGGTTTATTGAACAAGCAATAGTATTTTATGAATTGCAGCCCCAACAGAGCACACGCTCAGAGGCCAAAAGCCAGTCCGAAAATAATAAGATCGCTCCAGCTAGGAAAGCGGCTGTAGGCCAGATGGCCTCTGAACTTCCCACTGGAGTCAGAGGTGCCTACAACTTATGGCCTAGTAAACTGGAAAGAAAAATGCCAATATGTTCAACCTCATACATATCAAAACATTCCCTAAAATCATGGGACATTTCAAAACATGCATCATGCTGGGAGTAATTACATTTATCCCCTCTATAAGGGTAGTAATCCTATTCCAGGGTGCAGATATCTCCCTCCAAATAAGAGGAATGCCTTTTGCACCACAAGGGGGGCAAACGTCCATGGTGGCACTTATTCCTCCTGCCAAGTTTGCCCCAAACCTAATCTTTTCCCCAGCAATGCAAAAGGATCCGTACAATGGAAACAGAACCACTACCAGAGGCAAGACAGGAATGTTCCACCAAAACAATATCCATCCAAGATGTACCAAAGAAATAGTAAATGCCATGGATAGGCAGATTAAATGTGTGTCCAAAATGTCCATTGCCTGTTTTGAGTCTCAATCAGGTGCCTCCTACAAAGGGCCATATAGCAATCCTCCCCATATGGAGCCTGTAATGAAGCAGTTTTCCACACGTAAGGTAGGTTCATCAAGGTGCCGGGAGGCTGTTTATTTCAGCTCATCCATCTGCTGCCACAATTGACTGCCATCACCATTTGAATCACCCCATTCTTAACTACATCACACTTCTCCCTTTCTATCATTTAACATTCGCATGAAATACCCTCAATACCCCCTTTGTACAATAAAAAAATATTAAAGATAACACAAAATTGAAAGAAAAGAACAAAATACTACATTTAACTCCTAACTTTCTCTTTTGAAAACCTCATCTAAGAATTTGATCACACTAGTAGAATAAATGTCCCGTACACAACACACCTCCACCCACCTTGAGCACAAATCTAAAAGTACAATCAAATATGGTGTGTGAAGTTCACTATGAAGTGGCCCAACAATATCAATAGCCCCTTTTTCCCATGGACACCCGGGTAACTCCCTGCAAACCATTGGCGCCTATCTAATGTTGTGTACCTTATCACTCATAGTGCATGGTATGCAATCTCTCACAGCACGTTCCACCATAAGAGCTAGACCTGGCGACCAAAAGTCTTGCCAAATGCGCTGTTGCGTTTTTGAGATGCCCATGTGTCATTCATGTGCCATTTGGATAATGTTGTCTCTTAAATATTTCTTTTAAGGGTTTGTGATCAGATCTAACTCTGAAAGTGGTTCCCCATACAAAATTCCTGAATTTATTCAATGCCCAAAATATGGCCAGAGTTTCTTTTTCGATAACAGTGTAATTCAACTCTGCACCTCTCAGACACCTTGAAGCACAAGCAATGACCTGCTCCGAACCACCTCTCCTCTGAACAAGAAGAGCTCCCAAACCCTTATTGTTTGCACCTGTGACAATAAAAGTATCATCGCCTGGAATAAATGCATGTAAGTCAGGAGCATTAGCCAGATCATTTTTCACCAGAGTGAATTCTTCCTTGCTCACTTCATCCCACACAAATTCCACTTTCTTACACAATACGCCTCTAAGATGACATGTCTTATCTGCAATTGTTTTTACAAATTTGCTGTAAAATTCAGCCATCCCTAGAAAAGATGTCAACGCCTCCTTTGAACAAGGTTCTTTCATTTGAATTATTGTGTTGACCAAATCCTTTTTTGGTTTAATGCCACTACCTGATAGATGATGTCCTAAAAAATTAACCTCCTTCATACTAAACTTGCCCTTGTCTCTCCGCAAAGATAAATCTGCTTTCAACAATCTCTCCAACACCTTCTCAACTCTGTCATCATGCTCTTCTTTTGTCTTTCCATAAATTAAAACATCATCCTGATAACGAAAAACCTCTCAGATACCTTTCAAAACATTATTCATGATCCTTTGAAAAACTGAAGCCACTGACTCTACACCAAACGGCATACGTAAGAACTTAAAAGCCCCCAACGGAGTTCTAAAATCTGTTAGTTCTTGGGATGACTAGTCCAGTGATACCTGATGATAGGCGGAGGCTAGGTCCAAAGTTGTAAAATAGTTAGCCCCAGCCAAAGTCAACACCATTTCATCAATATTTGGAAGTGAGAATTTGTCCACGATTATTTCTCTATTGAGCGCCATGAGATCAACACATAGATGAATTTCATGGTGGCCCTTCTTGGCCACAACAATAGGTGCCAACCATTCAGTTGCCTCTACTGGATTTATCACCCCTGAATCAATTAAGCGAGTACTTTCTTGCTGAACCACTTCTTGCACATTCAAAGGAATCCTTCTCACCTTCGCACCCACTGGTTTGGCACCCAACTTTAATTTAATTTGATGTTTGTAACTTTTAAGGCACCCAAGTTCATTCCTGAATAAATCTTTGAACAAAACATCGTATTTGCTCCCTCCATCAGCTATTTCTTGTATCTGTACAGGAGGGTTTGCATTTGTATTAGGTGTAACACCTAAACATCACTGATGGAGCCAGCCAAGTATGTTATCTCCTTTATCAGCAATATAAACTTTTGCTTCAACAAATCTCCCATTACATTCTAGATATGCTTGGAAATACCCATACATTTTTATAGGTTTCCCACCATAGTCTATAGGCTTTACATTAGACTTGTATAACTTCACTTTACCTGAAAAATTCCGGTCAAACACTTCCCTGGAAATCAAGGTCAACTGTGAACATGAGTCAAATTTCATCTTACTTTTGCAATTTTCTATTTTATCCTATTCAGAGGGATGTTCTACACCACACTCATTCACTTGAAATACAATTTCTTTAACTTCTCATTTAAATGCCTTTTTGTCCCTCCCTCTGCAATTCTTTGAAAAATGGCCTTTTCCCACATAAATTACATACCACACAGTTAGCTGGACAACAAACAGCATTAGCTTTGTGTCCAACTCTCCCACACCTAAAACAGGTGCCTTGAAACCCAGCAGTTGAATCTTCTTCTTCACTCTTATTATTAACAGCAGTAGTCTTCTGCTTGTCTTGACATACCACTTCCTCAACTTTATCTATGACTGGCTGCTGTTTGCCCACTTTATTCAACTCATTCACGCAGTTACTATATGTTCAACCCATTTTGCTATAATCATAACCTCTTCAATGGGTGGCTCATCCTTTAACCAAAGTTCATCTCTTATTTTATCATTAGCACATTTCAACACAAACTGGTCTCTTATTCTTTTCTCCGTTAAGGCTCAAAACTTACAACTAGCTGCCAATTTCCTCAAACCTGTTACAAATTTTTCCACTGACTCATCCTTCCCTTGTTCTCTCAACCCAAAATAATAGCATTCCATAATGGGGCTCACCTTGGGCAAAAAATGAAGATCAAGTTGTAATATGCATATCTCATATTCATTCAAACCTCTCTGAACAGAAGCACCCAACTCCGGAAGTGTTTCCAAAATTTCCTGACCTTCACCACCCAAACAGTGAAGCAAGAAAGCATGATTCCGCTCTGCACTAAGATTAGTGCCACAAACCCTGGCATAGTGTTCAGAAATCTTCTTCCACTTCTGTCATTTAACTGGCGGTTCCCCTGGCTTATCAAAAAAAAGGAGGTGGTGTAACATTCTGCATTCTGTAATCAAATTATGAACTCAGCACACCTCCGCCTTAAATTGTTATTTAAAACAACAAGAAACATAAATTATATATCTAAATACAGTACCAAATACTGCCAAACAGTGTACCCAACCATGCAAAACTAAAGAAATTAAAAATAAATATTGTTTAGACCACACCACTCTTCCATTCATTCTCTTTGAACCCTCTGTTTAAATAGACAATTCAAATTATTCAAGTGCGAAAAATGGAAAAATGCATACACAAATAGGAAAGTAGCAAAAAGATGTGCTTGTCACCGCAAACCAGACAAGCAAACAGGTGTGCCTGTCACTGTTTCCAAGTTAACACACAGGGGTAAACGAAGCACAAAGCTTCTTTGACATATGCCGCAAAAAGTTAATTGCTAAACACCATGTTCCTCATATTCCTCATGTAATTCAGCCCAAACATCCGAAATGGCCGCTAACGTGAGGATGCAAACACTGTGGTTAATTTCCTACAGCGGTAGAGCTTGTTCTCTCTCAGTACTCGCTGGGAAGACGCCAAAACTTCGGTTTATTTCCGCCGTCGATAGAGCTTGCCTCCTGTTGCTCGTCAGCCGCCTCAGTGAAACGCACGAGAAATGTGTTTCACCATGCCTTTGCAATGCGTGCCGAAAGTGTGCGCTTTAGCTTGCCGTGTGATCTAGACAATCACATCTCCAAATGCTGACTGCAATTCCCGAGACCACAGGCTACAAATTCAGATGAAACCTGCCAAGCTGCACACCAACACACCCTATTATTGAGCACAAGCACCCGGACACGAAGAAATCAATGTTGAGGTGACTGGGGACACCGGTATCCCGCAATCGTCGCCAAATGTAATGAAGCAGATTGTCCCCACGTAAGGTAGGTTCATCTTGCCCGGAGGCTGTTTATTTCACCTCATCCATCTGCTGCCACAATCAACTGCTGTCACTCTTTGAATCACCACATTCCAATTCCTCATTAACCACATCACAGAGCCCAGCTGGAGCCCACTGGGACATACACCAACTATAATGGCTTGAGCTCAAAACATACATTAAAACGAAGCTGAAAGAGGAGCATTTAGTGAGGGTGGATGTCTAAAACAGGAACATAAAATGCAGACAAAATCATGAGAAAAGAAACACTCTGATATCCTAATATTCAGTTCATGTGACACATACATTTGGTAAACCAGTGTCACAAATCAAGATGGAGTCTATTTTGAAAGGGGGGAAGGAGGCCCTTTATCCAAAAATGAAAAGAAGGTCACGTTAGTGAGAAAGTGTAAGAAATCGGGTTATTGGTTGAGGAGGGTGGAAACCCCACTCAGGCAACAACCACATTCCTTGTCAGGGTAAACCACAAAAGTCACTAAATTAACCCGTGCTTAACCCTCTGGTAGCTTGGCACAAAAGCAGTCAGGCTTAACTTTGAGACAATGTGTAAAGTATTTATGCAGAACACAAACAGTAATAAAGAGAAAACATAAGAAAAATTCAAAACCAATTTAGAAACATAGAGTACATTTTAATAAATAAAATGATACCAGAATGACAAATAGGTGATCAATAGAATCAGAGATATTCGATTTTAAGATTTCAGATAATCTTTGACGA
The DNA here is from genome assembly GCA_963921515.1 of Calotriton arnoldi. Taxonomy (NCBI): domain Eukaryota; kingdom Metazoa; phylum Chordata; class Amphibia; order Caudata; family Salamandridae; genus Calotriton; species Calotriton arnoldi. The sequence continues at coordinate 223,928 of CAWUFW010009757.1, read as the reverse complement.
CAAGCTCTTGATGAACAAACAAGTCAACGCTGTGATATCAATCCTGCTGCCACATCCTCAGAATGCTCCACAAAATCTTCAAATGGCTTCCCACGCATACCAGACGCACGGTCGCCCAAGCCCTCCTCATCAGCACACTTGGCTACAGCAACGCACTATGGGGCCGATTCCGATCCCGGTCGGAGGCGCACCCAATACCATTCGGTCGGGAAAAAAGCCATGCGAAAGCCTGTTTCCCGACCGATCCGTACAGAACACCGAACGAGTAAGTACGATGCGCACAACAGCACAGAATCCGGCCGAGCCGTACTCACCCAAACCAGGTCCTGTTCCCCGACCGAGGCGAATCCGGAAACGCTGAATCGAGTCACACGGAAGGGAAAATGCAGCTCCGTCCGGCTGAACAAGTACGATGCGCTTCCCGTACGCGCCGAACCCGTCGCTACGCACGGCACGTCAAAGCATCCGGGAGAGGCGCACATAAGCTCCGATTCGCGCCACAACACGATCCACGGCTACGAGACGAACACGCCAGCGACGAGGACGAGGCGAAGCGACGAGGACGACGCGAAGCGACGAGGACGACGCAAAGCAACGAGAAGGACAAACGACACGAACCAACCATGAATCCCTTCGTCCCGATCATACCAATATTCTACATTTACTACCGGAACAGGCACGGACGCGTACGGCGCAGAAGGTAAGTCAGACACCAACCACAAAACACATACAACACGTACACGACACATCACACACACACAGATGGATGCAGAATATACTTACACCAGCAACAGCAGCACCATAGGGGCGGGATGCCCATCACCAATGCCACATATGCACACAGGGGCCTGATTGCGCACCACCACCCCTACCCAGGGGGGGCAGGATGCCTACCACTACTACCACCCTCACCCAGGGGGGGCTGGATGCCTACCACTACAACCACCCTCACCCAGGGGGGGCTGGATGCCTACCACTACTACCACCCTTAGCCAGGGGGGGCTGGATGCCTACCACTACTACCACCCTGAGCCATGGGGAGCTGGATGCCTACCACTACTACCACCCTTAGCCAGGGGGGGCTGGATGCCTACCACTACTACCACCCTTACCCAGGGGGTGCCAGATGCCTACCACTACTACCACCCTCACCCAGGGGGGGCTGGGTGCCCACCACTACTACCACCCTGAGCCAGGGGGCTGGATGCCTACCACCACCCTTAGCCAGGGGGCTGGATGCCTACCACTACTACCACCCTCACCCAGGGGGGCTGGATGCCTACCACTACTACCACCCTCACCCAGGGGGGCTGGATGCCTACCACTACTACCACCCTTAGCCAGGGTGGTGCCAGATGCCCACCACCACTACCACCCTTAGCCATGGGGGTGCCAGATGCCTACCACTACTACCACCCTCACCCAGGGGGGCTGGATGCCTACCACCACCCTTAGCCAGGGGGCTGGATGCCTACCACTACTACCACCCTCACCCAGGGGGGCTGGATGCCTACCACCACCCTTAGCCAGGGGGGCTGGATGCCTACCACTACTACCTCCCTCACCCAGGGGGGCTGGATGCCTACCACCACCCTTAGCCAGGGGGGGCTGGATGCCTACCACTACTACCACCCTGAGCCAGGGGGGGCTGGATGCCTACCACTACTACCACCCTCACCCAGGGGGGCTGGATGCCTACCACTACTACCACCCTCACCCAGGGGGCTGGATGCCTACCACTACTACCACCCTTAGCCAGGGGGCTGGATGCCTACCACTACTACCACCCTCACCCAGGGGAGCTGGATGCCTACCACTACTACCACCCACACCCAGGGGGGCAGGATGCCTACCACTACTACCACCCTTAGCCGGGGGGCTGGATGCCTACCACTACTACCACCCACACCCAGGGGGGGCTGGATGCCCACCACTACTACCACCCTGAGCCAGGGGGGGCTGGATGCCTACCACCACCCTTAGCCAGGGGGGGCTGGATGCCTACCACTACTACCACCCTGAGCCAGGGAGGGCTGGATGCCTACCACTACTACCACCCTCACCCAGGGGGGGCTGGATGCCTACCACTACTACCACCCTTAGCCAGGGGGTGCCAGATGCCTACCACTACTACCACCCTCACCCAGGGAGGGCTGGATGCCTACCACTACTACCACCCTCACCCAGGGGGGCTGGATGCCTACCACTACTACCACCCTTAGCCAGGGGGGCTGGATGCCTACCACTACTACCACCCTCACCCAGGGGGGCTGGATGCCTACCACTACTACCACCCTTACCCAGGGGGGCTGGATGCCTACCACTACTACCACCCTCACCCAGGGGGGCTGGATGCCTACCACTACTACCACCCTCACCCAGGGGGGCTGGATGCCTACCACCACCCTTAGCCAGGGGGGCTGGATGCCTACCACTACTACCACCCTCACCCAGGGGGGCTGGATGCCTACCACTACTACCACCCACACCCAGGGGGCTGGATGCCTACCACTACTACCACCCTTAGCCAGGGGGCTGGATGCCTACCACTACTACCACCCACACCCAGGGGGGCTGGATGCCCACCACTACTACCACCCTGAGCCAGGGGGGCTGGATGCCTACCACCACCCTTAGCCAGGGGGGCTGGATGCCTACCACTACTACCACCCTGAGCCAGGGGGGCTGGATGCCTACCACTACTACCACCCTCACCCAGGGGGGCTGGATGCCTACCACTACTACCACCCTTAGCCAGGGGGTGCCAGATGCCTACCACTACTACCACCCTCACCCAGGGGGGCTGGATGCCTACCACTACTACCAGCCTTAGCCAGGGGGTGCCAGATGCCTACCACTACTACCACCCTCACCCAGGGGGGCTGGATGCCTACCACTACTACCACCCTTAGCCAGGGGGTGCCAGATGCCTACCACTACTACCACCCTCACCCAGGGGGCTGGATGCCTACCACTACTACCACCCTCACCCAGGGGGCTGGATGCCTACCACTACTACCACCCTTAGCCAGGGGGGCTGGATGCCTACCACCACCCTTAGCCAGGGGGGCTGGATGCCTACCACTACTACCACCCTCACCCAGGGGGGCTGGATGCCTACCACTACTACCATCCTCACCCAGGGGGCTGGATGCCTACCACTACTACCACCCTTAGCCAGGGGGCTGGATGCCTACCACTACTACCACCCTTAGCCGGGGGGCTGGATGCCTACCACTACTACCACCCTCACCCAGGGGGAGCTGGATGCCTACCACTACTACCACCCACACCCAGGGGGGGGCTGGATGCCTACCACTACTACCACCCTTAGCCAGGGGGGCTGGATGCCTACCACTACTACCACCCTCACCCAGGGGGGCTGGATGCCTACCACTACTACCACCCTTAGCCAAGGGGTGCCAGATGCCTACCACTACTACCACCCTCACCCAGGGGGCTGGATGCCTACCACTACTACCACCCTCACCCAGGGGGCTGGATGCCTACCACTACTACCACCCTTAGCCAGGGGGGCTGGATGCCTACCACTACTACCACCCTCACCCAGGGGGGCTGGATGCCTACCACCACCCTTAGCCAGGGGGGCTGGATGCCTACCACTACTACCACCCTCACCCAGGGGGGGCTGGATGCCTACCACCACCCTTAGCCAGGGGGGGCTGGATGCCTACCACTACTACCACCCTGAGCCAGGGGGGGCTGGATGCCTACCACTACTACCACCCTCACCCAGGGGGGGCTGGATGCCCACCACTACTACCACCCTGAGCCAGGGGGGGCTGGATGCCTACCACCACCCTTAGCCAGGGGGGGCTGGATGCCTACCACTACTACCACCCTGAGCCAGGGGGGGCTGGATGCCTACCACTACTACCACCCCCACTCATAGGATGGACAATGCATGACACAACCAGCACACCACAACCTAGGGAATGCAAGAAAAAGACATCCCCCCAACACCATGACAAGCGTGTGTAGACTGTGTCAAATGCCTACAACACCGAACATGAGTTTGAACATACAATGTGACCCCCTAGCACATGTGCCACACATATATGTGTGTAGCACCCACAATGCAAGCAGGCCATGACCATTGTGGCAATGGGGTCCAAACCCCCATCATCACAGTGACCAAAATGTAAGTGTGGGGTCCATAGCTGAAGCACATTTTGAACATTGTGACAATGGGGTCCAAACCCCTATCATCACAGTGACCAAAATGTAAGTGTGGGGTCCATAGCTGATGCACATTTTGAACATTGTGGCAATGGTTTCTAAAGCCCCATCATCACAGTGACCAAAATGTAAGTGTGGGGTCCATAGCTGATGCACATTTTGAACATTGTGGCAATGGGGTCTAAACCCCCATCATCACAGTGACCAAAATGTAAGTGTGGGGTCCATAGCTGAAGCACATTTTGAACATTGTGGCAATGGGGTCTAAACCCCCATCATCACAGTGACCAAAAGGTAAGTGTGGGGTCCATAGCTGAAGCACATTTTGAACATTGTGGCAATGGGGTCTAAAGCCCCATCATCACAGTGACCAAAATGTAAGTGTGGGGTCCATAGCTGAAGCACATTTTGAACATTGTGGCAATGGGGTCTAAACCCCCATCATCACAGTGAGCAAAATGTAAGTGTGGGGTCCATAGCTGAAGCACATATTGAACATTGTGGCAATGGGGTCTAAACCCCCATCATCACAGTGACCAAAAGGTAAGTGTTGACAAAGAAAGAGGTGCAACTGCCAAACTGCATGGATGATTCCTGGTCACAGAACAAAAAACACATCAGTGGCAAAGTAGTGTATGTGTCCCATTGCAACATAAATTGGGTGAGCCAGATACTGCAGTGCAAATAAGACATACCTTTGGCCATGTGGAGACAAACAACACCCATGGGGGCTGACACCGTCAACATTCATCAATGACACAATGACAGAAGTGACCATCAGAATGCAGACCCACATATTTGCACCAATGGGCACACAAATGCAGATACCCTGTGGAGACTGCAGATGTGAGGTGAACAGATACCATACCATGGCAGCAATGGGACACACAAACCATGATCATTGTGCTGACCGATGACCTAGGAGTCCCAGGGACAGCAGGGGAAACCCACCAAACTACATACAGCCAATGGCACACCCAAGATATGCCAATGCAGTGGTGCAGATGCACAAACACAAACAGGCAGACCCACACTGCACATCATACACAACAGGTGAGGGGGGCGCCAGTGTCCCCAGGCAACCACACAACACATGAGGAGACCTGAATACCAATCATACAGATGTGCATACAGTGCCACACAAAGGTAACTCATGGATCCAAATCCCCTATGTGGGCAAGCAGGCATTGTCAGATGAGAGGGAGCACAAATCACACATGTCACACAGGCACGTAGGGACAGCAACTGACACAGCAAGACACAGACACACCACAGCACCACCCCCAGGGCCCCCACAATGTGATGACCCTGGGCTGCATTACAATCCCACTGTGATGACAAAGCTAAATGTGGTTCACACTGTGAACCACAGTCATGTGTCCTGAGCAACTAACTACCATCACACCTACACAAGCACAAATCAATCAGCATGGCCAGTAAGCCAAGGCCAACATGGAGGCAGGGGCCTAGCCGGGCAACAACTCTCATCTGCACACACTCAACACCACACCCCTCGACCTCCAACAATGTGCAGCAGTGAAGTACACATGCACTGGTGACATTGCACATGCACCCATGACTATTCCAGGGTGGTGGGTGGGAACCAAGGTGCAGAAACACATCACACATGGCCACTCAACAAGACTCCTGAATGTCTGACACACTGCACACTACGCTGTACATGGACATGACGGCAATACCACACCAACCAATGGGATCCCAGCCACAGTCACACACCAATGAAGAAGCCAAGGTCACCCACAAAGAACACACATAGACAACAACCAACATTGCAGCCCGGACCCTGAGGAGTGCCAGCAGTCACACACACAACGTGTCACAATCACTGAAAGATAACACAAACTGGAAATCACATGACAGGGGCAAACAACAAGTGCCAAGGGGAAACCTGACTGTGACCCATCTGCGTCTGCACACAAACTCAGCCCTGACAGCAAACACACCTATGGGTGACACCCTGATGACCAGTAATGTGCCATGCACCCACATCACAGAGAACCCAGGGAGAAGACTTTGGGGGAACATAGGTCAACTCAGCTAGCATCACAAACAGGTACAACACTAGGGATCACAGCATGCACAGCTAAAGGGAAGTAAACACACAGACATGCACATACAACACACACCTTGGGTGCAGGCAATGTCACAGGAGTACACACTGCCATGAGGGGACTCCACTCCTGTGTGAGGAAAGCTGTGCCATATGTTGCCTCAGTAGGGCCCCATCATGTCAGCTGAGCACTTGATCACACAATCAACAATTAGCACCAAATGAGGGCTCCCGTCACATCAGCCTGGTCATGGAAGTGCCAACGGAATCATCAGCACAGATCCAAAACACTTGTATAGCAATGTTGCACTGACAACACAGATGAGTCCTTCCCCATTGATGCCCAAACCTGCATGTCCAGTGGAGATGGCCACACGGTCAGGGAAGTAGACGAATTGAACAATGGCAGGCACAACAGATGTGCAGGGGTGGAAGCCACAGATGTGAAATAGCTAATCTAAGTAGGAAATCCCATTGCCAAATACTGAACACATGACACCCTCAGATGCTGCTATGGATGACATGGATACACCACAGGATAGGACACATTCCCCCTGGACCACATGGGTTCCTGCACAGTAACACTTCATTATCATGAGACCAAATATCACCATCACTGCAGCAAGGGCATGGTTAGCATCATCAACAACATGTACATCAGAAGCATAAGCACTAGAGAACAGAAAGTTGCTTTATTCAGCATATGTGTGGAATGAAAACAAAGTCCAGAAAAAACACAAAGGCCAATGGCCAGTCCATTGTAAAAGTCCAAACAGGGTGACAGTGGCAGATGTCACCCTACGCATGCCTGCACAAAACCAGGGACAATCCACTAGGAGGGGCAACCGGGGGTAGGCCAGGCACCGCAGGGACAGGATCAGGGCTCACCAGGAGGAAGCAGGGAAGGGGTGGTGGGTGCTGGAGAGCCACTGACAACTGCAGTGGAGGTGTCTGACATGGTGTGTGCCGGCACAACTGGGGGCATGACTCAGATGTTGTGGGTGCCGGCATGACTGCAGTGGACCCTGCAGATGGAGTGGACAGGTCCGCCACTGCAGTGCCCAAGTCAGACAGGGTGGTAGTGGACTCCACTGCAGTGCCTACCACCAGGGGAGGAGAATGGGGAACAGGCAAGGTGGGCTGGACAGAGGGGGAGGACACCCTCACCACATCAGTGGCACAGACAAGCGCAGCGGGGGTGTGGTGCCGGGAGAGCAAGTGGCAGGGGGAGAAGGCCGGATCCTCTTGGGGATGAGTATATCTGTGGGTGGGGAACCTGGGGCAGGGTGTGGTGGGGGCACCTGTGGAGTGGGGGCCTGAGGGATGGAGGAAGGAGACCTGGTGCCTGAGCTGCAGGGCGGCGGCGGGGTCTTGCTCTTACGACTCTGGGGGACTTGCGGGTGGGGGCCTCAGTCTGTCTGCGCCTGGGGGAGGGTGTCCGGGGCGAGGGGCACTCTGCTCCGTGTGGGGGCTTCCTCTTCCCCCTGGATGCTGGAGCAGCTGGATCGGAGGGGAAGAGGCCGAGGTCACTGAGGAAGAGGCGCTGGGTCTTTGGGGTTGCAGGTGAGGCAAGGGAGGGTGTTTTGGAGGGAGAGGCAACTGAGGACTGTGCAGTGCTCGTGGATGCGTGTGTGTGTACCAGGGCCCCATCCCCTGTGAGTCTGGTTTCAGTCCCTGACTGTGCGTGCGTGTGCGTTTTGTTTGTGGCGTGTGTGTCTGTGTGCTGGATGTGTGTGTGCTGGTGTGTGCCTGTGCCGGTGTGTGTGTGCTTGGGACGGGTAAGGTGCTGGGGAGTGTGGATGGAGCAGAGGCAGGAGGGGTGAGGGACTGTCTGAGGAGGGACACTGCTGCCGTCAGGGAGGAGTCCATGGACCTATTGCCCCTCTGTAGGTCAGACATGCCCGATGAGATGCCCTCCATGAACGACACCAGCTGAGTCAACAGAGCGGTGTGCGCATGGAGGACACTCAGCATGGCTGTCTGCCCTACATGGAGCTGGCGAAGGAGGTACACAGACTCCTCACTCAGGGCAGCAGGGGACACAGGGGCAGGGGGTGCGGTGCCTGGCCCAAAGGAGACACGCTCCCGAACATGGGAGCCTCCACGGACCTGGAGAATGGGAGCCGATGGGAGGGCGGTGGTGGTGCTGGTGGTGGCGGGGACAGCAACACTAGCTGGGGTGTGGTGGCTGCTGACACCCGCCTCCATAAGGGAGTCATCCTCCGAGTTGCTCTGGTCCTCAGCTGAGGTGGATGGTGCTGAGGACTCCTCAGTGTGGCTCCCCTCGCCCTCCGTGCCACTGGGTCCCTCCGACCACTCCTCGGCTGCTGACCCAGTCTGGCTCTCCGGCTCCTCCTGGTCCGTGGAGCTGTCCCCTTCCGTGGCCGTGGATGTATCTGCAAACAATGGGGAAACAGACAAACATCAGTCACCTGCACCAAACGCACACACCACTGTGAGCACAGCACATTACAGAGCAAGCCCTGGCATCATTAGTTGTACATTGCTAAAAGTGCCCTAACTGAACAGGAGAAGCCAATTGTCAGTCTGATGCCAACCATGGCACTCACATCCCACATGGCCTTGCACCCATCTGTCTGGTGTCTGTTGGATTGCAACACCCCAGTGTGGACACATGCACCAAGTACACAGTAGTTGGACAGTGCAGAGGACACGGTGTGGCATGTGGACATGCACACATCACAGCTCTTGCCACTGAGTCAGTACAGGTTTCCGGATGAAAGGGATGCCCAGAGTCAAATAGGAAATGCATGTGATGCATACCAGCGACAGACACCATGATGCACCCATGTCCTGATAGCCATCGCCACAATGGTGTGCATGTATCACATGTCACTCCCCTGCAGGATCACCAATAAGTAGACACATGCCATGGCGGAGGCATGACTGCTAAGTCATACATCACTGTCTCAGTGATGTATGACTTGGCAGCCAGACAACAACACTCTGCACTGTGTCACAATAGTAGGTCATGGGGAATGCAAGTCCTGGAGCTGCACAAGTGCACATGTACATCCCCACACAACACATCATCTTAACCCTCATCTGTCCAGGTCATACCTATTGGACATATGGGAGACCTGTGACACTACCCTCTGAACCTGAGCCCCTCACAATCTGCTGTGAATGGGGAACAGCTGCCTGAACTTCACATTCGCATACCCCAGTCTGCACGGGCAGCTGATCAAACACCTATGTGACACACAAGTATCGTCTCCTATGGTCACATCTCCAGGGGCATGCTGAGCCCCTACCAAGAAACACCCCAGCAGTCCTGGCAACTAATCCACAGCACACTGACACAGAGGCAGACACCTGAGGGGTCAAATCACTGCGCACAATGTGTCAGCTGATACACGGGAGTGGGAGTACAGAGTGCATTGCATGGCCTGGAGTAGGCATGACTGTCCTGCCCCACATGAATGAGGGATGAGCCCTGGACAGTGGATAGCTGGCTATGAATGTGTGACACACGTAATCTGCACACTCCTGGGGCCCAAACATTGTTCCCACCCGCTGCATGGGCGTGTGCCACATACCCCAGGCACATGTGGTGGCTCAGCTCAGCAAGTGGACCGCATATCAAAGCAACACGCAGATTACATGTCCGAACACAGGCATAGTGTGAACAATGGACCCACCCATGATGCCCACAACAGAGTTAGGGAAACAGATGCTGTCCCCCACCTTTAGTGAAGCAAACTGCAAGGACACAGTCCCAAGTGACACAATTCCCTGAATGTAAGGGCCACACCTGGGTATCAGATGAGCAGTGGGCAGTGCACAATAGAGGGACATGGCTCCTGGACAACATGACTGCTGCACTGTGGCAGTTGAACCAGGCCAGAGGAGGGCACAAAGCATGTAATACAGAGTTCACAGTGCAGTCTTTGACTCACCCCTCCTTGCTGCTGTCTGGCCTTCAGCTGCCCATCCAGGTCTGGAAACACCACCGCCAGGATCTGGAGCATGTGGGGGTCAGGGTCCGTGTTCCGCCCCTCCTGCGAGGAGGCGACAGCTTCAGCTGGACCCGTGCAATCCTCCGGGTCCAGCCCCGAAGGTCCTGCCACCTCTTCTGGCAGTTGCGGATCCGGCGCTTGTAGACCCCCACGGACCGGACAGCCCGGACGATGTCCTTCCAGATCTCCTGCTTCCGATGGGCATTAACCTGTCAGGATGACAAAGTGAAAAGGCCATTACTACACATGCAACATATCCGTGCATGACACAGTTGTATATACATGTCTCAATCACAGGGGCACATGATGTACACAGGCAGTGCAAAGCTGCCCATGGACAGTTTGCCAGACGTCACTACATGGTATCATTGCATGGGAAGTAAAACCTTGTTCAAATGCACTGTCACTGCACCATACCTGTCCAGTGCATGTCACTACACACTATGGGGGTGACAACTACTCAGTGAGCCTGCTAGCCAGTGGCATGCAGACTTTCAGCCTTGCTAGTCAGACAATATGCACATTCAGAAAGGCAGTGCACAGAACACTCACCTGCTCCCCTGGTGTCCCATACAGCTTGCTGTACTGTGGAAGTAGGCTGTCCAGCAGGGCCTGGTTCTCCTCAAGGCTGAAGGCTGGGGCTCTCTCCACAGTACGTGCCATTGCAGGGTCCAGAGGGGCAGAGACAGCAGCAGTGCAATGGCAGATGTCGTCCTGGAGCATGTAGTGCAGGCAAGTGAGCTCTCAGGGGAACAGCCAGCAATATATATGTGCTGGAGAGGCAGATACTGTCCCTTGTGTCCAAAGTGATAGGTCCAAGTCGTTTGCATCTTCTGAATCTGGCCAATCCATGGAATAGCAGCACCAAAACACGCCCACAGCATCCTTCAAATCTTCAACTTCATGACATACATGATTTTGCAACATTGTTGTGGGTGACCAACTGAATTTCCAGCAACCGACTCGTTCAAAATTCGAAAACGCGTCCGTTGCCAGGCAAGGCCATTGTCAATGGGTGCGCACCGATCGGTCCATTGCGGTACTAACGCGTACAGGGGTACAACGCGTACCCGCACACATTGAATGCAATGGGCGGCCGGGGGCACCGATCGGTCCATTGCAGTACAACGCGTACAGGGTACAACGCGTACCCGCACACATTGAATGCAATGGGCCGGCCGGGGCACCGATCGGTCCATTGCAGTACAACGCGTACAGAGGTACAACGCGTGCACCGCGACACATTGAATGCAATGGGCCGGCCGGGGCACCAATCGGTCCATTGCGGTACTAACGGCGTACAGGAATCAACGCTGTACCCGCTACATTGAATGCAATGGGCGGCCAGGGCACCGATCGGTCCATTGCAGTACAACGGCGATGCAGAGGTACAACGCGTACCGCGCACATTGAATGCAATGGGCGGCCAGGGCACCGATCGGTCCATTGCAGTACAACGCTGCGACAGGGGTACAACGCGTACCACGTTCACATTGAATGCAATGGGCGGCCGGGGCACCGATCGGTCCATTGCAGTACAACGCCGTGCAGAGGTACAACGCGTGCCCGCACACATTGAATGCAATGGGCCGGCCGGGGCACCGATCGGTCCATTGCAGTTCAATGCGTACAGGCACTAACGTGTACCCGCACACATTGAATGCAATGGGCGGCCGGGGCACGATCGGTCCATTGCAGTTCAACGCGTACAGGGGTACAATGCGTACCGCGCACATTGAATGCAATGGGCCGGCCGGGGCACCGATCGGTCCATTGCAGTTCAACGCGTGCAGGAGTACAACGCGTACCCGCACACATTGAATGCAATGGGCGGCCGGGGCACCGATCGGTCCATTGCAGTTCAACGCGTACAGGGGTACAACGCTGCACCGCACACATTGAATGCAATGGGCCGGCCGGGGCACCGATCGGTCCATTGCAGTTCAACGCGTACAGGGGTACAACGCGTACCCGCACACATTGAATGCAATGGGCCGGCCGGGGGCACCGATCGGTCCATTGCAGTACAACGGCGTACAGGGGTACAACGCGTACTCGCACACATTGAATGCAATGGGCCGGCCGGGGCACCGATCGGTCCATTGCAGTTCAACGCGTACAGGGGTATAACGCGCACTGCGCACACATTGAATGCAATGGGTCGGCCGGGGCACCGATCGGTCCATTGCAGTACAACGCGTACAGGGGTACAACGCGTACCCGCACACATTGAATGCAATGGGCGGCCGGGGCACCGATCGGTCCATTGCAGTACAACGCGTACAGGGGTACAACGCTGCACCGCACACATTGAATGCAATGGGCCGGCCGGGGCACCGATCGGTCCATTGCAGTTCAACGCGTACAGGCGTACAACGCGTACCCGCACACATTGAATGCAATGGGCCGGCCGGGGCACCGATCGGTCCATTGCAGTTCAACGCGTACAGAGGTACAACGCGTGCACCGCGCACATTGAATGCAATGGGCCGGCCGGGGCACCGATCGGTCCATTGCAGTTCAACGCGTACAGGGGTACACCGCGTGCCCGCACACATTGAATGCAATGGGCCGGCCGGGGCACCGATCGGTCCATTGCAGTTCAACGCATACAGGGGTACAACGCGTACCCGCACACATTGAATGCAATGGGCCGGCCGGGGCACCGATCGGTCCATTGCAGTTCAACGCGTACAGGGGTACAACGCGTACCGCACACATTGAATGCAATGGGCCGGCCGGGGCACCGATCGGTCCATTGCAGTTCAACGCTGTACAGGGGTACAACGCGTACCCGCACACATTGAATGCAATGGGCCGGCCGGGGCACCGATCGGTCCATTGCAGTACAATGCGTACAGAGGTACAACGCGTACCCGCACACATTGAATGCAATGGGCCGGCCGGGGCACCGATCGGTCCATTGCAGTTCAACGCATACAGGGGTACAACGCGTACCCACACACATTGAATGCAATGGGCCGGCCGGGGCACCGATCGGTCCATTGCAGTTCAACGCGTACAGGGGTACAACGCTGTACCCGCACACATTGAATGCAATGGGCCGGCCGGGGCACCGATCGGTCCATTGCAGTTCAACGCGTACAGGGGTACAACGCGTACCCGCACACATTGAATGCAATGGGCCGGCCGGGGCACCGATCGGTCCATTGCAGTACTACGCGTACAGGGGTACAACGCGTACCCGCACACATTGAATGCAATGGGCCGGCCGGGGCACCGATCGGTCCATTGCTGTTCAACGCATCACTGTACATGTGACTGGCATATGTCAGCATGCCTGTCTCAGATGGACATATGCCAGCCACAGATAGCTCCCAGGGAGTGACGGGCACACCTACATCACGACAGCCTGTCCAAACTTTATCATAAGGCATGTAAGGCTGCATTTCCTATTGTGTGTATGTTGGTGTACATGTTGTCCTGTGGGTGTCACCTGTGGGCAGCCACCCCCAGGCTGTGCACGTGTTCATGGGGACAGGATCCTGGGTGTTACGTGTACATGACCACTGTGATGTGCAACTGTTCATATCTGTGCATGTGCCATGGTCACATTTCACGGTGGTGTATGTGTATGTCATGTCACATACCCCGTGAGTCCCATGTGGGACGGTATGTTTGAGCCAGGGTGTCCCAGTGGCACAATAGTGATGGTCCTCCACAGTCTTTGTGCATGTAGTGTTTACAATGTCTCTGATTTCATGTGCACAATGGGAGACAGTCTCCACATCCACGTTGTGTGTGCATGGACTTTGATGTTGTGCGTGTGTGTGTCACAGACATCCATGTCTGTCCTGCCGTGGCAAGTGGGACCACTACCTGTGGGGGTCATGGTTGTTTTGCTGTGGTGTATACATGATACTCCATGTAATGCCAGTGTCCATGTGGCAATACAGGGTCCCTGGGAATGTACCTGTCGTTGAGCTGTGGTGCCTGGGGCACATCTGTCCTCACATGTCACTGTGGGGGGTGATTGTGACACGGCAGCAGGAGATGGGAACTGTGACACGGCCTCATGATATCCAATGGGCCAACCTGGGACTAATTGATGCCACTTGTTGGACCGTGTTGACAGATGTTGGCCATGAATGTACCATACATGTCCTTATGGAACTGCACACTTCATGTAGTTGTGCCTCATAATGATGTATGTTGGGATATTGAGTGTGTTCAATGCCGCATATGTGGGCTGACTGACAATCTTGCTTACTTCTCCTCTGCACTGCAGGGCTCCTGCTGTCCATCGACCATTCCCAGACCTGGCAACGATGGTGGAACGGGACAGCATCCGACGGTACCGCTTCACCAGGCAGCTGATTGAGGATTTGGCAGTGCAGTTGGCCCCACATTTGCAGCCTGGCCGGCCGTATCCTACAGCGCTGACCCCCAAGGTGAAGGTGATGGCAGCCCTACACTTCTTTGCCACCGGTACCTTCCAACATACTGTGGCGACTGCTGGTGGGATGTCACAGACCATGTTGAGCCGTGTGCTCCGCGATGTTTTGGCGGCAATGTTGCTATTCCTGAACCGGTACATCTATTTCCCTAGACTGCGACGACTCACTGACGTGAAGAGTGACTTTTATGCCCTGGGGAGGATGCCGCATGTCATTGGCTCCATTGATGGGACACATGTGGCTTTGGTACCACCACAGGCCCAGGAGCAGGCCTACAGGAACCGCAAGCACTACCACTCGGTCAATGCACTGGTGGTGTGTCTTGCAGACATGACCATCACACACGTGTGTGCCCGTTTCCCTGGTTCAGCACACAATGCCTTTGTGATGAGGAGTAGTCGCATCCCCAGGATGATGGCACAGATGCAGAACCAGCGTGCCTGGCTTGTCGGTGTGTACTGACTTTGTACCATTGTGTGTGATCTGATCTGTAGTATTCCGCCCACTTTTCCAAGTCAGCTAATGTGCACTTGTCTGTCCGTAGGTGACTTGGGATACCCCAACATGCCGTGGTTACTGACACCCCTCAGGAACCCTGTGACACCAGCCCAGATGCGCTACAATGAGGCACATGGTCGGACCAGGAGAGTGATTGAGCGGACATTTGGTCTCCTGAAGAGCCGCTTCCGCTGCCTGGACAAGACCGGAGGGTCCCTCCCATATGCCCCTGCGAAAGTGTGCAAGATTATCATCGTCTGCTGCATGCTCCACAACCTGGCAGTGCAGAAGGAGTTGCCTCTCATCCAGGATGACAATGACCAACATCCGCCACCTGTGGAGGATCATGGCCTGCACCACGATGCCAGTGACGATGATGATGATGATGATGAGGGTGATGTCCGCACACAGCTCATCACCAACTTCTTTAGCTGAATGTGAGTATCCTGAGGTGTCATGTCAATGATGTGAGTTGGCATGATATGTGTAGGTGGTGCTCTGGTGCTGTTGGAGTGTGTCCATGGGCTACTTGACTGGATGTGTGTTGCGATGTGTGCTTACAGGTGGGCTGTACTCCCCAACAGTGTTGACATGCTAACTTGGTTCTGGTTGGGTATCTTGTAACATGTATTGTGCATGAGTTTTGCTGTTCTGTCCTGTACTCCATTGCTTTTGACTGTGTGTCATTTCTGTCCTTCATAGGGTACTTTCAGATTCGTTTGGTCAACTGTGTCCACCGACGACGTGATTGCACTTCCAGGCTGGTAGCTGTTGTGTCCCTACAGGTGATGTGCGCCACACCCATGGACTTCCTTCCGTCTACAGTTGTTGACTGTGTGCCCGCTGCCAGGTGGGATTACCTTGCATCTGTAATGGTTACTACATGTTGCAACTGTGTAATAAACCTGTGCTTCACTTTGTGATGTGCGTTGTCTGTGGTCACACATTTGACTGCCATTTGCTTACTGCACCTATGGGCTACTTGACTACAACTGGGAATGGGTGTGGTGTCTGTGCATTGCACCGTCTTCCCTGGCAACATCAGTGTAGGCAATGAGTCAGATGGCCTAGGTGTGTATGTGTTGTGTAGCCCTGGTGGTGTGTCTCCCTCATATGTGTCACGTTGCCTTTACTCACATGCCTGTGTTGTACTTGCTGTTGCAGTTCGCATACACAGTGTAATTTTGCAGTTCATCATCCCCATAACAGCACCCACGTTGGAATCACAACAGAGGCAAGTATGGTGTATTAGTGTGTTTATTGTGATACATTTGTGTGAATAGTGCATAGGATGGGTAGTGCTGTACATAAATCTTGCAATCAGAAGTTCCTAGGTGAATTGAAAGTCCTGGTAGACAGAATCCCCAGTATCGGGGCCACAGTTGTCTGACACATTGGTCCAACTTGTACTCCCCATGCAATGTGTGGGAGTAGTGTTGCCGTCAACAGGGTGAACAGTCTGTGCACAAAGGTGAACATCCAGAACAGGTTCAGGCTTCCTGGGAGTTGCGCTTGGCCATCGGCCTCTCACTTGCCCCTCTTCGGACGACCCCTCTTCTTGGGGGGCCCTCAAGTACAGGCTGCTGCGGTGCAGGGGACTCTCCGCCAGAGTCATCCTCCCTCCCTGTGGCAGTTGCAGTTTGGGCAGCACCAGATGTTGTTGGCACACAGGGAGGTGTGGACTCGTTGCTGTTCATCTGGCGGAGGCATTGTAAAATGTCCCTGTGCACCGCCGTCATCTCATGCAGTGCATCCCACTTGGACTCCACGCGGGACATGTGTGAGTCCACGCGGGACATGTGTGACTCCACGTGGGACATGTGAGAGTCCAAGCGGGCATGATGGGCAGCCTGCTGCTGTTTCATGTCTCTGAGGAGCCCCACTACCTGGCTGAGGTCTCCGGTGCTGGACTGGTACGCATCAGCTATGCGTACCAGTTGTGGGTCATCATGCACACCAGCAACCTCTGCAAGCAGCGACCTCTGTCTCCCACCCCTCCGACCACCCCTGCTGACATGTGCAGTGCGTGCAGTGGCACGCACAGATGACCCTGGTCCACCTTGGGGGTTGGTGGTGGTGGTGGTGTCCATGGCCCCAGGTTGGTCCAGGGTCCCTGTGCTGGTGTTGCTCCTTGTTCTGTCCATGTCGGCAGGGATGGTATTTGTGTTGACAGTCGTTGGAGGGGTGGGTGCAGGGGGTGCAGCTGGTGGTCCTGCTGGTGCTGCAGCTGGTGGTCCTGCTGGTGCTGCATGTAGACTTGCACCGGATGTGCCAGGTTGGTCTTCTTCGTCCGAGGAGGGCAGAGGCTGTACGACACCAGTGAGCTCCGCATCCTCTTGAGCCTGGGACTGGGACTCCTCAGCGTCTGCTGCTGTGTCCCCATCATCACCTGTTTTTGGGAGACACACACAATGTATGTTATGTTTCTGCAGGCATCAATGGTTGACACACATGACAGTTGTGACTGTGCCTCTGGGTGCGGGCCTGTACATTGCATTGTCCTAAGTCGTCACAGTCAGGGGTTGATATTGGTGTGGCACATTGTCCTGCATTATTTGGGCATTTCTATGTATTTGTTGAGGTGTGAACATGGTCTGCATTGGTTGTGTTTGGTTGACAGCCGGCCCTCCTTCCCACCCACCCAGCCAGTCAGTTATCCCACCATGGACTGTGCTTGCATTGCAGGGAGTGGAAGTTGTCTCTCAGGATGTCAGTCAGTGGTGTCCTGCTGTTTGTTGGTGCACAGTTGCCAGCAGGGCCTTGTGCTCCCCACAGCAGTAGCCAGTGTCAGCCATCTTGTGAGTCCTTCTCCACTCCCTGTGATGTGAGCATGGTTCAGGGTGGTGTTGATGGGCCAGTTGTGAGGCTGAGCAATGTCTGTGACTACCACTCCCATCATGCTATTGCCTCCACCCCCTTCCCAGCATGCCCATGCTTCCTTCCTTTGACTCTGCTTCCCTGTGGGGTAGTGTGCCTGTGCTGACAGGATGGCTGGGAGTGTTGTCCTGGCAGTTGTTTGGCTAAAAGTCCCAAGAGTGTCCCTGTGCTTCACACAACATGACCCAGGGTGGTGGTTCTTTGTGGGATCTTGAGTTAGGATGGGAGGCATTGCATTCTACCAGGTGGGTTCTGTGGAGTTTGTGTTGAGGGGGGTGTGAGGGGAGGTGCTTGTGACTATGGTCAGTGCTGCAAGTCCTCCTTCCCACCCAGCCAGCCAGATATCCCACCATGGAACGTGCTTGCATTGCAGGGAGTGGAAGTTGTCTCTCAGGATGTCAGTCAGTGGTGTCCTGCTGTTTGTTGGTGCACAGTTGCCAGCAGGGCCTTGTGCTCCCCACAGCAGTAGCCAGTGTCAGCCATCTTGTGAGTCCTTCTCCACTCCCTGTGATGTGAGCATGGTTCAGGGTGGTGTTGATGGGACAGTTGTGGGGGTGACCAATATCAGTGACTGCCACTCCCATCATGCTATTGCCTCCACCCCACTTGCCAGCATTCCCATACTTTCTTGCTTTTGTGGGGAGTTCAGTGTGTGTGGGTGTGAGGGCAATGGCAAGATGGCTGACAGTGGTGTCCTGCTGTTGGTTGGTGTGCAGTTCCCAGCAGGGCCTTGTGCTCCCCACAGCAGTAGCCAGTGTCAGCCATCTTGTGAGTCCTTCTCCACTCCCTGTGATGTGAGCATGGTTCAGGGTGGTGTTGATGGGACAGTTGTGGGGGTGACCAATATCAGTGACTGCCACTCCCATCATGCTATTGCCTCCACCCCACTTGCCAGCATTCCCAAACTTACTTGTTTTTGTGGGGAGTTCAGTATGTGTGGGTGTGTGAGCAATGGCAAGATGGCTGACAGTGGTGTCCTGCTGTTGGTTGGTGTGCAGTTCCCAGCATGCCCTTGTGCTCCCCACGACACAGCAACAGTGTCAGACATCTTTGATGGGCCTTTCCACTCTCTGTGGGATGTGCATGCGTGTGTGTGAGCTTGCTGGGCCATGTGGTGGGGGATGTAGAGCTGTGACTACGACTCCCATCATGCTATTGCCTCCACCCCCTTCCCAGCATGCCCATGCTTCCTTCCTTTGACTCTGCTTCCGTGTGGGGTGGGCTGGCTGTGCTGACAGGATGGCTGGGAGTGTTGTCCTGGCAGTTGTTTGGCTAAAAGTCCCAAGAGTGTCCCTGTGCTTCACACAACATAACCCAGAGTGGTGGTTCTTTGTGGGATCTTGAGTTAGGATGGGAGGCATTGCATTCTACCAGGTGGGTTCTGTGGAGTTTGTGTTGAGGGGGTGTGAGGGGAGGTGCTTGTGACTATGGTCAGTGCTGCAAGTCCTCCTTCCCACCCAGCCAGCCAGATATCCCACCATGGAACGTGCTTGCATTGCAGGGAGTGGAAGTTGTCTCTCAGGATGTCAGTCAGTGGTGTCCTGCTGTTTGTTGGTGCACAGTTGCCAGCAGGGCCTTGTGCTCCCCACAGCAGTAGCCAGTGTCAGCCATCTTGTGTGTCCTTATCCACTCCCTGTGATGTCAGCCTGGTTCAGGGTGGTGTTGATGGGCCAGTTGTGAGGCTGAGCAATGTCTGTGACTACCACTCCCATCATGCTATTGCCTCCACCCCCTTCCCAGCATGCCCATGCTTCCTTCCTTTTGACTCTGCTTCCCTGTGGGGTGGGCTGGCTGTGCTGACAGGATGGCTGGGAGTGTTGTCCTGGCAGTTGTTTGGCTAAAAGTCCCAAGAGTGTCCCTGTGCTTCACACAACATAACCCAGGGTGGTGGTTCTTTGTGGGATCTTGAGTTAGGATGGGAGGCATTGTATTCTACCAGGTGGGTTCTGTGGAGTTTGTGTTGAGGGGGTGTGAGGGGAGGTGCTTGTGACTATGGTCAGTGCTGCAAGTCCTCCTTCCCACCCAGCCAGCCAGATATCCCACCATGGAACGTGCTTGCATTGCAGGGAGTGGAAGTTGTCTCTCAGGATGTCAGTCAGTGGTGTCCTGCTGTTTGTTGGTGCACAGTTGCCAGCAGGGCCTTGTGCTCCCCACAGCAGTAGCCAGTGTCAGACATCTTGTGTGTCCTTATCCACTCTCTGTGATGTGAGCCTGGTTCAGGGTGGTGTTGATGGGCCAGTTGTGAGGCTGAGCAATGTCTGTGACTACCACTCCCATCATGCTATTGCCTCCACCCCCCTTCCCAGCATGCCCATGCTTCCTTCCTTTTGACTCTGCTTCCCTGTGGGGTGGGCTGGCTCTACTGACAGGATGGCTGGGAGTGTTGTCCTGGCAGTTGTTTGGCTAAAAGTCCCAAGAGTGTCCCTGTGCTTCACACAACATAACCCAGGGTGGTGGTTCTTTGTGGGATCTTGAGTTAGGATGGGAGGCATTGCATTCTACCAGGTGGGTTCTGTGGAGTTTGTGTTGAGGGGGTGTGAGGGGAGGTGCTTGTGACTATGGTCAGTGCTGCAAGTCCTCCTTCCCACCCAGCCAGCCAGATGTCCCACCATGGAACGTGCTTGCATTGCAGGGAGTGGAAGTTGTCTCTCAGGATGTCAGTCAGTGGTGTCCTGCTGTTTGTTGGTGCACAGTTGCCAGCAGGGCCTTGTGCTCCCCACAGCAGTAGCCAGTGTCAGCCATCTTGTGAGTCCTTCTCCACTCCCTGTGATGTGCGCATGGTTCATGGTGGTGTTGATGGGACAGTTGTGGGGGGGGGCAATATGTGTGACTGCGACTCCCATGATGCTATTGGCTACACTGACTTGGCCAGCATACACAGAATTCCTTCCTTTGAGTGGTCTTCACTGTGTGTTGGTGTTGTTGTGGTGGCTACATGTCTGGATGTGTTTGTTAGTTCTATTTGTGCCACTGCCTAGCTGTAGTTGTAGTTGTGTTTGTACATGTGATGGCACAGTTGGATGTGACTTTTTTGATGGCATGTGTTGTGTTTATCTGACTGACATACACATTTTGGGATGATTCTGTTCTGGTTGCTGTGTAATTGCTATGAGTGCATGGTTTGACTCTCCCCTTGACAGTGATGTGTGTGTGTTTTGTGGCAGAATATTGTGTACATTTGTTGTGTACTCACCAGGCTCTGGGATGTTCTCTAGTCCATATACGCTCACTGGCGGAAGGATGGCCCGCACCTTCTCCTCCCAGGGCCTGAGGTATATTGGCTTGGCAGGAGGGCCACTGCCGGTGTATTGGCTGATGATGTAGTCTTTCTTGAGCAGGTCCCGTACCCTCCTGCGCACGTCATACCACCTGTTCTGGATGTCGCTCTTTGTGCGCAGACATGGTGATTGTGCGTTCACCCTGTTGATGATTCTCTCCCACATCTTGGTTTTCTGGGAGATGGGGGTCTGTTGGACCAGTGTGCCAAACAGCTGTGGCTCTACCCTGAGGATCTCGTCTACCATGACTTCCAATTCACAATCTAGGAACTTGTGATTCTTCTTGGGGGGCATGGTGATGGGTGGTGATGGTGAGTGATGTGTGTGTTGGTGTGCAGGTGAGGGTGTGTTAGTGTGTGTTTTGCTGGGTGTATGTGAGGTAGGTATTTGTTGGTGTGCTGATGGTGTGTGGCTTGTGTGAGGTTTGAGCTGTGGGTGTGTGGTTGCTGTCTCTTGGGTGCTGGCAGTGGAATGGCATTTGCAAAGGATCATGGTTGTGATTTGTGTCCTTTATATGGGTGGAGTTGTGGGTGTGTCTTTGTTCTCTGTCCCCACCCCCCAGTATTTATTGGCTTTGTAATTGCTTGTTTGGCCTTTTTTTGTGTGATTTTTCCTTTGTACTGTCTGTGCATGTTGGAAACGTTCTTGTGACCGAGTCGGACCCTGCATTTGTCTCGTACGGTGTTCTCCGTTTCGTTCACGCTGTGTTTGTGCAGTTTTCTATGCTGCGTACACGTCGGTCGCGGTGTTTTGCGTTGCTTCGGCTCGGTTTTGTATGCGTGTCGGTCGTACGGCTTGTCCTCCGTCCGACTCGCTCGTGGTTTTCACGCCTTGCATCGTACTTTGCGGTTTGGAGTTCGCGTGTACGTTTCGGTCGGATTTGTTCCGGGTGCGTGTCGGTCGGTTGGATTCGCGTGTTTTCCGACCGGATTGCTGTTTTCCGTGCGGCTCGGTCGTTCGACTTGGGTTCGGTACGTGTCGGTCAGATTTTGCACGCCTTGCATCGTACTTGGCGTGTCGGGCGCCACAGGTACGTGTCGGTCGGTATAATTTCCGGCTCCGAGTCGGTCGGTGCTTTTTCCGGCCCGAATCGGAATCGACCCCTATATGTCGGTTTCTCCAACCACCTCACTCAATAACTCCAAATCATCCAGAACACCGCTGCCAGACTCATCATAGACATCCTTATAAGGGCACACATCATGCCCTACCTCTTGGTGATTTCAGTGGGCGGGTGATGGAGCGCTAACTTCCCGTACCTACTTTGGGTCGGCTATTTAAATTATGCCGATTCGTATTGTATTATTCTCGGTACCCAACCACCTTGTTGGACGGCAAGTCGTTTGTAGTGATTAACGCTTGGGGTAAGATTTGCTGGATTTATGACGATCTTTGTAATTGGTTCCGACTGGTCAATTGATTTGCACCGCTACATGGATTAATTCCTTCTGGTTTCTCACCACATCAGTGGGCGGACCTGGATTCGTCCGTGTTGGTTCAATTGAAATAACTTCATCAATCTGAAGGCCTCTAAACTATTTTGGACCTCCAAAATTATATATTGGATGCTCTGAACTATGTCTTTTTTGTCCTGGTGATGACCGCACTAACTCGTTTTGGTTGAAACGCCATCGACGCACATCTTTGGCATTTAATGCCAATCCTGTTGTTGCAATTGTTTGCATCAGTTGTCTC
Organism: Calotriton arnoldi; assembly: GCA_963921515.1. NCBI lineage: Eukaryota > Metazoa > Chordata > Amphibia > Caudata > Salamandridae > Calotriton > Calotriton arnoldi. The sequence continues at coordinate 200,911 of CAWUFW010009757.1, read as the reverse complement.
TTTTTTATATATTTTCCTCGGCCATTGTTTTATTTTTTACACTGTCAATTGTTTGTGTTGTAATTTCAGTTGTGTAACTCTATGAGCACCTGTTTGTTCATTGCGTTATTGTAATTTTCAAATTTGTCACTTCAAGTAAAAATAAGCTTTTTTAGATAATTTTCTGTTTATGGGTATCATTTTCTATATCTCAAATAAATGAAGGAGTATACCCTGAAGACAAAACGATGTCCCTGCGGTATAAGAAGAGGTGCACAAAAAGGGGGAAATTCCTCCTTTTTAAAAAGACCCCTCACTCACCAACCTAGTTGGTGACATGCTTCATCATAGGGGTCCCACCCGAATAGCCGAGTGCTATCCGGGTGTGCTTCAACACCTGATTACAGTGGAGCAGGTTTTTCCGCAGCAGTGGTGCAAGTGAGTGAAAACAAGTGAATACAAATTGGCCAGATTTAATTCCCAAAAAAGACTTTAATCTGGAGCAACTGGACATCGCTAAAAACTGTGTAAGATGCCGTGCTAGGTTAGATTGACCTCCGGTATCTTGATGGTGATAAAAAGTGAAAAGTGGTCTACATGTTTCAACCTGATGGCGATGTTACCAGGTTTTCTTCAGGACCTAGTTACGTGACCCGAGTGGTATACACTCACTAAGGTGTACCCAACCCTTGGTCACTCCGAAACCAAACCATGTACTCACACAATCTGGCGCCCTCTCATCAATTGTAGAAAGGGAAATTCTGAAAAACAAACAATCACAACCAAAATGAGTAAAATACGTGTGCTGTGCCTCCGAGATAATGATTGGTGCTCCTCTCATACAAGATCCAGTGTATTTATCGTTTAAAATACACATACTGTGTCAGGTGATTGGTGCTTATCACGCGTGGTGTGCCCCACGTATTGCAAGGCAACTGTGAATGACAACAGCCAGTCGCACATTCACTCTGGGCTCATAGTCAGCCCGTATTTTTATATTGCAACCCACATACAGCATTCACTATGGTGGGTGTCTAAACGCTCGATCCAATGGTTAGAGCGTACATTCACGGTGAAGCACTCCAGTTAAAAAAGCATGCATGCTTATTATGCGCTTTGAGATGGAACTGCCGTAAAGAACAAAATGGGGAAAAAGAAGGCTTACTAGAGATGCAATGGAATCGTGCCTCATGGAAGCCGGGGTCAGGTCGCTGGCTCTAGTCACACTCTACGGAGGTAAGCGAGATGATAAGTTAAAGCGTTCGCATTGCACATACCTGAGAAGTGGTTCGTGGAGAAGCGGAGCCCACCCACTTTGTGCTAGGAATACTTACTCCATCAAACCATGCCACCCGCTCCTGCGCCTATTTTGAGACACGTCACGGCGACCCGAGGATCACCGTGTGTGTGTTTCCTCGCTATTTGACCAGGACCGATCAGGGAAGCCTTCCGGGTACGTCACAGAGGGTATAAAGGCTTTCAATGTCCCCCAGGTAGACCCATCGTATCCGGAATAGGGTCTCTCCTGGAACCCTTGTCACGCTTTTGTGACTTTTTTCTAAAGACTTTGGTACAAAACACCACTACCTACCTACAGGACACCAAAAGTCTACTCAACTTGTTAAAGGATATCACAGTAGATGAAACCACAATCCTGGTGAGCTTCGACATTGAAAGCCTTTATACCAGCATCCCCCAAGATGACACACTGGAAGTGCTCAAGAAAGCATTGGATGAGACGGACTGGACATACAGGACACCAAAGGACTTCATCCTTGAGTGTGCCAGATTGGACCTGAAGAGAAACTATTTTAAATTTGAGGGAGCCCTATACCTCCAGACCGGGGGTACTTCGATGGGAAGCACTTTCGCCCCCAGTGTGGCCGGGCTCTACGTCTTTGAGTTTGAGAAGAAATTCATACTCAATGAACAGAACCCTTTCTCTTCTAATATCACGTTCTGGAAGAGGTACATCGACGACATCCTTGTCATCTGGCAAGGACCGAACGAGGTTCTGACTGACTTCATCACGTGGATCAACACCTGCGATCGTAACCTGAGGTTCACCCATACAAAGGACCCCTGCACAATGGTATTCCTTGATGTCGTAATCACAAAAGAGAATGGGTGTCTAGAAACAAAGACCCATCACAAACCCACTGCCAAAAACAATTTGCTTAGATATGAGAGCTTTCATCCGAAACCACTAAGGGAGAACCTGCCCTATGGCCAGTATCTAAGGCTACGCCGCAACTGCAGCAAGACCATATATTACCGCTCCCAAGCAGTGGACCTCACCAACAAATTGACAGACGGAGGGTACCCAGAAAGAATATTGAATAAATGCCAAAAAAGAGCACGTAACCAACCTAGAGAGGCCCTTCTGAAAGACAAGAAAGTTGCAGAGGATGAAATACCACTAACTTGTGTCACCACGTATAGCGCAGCTTCTAACCAAGTGACACGGTCCATTAACAAGCATTGGGCCATCCTAAACACAGGGAATCTACACTGGGAGAAACCTCTGTTTTCCTTTAAAAAAGCGAGGAGTTTAAAAGACTCTTTAGTGAGCACGAGCCCAAAGAAAAAAGGACAGGAGAACACAGCTACTGTTCTGAATGCATGGGGCCTCCCCAACATCGTGGGCCTCTACCCATGCGGAAATTGTAGCGTGTGCCACCTCACCAGCAACACCAAAACACTCGCACTGGAACCTGGAAAAGTGTGGACACAACGGGCACACACAAATTGCAACAGTACCAATGTAGTATATTAGATTACTTGCCCCTGTGACCTCCAATATGTTGGCATGACCAGCAGGAAAATTAAACACAGAATCTGTGAACACCGCAGCACGATCAGGTGTAAGAAAATAACAAGACTTACAGAACATTTTCTCCAGGCTAACCACACAACCAATGATATGAAGTGGATTATAATTGAACAAGTCAAATCAGGAGAAAAAATCCAACAACGCCTGTTCGAAAAGGAGCAGCGTTGGATATATAGACTGTCCACACACAAAAACGAGCTTAATGAGAACATCCCGTGGAACTCGGTTCTCCAACGATAACCCTCGGTCTTCGAACGTGACGACTATACTCTGTGACCATCAAAACACACTATGATGAATATTTACTTTACACAACAACAATGCTAATCATGATTCCCATCTGGGCATTGTAGTACGTACAATACAGGCATTGGGCTTATGAGCTCACCTACACACCCATATACTTTATCATCCCAACCAGGGACACTTTCATTTTGTATAGGGTTTCAACCGTAACTCAACTTGATAGTTATAATCTTTTCTTTTGATGTCTTAGTAATCTTATACATCAACCCTTGCGGGGCTCTTTTTTGCAGGAAGTCCGATCCCCAGACTACGCAAAGCGCTTAGAGCGTTGTACATGAGGCATTAGTTTTATTGTAGGCCCCCGCCTATCCGGGGCTTGAGGCATAGGGAGTTCCACCCCCTAAACTCACCACACAGAGGGAGTTTTATACCCATACGTTGTAGTGCGCTTACAGTATTTCAAGCCACAACTCCTTGAAGCATTCGCATTGCGGAACTGTGATCAGTTGTATTACCTCACTATGCTGTGCACTTTTAGCGAATGTTTTGATGCCTTACTATTTATATGCACCCGATTTCAGCAGGGCTTTAACGTAGGTATTCCCTTAATCCAGAATAGCGTCATCACCTTGTTTTTGGCCACGCCCCCACAGGCTATCCAAACGCGCCCTGGAACGGCGTCCTTAACAACGACTCAGCCACGCCCCCTCTGACGTGGTCACGCACCCACGTGACCACGTCACCACACCCTCTGTGACGTACCCGGAAGGATTCCCTGATCGGTCCTGGTCAAATAGCGAGGAAACACACACACGGTGATCCTCGGGACACCGTGACGGGTCTCCAAATAGGCGCAGGAGCGGGTGGCATGGTTTGATGGAGTAAGTATTCCTAGCACAATGTGGGTGGGCTCCGCTTCTCCACGAACCACTTCTCAGGTATGTGCAATGCGAACGCTTTAACTTATCATCTCGCTTACCTCCGTAGAGTGTGACTAGAGCCAGCGCCCTGACCCCGGCTTCCATGAGGCACGATTCCATTGCGTCTCTAGTAAGCCTTGTTTTTCCCCATTTTGTCCTTTACGGCAGTTCCATCTCAAAGCGCATAATAAGCATGCATGCTATTTTAACTGGAGTGCTTCACTGTGAATGTACGCTCTAACCATTGGATCGAGCGTTTAGACACCCACCATAGTGAATGGTGTATGTGGGTTGCAGTATAAAAATACGGGCTGACTATGAGCCCAGAGTGAATGTGCGACTGGCTGTTGTCGTTCACAGATGCCTTGCAATACGTGGGGCACACTACGCGTGATAAGCACCAATCACCTGACACAGTACGTGTATTTTAAACGATAAATACACTGGATCTTGTATGAGAGGAGCACCAATCATTATCTCTGAGGCACAGCACACGTATTTTACTCATTTTGCGTGTGATTGTTTGTTTGTTTTTCAGAATTTCCCTTTCTACAATTGATGAGAGGGCGCCAGACTGTGAGTACATGGTTTGGTTTCGGAGTGACCAAGGGTTGGGTACACCTTAGTGAGTGTATACCACTCGGGTCACGTAACTAGGTCCTGAAGAAAACCTGGTAATATCGCCATCAGGTTGAAACATGTAGACCACTTTTCACTTTTTATCTACGGGCTTAATGAGAACATCCCGTGGAACTCGGTTCTCCAAAGATAACCCTCGGTCTTCGAACGTGACGACCATACTCTGTGGCCATCAAAACACACTATGATGAATACTTACTTTACACAACAACAATTCTAATCATGATTCCCATCTGGGCATTGTAGTACGTACAATACAGGCATAGGGCTTATGAGCTCACCTACACACCCATATACTTTTCCATCCCAACCAGGGACACTTTCATTTTGTATAGGGTTTCAACCGTAACTCAACTTGATAGTTATAATCTTTTCTTTTGATGTCTTAGTAATCTTATACATCAACCCTTGCGGGGCTCTTTTTTGCAGGAAGTCCGATCCCCAGACTACGCAAAGCGCTTAGAGCGTTGTACATGAGGCATTAGTTTTATTGTAGGCCCCCGCCTATCTGGGGCTTGAGGCATAGGGAGTTCCACCCCCTAAGCTCACCACACAGAGGGAGTTTTATACCCATACGTTGTAGTGCGCTTACAGTATTTCAAGCCACACTCCTTGAAGCATTCGCATTGCGAAACTTTGATCAGTTGTATTACCTCACTATGCTGTGCGCTTTTAGCGAATGTTTAGATGCCTTACTATTTATATGCACCCGATTTCAGCAGGGCTTTAACGTAGGTATTCCCTTAATCCAGAATAGCGTCATCACCTTGTTTTGGCCACGCCCCCACAGGCTATCCAAACGCACCCTGGAACGGCGTCCTTAACAACGACTCAGCCACGCCCCCTCTGACGTGGTCACGCACCCACGTGACCACGTCACCACACCCTCTGTGACATACCCAGAAGGATTCCCTGATCAGTCCTGGTCAAATAGCGAGGAAACACACACACAGTGATCCTCGGGTCACCGTGACGGGTCTCAAAATAGGCGCAGGAGCGGGTGGCATGGTTTGATGGAGTAAGTATTCCTAGCACAATGTGGGTGGGCTCCGCTTCTCCACGAACCACTTCTCAGGTATGTGCAATGCGAACGCTTTAACTTATCATCTCGCTTACCTCCGTAGAGTGTGACTAGAGCCAGCGCCCTGACCCCGGCTTCCATGAGGCACGATTCCATTGCGTCTCTAGTAAGCCTTCTTTTTCCCCATTTTGTCCTTTACGGCAGTTCCATCTCAAAGCGCATAATAAGCATGCATGCTATTTTAACTGGAGTGCTTCACTGTGAATGTACGCTCTAACCATTGGATAGAGCGTTTAGACACCCACCATAGTGAATGCTGTATGTGGGTTGCAGTATAAAAATACGGGCTGACTATGAGCCCAGAGTGAATGTGCGACTGGCTGTTGTCATTCACAGATGCCTTGCAATACGTGGGGCACACCACGCGTGATAAGCACCAATCACCTGACACAGTACGTGTATTTTAAACGATAAATACACTGGATCTTGTATGAGAGGAGCACCAATAATTATCTCTGAGGCACAGCACACGTATTTTACTCATTTTGAGTGTGATTGTTTGTTTGTTTTTCAGAATTTCCCTTTCTACAATTGATGAGAGGGCGCCAGACTGTGAGTACATGGTTTGGTTTCGGAGTGACCAAGGGTTGGGTACACCTTAGTGAGTGTATACCACTCGGGTCACGTAACTAGGTCCTGAAGAAAACCTGGTAATATCGCCATCAGGTTGAAACATGTAGACCACTTTTCACTTTTTATCACCATCAAGATACCGGAGGTCAATCTAACCGAGCACGGCATCTTACACAGTTTTTAGCGTTGTCCAGTTGCTCCAGATTAAAGTCTTTTAGGGAGTTAAATCTGGCCAATTTGTATTCACTTGTTTTCACTCACTTGCACCACTGCTGCGGAAAAATCTGCTCCACTGTAATCAGGTGTTGAAGCACACCCGGATAGCACTCGGCTATTCGGGTGGGACCCCTATGATGAAGCATGTCACCAACTAGGTTGGTGAGTGAGGGGTCTTCTTAAAAAGGAGGAATTTCCCCCTTTTTGTGCACCTCTTCTTATACCGTGGGGACATCGTTTTGTCTTCAGGGTATACTCCTTCATTTGTTTGAGATATATATACCATAAGGGGACCAGGAGTATTCCCTTCAACACCCTTTCTCTCTCCTTTGTTGATTGATATCATTTCCTATAATTTTTCCTTGCATTGTTTCCTTGTATTGCATTTTTTATTTCTGTTTTCTTGTGTAATTTTGCCTTGAACCATTGTTGGTATTATATATTTACCTCACGGAACTGCACTGGCTACCCATCCAGAAATGAGGCAAATTCAAGTTCCTCACAAACACCTACAAAGCTCTCCATAACACAGGACCAGCCTACCATCTGACTCCAACTCTACCAACTCTCCAGATACCTATGCTCCACTTCTCTCTAATAGCCCGCATCTGCAGAAGCAAGATAGGAGGTCGTGCTTACTCCTTCATCATGGCTAAAAGCCGGAAAGAACTACCTCTACATTTGCGGACCACCACTCCACTCCTCAACTTCCGCTAGAAGCTGAAGACCTGGATGTCCAACTAGGAGCACCTCTAGACCTATGCTCCTGCTCAGGAGCCTGGATATCCTAACTGGTGATAAGCTGAGCCCTACAAATCATAACATAACATAACTGTGACAGGGAGGAGGGCTTGCACGACCCAATGCCTTGGCCCTTCCTGTCTGCTCATACACCAAAAGACACGTTTTTCCTCATTTCGCAGGCTAGAAGCAAACACTGCACCTTTAAGACATACACCACAGAGCAAGAGGGGGCGGTACTCGATATTTGGCCCTGAAGGGCAGACTCCTATTTGTCTGTGCAGTCCGACCGAGAAGCTGCGCACACGCTGAGAGAGGAATGCTGAGAAGACGCACCTCTCGAAGAAACCGCAGAGAATGCTGTATCGCTACCAGACAGAGAGAAGTCGCCTGTAGTGCAAGGACTAGAAAACAAAGTCTCAGAACACTCCGACAAGGAAGGCCGTTAGCTGCAGTCCTGGGAAAAACCCTTATAACCTCATTGACGGATTGACCCACCTTCTGCTGACCGTCCAAGCCATGCTCCTGGAGGTGCATGGCTAACCCAGGTGCGTGCCAAACTCCTGGCTTGGGGTTGGAGGGAGGGTACTGCACGGGGCTCCACAAGCATTAAGAAAGGGGTGAGCCTCCCATACTCTTGGAACCACAACCACCCGGGGCTCCTAGTAAAGGATATTCTATTTATCGAGCACGATTCTTTCTGCGCGCAGATTCCCCACAACTCCTGCACTCCTGTTTATCCTAAACACTAGGTGATGGTAGAGGTATTTTACGGAACATGAATTACTAGGTAACTTACCTGCGTTGTTCTCTTTGTTCCGAGGATACTGGCAGGAGGATTCCTGACTCCGGACCTGGGGAAGGAAAAGAAGAGGACTGTTATTTTCCAAAGGATAATCATACTAACCTGTAGTAAAGCATGTGACAATAAATCAAGTTAATTACAAGCATGCCTTGTCTCACCCAGAATCTATTCTACGTACCCTGTCAGGAGGCAGGCGTATTACAAGTGGTGGAGAATGAGGGTATAAAGCTGTCTGACAAAAGATAGAAAACATTATACATCAACTCAAGGAGGGCCAAAGTAATCTGGAATGGGCCCTCGAAAAATATATGAATCAAGCCGAAATAAGACCGCACTGTGTGTGCAAATGCCATACGCTCTCAAGGCGAGAACATGACCAAGATGTCTGAGGGACAGAATCAGCTGGCCACTGGGATGGGACAAGGACATGCCATGCCAGGTGCTATGGTCCCTCCACAGAAATACATAGCAGGTAAAGATCCAGTGGTGTTCTTTCTAAATTTTGAGCATGCCGCATGAGCCAGTACGTGGCCAGTAGACCATTGGCCTTTTTATCTGGCCTCGTTGTTGACTGGGGAGGCACAGGTACCAGATCACCAATAGAGATGGAGATTCATCATATGCTGAACTAAAGACATTTGTTATGGGCCATTTCGGGGTTGATGATGGAACCTCATCGCCACCCTTGCACCCTGACCTAAATTTCCACATCGACAACCCCAATGACAAAAACACTGCACACCTCCTCAACAGTATGAGCAGCTTCGGATTGACCCATATCATCCACGACCCTTCATACACCGCTGGACACACACTGGGCCCAATTTTCATCTTCAGCAACCAAGTCAAATACAGGCCTGTTACTGAACTCACATGGACTGATCACTCCAATGGCCACTTCAGCATCTCCAGCCCCTGCTCCGCCACCACCAAGATGACCAACGCCCCCCACAGGAGGTGGAATAAGATCTCAAAGACCAGCTGGACGAATGCCCTCAACACATCCAACCCTGCTACCGCCACCGACCTCGAACAGGGAGTGAAAAACTTCAACGCCTGGATCACCAATTGCGCAGACAGCATCGTCCCCGTCAAGAGCAACATCCAGAGAAAATCCTCTAAAAAGGCCAGCTGGTACTCCAAAGAACGTAGAACAGTGAAACGAGACAGCAAACAGTTGGCAAGGAGATGGTGCACCAACAAGGATACCTCCGACAGGGCAGCCTTCAAGATCTCCCTCAAACTCTACCACTACCTGCTGAGGGCAACAAAGAAGACAGCCATTGCTGCACATATCGAAACCAGCGCCAACAACACCAAGGAACTTTTCAACATCGTTAAGGAATTCTCGAACCCAGCTGCCAGTGAAAATAACATCACACCCTCAAAGGAGCTGTGTGACAACCTCACCCACTTCTTCCACAACAAGATCGCAACCATATACAGAAACTTCAAACCCCAGCCCACTCCTACAGACTTCCTCGACAGATAGGCCACCACCGTAACCGACACAAACCACACACTAACCACCTGGAACATCCTCTTTACCCAGGACACCACCTCCACCATAAAATCAATCCACTCAGGAGCTCTCACAGACCCATGCCACACCACATCTTCAACCTCAGAACTCAAAGGATAGGCCAAGAACTCACCACCCTAGTCAACACCTCTATCACCACCGCAACATTTATCGATGCCTGGAAACACGTCAAAGTCAGACCACTACTCAAAAAACCCTCCGCCAACCCCAGCAAACTCAAAAACTACTGGCCAATCTCCTTCCTCCCATTCTCAGCGAAGGTACTGGAAAAGATCATAAACCATCAACTCATGACACACCTGGAGCAGAACCAGATATTCAAAGCCTCACAATCTGGCTTCTGCAGCAATCACAACACCGAAACTGCCCTGATCGCAGCCACTGACGACACCGTCCTCGATCGAGGAGAAACAGCAACTTTGATCCTCCTCGACCTCTCGGCTGTCTTCAACACCATTTCTCACCACACACTGATTGAAAGACTCCACCTCATCAGCATTCAAAGGGACGCGCTCAGATGGATCACCTCCTTCCTCACCGGAAGAGCCCAGGGGATCCACAACCCACCTTTCACCTCTAAACCCAAGGAGATCACCTGCGGTGTCCCCCAGGGCTCATCCCTCAGCCCCATTATCTTCAATGTATACATGACCCCCCTGGCCAACATCGTCAGATCCCACGATCTCAACATACTTTCCTGTGCAGATGACACCCAACTCATCCTCCCACTCACCAAAGGCCCCACCACCACCAGAACCAACTTCCACAGATGCATGACAAACATCGCCGACTGGATGAAGAACAACTGCCTGCAGCTGAAAACAGACAAGACAGAAGTACTGATCTTTGGCAACAGCAGCAACACATGGAATGACCCCAGGAGGCCATCAGACCTAGGACCTGCACCCACTCCCTCCAACCACGCCAGAAAGCTCAGAATCATCATTGACAACAAGCTCACCATGAAATCACAGATGAACCCAAATCAGACCCCACCACAGGAAACTCCACTGGCTCCCTGTAGAGAAGAGATCCAAGAGAAGGCCCTGGACTGGACCACATCCTTCCTTTCCGGCAGAACACAAAGCGTCCGCCTCGCCCCCTTCCGATCCAAGGCCACCAAGATCATCTGCGGCGTACCCCAAGGATCCTCCCTCAGCCCAACGCTGTTCAACATCTACATGGCACCCCTCGCCCACGTCGCCCGACAGCACAACCTCAACATCATCTCCTACGCCGACGACACCCAGCTGATCCTCTCCCTCACCAAAGACCCTCACACCGCCAAAGCCCACCTCCACGAAGGAATGAAGGCCGTCGCCGAATGGATGAGGACCAGCCGCCTGAAGCTGAACTCGGACAAGACGGAGGTCCTCATCCTTGGTTCCAACCCTTCAGCCTGGGACGACTCCTGGTGGCCAACATCACTGGGAACAGCCCCGCCACCCACCGACCACGTACGCAACCTAGGGGTCATCCTCGACCCCACCCTCTCCATGACTAAGCAGGTCAACGCCGTTTCCTCATCCTGCTTCAACATCCTCCGAATGCTCCGCAGGATCTTCAAGTGGATCCCCACCGAAACAAGAAAAACAGTCACCCAGGCCGTCGTCACCAGCAGGCTGGACTACGGAAACGCCCTCTACGCAGGAACGACGGCTAAGCTCCTGAGACGGCTGCAACGCATCCAGAACGCCTCTGCATGTCTTATCCTCAACATCCCCCGATGCAGCCACATCACACCCCACCTGAGAGACCTGCACTGGCTCCCTGTCAACAAGAGGATAACCTTCAAGCTCCTCACCCACGCACACAAAGCACTCCACAACTCCGGACCAGCCTACCTCAACAGACGACTCAGCTTCTACACCCCCACCCGCCAGCTCCGCTCGACCAGCCTCGCCCTCGCCACAGTCCCCCGCATCCGGAAAACGACCGCCGGCGGCAGATCCTTCTCCCACCTCGCCGCCAAGACCTGGAACACCCTCCCCACCAACCTCCGACAGACCCAAGACCTACTGGCCTTCAGAAGACTCCTCAAGACCTGGCTCTTCGATCAGTAGCAGCACCACCCCCCTCTTCCCCCAGCGCCTTGAGACCCTCGCGGGTATGTAGTGCGCTTTATAAGTGACATGATTGATTGATTGATTGAAGAGATGCCAATACAAGCTGCTGACCCACGCACACAAGGTCTACACAACCAAGGTCCCGCCTAGATTTACCACTGCCTGAACTTCGACCAACTATCGAGAAGACTTTGCTCCGCCTTCCTTTCACTTGCCCATATTTCCTGCATCTACCAAAGCAGAAGTGGAGGACGCTCCTTCTCCCACATCACAGCAAATACCTGGAACAGCCTCCCCACGCCTCTCGGGACCGTCACCTCACTCCCGGAATTTCGAATGGCCCTCAAGACCTGGCTGTTCGAATAAGCCTCTGGGGCCTGCAAGCACTTGGATACCTTATCGGGTGATTAGCCACGCTTTATTAATCCTGATTGATTGATTGATTGATGAAACTCATGGACTCAAATCTCGCAAGGAGAGAGGGGCCTCAGGTGACACTTCTAAAACACTGTTTTATAAAATAAAATATGCTGCTGATAGGTGGTTAAAGCCCCTTAAACCCACTATGGAAAAGATTATGGATAACATCTATCTAGAACAGTATCTTGAAAGGTGCACAGTCTAAATATCGAGTTTAGAATATCGACCTACAGTAATATCGAGTTCCAAATATCGTAGGGACAGAATATCGAAATCAAGAATATCGACGACCAGAATATCGACCTGAAGGTAAGCAATATCGTTTTTGTTAATATCGAAGTTAGTAATATCGATAGCAAAAAATCGATGTTACTAATATCGATATTTATATTAGTGTTATGTATTTTATTATGTATTTTATATGTATGTGCTATATATTTTTTGTTAAGTATTGTACTGGTTTTTAAATATATGTATATAAAATTTTTATAAGTTAGTAATGTTTTTTTAAGTAAAATATGCGTTTTAGTACTGTAGCGGGTTGTGGGTTTATAGGGGAATAGGGTGGGAAGTAATTTAATTATAGTAAATTCATTAATAATTTTTAGGAATTATTAATTAATTTTAATTACATTTCTGCGTTTTAGTTCTGTAGCGGGTTGTGGGTTTATAGGGGAATAGGGTGGGAAGTATTTTAATTGTAATTAAGTAATTATTTATTTTTATTTATTGGTATTGTTAATTAATTTATTGTTAATTATTAATTGGTAATTAATTTCTATTAAATGGTAATTAATTTTTATTAATTGATTAATTGATAATTATATTAAGTATATTAATTTATTATTGGAGCGGGTTGTGAGTTTATAGGGAAATAGGGTGGGAAGTAATTTAATTCTAATTAAGTAATTATTAATTTTATTTTTGGATATTGATAAATAAATTATTGTTAATAAATTATTATTTGGCAATTAATTTTAAATAAATATTATTTTTTGGTATTGTAAATTAATTTATTGTTTAAGAATTATTAATTGGTCATTAATTTTTATTAATTATTATTTATTGGTATTTATCATTAATTTTTGTTAGTTAATTATTAATTGGTAATTACTTTTTAATAATTATTATTTTTTTGTATTGAAAATTAATTTATTGTTAAATAATTTTTATTTGGTAATTCATTTTTAATAATTATTATTTATTGGTATTGATAATTAATTTATTGTTATTTAATAATTAAATCTGTATTTATTTATAAAAATTAATTTAATTATAAGTATGTTAATTTTAACCCCTACGCTATCCAACACTTTCCCTACTGTTGCACTCACTGGAGTGGGAATAGTAATTTTTACCCCTACGCTATCCAACACTTTCCCTACTGTTGCACTCACTGGAATGGGAATAGTAATTTTGACCCCTCCGCTATCCAATACTTTCCCTACTGTTGCACTCACTGGAGTGGGAATAGTAATTTTTACCCCTACGCTATCCAACACTTTCCCTACTGTTGCACTCTCTGGAGTGGGAATAGTAAATTTTACCCCTACGCTATCCAACACTTTCCCTACTGTTGCACTCTTTGGAGTGGGAATAGTAATTTTTACCCCTACGCTATCCAACACTTTCCCTACTGTTGCACTCTTTGGAATGGGAATAGTAATTTTTACCCCTACGCTATCCCACACTTTCCCTACTGTTGCACTCACTGGAGTGGGAATAGTACATTTTATCCCTGCGCTATCCCACACTTTCCCTACTGTTGCACTCACTGGAGTGGGAATAGTAATTTTTACCCCTCCGCTATCCAATACTTTCTCTACTGTTGCACTCACTGGAGTGGGAATAGTAAATGTTACCCCTACGCTATCCCACACTTTCCCTACTGTTGCACTCACTGGAGTGGGAATAGTAATTTTTACCCCTACGCTATCCAACACTTTACCTACTGTTGCACTCACTGGAGTGGGAATAGTTATTTTAACCCCTACGCTATCCAACACCTTCCCTACTGTTGCACTCATTGGAGTGGGAATAGTAATTTTAACACCTACCCTATCCAACATGTACCCTACTGTTGCACTGTTTGGAGTTTGAATAGTAATTTTATTCCCTCCACTATCTAATATTTTTTGTATTATTTTAGCTAATGTAGTATATAATTAATTTTAAAAATAATGTTAATTTTTTTAATTTGTTACCTATATTTATTTAATTTTTATTTATGTTATTGTTTTATGTGTATAGATGTATTTATAATTTATAAGATTTTCTTAATAATTTATACATTATTAAAATAATTATTACAACATATTAATAAGTAAGTGTATATATTATATATTATATGTATATATTAAATGTATTTATAAATTATATATATTTAATTTATAATTTTGAAACATTTTAAAATATTTTTAACTATGTTTATTTTAATTATATGTATTATTTACTTTATTTTACATTACTTTTTCTAACAAAAAAACAACAATATTTTTAACAACGATATTCTTGACAACGATATTTTTTTCGATATTTTTGTACTTACCATAATGTAGATAGGATGTCGATATTCTTGACTTCAATATTCTTGCTGCGATATTTTTGTAGGTCGATATTCTGACCTTCGATATTCTGTCAGTGATTCATCTTGAAGCACTCCCTTTCCATACAAAAAGTGGTTTAGGCAACATGTTGGACTAACCCTGGAACTAGCTGTAGAGATGGCCACTACAATTGATCGTGCTCAGTCACGTGGGCCCCAGTCTGACTTTGAGAAACCAAAGAAATCCATAACACCAACGGGACATACGTATGACAAAAAGCCCTACAAAATAGCACCAGAGCCAACAAGAATCAAGGTAGGGCGTCTCAGGCCGGCCAAACCCACATGCGCAGTGAAGCTCTCTGCAACCCCAGCTGCCTGCTGGGGTTGGAGAGAGCAAGCACAAGCTCCTATTCTGTCCTGGAGCGCAAATCATTGGCCTTGATGACATCATGCTCATGCATAAGAGCAGCTTCCGGATTGGCTGCAGGGCAGGCTAGGAGCCTGCGCATTCCTGCAGTGAAGCGGAGAGCAGCAGAAGAGTGCGATGCGATGGTGGAGGGCAGCAGGTAATGTTGTGTAGTTCCTATAAAAACCTATACAGGATCTGCGCGTTCGGATAGCATACACTGTAGGATTGGTGTCAGACTGATTCTGAACACCCCCACCAGGTATGTTGGCCTTTTGTATCAGCTAGCTCAAAGTGCCACTAGAATCTCCTCTTACCAAGGAGAGAATAATTCTTGGCAATCATCGAACATGACAACCCTGATCCCTCAGGACCGTGTAAACAATATACTACTTTTCGCTCAGTAACTCGTGCTTACTTAGTATGTCTTAGAGAGGTACACAGAATAAACAGGCTGGGCATTTTCAATAAGTATTTATTGAACAGTTGTTATTCTGGTGTAAAATAGATGAGCTGCAACAACCGTTAGACAGTAGCAGATATATAGGATTAGAAGCGCTATGAAAGTAAATGGATGGTAAAGCTCTACCATCTTGCAGTAATCATGAATACATACACATACATAAAATACACGATAATAAAAAGATGCGTACTCCTACGATGCCTCCCTAACTAGATATACCTAAGTGTACCTAGCGCCGGGACGCCCCTTTGCTGGGGCAGCTGTGCGCTCTACAAGACATCTTAACATAACATAACATGTGTGTAGGTGTTAAGCCAAGAATCCCTCTAGGATAAAGTCAACCCCATTACCTGAAGTGGGAGACTGTGGGACCCCGTCTTGGTCTCGAGTTGGACACCCTGCGAGGGATGTTAGACCACTGCGAGCTGGAGTGTCTGCATGCAGGAACCTCAGCGTCTCTGGTCAGTGTGTCGGCCGGGAAGTCCTGATCTCCTCTGCCTATTGAACCAGCGGGTTACTAGCAACAAGCATTCATACACTAAATACTCACCTGGGCCCATTCATTCATACTAACTAGTAATCACCGCTGGTGGGAATCAGTTGTACTCTTTATCAAAATCCCTGCTACCAATTACCTTTTCTGATTGAAGAGTAATGACTTACCAATGGACCTTTGATAACTGGGGTTGAAATGAGATCATACAAAACATAATTTTCATTAACCACCTGAAATAACCACTGACTCAGGAAGTTTTAAAATGTTTATCTAAATTCTTTAGCAGAGTAAATTACAATCCACATAATACTTAATCGCATTTCAAGGAGGAAGCACACTATTGTCACCTATTGATCACAAATGACGGTCCCTCAGAAAGGAGAAGATAGAGACAGCAGTACAAACTAAAGATTACGCATTTATAGTTACCTAAAGGTGTGAGAACCAAACCCCTTGGCCAAGGAGTTGGAAAGGGTCCCCAGGATAGAATGAAGACCAAGACCTCCGGCCCGGATTCAAGACAGGATAGATTACCTCTCTACCAACGATGCCAGCGCCGTTCCGCTCTCTGACACTTGGTTCCTCCTCGGTTCTTCCACGTCTTCCTCTAATAGAGTCCGCCGCCCCCACCTCAGGACTTCTTTGGACAGCAGTTCAGTCTGTAATCGATCAGCTCTCGTCTATGGCAGCATCTGAGCCTAAGTGCACAGTTCCTCGCACTCCTCTGCTCTCTGCACTAGCTATTTAGCTAATTCTATATCTATTATACTCTTCTATGCCCATGTACCTCCCGTTAATGTTTCAAAATTATGGGCCCACTATTTCTGATTGGACAGGGACAGGGGGTTGATCCTCACACCACGTTAATTTAGTCAACTTTCTTAAGCCCATTGTTTTTAAAATACTGACCCTCTCAATTAATACATTTGCTTTATTTCCCACCCATTTCACAACAATTTTAATACAAAGTATATACAAAATGTATCATTTTGTACGACATTTTGGATGAACTCTGAAGGTGATCAGCGGGTCATGTCCTTGGACATCTTCCAAATTGTCTTCATCGCTTTGCTTTGTTAGTTTTCAGGGCGCATGCGCAGGTCACATGTTTCTTGAGCTGCCGTTTAGTCAACCCAGGCCCACTTTACGAACTAATAGAAAATCAAAGAAGAAATATATTAAAATCAAAAATAAATGTTTTCACTGTATACCTCCTACATCTACCCTAATCCCATTTAATTATAAATGTCTATCCCGCATTAGTAGCGTTAGAATACCACATTTATTAATTGCAGCAATGCGAAAGCTTTAGCATGTGAGAACATTAAACAGCCATTTTAGCATACACTGCGCAGAAGCAAAAGATTCCCTCCAAGCAAAGAAAGACGTCATACCACGTGACATGGTTGACACATGCGCAGTAGATTTCCCGCGCTTTAGCGGCCATTTTGCATTAGACGAGGATTACTTATTAGTGGAATACACATAGGCAAGCATCTTCTAGATAAAATGTTGTGTTTGCACATTTATTTATAAAGACATTACAAGGTTTTAGTACAAATTAATTAATACTGTGAGAAGATTGCTTTTGAGCAAGTCTCATTGTGAGTCCTTGCTCCATCACTATCTTAGCAGGATGTGATGTATATATACCCATAGGTCTCCCCAGGGGTCCTACCTCGCTGTATTACTGTGTCGGACTAAGGATGACGTCGGGCATGAACTTTATACATAGATATTATACAGGAGATGGTAGTCCTGCTGTGCTTCCAAGAATCCTCATGCATAATGTATGAGATTTCGAACTAGGGAAAACCCGCGATCTGAATGCATGTGTTAGGTAAAAGGTCAGTCCCTGTAAACCGTTATAAGTGTAATGTAGGGAAGAATATCGGTGAAGGGTTATGAAGTTACCTGGGCCTATATTATGGTACCTATATGGAATATAACACCCGCTCCTCTTCCGAATGGACGACATAGTTAAGTTCTCCAAGTTCTACTAGGTTGACTAGACACTGGTACGCGAATAGTTTAAAAAACATTTGTTTTTGCTTAAAAATAATAAAAAGTTCTAAAAAATCATTTAAAAAAGTTTAAAAAGGAAATTGTCACTCAAGCCATAGTTCTAATGTGTCCGTCGGTATAGTTCGAACTACTACAAGCATTTGAAAGCCATGCATGCTCAAAAGAATGTCAATTTTGTGATGGAGTTCCAATTTTCAGTTTGTTTTACAAAAAGTCGAATTTCTCACAGCACATGACGGGCCAAATGAGTCAGATGTTTATGTGTCCTGGCTGGTAGACGCAACATTATCGTTGCCTGCTTCTGCAGACGACGGTCCCTGTAACACCTCGCAGATTATTTCAATTGAGCACAGATGATTTTCCGTGCTGTCCACAGCCGACGCTGGGGCAGCCTGTGCGCCGTCCAAGGTCTGGGTGTCAGAGGAGGAGCCGGTGTCCACACCAACAGGAGCCATGACTACCTGTGGAGGCTCTAGGAATGCCGCCATCAACATTGGAATGCGCTGGGGACACTGCAGAACATGGGCCGTTATTGGGTCCAGTAAAGCATCAACGTCCGGTTGCGCACATGATGGCAGTGTCAGACAGAGATCCAACACGCATTCTTCTCTGCAAAACAGGCATCGGAGGCCAGGTAAGATGCAGTCCATCCAGACTGGTCTAAATGACAAGAACCAAGATGCGCTTAGTTCTCTCAGGTGAGGTGTTCCCAGATGTTGTACCATGCCATCACGGTATTTTCGCTCCAGGAGTACTGTTTCCATATCCTTGGTGACTGAGACGTCCATTGCGTAGCAGAAAAATTACGATCAGGATACCTGCTATTAGAAACAGGATCAGAGGAAGTCCTCCAAAAATGCTTCCAAATACGGAGTGTATAAAGTTTGGTATAACTCCGAGGACCATCTGAAAGGTGCTTAATAGTCCAGAACCTATGGTCTTAAATAGGTGGACGATGCCTGTCATATCAGACATGTTAAAGATACGATTTACCATTTCTGCGAAATGGAAGGGGCAATTCGTACATATGAGCGCCTGTATCTCTGCTGAAGACCTTGCGATCTGGAGATCAAAAGTCTCTCGAGCGGAGGTTAAGGGCACAGACTTCTGTAAAAGCATGGCTTTCATTCTGCTCAAAGCATCAAACCGTATTAATGAAACATTTAGCGAAGGCCATAACGGCGCCTCCTTGACTGTATGTGTTGGTGGAAACAATACTTGCATACAGCAAGTAACCCTGGAGTTCACGTTTACCAGATATGCGATGCCCGGAAGCATCCCACAGCAACCTTGATCGTTCAGCATCAAGTAACTCCCATTCGAAAGTAGCCTGAACACTGGAGTGATCACGGCAGCTGGGGTACCCCTTAAGTGACAGGACAAATTAGCTACTGGACCGTTACATGCCCCATGCAGCATTATATCCTGACATATGAGTGATCCACTTAAAGTGTTCTCACAGTTCGTACCGCTTAAAAACACTTCTCTATCCCCACTCCGGCATCGAAATCTGTACGGTAATTCCCAAGATTCCTTGATGAATTCCCTACCCATTTCTTCATATCTGCCTGCCTGCTTTTGTTCAAGGCAATATTGAAATTGAAAAGTAGTGACCGGTAGAGTTATGTGGCCATGGATTAACCATTCTGTGGACGGTGATTCTGCCACTGTAAAGGCTAATCTATCCAGTTTTTCAATACGCAGCATTGTATATTTTGCACCCCTTTGTGCCATCTCTATCTGTTTGTCTGTTAGGTTATATGAAGAAAACAGAGATGTACTGTTGAAAGACATTACCAAGTTTAATTAATTAATACTATGAGAAGATTGCTTACGAGCAAGTCTCATTCTGAGTTCTTGCTCCATCAATCCCCTCTCTGATGGCGTTTCTGAGCCATCAAATTACCTACAACCAGATGCCAACTTAACATATTTCCGTCACATTTTCATTTTTACATTTTCTATTCTTATCCTTTCCTTTCAGTTTCTTGTAAATTTCACTTCTCAGGTCTTCTAATTCAACCTCCTCAAATTTCCTTTTCTTGCCTCTTCCTGTCACCCTATATGTTTCCTTCTTTCTACAACATTTGCACCATATCCTTATTGACAATACTGTTATTGCTATCCCTACTAAGGGTACTATTATTTGACCTTTAATTCCTTTCCCTACATTAGTAAACCAGGTACCAATTGACGCAATGCTATTTGTCAATCTTTTCCATACACTATCAACTTCCAGTGGTTTCAGTTCCTTCTCAAGTTTAGTAATATTCTTTATATATGTTCCAATTTCTGTACTTTTGTCCGGAATATACATGCAACAATGTTTCGTTTTCAACAATTTACAGACTCCGCCCTCTTTTGCTAACACTATATCAAGAGCAAGTCGATTTTGCATAACCATGGATCTAATTGCAACCATTTCCGCATTAATCATTAGAAATCCTCCAGCAGTATCCGTTGATAAATGATCAACCACTGTAGACAATTTACATATTCTCCTTGAGTTCAGAATTACTCCCACTGAAGGTATCAATGCACCAAATATGTCACCTACAATTTCTGAAAAACTAGCTCTTTTACTACGTGTTAATTCACTATTATTTTCATTGCTCCCAGTGTTTCTTTTTACGTGGTATACTTTTGGAAAAACTATTCCAAAATAACAACTTCCATACCACCGTGCAGGAAGCCTAAAGTAAGCCTTATTCCCACACACATAATATATTCCAGGAAAAACTGAATCTGTTCCTCCTTTTAGTCCCCAACTTACAAGAATTAAGAAATTATGTTCACATTCACTGGTACCAATAAAAACATTGTTATATTCAGTCTTTAACCTATGAAGACAAATTTTCCCTGTCTTTACAAAATCTAGAGCCATAGCAGCTTGAGCCTTGCCAGGTGTATAAATACCCTCTTTCTCAGCCCAAGGTGGAAGATGACCCTTATGCTCAGATGCCTTCTTTTGGAAATTCTGTCTTCTATCTTCAACGAAGTTTAAAAATATCTTCTCTTCTTCACGTATTGAACATGTTAGATTGCTTCTATGTGCATGTGTTATGTCTATCGACTTCATTGTTAAGAAAAATTCTCCCATAAATTGTGCGTCTTGACTACTAAGCACTGGGTTCAAATTCTTTCGAATAGGAACCTCTGAAAATATCACATCTATATTTGAATAATAATACTGAAGTTTCCCTGTTCTATAAAATAAACTAGTTAGTACACTACATGATATACCATAAGTTAAAGGCAAATGATGATATGTTAGACCTTCTGCTACTGATTCAGGTAACTTCATACAGACATAACAGTCACTATCATCCATTGTATCTACGTACTGAAACAATAATTTAGTAAAAAAATTTAAACTAGTATCGTTATCTGTTACAACGTGATGAAAATCTGGTTCATCCTCTGCTTCTATTTCTACTCTATCACTTTTCAGGTTATCTATCCTTCCCTTGGTATCGTTGTTATTCTTTTTGTCCATTATCATAAGGTAAGGAATTGCTACAATCGCAACTAACCACATTATAAGCACCACTACCAGACTACATATGCATATAGCACAGCATCTTTTACAACATTTCCGTTTCGCTCTCCCAGAAACTCTGTCTTCAGCCATTTTGACTAAGAAAATTTCTCTTCTTTCTTTTTCCCTCAAATTTTAGCGTTATCAAGGTGGTTTCACTTCTTTTTCATAAGTCAGTTCTGCACTTGTTCCTTCGTCACCACTTTCACTTGTCTCTGAACTTTCGCAGTCTTCGAGAATTATATAAGTCCAATCAGGACCTTTAAACTTATTGTTCACGACTTTCAATCTTTTGCTTTTTCGTTTTTCAGTCCCACTTGTTTGTCCAGATAAGCTTGTTACTTCATTTACTTGTTCTGGGTCTTCACTTCGTGTTACTATATGGTATTTCACTCTCTTAATGACACTAGGCCAATGATCACCCTTTCTGACTTTCTTGGTTTGCACTGTGTCTTCACTTTCCGAGTCTTTTCCAAAAACTCCTTTATTCTCAAGGTGTGGCACAAATTGTTTGTCCTTGATTTCAGTTTCCCACTCTATCTGCTCTAGTTCAGGTCTTATTGATGTTTCTCCAGTTGTCTGAATGTGAGTCTCTGCTAATTGGCCCTGTTCAGGATTGACGTTTTCATGCTTGATGTTTTCTTGTTCGATGTTTTCTTGGTTTTCTTCTCCCTGAACGTGTTTTTCTTGTCCTAACTGGTTCTGATCAGGGCTTATTGCACTCTGTACTTCTGCAGCCTGACCGCGTTCTTCTGAACCTGTCTGTCCCTGCTCAAATTTTGTTGTTTCGTTGTCAATTTGAGCCCAATTTCCTTTCCCTATCTGGGCCTGCTCAGGTTCTCTTATTGTTTCAATCTCCCTATCCTGATCTTGTTCTTCTTCACCTATCTGGTCCTCACTAATTTCTTCTAATCTAGCTCTGCTCCTGGTTTTGATAAAGACTTCAGGTATATCAACCACTGGTATCCAGTCCTGACTTGTGCTCGGTTGTTCTTCTTCAGCTACTCCCGAATCTATCACTTGGGATTCTTCAGCTGTCCAACCTTCAGCTTCCTCAGCTATTGATGCTGACTGAGGATCTCTTTCTTCAGGAGCTGGCACCCTTTTGGTGTGGCTTACATGAATCCAATTAGGTAAGCCTGCACATTTCACTGCTGTGTTTGTAACCAATATAACATGACAAGGTTCGCCCCACCTGTGTGATAAACACGTTTCTCTGGTGTGATGCTTCACTACCACCCAGTCTCCGGGGTTCAGATCATGCTCTTGTTCAGGCTGCCTGGAAACTGCGTCTTCTCCAACCTGGTGAGAGACAGAACGCACTAGGTCAGCCAATGCTTTGCAATAATCTACAACCATATCATCAGTTATGTTCAGCAGTTTATTTCCAGGTACATGGGCTTGTCTCATTGCTCTTCCCATGATGATTTCATGCGGACTCAATCCTGTATTTCTATCAGGAATGCTTCTGAGTCCCATTAAGACAAGAGGCAATGCATCTGGCCAATCTAATGA
Source organism: Calotriton arnoldi (assembly GCA_963921515.1). NCBI lineage: Eukaryota > Metazoa > Chordata > Amphibia > Caudata > Salamandridae > Calotriton > Calotriton arnoldi. Next base: position 177,858 of record CAWUFW010009757.1, on the reverse strand, counting down.
TGTGGATGCACACATTTGTGACAATCTTAATTTTATTGTGCCATTCATTTGTTCAACCACTCCAGAAGCCTCTGGGCGGTACGCACAGTGCAATTGTTGTTCAATTTTAAATGCTTCACAGATTATTCGAATTACATCATTATTGAAGTGACTTCCTCTAGCTGATTCCAAAGTTACTGGGAAACCGAACCGTGGAATGAGTTCTCGTAACAACAGTTTTGCAACTGTTATGCTCTCATTCCTCCTGGTAGGGTAAGCCTCCACCCACCTTGAAAACAGACACACTATGACAAGTACATATTTCAGTCCTTTACATGGTGGTAACTGAATGAAATCTAACTGCAATCTCACAAATGGACCCTCTGCCTTTCTAATTTTTCCCAGACCAATTACTGTTCTCCTTCCTGGATTATTCATTTGGCAAGTTAAGCACCTCTGGCAAAGACTCTCTGCTGCAGCCCTAAACCTTGGATTGTACCAATTTTGTCTGAAAAGTCTAATCATGGTATCTCTCCCTACATGTGTGTCTCCATGATACATTCTGGCCATTTGTGAAATCAGGCATGACTGGTCTGCCATCTGAATAAACCCACACGTCATCATCTGTTCTTTGTGTACACCCTATTTTTATCCAAACATCCTTTTCATTCTCTTCAGCATCATCCTGCAATCGTCTCACATCATTCCATGTTTCAGGTGTTGAACATAGCATAAGTTGGCAGCCGATTCCCATTCTTTCGACTTTTCTGTTTACTGCCATTCTATTTCTGGCACAATGTTGAGCGATTAGGTCTGCGTATCTGTTACCGGCTACCACCCAGTCATCTCCTGACTCGTGTGCGGCACATTTCACCACTGCCAATTCTTTTGGTGATTGTATTGCCTCCAATAATTCCTTTACAAACTGCCCATTTTTGATTGGGGATCCTGAAGAAGTCATGAAATCCCTCTGCATCCACAGTTGGCCAAAATCATGCACAACCCCATACCCATATTGACTGTCCGTGAATATGGTTACTTTTAGATTTTTCCCAATTTTGGAGGCTTTGATCAAAGCAATTAATTCAGCCACTTGTGCAGATTTGACTCCTGGTAAATAGGATGCTTCGACTATTCCAGAAAGTTCACATACAGCATAGGCTGCACTCAATTTGCCATCCTCATGCCTTAGGCATGAGCCGTCCACAAACAGCTCCCTGTCTGGGTTCTTAAGAGGCATTTCCTGTATGTCAGGATGTGGTTTGGTACACAACTCTGTGACTTGCAAACAGTCATGTTCTGTGTCGTCCTTAACTTCTTCACAATATGGATCTGGTAATAATGTAGCAGGATTTACAACTGTGCACCTAGCTATGGTCACATTTTCAGCTCCTAGAATTATTCGCTCATATCTTGTCATCCGACTAGGTGTGAGATGCTGAGTTCTAGTTCTTGTCAACAGGATTACAACTGCATGTGGGACGAACACCTTGACAAGATGTCCCATTACTATTGACTCACTTTGTTCAATGCTGATACAGGTAGCAGCTACTGCTTTTAAGCAGCCTGGCAATGCTACAGCCACTGGGTCCAATGTAGCAGAAAAATATGCTATAGGACGCCTGTCTAGTCCATGTCTTTGGGTTAAGACTGAAAGTGCACAACTTTCTCTTTCATAGCAAAATAATGTAAATTCTTTTGCATAGTCAGGCATGCCCAAGGCAGGTGCCTCACACAAAGCATTTCTTAATTTAACAAATGCACTGGCACTTTCATCATCCTATTCAACTGGATCCTTTGCTTTCTTTTTGGTTAACTGAATTAAAGGCTTCGCTAGTAGTGAAAACCCTACAATCCATTGTCGACAGTATCCTACTATTCCAAGAAACATTCTCACCTCTCTTTGTGTTACTGGCATTTTCATTTGCTTAATTATTTTTATTCTCTCAGAGGTTATTCTTCTCTTTCCTCTTTTAATTTGGTGTCCCAAATACTTAACTGCTGTTGTACAAAATTGTAACTTCTCAGGTGACACTTTGTGTCCTTCCTCAGCCAAATGATTGAGTAATGCAATTGAGTCGGCGACACAATCGTCATGAGTTCTTGATGCGACTAACAAATCGTCTATATATTGTACCAAGACTGAGTTCCTGGGCATTACTAATTTTTCTAGGCACCTTTTCAGTATCTGATTAAAAATGGAGGGACCCCTGACCTTGACTGGTAGGTCGCTCCCCCACCACACAGCTCCGTCTGTGTGCCCTGCTGCTGCCCCTGATTGTGCTCGTTTTTCCTTTCTGTGCCCCCCTTGCTGCCCCTAATTGTGCTCGTTTTTCCTTTCTGTGCCCCCTTGCTGCCCCTGATTGTGCTCGTTTTTTCCTTTCTGTGCCCCCGTTGCTGCCCCTGATTGTGCTCTTTTTTCCTTTCTGTGCCCTCTTGCTGCCCCTCATTGTGCTAGTTTTTTCCTTTCTGTGCCCCCTTGCTGCCCCTGATTGTGCTCGTTTTTTTCCTTTCTGTGCCCCCTTGCTGCCCTTGATTGTGCTCGTTTTTCCTTTCTGTGCCCCCTTGCTGCCCCTGATTGTGCTCGTTTTTCCTTTCTGTGCCCGCTTGCTGCCCCTGATTGTGCTCGTTTTTCCTTTCTGTGCCCCCCTTGCTGCCCCTGATTGTGCTCGTTTTTCCTTTCTGTGCCCCCTTGCTGCCCCTCATTGTGCTAGTTTTTTCCTTTCTGTGCCCCCTTGCTGCCCCTGATTGTGCTCGGTTTTTTTCCTTTCTGTGCCCCCTTGCTGCCCCTGATTGTGCTCGTTTTTTCCTTTCTGTGCCCCCCTTGCTGCCCTTGATTGTGCTCGTTTTTCCTTTCTGTGCCCCCTTGCTGCCCCTGATCGTGCTCGTTTTTTCCTTTCTGTGCCCCCCATGCTGCCCCTGATTGTGCTCGTTTTTCCTTTCTGTGCCCCCTTGCTGCCCCTCATTGTGCTAGTTTTTTCCTTTCTGTGCCCCCTTGCTGCCCCTGATTGTGCTAGTTTTTTTCCTTTCTGTGCCCCCTTGATGCCCTGATTGTGCTCGTTTTCCCTTCTGTGCCTGTTTCCCGCCGCTGCGCCCTGCGGCCCCGCCCCTCACTGCCCATTCGCTGCCCCATTCCCTGCTCCTCCCTCCCACCTCCCCATTTATGGCGGCCGCTGCGTGGTGAAGAGAGCGACCCCTGACCTTGACTGGTAGGTCGCTCCCCCACCACACAGCTCCGTCAGTGTGCCCTGCTGCTGCCCCTGATTGTGCTAGTTTTTCCTTTCTGTGCCCCCTTGCTGCCCCTCATTGTGCTCGTCTTTTCCTTTCTGTGCCCCCCTTGCTGCCCCTGATTGTGCTCGTTTTTCCTTTCTGTGCCCCCTTGCTGCCCCTCATTGTGCTAGTTTTTTCCTTTCTGTGCCCCCTTGCTGCCCCTCATTGTGCTTGTTTTTCCTTTCTGTGCCCCCCTTGCTGCCCCTGATTGTGCTCGTTTTTCCTTTCTGTGCCCCCTTGCTGCGCCTCCTTGTGCTAGTTGTTTCCTTTCTGTGCCCCCTTGCTGCCCCTGATTGTGCTTGTTTTTCCTTTCTGTGCCCCCCTTGCTGCCCCTGATTGTGCTCGTTTTCCTTTCTGTGCCTGTTTCCCGCCTCTGCGCCCCTGCGGCCCCGCCCCCTCACTGCCCATTCGCTGCCCCATTCCCTGCTCCTCCCTCCCACCTCCCCATTTATGGCGGCCGCTGTGCGGCCGCGCAGCGGACGTGCGCAGCGGGCGCGCCTAAGGCAAGCCCGTCTGCGCCCGTCCGCGCCGTGACCGCGCCCAGCGCCAGACCCCCTGGTCCGGGCATCCCCCGCGCCCGCCACATCAACAGACGCCGATACGACGCCAGCACCCTCCACGCACTGAACCCCGGAAAAGATCACGCCTGCTACCAGGCCACCCCGAAGCGCACCCAAGGGCCCTTCACCTGCCGGAACTGCAGCTTCGCCAGCACCCGCCCCGCCAAACCACCGCCCAGGAAAGAACCCAACTACCTCAGATGCATCCTCCTCAACACCCGCTCCGCCCGCAAACACGCCATCGAACTCTGGGACCTTCTCGACTCAACCTCCCCAGACGTCGCATTCCTGACGGAGACCTGGCTGAATCCCGCTTCAGCCCCCGACATCGCCATTGCCATCCCGGACGGATACAAGATCACCCGCAGGGACCGCACCAACGGAGTCGGAGGAGGCATCGCCATCGTCCACAGGAACACCCTCAGAGTCTCAACCAACACCGACGACACCCTCAGCACCGCCGAACACATGCACTTCCAGATCCACACCGATCCCAACACCACCCTCAGAGGAACCCTCATCTACAGACCCCCGGACCCCGACCACAGTTCAGCGATTCCATCGCTGACTTCGTCAGCACACACGCCATCGCCTCCACGGACTACATCCTCCTCGGGGACCTGAACTTCCACCTCGAGAACAACAAGGACACCAACTCCACCACCCTGATCGACAACCTCGCCACCCTCGGACTCAGACAGCTTGTGACTACACCCACCCACGCCGCCGGCCACACGCTCGACTCCATCTTTTCCGCAAGCCCACACGTCTCCTTCAACCACACCTCCGAACCCCACTGGACTGACCACCACTGCATCCACTTCACCTACAGGAAGCCTACCACGCACCACCGCACCGAACAAATGCCTCGCCGCTGCTGGAGCAGAGTCACGGAAGACCAGCTAACCACAACCCTCGCCCTGAGCCCACCCGCCGAACCCTCCGACCCCGACACCGCCTCCCGCAACCTCAGACAGTGGATCGACGACTGCGCCAACACCCTCGCCCCGCTCAAGAATCCGCCCAACAGCCACACCAGCAAGAAAGCCACTTGGTTCACCGAAGACCTCCAGGCCTCCAAACGAACATGCCGAAAACTGGAGAAGATCTGGCTCCACGAACGGACAGCGGACAGCTACGCCGCCCACAAGAGCGCCACCCGCAGTCACCATCACCTCATCAGATCCGCCAAAAGGGCCTCACTCAAAGACCACCTAGACAACAACGCACACAACAGCAAAGAGCTCTTCAACATCGTGAAGGAACTCTCCAACCCCAGCTCCAACACCAACGACATCCAGCCGACGCGAGACCTGTGCGACTCACTGGCCACCTTCTTCCACCGCAAAATTGCCGACATCCACGACAGCTTCAACACCACGACCGCCCCGGCAACCACCGAGACCACTGCCCCCACAACCACCAACCGCCTGCTCTCCTGGACCAACATCAACGACGAGGACACCAGCGAGATCATGAACACCATCCACTCCGGTTCACCGCTAGACCCGTGCCCTCACCACATCTTCAACAAAGCCAGTACAGCCATCGCGCCCCATCTCCGGAAAATAATCAACATCTCCTTCGAGACAGCAACCTTCCCGGAAAGCTGGAAGCACGCCGAGATCACCGCCTTACTCAAGAAACCCAAGGCAGACCCCAAGGACCTCAAGAACTTCCGACCCATCTCTCTGCTCCCGTTCCCCGCGAAGGTCACCGAGAAAATCGTCAACAAACAACTGACCCGCTACCTCGAGGAGAACAACATCCTGGACCCTTCCCAGTCCGGCTTCCGCAGCAACCACAGCACCGAAACCGCCCTCATCGCCGCCACCGATGACATCAGGACCCTGCTAGACAACGGAGAAACAGCAGCCCTCATCCTCCTGGACCTATCAGCCGCCTTCGACACGGTCTGCCACCACACACTACGAACACGCCTTCACGACGCCGGGATCCAAGAGAAGGGCCTGGACTGGACCACATCCTTCCTTTCCGGCAGAACACAAAGCGTCCGCCTCGCCCCCTTCCGATCCAAGGCCACCAAGATCATCTGCGGCGTACCCCAAGGCTCCTCCCTCAGCCCAACGCTGTTCAACATCTACATGGCACCCTCGCCCACGTCGCCCGACAGCACAACCTCAACATCATCTCCTACGCCGACGACACCCAGCTGATCCTCTCCCTCACCAAAGACCCTCACACCGCCAAAGCCCACCTCCACGAAGGAATGAAGGCCGTCGCCGAATGGATGAGGACCAGCCGCCTGAAGCTGAACTCGGACAAGACGGAGGTCCTCATCCTTGGTTCCAACCCTTCAGCCTGGGACGACTCCTGGTGGCCAACATCACTGGGAACAGCCCCGCCACCCACCGACCACGTACGCAACCTAGGGGTCATCCTCGACCCCACCCTCTCCATGACTAAGCAGGTCAACGCCGTTTCCTCATCCTGCTTCAACATCCTCCGAATGCTCCGCAGGATCTTCAAGTGGATCCCCACCGAAACAAGAAAAACAGTCACCCAGGCCCTCGTCACCAGCAGGCTGGACTACGGAAACGCCCTCTACGCAGGAACGACGGCTAAGCTCCTGAGACGGCTGCAACGCATCCAGAACGCCTCTGCACGTCTTATCCTCGACATCCCCCGACGCAGCCACATCACACCCCACCTGAGAGACCTGCACTGGCTCCCTGTCAACAAGAGGATAACCTTCAAGCTCCTCACCCACGCACACAAAGCACTCCACAACTCCGGACCAGCCTACCTCAACAGATGACTCAGCTTCTACACCCCCACCCGCCAGCTCCGCTCGACCAGCCTCGCCCTCGCCACAGTCCCCCGCATCCGGAAAACGACCGCCGGCAGCAGATCCTTCTCCCACCTCGCCGCCAAGACCTGGAACACCCTCCCCACCAACCTCCGACAGACCCAAGACCTACTGGCCTTCAGAAGACTCCTCAAGACCTGGCTCCTCGATCAGTAGCAGCACCACCCCCCTCTTCCCCCAGCGCCTTGAGACCCTCGCGGGTATGTAGTGCGCTTTATAAGTGACATGATTGATTGATTGATTGATTGTGTACCCCTGAGGAACACGATTCCACACATAAACATGGTTTTCGAATTTGAACGAAAACAAATACTGACTATCTGGGTGCAATGGAATTGAGAAAAATTACTGTAAACCATTCTGCATTCCATGGTATCTGGTATAGGATCACTATAGGACAACAAGGTACCACAATTTTATTAATTTTCCGCAAATCTTGAACGATCCTATATTTTTTACCAGGCTTTTTCAAACCCATGATTGGCGAATTACAAGGGCTACTCATAACTTCTTTTAATATACCTTGTTTCACCATTCTGCCAATTTCCTCAGTAACTCCTGCTTTTACTTCAGCACTCATTTTATACTGTCTGGTATTTGGGAAAATTGCGCCTTCCTTTACAGTTATCTTTACTGGGTCTATATTTGCCATCAGACCTACTTCTTTTCCCGTAAAATCCCATACCTTTGAGCTCACTGTAGTTTTTAACTCTTCTGGTAATTCATCTTTGGTTATCAAGGAGAACATCTCATCTACTTCCGTACCTTGCTTGGCTATCATGAATTTGTAAACATGATCTTCATCCGGGGTCTGTATTGCAACACCATCCGGTGTGCAAAAATATAGTGCAATTCATTTTGCACAGTAAGTCTCTGCCCAGTAAATTTACTGGACTGGAATCACACACCACAAATTGGTGCATTTCTCTGAAGTTTCCTATTCTTACTACCATGGGCTCAGTAAGGGGTGTTCTAATCTTTTGATTTGCAACACCTACAACTTGGATAGCTTCTCCAGAGAGAGGAGGTCTGGGATGTCTGCTGTTCTTACAGTAGAACGGGTAGCACCAGTGTCCAAAAGAAAGGTGATATCATTACCTTTTACTTTCCCTTCAACATATGGACCTGACTGATCTACCGGCAAGGATGCACCAAGTCCACACTCCTTCTCCCCTCTCTTAGGCACCGTCATTGATAGTCATATGGATTAAAATCATCCTGTAAAAGAAACTGTGAAGTTACATATTCATTCTTACCACTTCCTCCTTGATATCCGACGTCTGTACCGTGCTTTGCTCTGCTTACATTACCCTGTATAGGGGCAGGTGGCAACTGACTCTGAGGATTTACACCCTGCTGTGAGTCATTCTGCGTCTGTGGATTTAAATTATGATTTGGGCCATTATTATTTTGAATCTTTTTACATTCGTTCTTCCAATGTCCCAACTTTCCGCATCCATGACAAGGAAATTTCTTTTTAGCCTCTTCTCTACTCATTCGTCCTCTTACCTTTCCACCATTCCCTGTGTCACCATTCATTCCAGATTCTTTTCCCTGACTTTCTGTTGGATTATCTAAATGAATTCCCTGTCGCTCAGCCATTTTCACTTGAGCCCACATCACCTTTTCTTGTAGTTTCTTGTGTCTATCGTCAATGTCATCCCCACAATATTTTGCATATTTCAAAATCTCATTGATAGGCTTTCCCTGCCAGCATAACATGTGTTGCTTAATCATCTGACAAATCTCTGGTTTTAGACCATAAACAAATCGATAGACAAACTGACTCATATTTTTGTCTCCAATATCTTCAAAACCGCTATACTGTTTGAACACCTGTAATAGACGTTCATAGTAGGCATGTACCGATTCATTTGCTTCTTGGGTTGTTCTGTCTATTTTCACCCAATCTGTTTCTTTTGGTGGTATTTTCCCTTTCAAATAAGTTATTACCTGGTGATACTTTTTCATCACATCATTTGATGGGGCACCTGTCTTTGGATCCCTAGGATATTCTTCACTAGGCCAGTCGATTGTAATTTTACAGTCTGTCCATAAATCGGCAGGTACCACTATGTCAAACAAACCATCTAGGTCCTTTAACAAAACCTTTGAAACCTTCACAAACCTCTCAACCTGCTTATACCATTCAATTGGTTTTTCTCTCAATTTTGGAAAATCATTTGTAAATGACAAAATGTCTTGCCTGCTCCATGGGACATGGACATAGCCTCCTCCTGGAATCTCCCACATTGGGTACATCTGTTCTACCTTTCCTGTTTCCTTCAATAAATACTCAGATGTCATTCTATTCGAACGTGCTTCTTCCTTTTTCTTTGTCCATCTAATTTTCCATTTATCCAATTCTCCCCATTTCTGTAAAACTGTCATCAATTCTTTAACTTGTAATTTTCTACCAGATGTATTCATATTTTCTAAGTCTTTGTCAGTAAATTCTGCTCTATATGGTTTCTGCAATACTTTTGACTTCCTTATTTCAATTCCCATCTCTGAAGCCAAGTCCGTTAACTTTTCATGGAATATTTTTACATTTCTGGTTATGCTCCTACATACGAACAATAGTTCTTCTTCACTGTAGGTATTTAAACGATCTACTCCTACATTGCCTGCTATCATTTCTTCTAATTCAACTTTTAATTTATAAATGTCCAAGATCTTTGGGGGTGAACTCTGTTTGTCTATTCCTTGTGCCCATCTTTCTAAGTCTTCTGGAGTTACTACGGTTGCACTTTTAGTTCCTGAAGATGTTATTATATTTGCATCCTTTGAGCAACCAGGTGTGGTTCTTCTGGGGGTGCTAGTTGCGGATTCTCGAATAGGCAAATCCATTAGTGAAATCATAGATTCACAATCACTGATATGATCATCAATTATTACAGCTTCATGTTTAGGAATATCCACAGGTGTAGTCATAGCTAGAGGTTTCGGGCAATTTACTTTGTCGCCATATAAAGGGACCACGGGACCAATGGTTACAGATATGGCCAGGGAATCAGGATGTACATTCAACTGAGTTATTTTCTGTATTAATTCTGCTCTGTTTCTGTCTAAAGCCTCTTTTTCCTTATCCTGAAGTACTCTATTAACTGGTGGATTATGCAGTACTCGAGGTACTAACAGTGTTCTCAAAACAGGTGCGCTTGGGGAACATCGACCCAACTCTTCCTGGTATGGTGGAGGGTTCTTTAATATTTCTTCCATGAATTCATCTTCGGATTCTCCAAACCCTGTCATATGTTTAGTTTTTTCTTTGCATTTGCTCCCTTAGCTGCTCATCAGCCATGAATACTGGATACAAACCCTCAGAAATCATTGCTCGTCTCCACTGTTCATCTGACTTTCTCTTGACCCATTCTGGTATCTAGGGAAAAATCCCCTATAACCCCTATTGCTCCTGGTTCTATCACGTTCAAATGCTTCTGTCTCCCATTCTTCTAGGGCTTCGTACTGCGTTAATCTTGGTCTGGGTTCTAATTCATTCATTCTCATTCTTAAATTTTGAAGAATTCTCCTATTGAAAGTACCATTCTCTGGGAAAGCTAATACTCCGTCATCTTTTGTATATTCTATCCAATTTTCTAACCATACACAAGTATGATAACCCCTCTCCATCATCATGAATGAGGCGGGCGTTTTTGCTGGTGGAATGAGAATTCCTTCCCTAGTTTTGATTGGCTTATCCTTCTTAAAATAATTCTTAAACTTTTGTAGGAATGACAATTTTCTCTTCTCTCCGTACATTTTGGGTAAATATCTATGTATTGAATCATATTCTGCAAAACCTAAAAATCTCCTGTCTGGACGGGTTCCTATCAAAGTCGGGTCGTGTTTCCACATACAATATCCACTATCCACTAATATTTCGATTTCTATTCTGACAACCAATCAAATTCCAGCTAACATTTGTCTCGGGGCCAATCCTAGCGCGGCTTCTCTGTGACGTCTATTCACTCTCTCTGACGACCCCTCCTTTACAATCTGCGCTTCTCTGTCCCTCGCTGTGTCGACCAATCCCAGCGCAGCACCTGTGACGTCATTATTACTCCTGACTACTGGCCCCTCCTTTACAAGACTCACTCCACACCCGCTGTTTCAACCAATCCCAGCGCAGCGTTTGTGACGTCAGCTCCTACTCCGACAGCTGACCCTCCCTTTACAAAAATCGTACGCAAAATTTTATTTTCTCAATGCTTCTAATTAAAATTCAGTAACAACATAAAAACATTCGCTATCTTGTCAGTTTCCCTAAATTGAAAAGGATAGATTTCTCACACTTAGTAAAACCCTTCTGTTTACTAGACATACACTACGAGTAAAACCCTTCTGTTTACTCTTCACATAAGCTTCGGAAATACCTGCTACTCCTTCAATGTTACCCTTTCTAGGTGATATAACATCAAATTTTCACCAGCGTATTCCTTTTGCTGTCAGTCACACACACAGAGTCCCTAACAAGTACTGATAGCCCTGCTTAACTTTTCAGTACTATTTCTGCCTGACAGATAACCTCACTGCAGTATGGCTTCCACTTACCATCCGCTATTCAAATTCCCCAGGGATTTCTAGATAACATAAAACAAAACTTTTTAAAACGGATGTTAGTTCATAAAAATAAAATTCTCATTACCCAATTAACAAAGTATAACCATCCTCTGATAGCCAGAAAACTGGTCCAGCGGGTTACTAGCAACAAGCATTCATACACTAAATACTCACCTGGGCCCATTCATTCATACTAAATAGTAATCACCGCTGGTGGGAATCAGTTGTACTCTTTATCAAAATCCCTGCTACCAATTACCTTTTCTGATTGAAGAGTAATGACTTACCAATGGACCTTTGATAACTGAGGTTGAAATGAGATCATACAAAACATAATTTTCATTAACCACCTGAAATAACCACTGACTCAGGAAGTTTTAAAATGTTTATCTAAATTCTTTAGCAGATAAAATTACAATCCACATAATACTTAATCGCATATCAAGGAGGAAGCACACTATTGTCACCTATTGATCACAAATGAAGGTCCCTCAGAAAGGAGAAGATAGAGACAGCAGTACAAACTAAAGATTACGCATTTACAGTTACCTAAAGGTGTGAGAACCAAACCCCTTGGCCAAGGAGTTGGAAAGGGTCCCCAGGATAGAATGAAGACCAAGACCTCCGGACTGGATTCAAGACAGGATAGATGACCTCTCTACCAACGACGCCAGCGCCGTTCCCCTCTCTGACACTTGGTTCCTCCTTGGTTCTTCCGCGTCTTCCTCTAATAGAGTCCGCCGCCCCCACCTCAGGACTTCTTTGGACAGCAGTTCAGTCTGTAATCGATCAGCTCTCGTCTATGGCAGCATCTGAGCCTAAGTGCACAGTTCCTCGCACTCCTCTGCTCTCTGCACTAGCTAATTAGCTAATTCTATATCTATTATACTCTTCTATGCCCATGCACCTCCCATTAATGTTTCATAATTATGGGCCCACTATTTCTGATTGGACAGGGACAGGGGGTTGATCCTCACACCACGTTAATTTAGTCAACTTTCTTAAGCCCATTGTTTTTAAAATACCGCCCCTCTCAATTAATACATTTGCTTTATTTCCCACCCGTTTCACAACAATTTTAATACAAAGTATATACAAAATGTATCATTTTGTAGGACATTTCGGATGAACTCTGAAGGTGATCAGCGGGTCATGTCCTTGGACATCTTCCAAGTTGACTTCATCGCTTTGCTTTGTTAGTTTTCAGGGGTTAGTTTAGTCAACCCAGGCCCACTTTACGAACTAATAGAAAATCAAAGAAGAAATATATTAAAATCAAAAATAAATGTTTTCACTGTATACCTCCTACTTCTACCCTAATCCCATTTAATTATAAATGTCTATCCCGCATTAGTAGCGTTAGAATACCACATTTATTAATTGCAGCAATGCGAAAGCTTTAGCATGTGAGAACATTAAACGGCCATTTTAGCATACACTGCGCAGAAGCAAAAGATTCCCTCCAAGCAAAGAAAGACGTCATACCACGTGACATGGGTGACACATGCGCAGTAGATTTCCCACGCTTTAGCGGCCATTTTGGATTAGACGAGGATTACTTATTAGTGGAATAGACATAGGCAAGCATCTTCTAGATAAAAATGTTGTGTTTGCACATTATTAATAAAGACATTGCAAGGTTTTAGCACAAATTAATTAATACTGTGAGAAGATTGCTTTCGAGCAAGTCTCATTGTGAGTCCTTGCTCCATCACTATCTTAGCAGGATGTGATGTATATATACCCATAGGTCTCCCCAGGGGTCCTACCTCGCTGTATTACTGTGTCGGACTAAGGATGACGTCGGGCATGAACTTTATACATAGATATTATACAGGAGATGGAGATTCCAAGAATCTTCATGCATAATGTATGAGATTTCGAACTAGGGAAAACCCGCGTTCTGAATGCAGTGTTGTATTTAGGTAAAAGGTCAGTCCCTGTAAACCGTTATAAGTGTAATGTAGGGAAGAATATCGATGAAGGGTTATGAAGTTACCTGGGCCTATATTATGGTACCTATATGGAATATAACACCCGCTCCTCTTCCGAATGGACGACATAGTTAAGTTCTCCACGTTCTACTAGGTTGACTAGACACTGGTACGCGAATAGTTTAAAAAACATTTGTTTTTGGCTTAAAAATAATCAAAAGTTCTAAAAAATCTTTAAAAAAAGTTTAAAAAGGAAATTGTCACTCAAGCCTTAGTTCTAATGTGTCCGTAGGTATAGTTCGAACTACTACAAGCATTTGAAAGCCATGCATGCTCAAAAGAATGTCAATTTTGTGATGGAGTTCCAATTTTCAGTTTGTTTTACAAAAAGTCGAATTTCTCACAGCACATGACGGGCCAAATGAGTCAGATGTTTATGTGTCCTGGCTGGTAGACGCAACATTATCGTTTCCTGCTTCCGCAGACCACAGTCCCTGTAACACCTCGCAGATTATTTCAATTGAGCACAGATGATTTTCCGTGCTGTCCACAGCCGACGCTGGGGCAGCCTGTGCGCCGTCCAAGGTCTGGGTGTCAGAGGAGGAGCCGGTGTCCACACCAACAGGAGCCATGACTACCTGTGGAGGCCATAGGAATGCCGCCATCAACATTGGGATGCGCTGGGGACACTGCAGAACATGGGCCGTTATTGGGTCCAGTAAAGCATCAACGTCCGGTTGCGCACATGATGGCAGTGTCAGACAGAGATCCAACACGCATTCTTCTCGGCAAAACAGGCATCGGAGGACAGGTAAGATGCAGTCCATCCAGACTGGTCTAAATGACAAGAACCAAGATGCGCTTAGTTCTCTCAGGTGAGGTGTGCCCAGATGTTGTACCATGCCATCACGGTATTTTCGCTCCAGGAGTACTGTTTCCATATCCTTGGTGACTGGGACGTCCATTGCGTAGCAGAAAAATTACGATCAGGATACCTGCTATTAGAAACAGGATCAGCGGAAGTCCTCCAAAAATGCTTCCAAATACGGAGTGTATAAAGTTTGGTATAACTCCGAGGACCATCTGAAAGGTGATTAATAGTCCAGAACCTATGGTCTTAAATAGGTGGACGATGCCTGTCGTATCAGACATGTTAAAGATACGATTTACCATTTCTGCGAAATGGAAGGGGCAATTCGTACGTATGAGCGCCTGTATCTCTGCTGAAGACCTTGCGATCTGGAGATCAAAAGTCTTTCGAGCGGAGGTTAGGGGCACAGACTTCTGTAAAAGCATGGCTTTCATTCTGCTCAAAGCATCAAACCGTATTAATGAAACATTTAGCGAAGGCCATAACGGCACCTCCCTGACTGTATGTGTTGGTGGAAACAATACTTGCATACAGCAAGTAACCCTGGAGTTCACGTTTACCAGATATGCGATGCCCGGAAGCATCCCACAGCAACCTTGATCGTTCAGCATCAAGTAACTCCCATTCGAAAGTAGCCTGAACACTGGAGTGATCACGGCAGCTGGGGTACCCCTTAAGTGACAGGACAAATTAGCTGCCGTTACATGCCCCATGCAGCATTATATCCTGACATATGAGTGATCCACTTAAAGTGTTCTCACAGTTCGTACCGCTTAAAAACACTTCTCTATCCCCACTCCGGCATCGAAATCTGTACGGTAATTCCCAAGATTCCTTGATGAATTCCCTACCCATTTCTTCATATCTGCCTGCCTGCTTTTGTTCAAGGCAATATTGAAATTGAAAAGTAGTGACCGGTAGAGTTATGTGGCCATGGATTAACCATTCTGTGGACGGTGATTCTGCCACTGTAAAGGCTAATCTATCCAGTTTTTCAATACGCAGCATTGTATATTTTGCACCCCTTTGTGCCATCTCTATCTGTTTGTCTGTTAGGTTATATGAAGAAAACAGAGATGTACTGTTGAAAGACATTACCAAGTTTAATTAATTAATACTATGAGAAGATTGCTTACGAGCAAGTCTCATTCTGAGTTCTTGCTCCATCAATCCCCTCTCTGATGGCGTTTCTGAGCCATCAAATTACCTACAACCAGATGCCAACTTAACATATTTCCGTCACATTTTCATTTTTACATTTTCTATTCTTATCCTTTCCTTTCAGTTTCTTGTAAATTTCACTTCTCAGGTCTTCTAATTCAACCTCCTCAAATTTCCTTTTCTTGCCTCTTCCTGTCACCCTATATGTTTCCTTCTTTCTACAACATTTGCACCATATCCTTATTGACAATACTGTTATTGCTATCCCTACTAAGGGTACTATTATTTGACCTTTAATTCCTTTCCCTACATTAGTAAACCAGGTACCAATTGACGCAATGCTATTTGTCAATCTTTTCCATACACTATCAACTTCCAGTGGTTTCAGTTCCTTCTCAAGTTTAGTAATATTCTTTATATATGTTCCAATTTCTGTACTTTTGTCCGGAATATACATGCAACAATGTTTCGTTTTCAACAATTTACAGACTCCGCCCTCTTTTGCTAACACTATATCAAGAGCAAGTCGATTTTGCATAACCATGGATCTAATTGCAACCATTTCCGCATTAATCATTAGAAATCCTCCAGCAGTATCCGTTGATAAATGATCAACCACTGTAGACAATTTACATATTCTCCTTGAGTTCAGAATTACTCCCACTGAAGGTATCAATGCACCAAATATGTCACCTACAATTTCTGAAAAACTAGCTCTTTTACTACGTGTTAATTCACTATTATTTTCATTGCTCCCAGTGTTTCTTTTTACGTGGTATACTTTTGGAAAAACTATTCCAAAATAACAACTTCCATACCACCGTGCAGGAAGCCTAAAGTAAGCCTTATTCCCACACACATAATATATTCCAGGAAAAACTGAATCTGTTCCTCCTTTTAGTCCCCAACCTCCAAGAATTAAGAAATTATGTTCACATTCACTGGTACCAATAAAAACATTGTTATATTCAGTCTTTAACCTATGAAGACAAATTTTCCCTGTCTTTACAAAATCTAGAGCCATAGCAGCTTGAGCCTTGCCAGGTGTATAAATACCCTCTTTCTCAGCCCAAGGTGGAAGATGACCCTTATGCTCAGATGCCTTCTTTTGGAAATTCTGTCTTCTATCTTCAACGAAGTTTAAAAATATCTTCTCTTCTTCACGTATTGAACATGTTAGATTGCTTCTATGTGCATGTGTTATGTCTATCGACTTCATTGTTAAGAAAAATTCTCCCATAAATTGTGCGTCTTGACTACTAAGCACTGGCTTCAAATTCTTTCGAATAGGAACCTCTGAAAATATCACATCTATATTTGAATAATAATACTGAAGTTTCCCTGTTCTATAAAATAAACTAGTTAGTACACTACATGATATACCATAAGTTAAAGGCAAATGATGATATGTTAGACCTTCTGCTACTGATTCAGGTAACTTCATACAGACATAACAGTCACTAACATCCATTGTATCTACGTACTGAAACAATAATTTAGTAAAAAAATTTAAACTAGTATCGTTATCTGTTACAACGTGATGAAAATCTGGTTCATCCTCTGCTTCTATTTCTACTCTATCACTTTTCAGGTTATCTATCCTTCCCTTGGTATCGTTGTTATTCTTTTTGTCCATTATCATAAGGTAAGGAATTGCTACAATCGCAACTAACCACATTATAAGCACCACTACCAGACTACATATGCATATAGCACAGCATCTTTTACAACATTTCCGTTTCGCTCTCCCAGAAACTCTGTCTTCAGCCATTTTGACTAAGAAAATTTCTCTTCTTTCTTTTTCCCTCAAATTTTAGCGTTATCAAGGTGGTTTCACTTCTTTTTCATAAGTCAGTTCTGCACTTGTTCCTTCGTCACCACTTTCACTTGTCTCTGAACTTTCGCAGTCTTCGAGAATTATATAAGTCCAATCAGGACCTTTAAACTTATTGTTCACGACTTTCAATCTTTTGCTTTTTCGTTTTTCAGTCCCACTTGTTTGTCCAGATAAGCTTGTTACTTCATTTACTTGTTCTGGGTCTTCACTTCGTGTTACTATATGGTATTTCACTCTCTTAATGACACTAGGCCAATGATCACCCTTTCTGACTTTCTTGGTTTGCACTGTGTCTTCACTTTCCGAGTCTTTTCCAAAAACTCCTTTATTCTCAAGGTGTGGCACAAATTGTTTGTCCTTGATTTCAGTTTCCCACTCTATCTGCTCTTGTTCAGGTCTTATTGATGTTTCTCCAGTTGTCTGAATGTGAGTCTCTGCTAATTGGCCCTGTTCAGGATTGACGTTTTCATGCTTGATGTTTTCTTGTTCGATGTTTTCTTGGTTTTCTTCTCCCTGAACGTGTTTTTCTTGTCCTAACTGGTTCTGATCAGGGCTTATTGCACTCTGTACTTCTGCAGCCTGACCGCGTTCTTCTGAACCTGTCTGTCCCTGCTCAAATTTTGTTGTTTCGTTGTCAATTTGAGCCCAATTTCCTTTCCCTATCTGGGCCTGCTCAGGTTCTCTTATTGTTTCAATCTCCCTATCCTGATCTTGTTCTTCTTCACCTATCTGGTCCTCACTAATTTCTTCTAATCTAGCTCTGCTCCTGGTTTTGATAAAGACTTCAGGTATATCAACCACTGGTATCCAGTCCTGACTTGTGCTCGGTTGTTCTTCTTCAGCTACTCCCGAATCTATCACTTGGGATTCTTCAGCTGTCCAACCTTCAGCTTCCTCAGCTATTGATGCTGACTGAGGATCTCTTTCTTCAGGAGCTGGCACCCTTTTGGTGTGGCTTACATGAATCCAATTAGGTAAGCCTGCACATTTCACTGCTGTGTTTGTAACCAATATAACATGACAAGGTTCGCCCCACCTGTGTGATAAACACGTTTCTCTGGTGTGATGCTTCACTACCACCCAGTCTCCGGGGTTCAGATCATGCTCTTGTTCAGGCTGCCTGGAAACTGCGTCTTCTCCAACCTGGTGAGAGACAGAACGCACTAGGTCAGCCAATGCTTTGCAATAATCTACAACCATATCATCAGTTATGTTCAGCAGTTTATTTCCAGGTACATGGGCTTGTCTCATTGCTCTTCCCATGATGATTTCATGCGGACTCAATCCTGTATTTCTATCAGGAATGCTTCTGAGTCCCATTAAGACAAGAGGCAATGCATCTGGCCAATCTAATGATGTGGATGCACACATTTGTGACAATCTTAATTTTATTGTGCCATTCATTTGTTCAACCACTCCAGAAGCCTCTGGGCGGTACGCACAGTGCAATTGTTGTTCAATTTTAAATGCTTCACAGATTATTCGAATTACATCATTATTGAAGTGACTTCCTCTAGCTGATTCCAAAGTTACTGGGAAACCGAACCGTGGAATGAGTTCTCGTAACAACAGTTTTGCAACTGTTATGCTCTCATTCCTCCTGGTAGGGTAAGCCTCCACCCACCTTGAAAACAGACACACTATGACAAGTACATATTTCAGTCCTTTACATGGTGGTAACTGAATGAAATCTAACTGCAATCTCACAAATGGACCCTCTGCCTTTCTAATTTTTCCCAGACCAATTACTGTTCTCCTTCCTGGATTATTCATTTGGCAAGTTAAGCACCTCTGGCAAAGACTCTCTGCTGCAGCCCTAAACCTTGGATTGTACCAATTTTGTCTGAAAAGTCTAATCATGGTATCTCTCCCTACATGTGTGTCTCCATGATACATTCTGGCCATTTGTGAAATCAGGCATGACTGGTCTGCCATCTGAATAAACCCACACGTCATCATCTGTTCTTTGTGTACACCCTATTTTTATCCAAACATCCTTTTCATTCTCTTCAGCATCATCCTGCAATCGTCTCACATCATTCCATGTTTCAGGTGTTGAACATAGCATAAGTTGGCAGCCGATTCCCATTCTTTCGACTTTTCTGTTTACTGCCATTCTATTTCTGGCACAATGTTGAGCGATTAGGTCTGCGTATCTGTTACCGGCTACCACCCAGTCATCTCCTGACTCGTGTGCGGCACATTTCACCACTGCCAATTCTTTTGGTGATTGTATTGCCTCCAATAATTCCTTTACAAACTGCCCATTTTTGATTGGGGATCCTGAAGAAGTCATGAAATCCCTCTGCATCCACAGTTGGCCAAAATCATGCACAACCCCATACCCATATTGACTGTCCGTGAATATGGTTACTTTTAGATTTTTCCCAATTGTGGAGGCTTTGATCAAAGCAATTAATTCAGCCACTTGTGCAGATTTGACTCCTGGTAAATAGGATGCTTCGACTATTCCAGAAAGTTCACATACAGCATAGGCTGCACTCAATTTGCCATCCTCATGCCTTAGGCATGAGCCGTCCACAAACAGCTCCCTGTCTGGGTTCTTAAGAGGCATTTCCTGTATGTCAGGATGTGGTTTGGTACACAACTCTGTGACTTGCAAACAGTCATGTTCTGTGTCGTCCTTAACTTCTTCACAATATGGATCTGGTAATAATGTAGCAGGATTTACAACTGTGCACCTAGCTATGGTCACATTTTCAGCTCCTAGAATTATTCGCTCATATCTTGTCATCCGACTAGGTGTGAGATGCTGAGTTCTAGTTCTTGTCAACAGGATTACAACTGCATGTGGGACGAACACCTTGACAGGATGTCCCATTACTATTGACTCACTTTGTTCAATGCTGATACAGGTAGCAGCTACTGCTTTTAAGCAGCCTGGCAATGCTACAGCCACTGGGTCCAATGTAGCAGAAAAATATGCTATAGGACGCCTGTCTAGTCCATGTCTTTGGGTTAAGACTGAAAGTGCACAACTTTCTCTTTCATAGCAAAATAATGTAAATTCTTTTGCATAGTCAGGCATGCCCAGGGCAGGTGCCTCACACAAAGCATTTCTTAATTTAACAAATGCACTGGCACTTTCATCATCCTATTCAACTGGATCCTTTGCTTTCTTTTTGGTTAACTGAATTAAAGGCTTCGCTAGTAGTGAAAACCCTACAATCCATTGTCGACAGTATCCTACTATTCCAAGAAACATTCTCACCTCTCTTTGTGTTACTGGCATTTTCATTTGCTTAATTATTTTTATTCTCTCAGAGGTTATTCTTCTCTTTCCTCTTTTAATTTGGTGTCCCAAATACTTAACTGCTGTTGTACAAAATTGTAACTTCTCAGGTGACACTTTGTGTCCTTCCTCAGCCAAATGATTGAGTAATGCAATTGAGTCGGCGACACAATCGTCATGAGTTCTTGATGCGACTAACAAATCGTCTATATATTGTACCAAGACTGAGTTCCTGGGCATTACTAATTTTTCTAGGCACCTTTTCAGTATCTGATTAAAAATGGAGGGACCCCTGACCTTGACTGGTAGGTCGCTCCCCCACCACACAGCTCCGTCTGTGTGCCCTGCTGCTGCCCCTGATTGTGCTCGTTTTTCCTTTCTGTGCCCCCCTTGCTGCCCCTGATTGTGCTCGTTTTTCCTTTCTGTGCCCCCTTGCTGCCCCTGATTATGCTCGTTTTTCCTTTCTGTGCCCCCTTGCTGCCCCTGATTGTGCTCGTTTTTCCTTTCTGTGCCCCCTTGCTGCCCCTCATTGTGCTAGTTTTTTCCTTTCTGTGCCCCCTTGCTGCCCCTGATTGCGCTCGTTTTTTTCCTTTCTGTGCCCCCTTGCTGCCCCTGATTGTGCACGTTTTTCCTTTCTGTGCCCCCCTTGCTGCCCCTGATTGTGCTCGTTTTTCCTTTCTGTGCCCGCTTGCTGCCCCTGATTGTGCTCGTTTTTCCTTTCTGTGCCCCCTTGCTGCCCCTGATTGTGCTCGTTTTTCCTTTCTGTGCCCCCTTGCTGCCCCTCATTGTGCTAGTTTTTTCCTTTCTGTGCCCCCTTGCTGCCCCTGATTGTGCTCGTTTTTTTCCTTTCTGTGCCCCTTGCTGCCCCTGATTGTGCTCGTTTTTTCCTTTCTGTGCCCCCCTTCCTGCCCCTGATTGTGCTCGTTTTTCCTTTCTGTGCCCCCTTGCTGCCCCTGATTGTGCTCGTTTTTCCTTTCTGTGCCCCCCTTGCTGCCCCTGATTGTGCTCGCTTTTCCTTTCTGTGCCCCCTTGCTGCCCCTCATTGTGCTAGTTTTTTCCTTTCTGTGCCCCCTTGCTGCCCCTGATTGTGCTCGTTTTTTTCCTTTCTGTGCCCCCTTGATGCCCTGATTGTGCTCGTTTTCCCTTCTGTGCCTGTTTCCCGCCGCTGCGCCCCTGCGGCCCCGCCCCCTCACTGCCCATTCGCTGCCCCATTCCCTGCTCCTCCCACCCACCACCCCAATTATGGCGGCTGCTGCGTGGTGAAGAGAGCGACCCCTGACCTTGACTGGTAGGTCGCTCCCCCACCACACAGCTCCGTCAGTGTGCCCTGCTGCTGCCCCTGATTGTGCTAGTTTTTCCTTTCTGTGCCCCCTTGCTGCCCCTCATTGTGCTCGTCTTTTCCTTTCTGTGCCCCCCTTGTTGCCCCTGATTGTGCTCGTTTTTCCTTTCTGTGCCCCCTTGCTGCCCCTCATTGTGCTAGTTTTTTCCTTTCTGTGCCCCCTTGCTGCCCCTCATTGTGCTAGTTTTTCCTTTCATTGCCCCCCTTGCTGCCCCTGATTGTGCTCGTTTTTCCTTTCTGTGCCCCCTTGCTGCCCCGCATTGTGCTAGTTTTTCCTTTCTGTGCCCCCTTGCTGCCCCTGATTGTGCTCGTTTTTCCTTTCTGTGCCCCCCTTGCTGCCCCTGATTGTGCTCGTTTTCCCTTCTGTGCCTGTTTCCCGCCGCTGCGCCCCTGCGGCCCCGCCCCCTCACTGCCCATTCGCTGCCCCATTCCCTGCTCCTCCCTCCCACCTCCCCATTTATGGCGGCCGCGCAGCGGACGTGCGCAGCGGGCGCGCCTAAGGCAAGCCCGTCTGCGCCCGTCCGCGCCGTGACCGTGCCCAGCGCCAGACCCCCTGGTCCGGGCATCCCCGCGCCCGCCACATCAACAGGCGCCGATACGACGCCAGCACCCTCCACGCACTCAACCCCGGGAAAGATCACGCCTGCTACCAGGCCACCCCGAAGCGCACCCAGGGCCCTTCACCTGCCGGAACTGCAGCTTCGCCAGCACCCGCCCCGCCAAACCACCGCCCAGGAAAGAACCCAACTACCTCAGATGCATCCTCCTCAACACCCGCTCCGCCCGCAAACACGCCATCGAACTCTGGGACCTTCTCGACTCAACCTCCCCAGACGTCGCATTCCTGACGGAGACCTGGCTGAATCCCGCTTCAGCCCCCGACATCGCCATTGCCATCCCGGACGGATACAAGATCACCCGCAGGGACCGCACCAACGGAGTCAGAGGAGGCATCGCCATCGTCCACAGGAACACCCTCAGAGTCTCAACCAACACCGACGACACCCTCAGCACCGCCGAACACATGCACTTCCAGATCCACACCGATCCCAACACCACCCTCAGAGGAACCCTCATCTACAGACCCCCGGACCCCGACCACAGTTCAGCGATTCCATCGCTGACTTCGTCAGCACACACGCCATCGCCTCCACGGACTACATCCTCCTCGGGGACCTGAACTTCCACCTCGAGAACAACAAGGACACCAACTCCACCACCCTGATCGACAACCTCGCCACCCTCGGACTCAGACAGCTCGTGACTACACCCACCCACGCCGCCGGCCACACGCTCGACTCCATCTTTTCCGCAAGCCCACACGTCTCCTTCAACCACACCTCCGAACCCCACCGGACTGACCACCACTGCATCCACTTCACCTACAGGAAGCCTACCACGCACCACCGCACCGAACAAATGCCTCGCCGCTGCTGGAGCAGAGTCACGGAAGACCAGCTAACCACAACCCTCGCCCTGAGCCCACCCGCCGAACCCTCCGACCCCGACACCGCCGCCCGCAACCTCAGACAGTGGATCGACGACTGCGCCAACACCCTCGCCCCGCTCAAGAATCCGCCCAACAGCCACACCAGCAAGAAAGCCACCTGGTTCACCGAAGACCTCCAGGCCTCCAAACGAACATGCCGAAAACTGGAGAAGATCTGGCTCCACGAACGGACAGCGGACAGCTACGCCGCCCAGAAGAGCGCCACCCGCAGTCACCATCACCTCATCAGATCCGCCAAAAGGGCCTCACTCAAAGACCGCCTAGACAACAACGCACACAACAGCAAAGAGCTCTTCAACATCGTGAAGGAACTCTCCAACCCCAGCTCCAACACCAACGACATCCAGCCGTCGCGAGACCTGTGCGACTCACTGGCCACCTTCTTCCACCGCAAAATCGCCGACATCCACGACATCTTCAACTCCACGACCGCCCCGGCAACCACCGAGACCACTGCCCCCACAACCACCAACCGCCTGCTCTCCTGGACCAACATCAACGACGAGGACACCAGCGAGATCATGAACACCATCCACTCCGGTTCACCGCTAGACCCGTGCCCTCACCACATCTTCAACAAAGCCAGTACAGCCATCGCGCCCCATCTCCGGAAAATAATCAACATCTCCTTCGAGACAGCAACCTTCCCGGAAAGCTGGAAGCACGCCGAGATCACCGCCTTACTCAAGAAACCCAAGGCAGACCCCAAGGACCTCAAGAACTTCCGACCCATCTCTCTGCTCCCGTTCCCCGCGAAGGTCACCGAGAAAATCGTCAACAAACAACTGACCCGCTACCTCGAGGAGAACAATATCCTGGACCCTTCCCAGTCCGGCTTCCGCAGCAACCACAGCACCGAAACCGCCCTCATCGCCGCCACCGATGACATCAGGACCCTGCTAGACAACGGAGAAACAGCAGCCCTCATCCTCCTGGACCTATCAGCCGCCTTCGACACGGTCTGCCACCACACACTACGAACACGCCTTCACGACGCCGGGATCCAAGAGAAGGGCCTGGACTGGACCACATCCTTCCTTTCCGGCAGAACACAAAGCGTCCGCCTCGCCCCCTTCCGATCCAAGGCCACCAAGATCATCTGCGGCGTACCCCAAGGCTCCTCCCTCAGCCCAACGCTGTTCAACATCTACATGGCACCCCTCGCCCACGTCGCCCGACAGCACAACCTCAACATCATCTCCTACGCCGACGACACCCAGCTGATCCTCTCCCTCACCAAAGACCCTCACACCGCCAAAGCCCACCTCCACGAAGGAATGAAGGCCGTCGCCGAATGGATGAGGACCAGCCGCCTGAAGCTGAACTCGGACAAGACGGAGGTCCTCATCCTTGGTTCCAACCCTTCAGCCTGGGACGACTCCTGGTGGCCAACATCACTGGGAACAGCCCCGCCACCCACCGACCACGTACGCAACCTAGGGGTCATCCTCGACCCCACCCTCTCCATGACTAAGCAGGTCAACGCCGTTTCCTCATCCTGCTTCAACATCCTCCGAATGCTCCGCAGGATCTTCAAGTGGATCCCCACCGAAACAAGAAAAACAGTCACCCAGGCCCTCGTCACCAGCAGGCTGGACTACGGAAACGCCCTCTACGCAGGAACGACGGCTAAGCTCCTGAGACGGCTGCAACGCATCCAGAACGCCTCTGCACGTCTTATCCTCGACATCCCCCGACGCAGCCACATCACACCCCACCTGAGAGACCTGCACTGGCTCCCTGTCAACAAGAGGATAACCTTCAAGCTCCTCACCCACGCACACAAAGCACTCCACAACTCCGGACCAGCCTACCTCAACAGACGACTCAGCTTCTACACCCCCACCCGCCAGCTCCGCTCGACCAGCCTCGCCCTCGCCACAGTCCCCCGCATCCGGAAAACGACCGCCGGCGGCAGATCCTTCTCCCACCTCGCCGCCAAGACCTGGAACACCCTCCCCACCAACCTCCGACAGACCCAAGACCTACTGGCCTTCAGAAGACTCCTCAAGACCTGGCTCCTCGATCAGTAGCAGCACCACCCACCTCTTCCCCCAGCACCTTGAGACCCTCGCGGGTATGTAGTGCGCTTTATAAGTGACATGATTGATTGATTGATTGATTGTGTACCCCTGAGGAACACGATTCCACACATAAACATGGTTTTCGAATTTGAACGAAAACAAATACTGACTATCTGGGTGCAATGGAATTGAGAAAATTACTGTAAACCATTCTGCATTCCATGGTATCTGGTATAGGATCACTGCAGGATTTGGTACTATAGGACAACAAGGTACCACAATTTTATTAATTTT
Source organism: Calotriton arnoldi (assembly GCA_963921515.1). Taxonomy (NCBI): domain Eukaryota; kingdom Metazoa; phylum Chordata; class Amphibia; order Caudata; family Salamandridae; genus Calotriton; species Calotriton arnoldi. The sequence goes on along the minus strand of CAWUFW010009757.1, from coordinate 152,433 downwards.
CCGCAAATCTTGAACGATCCTATATTTTTTACCAGGCTTTTTCAAACCCATGATTGGCGAATTACAAGGGCTACTCATAACTTCTTTTAATATACCTTGTTTCACCATTCTGCCAATTTCCTCAGTAACTCCTGCTTTTATTTCAGCACTCATTTTATACTGTCTGGTATTTGGGAAAATTGCGCCTTCCTTTACAGTTATCTTTACTGGGTCTATATTTGCCATCAGACCTACTTCTTTTCCCGTAAAATCCCATACCTTTGAGCTCACTGTAGTTTTTAACTCTTCTGGTAATTCATCTTTGGTTATCAAGGAGAACATCTCATCTACTTCCGTACCTTGCTTGGCTATCATGAATTTGTAAACATGATCTTCATCCGGGGTCTGTATTGCAACACCATCCGGTGTGCAAAAATATAGTGCAATTCATTTTGCACAGTAAGTCTCTGCCCAGTAAATTTACTGGACTGGAATCACACACCACAAATTGGTGCATTTCTCTGAAGTTTCCTATTCTTACTACCATGGGCTCAGTAAGGGGTGTTCTAATCTTTTGATTTGCAACACCTACAACTTGGATAGCTTCTCCAGAGAGAGGGAGGTCTGGGATGTCTGCTGTTCTTACAGTAGAACGGGTAGCACCAGTGTCCAAAAGAAAGGTGATATCATTACCTTTTACTTTCCCTTCAACATATGGACCTGACTGATCTACCGGCAAGGATGCACCAAGTCCACACTCCTTCTCCCCCTCTCTTAGGCACCGTCATTGATAGTCATATGGATTAAAATCATCCTGTAAAAGAAACTGTGAAGTTACATATTCATTCTTACCACTTCCTCCTTGATATCCGACGTCTGTACCGTGCTTTGCTCTGCTTACATTACCCTGTATAGGGGCAGGTGGCAACTGACTCTGAGGATTTACACCCTGCTGTGAGTCATTCTGCGTCTGTGGATTTAAATTATGATTTGGGCCATTATTATTTTGAATCTTTTTACATTCGTTCTTCCAATGTCCCAACTTTCCGCATCCATGACAAGGAAATTTCTTTTTAGCCTCTTCTCTACTCATTCGTCCTCTTACCTTTCCACCATTCCCTGTGTCACCATTCATTCCAGATTCTTTTCCCTGACTTTCTGTTGGATTATCTAAATGAATTCCCTGTCGCTCAGCCATTTTCACTTGAGCCCACATCACCTTTTCTTGTAGTTTCTTGTGTCTATCGTCAATGTCATCCCCACAATATTTTGCATATTTCAAAATCTCATCGATAGGCTTTCCCTGCCAGCATAACATGTGTTGCTTAATCATCTGACAAATCTCTGGTTTTAGACCATAAACAAATCGATAGACAAACTGACTCATATTTTTGTCTCCAATATCTTCAAAACCGCTATACTGTTTGAACACCTGTAATAGACGTTCATAGTAGGCATGTACCGATTCATTTGCTTCTTGGGTTGTTCTGTCTATTTTCACCCAATCTGTTTCTTTTGGTGGTATTTTCCCTTTCAAATAAGTTATTACCTGGTGATACTTTTTCATCACATCATTTGATGGGGCACCTGTCTTTGGATCCCTAGGATATTCTTCACTAGGCCAGTCGATTGTAATTTTACAGTCTGTCCATAAATCGGCAGGTACCACTATGTCAAACAAACCATCTAGGTCCTTTAACAAAACCTTTGAAACCTTCACAAACCTCTCAACCTGCTTATACCATTCAATTGGTTTTTCTCTCAATTTTGGAAAATCATTTGTAAATGACAAAATGTCTTGCCTGCTCCATGGGACATGGACATAGCCTCCTCCTGGAATCTCCCACATTGGGTACATCTGTTCTACCTTTCCTGTTTCCTTCAATAAATACTCAGATGTCATTCTATTCGAACGTGCTTCTTCCTTTTTCTTTGTCCATCTAATTTTCCATTTATCCAATTCTCCCCATTTCTGTAAAACTGTCATCAATTCTTTAACTTGTAATTTTCTACCAGATGTATTCATATTTTCTAAGTCTTTGTCAGTAAATTCTGCTCTATATGGTTTCTGCAATACTTTTGACTTCCTTATTTCAATTCCCATCTCTGAAGCCAAGTCCGTTAACTTTTCATGGAATATTTTTACATTTCTGGTTATGCTCCTACATACGAACAATAGTTCTTCTTCACTGTAGGTATTTAAACGATCTACTCCTACATTGCCTGCTATCATTTCTTCTAATTCAACTTTTAATTTATAAATGTCCAAGATCTTTGGGGGTGAATTCTGTTTGTCTATTCCTTGTGCCCATCTTTCTAAGTCTTCTGGAGTTACTACGGTTGCACTTTTAGTTCCTGAAGATGTTATTATATTTGCATCCTTTGAGCAACCAGGTGTGGTTCTTCTGGGGGTGCTAGTTGCGGATTCTCGAATAGGCAAATCCATTAGTGAAATCATAGATTCACAATCTCTGATATGATCATCAATTATTACAGCTTCATGTTTAGGAATATCCACAGGTGTAGTCATAGCTAGAGGTTTCGGGCAATTTACTTTGTCGCCATATAAAGGGACCACGGGACCAATGGTTACAGATATGGCCAGGGAATCAGGATGTACATTCAACTGTGTTATTTTCTGTATTAATTCTGCTCTGTTTCTGTCTAAAGCCTCTTTTTCCTTATCCTGAAGTACTCTATTAACTGGTGGATTATGCAGTACTCGAGGTACTAACAGTGTTCTCAAAACAGGTGCGCTTGGGGAACATCGACCCAACTCTTCCTGGTATGGTGGAGGGTTCTTTAATATTTCTTCCATGAATTCATCTTCGGATTCTCCAAACCCTGTCATATGTTTAGTTTTTCTTTGCATTTGCTCCCTTAGCTGCTCATCAGCCATGAATACTGGATACAAACCCTCAGAAATCATTGCTCGTCTCCACTGTTCATCTGACTTTCTCTTGACCCATTCTGGTATCTAGGGAAAAATCCCCTATAACCCCTATTGCTCCTGGTTCTATCACGTTCAAATGCTTCTGTCTCCCATTCTTCTAGGGCTTCGTACTGCGTTAATCTTGGTCTGGGTTCTAATTCATTCATTCTCATTCTTAAATTTTGAAGAATTCTCCTATTGAAAGTACCATTCTCTGGGAAAGCTAATACTCCGTCATCTTTTGTATATTCTATCCAATTTTCTAACCATACACAAGTATGATAACCCCTCTCCATCATCATGAATGAGGCGGGCGTTTTTGCTGGTGGAATGAGAATTCCTTCCCTAGTTTTGATTGGCTTATCCTTCTTAAAATAATTCTTAAACTTTTGTAGGAATGACAATTTTCTCTTCTCTCCGTACATTTTGGGTAAATATCTATGTATTGAATCATATTCTGCAAAACCTAAAAATCTCCTGTCTGGACGGGTTCCTATCAAAGTCGGGTCGTGTTTCCACATACAATATCCACTATCCACTAATATTTCGATTTCTATTCTGACAACCAATCAAATTCCAGCTAACATTTGTCTCGGGGCCAATCCTAGCGCGGCTTCTCTGTGACGTCTATTCACTCTCTCTGACGACCCCTCCTTTACAATCTGCACTTCTCTGTCCCTCGCTGTGTCGACCAATCCCAGCGCAGCACCTGTGACGTCATTATTACTCCTGACTACTGGCCCCTCCTTTACAAGACTCACTCCACACCCGCTGTTTCAACCAATCCCAGCGCAGCGTTTGTGACGTCAGCTCCTACTCCGACAGCTGACCCTCCCTTTACAAAAATCGTACGCAAAATTTTATTTTCTCAATGCTTTTAATTAAAATTCAGTAACAACATAAAAACATTCGCTATCTTGTCAGTTTCCCTAAATTGAAAAGGATAGATTTCTCACACTTAGTAAAACCCTTCTGTTTACTAGACATACACTACGAGTAAAACCCTTCCGTTTACTCTTCACGTAAGCTTCGGAAATACCTGCTACTCCTTCAATGTTACCCTTTCTAGGTGATATAACATCAAATTTTCACCAGCGTATTCCTTTTGCTGTCAGTCACACACACAGAGTCCCTAACAAGTACTGATAGCCCTGCTTAACTTTTCAGTACTATTTCTGCCTGACAGATAACCTCACTGCAGTATGGCTTCCACTTACCATCCGCTATTCAAATTCCCCAGGGATTTCTAGACAACATAAAACAAAACTTTTTAAAACGGATGTTAGTTCATAAAAATAAAATTCTCATTACCCAATTAACAAAGTATAACCATCCACTGATAGCCAGAAAACTGGTCCAGCGGGTTACTAGCAACAAGCATTCATACACTAAATACTCACCTGGGCCCATTCATTCATACTAAATAGTAATCACCGCTGGTGGGAATCAGTTGTACTCTTTATCAAAATCCCTGCTACCAATTACCTTTTCTGATTGAAGAGTAATGACTTACCAATGGACCTTTGATAACTGAGATTGAAATGAGATCATACAAAACATAATTTTCATTAACCACCTGAAATAACCACTGACTCAGGAAGTCTTAAAATGTTTATCTAAATTCTTTAGCAGATTAAATTACAATCCACATAATACTTAATCGCATATCAAGGAGGAAGCACACTATTGTCACCTATTGATCACAAATGACGGTCCCTCAGAAAGGAGAAGATAGAGACAGCAGTACAAACTAAAGATTACGCATTTACAGTTACCTAAAGGTGTGAGAACCAAACCCCTTGGCCAAGGAGTTGGAAAGGGTCCCCAGGATCGAATGAAGACCAAGACCTCCGGACCGGATTCAAGACAGGATAGATGACCTCTCTACCACCGACGCCAGCGCCGTTCCCCTCTCTGACACTTGGTTCCTCCTTGGTTCTTCCGCGTCTTCCTCTAATAGAGTCCGCCGCCCCCACCTCAGGACTTCTTTGGACAGCAGTTCAGTCTGTAATCGATCAGCTCTCGTCTATGGCAGCATCTGAGCCTAAGTGCACAGTTCCTCGCACTCCTCTGCTCTCTGCACTAGCTAATTAGCTAATTCTATATCTATTATACTCTTCTATGCCCATGCACCTCCCATTAATGTTTCATAATTATGGGCCCACTATTTCTGATTGGACAGGGACAGGGGGTTGATCCTCACACCACGTTAATTTAGTCAACTTTCTTAAGCCCATTGTTTTTAAAATACCGCCCCTCTCAATTAATACATTTGCTTTATTTCCCACCCGTTTCACAACAATTTTAATACAAAGTATATACAAAATGTATCATTTTGTAGGATATTTCGGATGAACTCTGAAGGTGATCAGCGGGTCATGTCCTTGGACATCTTCCAAGTTGACTTCATCGCTTTGCTTTGTTAGTTTTCAGGGGTTAGTTTAGTCAACCCAGGCCCACTTTACGAACTAATAGAAAATCAAAGAAGAAATATATTAAAATCAAAAATAAATGTTTTCACTGTATACCTCCTACTTCTACCCTAATCCCATTTAATTATAAATGTCTATCCCGCATTAGTAGCGTTAGAATACCACATTTATTAATTGCAGCAATGCGATAGCTTTAGCATGTGAGAACATTAAACGGCCATTTTAGCATACACTGCGCAGAAGCAAAAGATTCCCTCCAAGCAAAGAAAGACGTCATACCACGTGACATGGTTGACACATGCGCAGTAGATTTCCCACGCTTTAGCGGCCATTTTGGATTAGACGAGGATTACTTATTAGTGGAATACACATAGGCAAGCATCTTCTAGATAAAAATGTTGTGTTTGCACATTATTAATAAAGACATTGCAAGGTTTTAGTACAAATTAATTAATACTGTGAGAAGATTGCTTTCGAGCAAGTCTCATTGTGAGTCCTTGCTCCATCACTATCTTAGCAGGATGTGATGTATATATACCCATAGGTCTCCCCAGGGTCCTACCTCGCTGTATTACTGTGTCGGACTAAGGATGACGTCGGGCATGAACTTTATACATAGATATTATACAGGAGATGGAGATTCCAAGAATCTTCATGCATAATGTATGAGATTTCGAACTAGGGAAAACCCGCGTTCTGAATGCAGTGTTGTATTTAGGTAAAAGGTCAGTCCCTGTAAACCGTTATAAGTGTAATGTAGGGAAGAATATCGATGAAGGGTTATGAAGTTACCTGGGCCTATATTATGGTACCTATATGGAATATAACACCCGCTCCTCTTCCGAATGGACGACATAGTTAAGTTCTCCACGTTCTACTAGGTTGACTAGACACTGGTACGCGAATAGTTTAAAAACATTTGTTTTTGGCTTAAAAATAATCAAAAGTTCTAAAAAATCTTTAAAAAAGTTTAAAAAGGAAATTGTCACTCAAGCCTTAGTTCTAATGTGTCCGTAGGTATAGTTCGAACTACTACAAGCATTTGAAAGCCATGCATGCTCAAAAGAATGTCAATTTTGTGATGGAGTTCCAATTTTCAGTTTGTTTTACAAAAGTCGAATTTCTCACAGCACATGACGGGCCAAATGAGTCAGATGTTTATGTGTCCTGGCTGGTAGACGCAACATTATCGTTGCCTGCTTCCGCAGACCACAGTCCCTGTAACACCTCGCAGATTATTTCAATTGAGCACAGATGATTTTCCGTGCTGTCCACAGCCGACGCTGGGGCAGCCTGTGCGCCGTCCAAGGTCTGGGTGTCAGAGGAGGAGCCGGTGTCCACACCAACAGGAGCCATGACTACCTGTGGAGGCTATAGGAATGCCGCCATCAACATTGGGATGCGCTGGGGACACTGCAGAACATGGGCCGTTATTGGGTCCAGTAAAGCATCAACGTCCGGTTGCGCACATGATGGCAGTGTCAGACAGAGATCCAACACGCATTCTTCTCTGCAAAACAGGCATCGGAGGACAGGTAAGATGCAGTCCATCCAGACTGGTCTAAATGACAAGAACCAAGATGCGCTTAGTTCTCTCAGGTGAGGTGTGCCCAGATGTTGTACCATGCCATCACGGTATTTTCGCTCCAGGAGTACTGTTTCCATATCCTTGGTGACTGGGACGTCCATTGCGTAGCAGAAAAATTACGATCAGGATACCTGCTATTAGAAACAGGATCAGCGGAAGTCCTCCAAAAATGCTTCCAAATACGGAGTGTATAAAGTTTGGTATAACTCCGAGGACCATCTGAAAGGTGATTAATAGTCCAGAACCTATGGTCTTAAATAGGTGGACGATGCCTGTCGTATCAGACATGTTAAAGATATACGATTTACCATTTCTGCGAAATGGAAGGGGCAATTCGTACGTATGAGCGCCTGTATCTCTGCTGAAGACCTTGCGATCTGGAGATCAAAAGTCTCTCGAGCGGAGGTTAAGGGCACAGACTTCTGTAAAAGCATGGCTTTCATTCTGCTCAAAGCATCAAACCGTATTAATGAAACATTTAGCGAAGGCCATAACGGCACCTCCCTGACTGTATGTGTTGGTGGAAACAATACTTGCATACAGCAAGTAACCCTGGAGTTCACGTTTACCAGATATGCGATGCCCGGAAGCATCCCACAGCAACCTTGATCGTTCAGCATCAAGTAACTCCCATTCGAAAGTAGCCTGAACACTGGAGTGATCACGGCAGCTGGGGTACCCCTTAAGTGACAGGACAAATTAGCTACTGAACCCTTACATGCCCCATGCAGCATTATATCCTGACATATGAGTGATCCACTTAAAGTGTTCTCACAGTTCGTACCGCTTAAAAACACTTCTCTATCCCCACTCCGGCATCGAAATCTGTACGGTAATTCCCAAGATTCCTTGATGAATTCCCTACCCATTTCTTCATATCTGCCTGCCTGCTTTTTTTCAATTTTTTCTCCCTACAGGAATTTACATAACTTTACTTGCCTTTTACACTAAATTCCATTTGCTCTTTCTAAACCAGTCATAGGAAGGCACAAGCAATGAGTGGCTTATAACAAATCCTCATTATCTCATTCCTTTGTCTATTATTATAATATAGGGTTTCTACAGGCCCCTCCACCCAGACAGACCATGAGGCGCACTTTTGCCAAAAAATAAGTATGTTTCAAAAAGAAATTGATTTTATGTTACATGTTGTGTGTGTCCTGTTTTTGTCCTTGACTACAAGTGTTTTTAAATTATGTCTTTTCAACCTTGCCTGCTCACAATTAAGGTATCATGTGTAGTATTACCCACACAAGATCTGAGCACTAACTAAGTTTGCTTTCAAGGGCCCTTACACCATAGTATGAAGTACCTTCTTTTACGCGCAGCGTAACGCCTTTACCTGCCCACAAGATCGGTGGGCAGGAAGTATGTATTAATTTGCATTTTGCTTTTTCTTCCCAAAGACAGTTACTACGTGTTCAGAAGCAACCGTATGTATATATTTTTCCCAATGCTCACACAATAGGTGTGCATTAATAATTTTTCACTTCACTTTATTATAGGTCCGGCACGGAGTGGTACACAAAGGGCTGGTCCCTTTGTTGTCCTGAAGAAAAGGTTTAGGGGATACCTTGAAACATGTTGACATAATACAAGGGATTATAATTACATAACAGTTACATTTCCCTTTTATTAACCCCCTTTTATCCCTACCAACTAGGAGCAGGAATAAAACAATAGCTCACTAGTTAGGTAATTTTTTAAAACATCACTTACACCACTCCCCCCTACACTGCACGACACATAGCCTCACAAGGTAAGTGCTCCTATGTAAATCCGCAAGTCGCAGCACGCCCCAATCAGTAGATGTTTGGGATGGCCCCAATGATGAAGCATGTCACCTAGGGGCAACCCTGGGTGAGTGAGGGGACACAAGAAAATAAATTTTTCTTTTCTACCAGTAGAGGTGGCCTTCACCCCAATTGGTGAACCCTCCCTTGTTTCTTGGCTAGGTTCTTTTGATGACAATGTCGCCATTGGATGATAGTTGATGTATTGCCTCCTTCTCTTCTTTGGATGTATTCTGAAAGGTATTAATCCCCTGTGATGATATGTTCGCTATTTCTTCCATCACAGCCTTCTCGAACGCCAATAGTTCAACCGGCTGTGTGGAGTCCGGAGGGGTAAAGGTGGATTTAATTCGTAGTCCAGTGTCCTCACCATCCATCTCAGGTGTTTCCTTCTCTTTGAAAAAAGCTCGCAGCTTGAGTTTACGGATGAACTCCTTCATCTCTGCACATAGTTTGAATTTGTCCAGCCTGTTTGTGGGTACAAATCCTAGTCCTCGTTCCAAAACACGTTCTTGTGCCGGTGTCAATTTGCAATCCGTTAGGTTCACTACTAAGTTCCCTCCTGCTGGTCGATGGCTGGTTGTTCGATGCGCCTGTCATGCTCCTCGTGGAGACACGTGGTGTCTCGTCCTCTGGGGATGACCAGTGGACATTGTTGCCCCTCCAGTTCCTGCCCCTCCGTGGTCCAGGGCGTGCCCCTAAAAAAGGCGGTGGTCCATAATAGTTGTAGTTGTATTCTTGTGGTGGGGGTAGCCAGTGTTGGTAGGGTCCCCCCATTGGTGGTGGTCCATAGTGGTAGGGTGGGAAAGCTGGTGGTCCTTGGTGATTCCCCCATGCTCTCCGTCCTTGGTTGTATGGTCGTTGGTATTGGCCTCCCCCTCGATGGTGTTGTGGGCCGCTTCCTCTGCTAGAGTTGGAGCTATTGAATCCCGTGTCCGATGTATCGCCATTCGAGCTCTGGTCTGGGTTCGAGTTCTTAGATGTGTAGTCGTCCCGTGTATACGGGTACACCTTCTCATGGCTAAAGCGTGCAGTGTCTTTCTTTAGTTTGTTATATTTGCTCTGCTTTAGTGTGATTTCGAATTCACTCATCTGTTGGTTAAGTTCTTCCAGGCGTTTCTTGAGGACGCTTGGACATTGGTAACTCTTTAGTTGTACTTCCAGTTGTTGAATCTCGATCTTGAGTTCTTGGGTCAATCTTGTGGCTGTCTTGATGATGAGGATAAGCCAGTCACGGTTACAGTGCTACGATATCAGTGACCAGTCTTTCTTGAACGTCTTGTCGTGTTGGAAAATAAAGGGTTTGTTGTGGATGATTAGGCCCTGTGGTGCCGCATTTGCCCTGATGTACTCAGTCATCAGCAGCCCATGGAGAGCTGTCTTGATCTGAGTTCTTCTCAGATTGGCCAGTTCATCCCAGTCATCATTGCTGGGACCGGGGTCAGTATTGCTCAACCCTTCAGAAGGGTTATAGCTGGTCTCTATGTGCACCATCTGGAAACAAAGAAAATCCTACATCACAGCAATCCATTGTTTTCCAACATAAAAACCTGGAAACGTTACATTGATGACGTTTTTGTGATATGGGAAGGGGACGTTCCATCCACAGAAGCCTTTATGATCTGGCTCAACCAACAGAATGCCCTCCTAAAATTCACTAACACCACTTCTAGGGATAATCTGTTTTTTCTGGATCTTAATATATATCCTGATGAAGGTACTTTGAAGACCACCACACATTTCAAGGTCACAGCCAAAAACTGTTTACTGCTGTATAACAGCTTTCATCCTCGCCACCTCCGGGACAACCTTCCCTACGGGCAGTTCCTCCGTCTCCGGAGGAATTGTACGGAGTTGAAGGATTTCAAAATACAAGCCTTTGACCTACAAACCAAATTAAAGAAACAAAATTACCCCACAGCAATCATCAACAAAGCTATGAAGAGGGCTCGAAACAACAACAGGGATGCCCTACTGGAGGACAAACCACCTACAGAACAAGAAGAGAGACCGATTTGTGTCATCACGTTTAATACCTACTCCAACCAGGTATCAAAAATCGTAAATAAACACTGGAGACTCCTCAATTGCTGCAACCAAAAACTCCCAAAACCTATGTTTGCACATAAGAGGGGAAGGAATCTGAAGGACATGCTTGTCCACACAAGACCACGAACAGGACTACCAAGGAATACTGAGAGTCTACTTCTACCACCAGTGCAGGGCCACCACCCCTGTGGCAACTGCAGCACATGCCACCTCAAAAGGAAGAGTAAACACATCAAATTCAGGAATGGCACCGAATGGGAACAGAGGAGGTTCACCAACTGTAACAGCAACAACGTAGTGTACATGGTCACCTGCCCATGTGGTCTGGAGTACATAGGCATGACGACAAGACCAGTCAAGATTCGCATTGGGGAACACAGGAGCAACGTACGTTGCAGGAGGAGCACAACCAAGATGGCGACCCACTACCTGACTACCCAGCACACTGTGGATGATTTACAATGGACCGTAATTGAGCAATTGTATGGCGAGAATGGCCTATTTGAAAAAGAACAACGGTGGGTGTTCCGTTTGGGGACACACATTGAGGCTTTGAACGATGAAATACCATGGGGTCAATTTACTTGAACCCATCTCCTCTTTTTTTCAAACCCTTGTCTGTCAGCCCTACAGGTTACTGTTGAGCAATGGGGCCCTTGGCTACCATTTTTGTCGCGACTTGCACCGGCATTTTCCTTGCCGCAATCGGTGCCCGCCTTCCCATCATAAACAGTTTGGCTAATTTATTTTGAGGACCGCTCCATGTGTTGGTCTATACTTTCCTTCTACTGAGTCAGTATTTATCTATCATGGGACGCTGATCATTCTTTCCCCTATTACTATTTTTGAAATAAAGGGACACATGAGTTTTGTTTTCCACGCAGCCCTGACGGATTTCAGTGTCATTTAACCATGGGACACTCCTCTCCCCTATGACTATTCTGGAAACGAAAGGGACACGTGGATTTGGTTTCCACGCAGCCCTGACGACTTTCAACATGACTTAATGTTAGCACAATGACTTTTACGGACAGTGTTTATTTTAAGCCCTGCCCTACCGTCATTTGAACGATGTCTGGTGTGGCCCACTCGGTATATAGATATAATTTTACATCCTTTTAATGTGTTTTCTTATGTGTATTAATTGGTAGGACACCGTACCCCGGCTTTTATTTCTCATATATACACTTGAAGCCACTTAATACGAAGTGCGGCTCTGCTCTGCCTTCTCTGAGAAACCGGAAGTAGACTTATTTCCTTCGCTTCCTCCAATGGAGTTAGCAGTCCAGTGTTCCATGGGGAGGCTATACAACGGAAGACACACGCTTCCCAGCCGTGTAGCCAGACAAATGAACTCAGACAGGAAGTAGTTCGCCTGAACTACGCCCGGGGTTTTGTTAGCAGTCTAGCACTGTATCCCAATCAAGTAGCATTTTGGCGGCAATCATACCAATTAACCGCACTACTTAAGGACAGTCCCCCCGCTGGCTCATCGTTCCACGGAGCCACGGAGAGGCTGGATAGAGGAGAGGCAGTGACCTTGGAGTTGTGAGTACGGCATAGCCGCTGGGCACCTGTAGGACTATATATGACCATGACACAATCAGCAGAATATGATAACTAGCAGTGTATCTGTTATTTTTTCATTTACAGTGTGTGACTATAGGCACGCTTCCCAACCATTTTAAGGCTCATGGGGTAATTACTCCTCTAAGAACAAGTACGTGCATTACCTCGTTATTAGTGTTTTTCTCTCTCTCATGGCACAAATAGCTAATCTGTATTATGTGTATTACCGAAGGCCATACTTATCATTTTGGACTCGCAACTTCCGGTCCTTTTTTCATAGAGTGTGTGTTTTATGTTCATTGTGTGTTTGTCCTTGTATTGTCTATTTCTTCTATCAGCAGGACATGGCACCGGCTTAGCATCACTGATAAGGATAAGGAAAATATATCACTATATATCACCTTCCCTACAGGTCACCACCTATCATGATGGATGATGTATATATCATGCTTTTAAATGCTGTGTTTTTCTCTTCCAGGTTTACATAAAGTAGTATACCTATTGGGGTATTGTATACTGTGCATGTTTATTTGGCATGCTCACCACGTAGCATTAACTACATGTACATACACTATTTTTTGATACTTTTTTGACATTTCTTTGTATTATATTGTTAGTGTAGAAGGGATCTTTTGGTCCTGACGAAGAAGCCAGGGGAGGGCTTCAAACATGTTGACGTCATAGGAGGAACTGCTCATCATAGCATTGTACCTCCAAACTATTCCCCACTTTTAACAATACCAGCTCCAAGGAATATTAAAGTTTTTAGTCCATAGAGCCAGGTATTTTTTAATTTAGAATCACTCCTGACCCTTCTACTCACTTTCCTACACTACACATAGTTTTTCAAGAACAGTACTCCCGCGTAGTCGTAGGTCGTAGCAGCGGGGCGGGAAGACCCCTATGATGAAGCATGACACCAAGGGCCCTTTTGGTGTGTGAGGGGTATTTTAACAAAGCTGTGTGCTTTCCACCACTGTAGGAAACACGCGTAGTCTGGGAGGACACGGTTATACATCAGCCTGAGGGTGGATCTTTTTGTTTCTTATACATTGACTAGAGGAGGACGTATCCACCTCCATTGCTCTTCTGAGCATTACCTCTTCACTCCCCCCTTTTTTGTTTTTTTGATCGCTCTGAATCTATTCTACGTACCCTGTCAGTAGGCAGGCATATGACAATAACATAACATAACATAGATAAAAATAACACCGAAAAGCACAAACTACCACTCGCGGTCATCTGGTCACGCTAGACCGGGATGAAGTCATAAGTTCAGGTGGACCGTGATGGAGCGTGGGTCGGATACAATGACCAAGTTAGTCCTGCTGAAGAGTTACCTTCTGAGTAAGGCACAAACATTTTTGTTTGCAGTGGAAGAGGCCACGAGAAACAGGTAGAGTGTCGTGGATGGTCGTTGCTGTAGCGCGAAGTGCCGATCATGCTTCAAGGACAATCAAGGCGGTAGCTTCACATTGACAGTCTCGGTGGGCTTCCATTGCTGTAGCGCGAAGAGTGGCTCTCACATTGCCGGTCATTGCTGGAGGTCGCTGTAGCGCGAAGAGCAGGTCTCACCGGAGCTTTGCATTGGCGGTCATTGCACACGGCAGAGTTTCGGCCAAAAACGAGCCTATTTGAAATTGAGAGGAGCCCAATCCTCAGGATTTTCACCTTTTCTTGCAGAGGAGTTCACTCTGATGCCAGCCAAGGGACCTCTTGGGGATCAGGGACTCACTCCAGCAGAGGCCAGCAGGGCTCAGGCAGGTTTAGATGTAGGTCCAGGCTGGTCTAGTGCAGCAAGTCAGCTGAGCAGTTGCAGAGAGGCCCCTGTAGCTCACACAGGAGGTCAGACAACTGCCCCTTAAAGTCACTCAGGTTAGCCTGAGATGTAGGTAAGCAGGTCCAGTCTTCTTTCCCAGACAGCATGGCAGTCCTCAAGCAGCAGGGCAGTCCTTCTTCTGTATTGTCCACAAGCACAAGAGTTGCTCTGTTGGTCTGATATTTGTACATGTTGCCAGCCTTTGTCTGAGGGAGGGGGACACCCTGTCCTACTCCACATCTGGTTCTGGAAAGTTCTTCCTTTCCCCTGTCAAGGCTACAAATAGTCTGGGGTGACAAAAGACTGGTGTCATGTTCCTTTGTTTTCACTGGAAGCAAGCCCTTTGAAGTACAAGTGGGGCAGGGATAGCTCTGCTCCCAGTCATCCTGGTACGATGTTATATCCTGCTTACACCTAGTTTCCTTTGTGTCCCTTTCTGGAAGTAATACACAAACTACAACAGCAGAGCCTTTCCCAGTCATGTGACCAGGACACTGGCAGAATGCACAAATGGCTAGGACAAGAAAATGCCGACTTTCTAAAAGTGGCATTTTCAGAATTGTGACTTAAATGAATGAATGAATGAATATGAAATTTGTAAAGCGCGAACTAAGCCCAAGGGCGTCAAGGCGCTATAAGCGGACCTAAGGGTGCAGACAAAGAGACATGCTCATACCGAGGTCTGTGAGAAAAGCCAGGTCTTTATGGCCCTGCGGAAAAGAGAATGGGACACCTGACTTGAGAGCTGTTCCGGGAGGGAGTTCCACAGTCTAGCAGCAGCAGTGGAGAAAGCTCTACCTCCCCATGTAACCTTCTTGAATCTCGGTACTATAAGCAGATTCTTATCTGCAGACCGTAGCCGCCTGCTAGGAACATAACGATGGATAATGGCCTTAATCGCCTCAGGACCTGACCCGTAGTAGGCATTGTGAGTCATGCACAAGGTCTTGAAGAGGATCCTACGGTCCACAGGCAGCCAGTGCAGCACCCTAATAGCGGCTGTGACTGAATGATATTTAGGTAAATTCATCACCAGCCTGGCTGCGGCATTCTGCACCATCTGCAGACGTCGCACTAAGCCTTTGTTAATGCCCAAATAAAGGGCATTACAATAATCCAAAAATCAGACTTTACCATAAAAGAGGGGTTTATATTACAATTCATTTGAGTGTAAACTGGATATTCTATCTGCTCCCAATCCAAGGTTATCACTTATTAAATGTAATAAGGTAACCCAGTGTTAGTCAGTGGGAGAGATAATCTGTGCATCAGTGAAAAACAACTTTAGTTGTTTTTGACTGTCAGGACATGTAAAATGTAAACACACATGTCCTGCTTTTTAAATACAATGCACCATGCCCTATGAACCTTTAGGGCCCACACTAGCAGTGCCTTCTAAATATTAAAAAGGAAGGTTTAGGCCTGGGAAAAAGTTTATTTTGCAGGTCAAAATGGCAGTTTACAACTGCACTATACGCTACAGTGGATGGCCCGAGACACGTTTTAAAGTGCTACTTTGGTGGGTGGCACAAGGAGTAGTGCATGCCCACTAGTAGAATTTAATTCACAGGCCTTGGGTACATGTAGTATCATAGACCAGGGACTTACAAGTAAATTAAATGTGTCAATAAGATGTAGGCCAATGTTACCATGTTTTAGGGAGAGAGCACAAGCACTTTAGCACTGGTTTGCAGGGTAAAGTGCACAGAGTCCCAAAGCCAATAAAAATGAATTCAGCAAAGCAGAAGCCGAGAGACCCTGTAAAAACAACAGAAAGCAAAGCATGTTTTCAAAGTAAGTGCAGCACAAGTGTGCACAAGCAGGGAAAATGTTCAAAGTGAAATCACTGGCACTCAATATTTAAACCTGTCCCAAAGGTAAACGGATAGAGGGCCTTGCATGAATTTCATGGCGGGGTAATCTGACTGGTGCACAGAATCAAAAGCTCAAAATGGCTAGTGAGGCAAACTCTAAGAGCCCAGGAAACATGATGGAAGCCCTTAAATAGAGATAAGTATGGGACAAATTACACTAGAGAATAAAAACAGGTTATCCAAAAAGTAGCATAGAGAAACCTATTGGTTGTGATAGGGACAATGTGGATGCAGTTGGAGAGATGTATCCATGTTTACTAGCCCCTTCATGGTTGAGGCTTTTTCAATCTCAGTGCTGATCCTTTTTTTTCTATTAGGGGTACTTAGCACTACACCTGCATAACTTTCTTTCTACATGCTTTAACTCCAACTGCTGGCCCACACCCACTCTCAGAACCCATGCCAGGAACCTCGGAATAATCATCGACAGCAAACTGGACATGACTGCACAACTCAACACCGTCACTGCATCCTGCTTCCACATCCTGAAGATGCTGAGGAAGATCTTCAAGTGGCCCCTAAGCAACACTAGAAAAACTGTCACAGCCTAGTCACCAGCAAGTAGGAGTATGGGAACATCTTCTATGCCGGGATTACCAAGCAACTTAGTAGAAGAATACAAACCATCGAGAACTCAGCAACCAGACTCTTCCTCAGCCTCCCACAAAGAACTCACATCAAACCACACCTCTGGGAGTTCCACTGCCTCCTGACACAGAATTGTACTCAATTCAAACTCCTAACACACACATTAAAGGCAATATGCAACTCATGCCTCATCTACCTGAACAGTCACATCTCCTTCCACCAATCACCTATATACCTCTGCTCCGCAGGACTCCTACTTACACTAATCCCACGCATCCACAAAACCAGATCAGGAGGATGGGCGTTCTCTTCATCGCACCTAACGAGTGGAACGGCAGCCCACTCCATTTCAGAGCCTTCTCCTCTCTTCTTGAATACACAAAATATAACAATGGCATTCATGTCAAATTTGCATCCTTTTTCCAAGCTCCTCAGGAGGGATTCTAAAGGTACCGCATTTGTAGATTCCCTTCGAGGGACCTGAGTAAATTGCTAAAATATAGCAAATGGTTTTTTTTTTTACAAAAATGGGAAAAGTTGCTGTTCACGAAAGCGTATGTTTTTTTTTCTAAAAATATCATCCATCAACAAAAGGTTTGCTGTGCTAAAAATATAATTTTCCTAGCTTTCAGGAGCAAGCAGAGGTGTACCAAAACAATTTTTTTGTCCACAGTTTTGGGATTTTTCTAACAGGTAGTTCATTTTTCCTAATGTTTGGGGTTTCTACCTACTTGCAGTTTGTGGTGAAAACCTCTGGCTGATCCCAGAAAGCTATACATTTCTGAAACCTAGACAAAATTCTGAATTCAGCAAAGGGTCATTTTTGTAGATCCCTCGAGGTTTTCCCAAAGAAACTAACCTTTGAAATAAAAAATAATGAAAATGAGTTGGAAAGAACAGCAATTTGTGACAAAGTTTTCATCTGCAATTTCTGTCACGATAGCCGATTTACAAAAGCTTTATACTGTTACATCCAAAGAAAACATCTGGTAATGACTATATATAGAGTTTGTCGGTTCTCCAAAAACACGTGATACAGAGAGCTAACAATTGAGCTGGACCGTACAATGATTTTTATCACTTGTACTGAGTATACAGCAATTCATGTAGTAAAATATAGAGAATGAAAAGTGTGTATAAAGGTAATTTATGTATTTCTGAAATGTACACAAGATATCGAGTTTAGAAACAGTGATTATTTGTACACCTCTGAATTTGAAGGTACCCATACTATAATGTGATTCAGCAGGCATTTTGCAAAATGTCTTCTTTCTAGCACACTGCCTTACATTTGGCCACAAATACAAAGAAATACAATTGGCAATAACAAATGTTCTACTATTCTGTGTTCCCGTAGGTCTCCCGATAAAAACGGTACTCCACTTGTGTGGGTGGGCCTAGTGCAGGGAACAGGAAAGGGCCCAAAACACAACACGGACAGATCAAACTTTTCAACTCAAAACTGACCATCTTTTTTGCTATGTGGGTCGCTGTGGAGTTTGGGCCTTGGCTTGTTCACCACCAAGGGAAACCTACCAAACCCAGACATTTCTGAAAACTAGACACCTAGGGGAGTCCAGTGTGTGTTGACTTGTGTGGAATGTAAACCTCAAACCATGGCTAAAAACACACATTTTCCTCATATTTCTGTGAGAAAAAGTTCCAGAATCTATGGAAATCCACAAATTTCCTATCATCCAGCATTCCCATGTTTCCTGATAAAAATGCTACTTCATTTGTGTGGGTAGGCCAAGTGCCCATGACAGGATAGGACCAAAAACACAACATAGACAAATCAAATTCTTCCACTCGAAACATACCCATTTTTTGTAACATGAGTAGCTGTTGATTTTGGGTTGTGGCTACCCAGGTAAACCTACCAAACCCAGGCATTTCTGTAAAATAGACACCCGGGAATCCATGCTGGAGTGACTTGCATGGCTCTCACAAGGCTTTTTTACCAATAAGCCCTTGTAAAACTCAAACTTTGACTAAAAACACACAATATCCTCACATTCCGGTGAGGGAAAGTTCTGGAATCTGCAAGGATCCACAAATTTCCTACTATTCAGCATTCCCACATGTCTCTGAATAAAAGCCTACCCCATTTGTGTGGGTGGGCTATGCAGCTGCAACAGGAAAGGGTCTGTAATGAGGAGTCTGTCGCGGGTATCCGTTCCAATATGGCTGCCATGCTGGAGCCCAAAGAGGAGGGAGTGAGCATTCTAGTCTCACTGCCAGACAGCGCAGGACGGAAGATGAAAGGAGGTGTGTTCAATAATAAAGTCACCAGACAGCAGAGTGAGGGAATAGGAGGCGCAAAAGGTGTTGATAGAGAGAACAACCCAGACCATATGGAATCCATGACCCCGAGGCCAGGAGAAATTAGTTTGGTGGATGTTGCGGGACAAAGCGGAGGGAGGAGGCCAGCCAAACACGGATTACCACATGAAGGAGAGTTTAGCACTGACAGACTCGTCAACCCTAGGACGAAAGGCGCTGAGGTCCCCTACACCATGGCTCAGGACGAAGGTCGTGACTATAGGCAAGTGCCATTTACAAACATCTTTGGTTTGATGGGTTGGTGGAAAGGGGGTGGAGAGCACCCATAGAGAAAGAAGGACAAACTGAGACCGGGTGACAAGTGAAGTTGTGGGAAGCACCGACCTGAGAGGTAACAGGAGCACTGGGTGACAACTTAGGCAAAGAGAAAATAAAGTAATTGATTGAGTGTTCATTTACTTTTCTGCTTTGAGTGACGCGTTTTTTCCTGATGGCCGGGAGGGACTTAGGAAATACTGAAGAAAAAACCCTCCAGAATGGTGTGCATATAACGAGGAGAGAAACTTATCCTTACACTATATATACATTTGCATATAAACCCTGTGTCTTAAGACTGTGGTGATTCATATATACGGCTACAGGGCCCATGACGGAACATGACAGATCCAGTTCTTCCACTCAAAGCGACCTTATTTTTTGCTATGTGGTTAGCTATTGATTTTGAGCGTGGGTTCAGCCGCCATCAAGGGAAACTTACCAAACCCAGATATTTATGTAAACTAGACACCTGAGAAAGCCCAGGGTGAGGTGACTTGTGTTGCTCTCACAAGTTGTTTTTCTACCCAGAAGCCCTTCCAGATCTCAAACTTTGGCTAAAAACACACATTTTCCAGACAATTCTCTAAGGAAAAGTTCCAGAATCTGTTGGGATCCACGAAGTTCCTGCCACCCAGCATTGCCACATATTTCCCAATAAAAAGGTTACCCCACTTATGTGGGTGGGCCAAGCGCCCGGGACAGGAAAGAGACCAAAACGCTACATGGACAGATCCAATTCTTCTACTCAAAACCGACCCTTTTTTTTACAATATGGGTAGCTGTTTATTTTGGGCCTGGGCCTGGCCACCACTAAGGGAAACCTACCAACCCCAAATATTTAAGAAAACTAGGCACATGAGGGAGTCTAGGTTGGGGTGACTTGTGTTGCTTTCATGAGTTGTCTTTACCCAGAAGCTCTTGCAACTTACATTTTGGCTAAAAACTCATATTTTCCTGACAATTCTGTGAGAGAAGGTTACAGAATCTGTTGGAATCCACAAAGTTCCTACCATCCAGCTATGCCACACATCTCTTGATAAAAAAGGTTACCCCACTTATGTGGGTGGGCCTAGAGCCTTGACAGGAAAGGGCCGAAAACAAGACATGGACAGGAGAAATTTTTCTACTCAAAACTGACCCTTTTTTTGCAATGTGGGTAGCTGTGAATTTTGGGTCTAGGCTTGGCTGCCACCCCTGGAAACCTGCCAAACTTAGATATTTCTGACAACTAGACACCCGGGGGAGTCCAGGCTGGCATGTCTTACAAGTTTTTTAATATAGAAGGCCTTGCACAGCTCAACGTTTGGCTAAAAACGCACATATTTCCTCACATTTCTATTAGAGAAAGTTCCTGAATCTGTGAGGATCTACCAATTTCCTACCAGCCAGCATTCCCAACATCTCCCCAAAAACACACTGTCTAACCCCCTCCCCATGTGTGGGGGGACCAAGCACCCGTGGCAGGAAAGAGCTCAAAACACAACATGGACTGATCACATTTTTTAACTCAAAGTTGACCTTTTTTTTGCTATCTGACTAACTGTGGATTTTGGGCCTAGGCTAGGTCGACATCCCAGTAAACAGACCAAACCCAGACATTTCTGAAAATTATACACTCAAGGGGGTCCAGAGTAGGGTGACTTGAGATCTCATGTGGTTTTTTACACAGAAGCCCTTGCAAATCTCAAACTTTGGCTTAAAAAAATAAATGTCCTCACATTTCAGCATTCTGTGGGGATTCACAAATTTCCTACCACCCAACGTTCTCACACAAATCTGGATAAAAATGCTATCACACCTGTGTGGGTGGGTCAAGCACCAGTGACAGGAAAGGGCCCAAAAGGCAAGATGGAATCCCATTCTTTCACTCAAAACTGACCGTTTTTTTCAATTGTGAGTACCTGTGGATTTTGGGCCAGGGCTCAGCCGCCATCAAGGAAAACCTACTGAACCCTGATATTTCTAAAACTAGACACCAGCTGGAGTCCAGTGTGGGGTAACTTGTGAGTCTCTCTTGAGATTTTTGCCCACAAATCCTTGCAAATCTAAAACTTTGGCTAAAAACACAATTTTTCTGCACGTTTCTCAAATTTCATACCTCCAATCGTTGCCACACATCTCCCGATGAAAAGCTTACCCCAAATGTGTGGGGGGGGCCAAGCGCTCATGACAGGAAAGGGCCCAAA
This sequence comes from Calotriton arnoldi, assembly GCA_963921515.1. Lineage (NCBI taxonomy): Eukaryota > Metazoa > Chordata > Amphibia > Caudata > Salamandridae > Calotriton > Calotriton arnoldi. Next base: position 131,023 of record CAWUFW010009757.1, on the reverse strand, counting down.
ATGCAAATTGAAAAATTAACGTTTTTCCATTCAAAACTGACCCTTTTTTTGCAATGAGGGTCGCAGTGGATTTTGGGCCTCGGCTCTGATGCTACCCAGAGAAACCTACCAAACTCCGACATTTCTAAAAACTAGACATCCGGGGGAGTTCCGAGTGGCATTGCTTGTGGGAATCTCACAATGTATTTTTTTTTACCTAGAAACCGTTGCAAACCTCAAACATTGGCTAAAAACAAATATTTTCCTCATATTTCTGAGGGAAAGTTCAGAAATTTACAGGGAACCACAAATTTACTACCACCCAAAGTTCCCACTTATCTTCTGATAAAAACTCTACTCCATGTGGTTGGGTGGGCCAAGTGTCTGAATCAGGAATGAGAAGACATCAACATTTCCTGTAAATGACCTGATTTGGCAATGGAGTAGCTGCGGTGCCTACAAAACCCAGACATTTCTGAAAACTAGACACCCTGGATAGTCCAGGGTGGTGTGCCTTGCGTGGATCCAATGATGTTTGTTTTCTTACCCACATTGCCAGTGCTTAATTTGTAAAAGAAAGAGTGATAGTGCCCGAAGCTCTGCTCAGAAGCCCGTGGGCAGTGCAATTAAATGTCAGCACTTCAAATACCAAGAATGGTAGTCTTAAATCAACCTCAAGCCTATTTAATCACTTCAAGACACCCCTGCCTCTTTCTTTCACTCTTTCAGGCTCCTGCTTTCTTCCTTTGTGACATTTTTTCTGTCTTTCTCTTCTCCTGTCTTTAGGATTTATGTGTTTTTCCCTTTCCTGCTCTCAGTCAATGTCTGATACAGCAAGATAAGCGCCGGTCCTCAGAAATAAGTGTCTGTGGCCCCACCTGCAACCACTGGCTGAAATTAGGCACTGCAGAATGCCCTGCAAACCTTAAACTTTGACTCAATTTGCGTATTTTCCTTGCATCTCTGTCACAAACACTTCCAGAATCTGCAGGGATCCACAAAATTCCTACCGCCCAACGTCCATTTGTCCCAATGAAAAGGCTACCCCACTTCTGGGCTCGGCCTAGTGCCCACAAGACAAAAGGCCCCAAAGTGCTATTTACTGGAGGCTAAACATGAAGTAGAAGTCTACACAGAGCACAGATAAGTACAGTTTTCAAAGTCAGGCATTGGTGTGTTAGCTCACCGGACACTGTTTCTTTCTGATTCTAAGACTGCTTGGCTTTCTAATCTTTTTGCTTCAGTTAAGCATTTTTGGTGGTAAACTCTGCAGATGTTAAGCAGTCTATTCTGGCATGTTCCATTATCACTCTGATAAAAAGCTCCTACACTAGAGCTGTGGGCTTTTGAGGTCATTGCCTATTGCCTATGAACTTCGTTGAAGAATTACCCAAAAATCAATATTATATGGCACTTCTGGTAGTTGTTGAATATCTGATAAAAAAAACTGGACCATTTCTTTGTATACCTTCGATGATCCTCTTCTAAGGAATTAGCACAACATTTCGCTCATTACCCATTTCCACTGAACCCTACAGGTTTTGATAACTGATAGGGGTTCTCAATTTACTTTCTGGTCTGCTTTTCTGTAAAGAACTATACAGAGAAATTCACCTGTGAACTAGTAATCATCATCAGACAGGCAGACAAAATGTGTTGAACAGTATTTGAGATATCAGGCATAATTGCAAGAGGAGGCCTCGAGTAAGTGGTTTTGGCTAGCAGAATTAACATATAACAACAATGAGCACTTTGTAACAGGAATATCTCCCATCTTTTATATTTATCGTTAGCGGCCTATAATTTTGACATTGGATCTACATCAGTAGCTTTAGCACAAGAACATTTATTTATTTACTTATTTATTTTATTTATATTTATTTAAGGTATCTATAAAGCGCAGCCATGGTACTCAGAGTACGACCCGCGTGCCGCCATTGGCCCGGCAGACCTTGCTTGGCCACCTGCGGACCTTTTTTATAGCCCGTTTCTTGGGCAAGCCCTGGACAGCTGCTCCGTAGCGGGCTCCCTACTGCCCGATGCTTTCAGTAAACACAAAAGAGAGCCACTGGAGCATGCGTAATAGCAACTTCACTGCACATGCTCCAGTGGCACTCTTATGTGTGAGAGGTGTGGTGTAGCGGCCAGGGCAGCTGACTTCGGAGCACAGGGCTCACGGTTTGATCCCCGGCTCCGGCGGCAGCTCAGCACCATGTGACTCTGGGCAATAGCTCACTTAATTTCCACAACGGCCCCCAGCGCCTGGAGACCCGTAAGGGTGAGTAGTTCGCACTTTACAAATACGGATTTACATTTATTTATTTTTATATGTGTTGATTGAAATCATCTGCCATTGGGGAGCCCACTATGGGTGACATTATACGCCTCACAGTGGCGGGAAGCAAAGGCCTGTTAAAAGTCAGCTGTTGCGCATTCACAGCTGAATTTTAAGACGCCTTTTTGCAATCTTTCTGCTCCCTGTGCCAAGGATGGTCGTCGCCTTCAGCCTGCTCTGTTGACAGCGCCTACAGCCAACTGTGTTGACACTGCTCGCAGCCTGCTCTCTCCAGCATTTCTCTCCTGCCAAAAGGACTGCACATGCAGCAGGGGCCTTCTGTGGATCAGGTCTGCCTTCTCCCCCCATCCCCGCCCGCTGACCAGCTTGTTTCCCTCCTGCTTGCCGCTAGCTAGCTTGGCCTCCTCGCCAGGTGACATTCAGGAGTTGACAGTTTTTGGGCTGTTTGTGGGTCTGTTTTATGGTCTGCTGGGCCAGTTTTTACTGTTGATTTGCCTGATATCAAAACTAGCATTGCCTGTGCAAGATCAAATCCTAGCAGTCTTCCATACCTTGCAAAAACACCAATACAGCGTGTCTTTGCAAATTACAACAATTTTTATCTGGTAAACATGGCCCACTTTTTTTAAGTCTCCGGGGCCAGTTTTTACTGTTGATTTCCCTTTTTTCGCCTATGTAATTCACAAATGGGGGCCACTTTTATTTTGGTTCATAAAGAAAACATACGGGATGTTGTGTTTCTGTAGGTATTTTCATGCAATATATTACTCTTGTGTGCAGTACTCTGAAAAGAGCTGCCTCCATATCTGTGTGCGTTAAGCTTGTGCGCAGGTGTTTATACAGGGTACAATTGAGAACTGTGCAGTTTGTCGCTTTGTTGTTACACTTGCTTATGAACTACAGCATTGTCTAGTTATGTTTTGAAAAGGTGGTGATTTTTATTTTATGACTCTAGTAGCCCCCCCACCCACCCCTACCCGACCTGACCCCGCCCCCACCTGCAGGCCCATCGATGCGGCCCTCAGCCACAAACCAAACTATACTTTTGGCCCCAGAGAGAAAGTTTGTGAGTTCCCAGGCCCTAAGGGATATCCCAGCACACTATCTCATACTTGCCAAATTCCAGCTTTCACCAAGTCGTTAGAGTGGAAACAACCAAGTCTTCAGCATTCTCCGAAAGACTAACAAATCCGATATCAGAAAGTAGATTTGGAGGCAGATAGTTCTAGTGGGCAACTGCCAAAAAATTAAAAGAGCGACTATCTATTCTGGATTTCTTAATTCACCTGCGATATATCAAAGTCTGATTAGCGGAACAGAGTTCCCGCGCTGGCTTAGAGAAAATAACTCTGAAGTGTAGAATTGCTGGACCGTCGTCATAAAGTGCTCTGTGCACGTGGCAAACTAACTAAAAATTGCTCTCTTATGAACTGGAAGCCAGGGGAAATAAATGAGACAGGGTGAAGAAGAACTCCTGCTAGGCCTGTTACAAATCAGTCTTGCCACCGTATTCTGAATAGAGTGAAGTTGCACGAACAAATAATCTGACATGCCCATTATTGCACGTTCCCCTAGTTTAGTCTACTCATGATCAAAGCTTGAACAATGTTCCTTCGCCACTTTACTGGAATTTACCTAAATATTCTATGAAGAGTGTGTAGAAGTTCAAAACAGCTCCTGCACATTGTATTTACCTGTTTCTGCATTGAAAGAGAGTCATCAATCAGGAAACTGTAATTATTTGCCCCTTTTAGGCCTGGGTGCAGGACCTAACAATGAAGGCCACCAAGAATCATTCCAGACCTTGCAGGCCCCACCAATAAGCAAGATTTCTGTTTTGTCTGCATTGGTTTTTAAACAATGTGCCTGCAACCACCCTGCTGCTTCTGAGAGGCAGCAAACTAAGTTCCCATGAGTCTCAGTATGCTTATTGTCGATGGAAATAATCAGCTGAGTATCAACAGCGTAAGTAAGGATCTCAAATCCCGTGCCTTGACAATGCCCGCCAAAGGTGCGAAATAGATATTGAACAAAGTGGGGAAGATCCCTGAGGAACCCACAATGCAACCTCCGAGGGCTAGATTTCAAAGGGGGAAGATGTATTGATCTTTTGCTCAAAAACAAGCTAAACCACTGCAAAGTATTGGAAAGCAGGCCAATTTCATGCAGTCTCTGAAGCAAAAGGCAGTGTGATACAGTGTTGAAAGCCGCAGACAGGTCTAAAAGGATAAGGGCCGCTGAGTTACCCTGGTCCACGAAAGACCTGATGCTCTCCAACACTGCCAATAAGGTAGACTCAGTACTGTTTTTAGCTCTGAACCCAGTTTGAGAAGGGTCCAACAAGTTATTACTCTCCAAATACTGAGATAGTTGGATTTTGACTAATCTTTTCAACATCTGTGCCAAGTAAGGTAACAGTTGATTCAATTCTGGGCCAACCTCTTACCATTGGTTATCCGATGGGTCTTTCTATGCGACTGGGAGGTGAAGGGAGTTAACACTTGGTCAAACACATATAATTAACAGTGTAACCCATTTGGCTACACAATAAGGACCACACATTTGGCTACACAATAAGGAATCAGTAAATAAAGTCAAGAAGTTTTGTTACAAGTTAGCAGTTAGATTAATGTAAATGAATCTCAATACCATGCTGTAAAGGTACAGAATAACAACTGGCCAAGCAAACCTCCTGAAGAAGTTTGAGCGCATCAGTATGAGAAAAACAATGAGTTCAGTCACAACAATACAAAGAATTAACAACAGAATCTGATGCTCAGAGAAGTCTTCGATCTTCTCTCTTAAACATGAGTAATATCTAAAGTCCTCTAATTTAAAGTCTAAAACTATCAGAGGCAATTTAATCTAAGGGAGTCTCAGAAGTTGGGGAATTGCGAAAAAGAGAAAATTGTTGAAAGTATGCAGAAAGGTTTCAGCATTTCAGAAGCTCGGTCAGAGTCTTATAGTGATAGGGAAATAAGTGCTAGCCTAAGACACACTCAGCAAAGAATCAAAGAAGCAAGTTTACAGGTCAGTACCTCTCAAAGTACAAGGAAAAGTGGTAACATCAACCTGTGAAAACACTAGCTAATACCACAAGAAGTATCTGGGTAACACCCTTTGTTCACACCATCAGGGCTCAATTGTCCTTCCCATTCTCATGTAGTGAGCTGCAACATTAGCAGACTCGCTCAGGCCAGTTCTGAGAATAACATCATCTTCGGTCACCTGCGACACTTCGATACATACAATTAACGCTCTGGCTCTCCATGTTCATGTCAAGGTCCTCTTCTTAGGTTCTCTATTGCTAGTAGAGTTACATCTATTCTCAAACTAACAAACCATGTGAACAAACCTGCAAAGAATAAGACACACAACTAGAAATGGAAAAACTATATTTTATGCAGAAAGAAATACAGGCCTAATTGAGTCAATTTAAGCATATTATTCAATGCTGCACATTAATATGTTTTGTTTGTGCACATACAACTACAAATAAATGACACATGTAAATGCATAAATTCAGCATTTGATTCACATTGTACTTTAAGTAAATGTAAAGTAACTTTGAATGCACAAATACAAGTGTTACTATAAACTACTTTATGAATTCCAATACGAAAATATTAGTGCACACGTTTACATAAATCTCTCTAATTTCTTAAGTAAATAGGTTTAATAGTGTGAGGATGGTTTATCAAATACCTAAGGACTATAATTCATTTTAATAAGGTTAAGGCGCACTGTGGATATGAATCCTAGTTCAGCAGTGAATGCAACACTTTACATTAATAATGTTAGGACACACAAGTATATAGTGCTAAGTGCACGTACGTACTGTGGATTTATGACGTGTGATTGTAGAGCCAAAACTACGCTACTCCATATGAAAATAGGGCAAAAACAAGGCCTGCTTCCAGACCACAGGAAACTCTGCCTCTTACAAAAATGTATTAAAAAATAATGTTACTGTTGTAACCTCTTTAGTACCAATGGTACATTCCGTCACCCCTTTGATCCCCCGTTCCTTGGTTCCTCCCACAGGGAGTTCAGGATAGAATGTTGGGACCCATGGTCAGTTATGGAGAGTGGATGGCCAATTAAACAGGACTGAAACTTGCTATGTTTCCTGTTGTTCTTTACTTTCAACATTGGCGACGATTACTGCGTAGGGGGCAGTGTGGCCATCTCCCCTCTGTGTGCTCTCTCCAGTTACTTAGAGATCCTAAGGAAGAAGAACCGTGAGAAGGATGTCTGACTAAGAACTCTCAAGAAGACTTACACCGGGGAAGGAGAATTTCGTGACCGCTACCTGTGCGCTCAGAAGTATATACGTTTTGCGTATGTCGTTGCATGCTCTAAATAACCTGGAGGAAAAGGTGGAGGAAGCCTTATTAAGAGGGGCATAGCTGTCACCCCGGAGGTGGAACGAGTATTACGTATGCAATTACACGGATGCAGCGCTCGCCTGTGTACTCGCCTAGGAAGCACTTAAGGGAGCAACAACGGACTGATGAGGCCATCCTGATTGGCGAGGTACAGCCAAGTACGGAGCATCAAGGAGTGATCTAGGCTGAGAACGTCGCTGAAGGTGAGAGTCGGCAGAGGGGCCACGCGTCACATGCCTGTCACATATCGGAGTCGGGCTGTGCTAGGAGTGAAGTTCCTCAGTCCGAGGCCAGCTGGTGAAATACGTCCTTCTGGAGAGAGTCTCTGAGGAGAGTGGGTAGAGCGCTGGAGTCTCTTACCTCAGTGTCCCTTGCCTTCTTTCCGTTTCATCTCCAACTGCATCTTTTCCCGTTTTCAGGCGCAGCAACGCTAGTCTTCCGGGCCTGCGCATTTTCACCTCAGGGCATTTTGTGTTTTTTGCTGTCCAGGTTGTTGTGTTTTCTCCCGCCGAATTCCGTCATCTGCTACTCCGTAGTTCAGGGCAGCAACGCTAATCATCTGGACCTGCGCACCTTCTCCCCACAGCACTGGAGCGCGCCTGATGCCTTCAAGTGATCATTGAGGTCGCGTTTCTAAGCATACTCCGCTTCAGCCTGCGATCAGCGCCTGTCGTCCTCTGAGTGTCATTTCGGGGGGATACTCTGAATTACCTCAAGCGCCTGACGTCCTCTAAGTGTCCATGAGGTAAATTTTGGTCGCGCTTTTCAACATTGCCACTCAGCCCGCGATCAGCGCCTGTCGTCCTCTGAGTGTCCTTGAGGTAAATTTTGATCGCGCTTGTCAGCTTATTGCGCTTCAGCCCGCGATCAACACGTGCCTACCCTGCATTACCTCAAGAGAAAAAAAAAAAACATAAAATCATAAACGCTGTGAGTAACTGACATCCTTGTCCCTAACAGCTGACATTATTCCTTCCTACATCCAAAATTCGGAGAGGGTTCCTGATTAAAATCCTTAAGCCACATGTAACTGATTTCTTACTGTCAGTTCAGCTATACACTGAAGGGGATTGTATTTTCAAGTGTGAGAAGTGTTACTATTTTCAGAAATGTGATGATAATATTCTATTTTATGTGATATCTATATATTGTATTGGGAGAAAAGTAAGACTCTCGCAACCTTATCTTCTTGTGTTAACATTAGCATATCTAGTCCCTTGTGTAATTGTACCCACCATGATGGCTGCAGCGAGCATGAGCCAACCCCCATCCTTTTTGAATGAAGTAGGAGAGCCGGAAATAAGTTGGAAAGAGTGGGTTAAATTGTTCGAATCATACTTGATTGCTATAGGAGGAGAGCGCTTCACTTCCATGCGCAAACAGCACATCCTTCTCCATAATCTGGGGGTATATGGGCGCAAAATATATGAGACATTACCCGAACCGGTGGGTGAGGGGGCGAAGCAGTGGAAGGAATGGATATTTTTGAAAGTACTATGGCTAAACTAGAAACACATTTTGGGGACAGAATAAATGTAGTGTTAGAACGACATAAGTTTTTGGAAGGGTACAAGGGAAACAGGAATCGGTGACAAATTATATTGCAGCACTGAGAGGTCTCACACAATTATGCGAATTTGGCAACCTTGCAGATTCACTAATAAGAGACCAGTTGGTAAGATGCACGAACAATGTGCGTATACAAGAAAAACTGTTAGCCAAGAACCCCAGTCTTAGAGAAGCTGTTGACATAGCTAAATCAGTGGAACATACTGCAAAGTGCATTAAAGAAATGAGGAGCCCTAGTGAAGTAGTAGCCAGTGTACAAGGTGATGAAGAGGATTGTGATGTATTAAAAGTAAACTACAAGGGGAAGTCATACAACAAGAGTCCAAGTAGGGAGAGGAACTTAAGGTGTTACAGGTGTGGAAGTAGCAATCACCTAGCTAATAACCCTAACTGCGCAGCAAAAGTGTCACATGCAAAAAATGCAATAGAAGGGGACATTTCTCAAGAGTGTGTAGAGAAGGTGAACCCCAAGCCAAAGAGGGTGGGGGCATTGAAGGATCTTGGGGAAGAGAAATAAAATGTGTACTGCCTATGCAGAATAAGTATGTTTTACAGGTTAAAGAAGTTTCTGAGAGTGTCAATATCATACACCCCAAATGTGAGATATCATTGAACAATAATACAGTAACTATGTTTGCAGATTCATGTTCCCCATTCACATTGTTGAATAGAAATGATTTCGAAGGGTTTGAAGGGGAAAACAGGCGTAGTTTAAAGGAAGCGGACATTTTACCTACGGGGTACAACAGGGAACCCATACCCCTGCTAGGTATGAAGGAGATGCACATTAAATTCAAGGGCAGGAACACTTTTGGGAAAGTGTACGTTGTAGAGTCAGGATCAAACCTGTTAGGCTGGCAGCACCAGAAGGAATTAGGCATCATTCTTAACCCCAACAGAGAAGAACAAGTACTACTTACGGAGGAAAATATGGAAGAAGGAAGCATATATGATGAGTTTAAGGGGTTATTTCGCGAGGATTTGGGTCTTCTGCACGATTTTGAGCATAAAATAAAACTTAAGACCAACGCCAAACCAGTTGTACATAAACTGCGCCCCGTGCCACAACAAATGAGGGAGCCACTGGAGAAAGAACTAAAGAAACTATGCAGCATGGGGATCATACAACCAGTGGAATGTTCAGAGTGGTTGGCGCCAGTCGTAATCGCAGCCAAGGCTAGCGGGGAAGGCATCCGCCTATGTGTTGACTTGAGGAGCCTGAATGAGAGTATATGGGTCGAAAGACACCCCTTGCCAAACATAAATGAGATGCTCAGCACAATGTCCCAAGCAAAATACTTCAGCGTCATCGATCTTTCAATGGCCTACCACCAAGTAGACTTGCACCCAGAATCTAGACCACTCACCGCATTCATAACCCCTCACGGTGCATTCATGTTTAAAAGGATGCTGTTCGGATTAGCGTCTGCTGCGGCAGTTTTCCAGAAGGCCATGCAGCAAATTTTGAGAGGGGTAAAATGTGCAATGTGCTTCCAGGACGACATCTTAGTGTATGGTCGAAATGTGGAGGACCATGACATAACTCTTAGACAAGTTTTCAAAAAACTCATGGAAGCTGGTTTGACAGTGCAGAAATCCAAGTGCAAATTAAGAGTGACGTCTGTCGACTATCTAGGACATTCTATCTCGGAGGAAGGGTTTAGACCTAAAAGCAACCTACTAGATGCTGTGAGGAATGCTCCATACCCAAAGAACAAGGAGGAACTGAAGTCCCTTTTAGGGCTGATGGAGTACATGTCTAAGTACATTAAAAACTTTTCGTCCAAATGTGAACACATACGAGAACTATTGAAAAAGAACAAGGAGTTCGAATGGAATGAACAGCACAAAGGAGTAGTGGATACTTTAAAAGAAGATATCTTAAGTTCGCCGGCTTTAGGGGTATTTGACTACCAGTACAAAACTATCCTCACCACAGACGCATCCAACAAAGGTCTGGGGGCCACATTATCTCAAAGGAACGGGAAAGAAGAAAGAATAATTGCATTCGCATCCCGATGCCTTACAGACGCAGAGAAGAATTATTCTGTAATAGAAAAAGAGGCCCTGGCGTGCTTCTGGGCAGTGAAACATTTCAAATTCTTCCTATGGGGGCTCAACTTCACTATTCGTACGGACCATAAGCCACTCACCTCCATTTTTACGGTGAAAGGTATGGAAAATTGTACTCCACGCATTGGGAAATGGATCCTAGGTTTGGAGAATTTTAATTTCAAGTGGAGTACGTTCGGGGGGAAGACAACAAGGTGGCAGATTTTTCATCCAGAACACCTTTAAAAATGGAACAACCAGAGGAGATGCTGGATAGCCCCATCATGTTGGTAGACAACCCTGCCATCACAGAAGAGGAATGGAAGAAACACATGGAGGAAGACAAAGTTATGGACAGGATAAAAGTGGTATTGACAGAAGGATGGCCCAGCAGATGCAGTGAGCTGGAAGAAGAACTCAAGGAATTCTGGGAAGTCAGGAACGAGTTAAGCATCATAAAAGGAAAAGTCTATCGCCAGAACAAAGTAGTACCACCTGTGGGCCTCAGGAGAAGGGTGATGGACCTGGCACATGAGGGACACTTAGGGCGCAGCATCACCAAGAATAGAGTTCGTGCGAACTTCTGGTTCCCCAAGATGGATGCCATGGCAGAACAACTAGTGAAAGACTGCGTGAGTTGTGCAAGGAGTGATAAAACCAAGTCCTTATGCAAGGCCCCTCTATCTCCTACCACGGTACCACTCAGACCGTGGAGCAAGCTAGCAATGGACATTATTGGACCAATGGACAATCTGGGAATGCAGAGGAGGTTCATGTTGGTGTTGGTGGATTACACCTCACATTGGGTCACCCAGAAATTCGTGCATCGTGTAAACACCAATACCATCATAGTATTCCTGAGAGATGTGTTCTCGAAGGAGGGCATACCCTCTATTCTCGTCACTGACAACGGTGTACAATTTACATCCCAACTTATGAAGGAATTCTTGGAGAATTGGAACATCAAACATGAACTGACGGCCTTGTACTGTCCAAAAGCCAATGGTCTAGTTGAAAGGGCAAATAGACTAATAAAAGAACACATCCAACTGGCCCTAGTCAACAATCTCGAGCTAGAAACATCCCTACGAGATTGTTTGTGGGCATATCACACCACACCCAACTTGGTAACAGGGGTCTCCCCTTTGTCTCTCTCAGGGGAGGGAACCATGCACCAAACTTAACCCTAGCTGGTTGGGAGGAGGTAGGGCTGTAGAGAGATACCCCGAGGAAGTAGGGAGAAAAGTAGACTTGCACCAAGCTAAATACAAGGAATGGTATGACAAGAAGAACGGGGTCAAAGCTCCTAGCTGGGAAGTAGGTGACGTGGTGCAGGTTAAAAGAAGTGTGAAGGATCCCCACAGCTTAAGCAAATTCTACCCTCCTGCTCGCATTGTAAAGGCGTTAAACAACGTAGTGCAACTTGACAATGGGCAATGGTGGAGTTGTGATAAAGTTGTGAAGTCTCAAATGGTTCATGAATAAATGTGTAAATATGTCAATGGTAATTCTTGTAAGGAGGGAGGTGTGTTGTAACCTCTTTAGTACCAATGGTACATTCCGTCACCCCTTTGATCCCCCGTTCCTTGGTTCCTCCCACAGGGAGTTCAGGATAGAATGTTGGGACCCATGGTCAGTTATGGAGAGTGGATGGCCAATTAAACAGGACTGAAACTTGCTATGTTTCCTGTTGTTCTTTACTTTCAACAGTTACATATGGACTAAGGATAGTGCAGGCAAGGGCCCAAAGAGGAACCTGATTTCACCTTTACTATTGATGGAGTGAGGTTTGTAAAATACATCCTCATGAAATTAAGTACCCCCATAATAATGTATTGACTGCATGGACTAACCAACCCTGAATGCATACATTCACACAGGGGGCAAACGCAATTTATATAATATACTAAACCATGTTGGCATGAGTACGTATTAACCGTTTGCGCTTTGAAAAACTGTACTAATGCATGTTTATGCTATGTTGTTCATTGCACATTTTGCATGTTGTGCACAAATAACGAAAAGGTTGCTTTAAATTAATAGCTTTCGCTAGGAATTAATTAATATAGGGTATTAGTATGGTGGGAGGTAACCATAATGGGTTTTATTTCATGAATTAATATTCTTTTGTGTTTATTTACTTTAGTACGAGATTGGGCCTGCATGAAAATGGCCTCTGGTTTGAACCAGCATGTGGTTGTCTTGGTCAGTACGGAGAACGCATGCACAAAGATGGGTTGCCTGCTTGCAGACTGCAGAGTGTACCAGCTGATGTAATCCGTGTGAAGGCCATGTTGACCTGTGTCCTATTGTTTATGTGCCAAGACGCGACAGCAACTGTGGGAACAGCCATCACTACGTGCAATTTGAATGTGAAGCGAATATCATAATGTACAATTGTTGCAAAATGTATAACTATGAATGTTAGTGGTATACGAATTAATTGGTCTTAAATCATTCCTTTGTTAAAACCGGTATAGGATGGATTTGTGAGGAGAACCGGATAAGGCGACCCTAGTATGATTTATGACAACCAATCACAGACCGAGTTTCTACTGATACAGCAACATTGTAAGATAGTGAGCTAGACAGTAGGGTATAATTGATATCCCAATTGGGGTGTGGCGGTTCAGTGCGGTCCGGTATAGCAGTGCAGTCCGGTGTGGCAGATCAGAGAGAAGAGACGATCAGAATGCACAGAGAAGCGCACCAAGACAGAGAGAGAGCAGACCAGCACTAAGACCGAGAACACTTTAGGTACGAGAACATTGAGGGAGTGCTTGGGAGGAGACTGCGTCCAAGGAGAACTAGATCAAGGTAGATTGATTGGGAGATTAATTTTGGTTGTTAGTCTATGGCAAACTTAGCTGTATCTGTCCTGTTAACTTTGTCCTCTGAGCCTATCTCTGAGGACCTCTTGCCACAACCTCGGCCAAGGAAGTGGTTTTCTTGATTCTTTGGTGGGTATCACCCTCCTTAATTGCTTAAATTTTGCAATATATGTCTGCAAGTATTTATGCTGTACCTTCTCTTCCCCCATTCCTATGCACGCTTTGATATCGATACAAATGATTCATTTTGATTACATTGCTTGATAATTTGTTCTCTTTATATGTAATCTTGTGTGTGCACTGACGATCCTGAATTATGAGCATTTAATAAGATAAAATCATTAACTGGATAAATGACTCTGTGGTTATTTAGTTGAAATATTAAACTGTTTAGTTAATCATAGTCACCATCATCTCTTCAACTAATGGTCCATCGACCAAAGGAAAAAGACAGTTGAGATTACGAATAGTTAGGAATATATACAAATGTTATTAATGTGAAGGGTCGTATTGTGCATAATAAAACGGACAAATTAAACCCCCCAAATCCAACGCCTGTCCTCAGGGATCATTTATGGGTAATGTGTGATGGGCCCCGTTGTTTGGTAAGCAATTTATGTTTGAAGAGATTTCTCTTGGTCCCTGGTTCATGAGTTAGGGGTTGCGCTGGATCAGTTTTTCTGGTAGCAGAATGATGGTTATTATTAATTAGTTTGATGATTGATTATTGATTAAATGTTTAACATTCTATGTAAAGTGAGTTAGTATCGCGTTTCTATGTAGTCTTTGGAACACAGGTACAGAAGGGTATCTGGGAAGCCGGCAAACTAAAAGTTAGCCTGAAATAAGGCAGAGGAAAAGTGTGAGAAGTGAAATCACATGCGAATAGGTGCATTGTCTGTTTAAATTAGTGGTAACTCGTATGTGATATTTTAGGGACCATTTAGCATGTATCTAGAAAAAGAGTGAGATAGCGAAGGGTCCACTTGTGAAACTCTGGCCTTATCCCCAGAAGGGTAGCGAGACCTCCTTTCCAACAAAAGGTCCTCTTGTGAAACTTTGGCCTTATCCCTAAAGAAGTAACAGGTCCTCCCCTAGCTTGGATGAAGGGAAAGATAGCGGAATTGTTATACTTGCCCGTGTTGAAAGGGACATTCTTGAAAGTGAAAAACGATCTCTTTATTTAGTAAACAGACAGTGTGGTATTGTTTTATGTTGTAACTAACAAGTTATTGTAAAGAAAAAGGACTTAGAAAAGTGCCGATACTTTTGTAAAGGGAGGGTCAGCAGTAGGAGGAGAGGCTGACGTCACAAAAGTCGCGCTGGCATTGGTCAGACTGCGAAGACAAGGTAAGCGCAGATTGGCTGGTTGGTGTGAGCCGCGCTGGTATTGGACAGGATAGCGGAGACGTAGAGCGCTCCGATTGGAAGAGTTAGAGTGTGTCGCGCTGACATTGGTCAGGTATCTATGGAAGCAAAGGAGTTTGATTGGTGCATTATAGTGGATTGCGTGGATGAAGATTTGGATCGAGTAAAAATTGTTGACAATTAGAGAAAATGTATTTTGAACAACCAAAACAAGAGAAATTGACTTTGTTTGGCAAAATTAAAAGATTCTTTAAAAAGGACAAACCTGTAATAACGAGAGAAGGAGTTCCTATCCCTCCACCAAAGACACTAGCGTCTTATATGATGTTGAAATATGGATATCACACATGTGTTTGGCTAGAAAATTGGGTAGGACATACGAAGAATGATGGTATGCTAGCTTTTCCAGAGCATGGTTCTTTTAATTTGGCAGTATTGCGTAATTTGAGAGAAAAGATGATGGCATTAGACCCAAGACCTAGACCTACACAGTTTGAAGCATTAGTAGAATGGGAAGATGAAATGTATGAAAGGGAAAGACTTAGAGGTGGTAGAGTTAATAGATTTATGTTTGGAAGATTTCATGATGAAAGGCATGAAGACAGAATGAAGAGGTGGAGAAATGGAGAGATAACTGAAGGTTTGTATCCAGTTTTAATGGTAGGAGAGACTGCAGGAAGCAAATGCAAGGAGAAAAGGAGACATTTAGAGCAATTTGGTTATGGATATAACCCGAATGAATCTGATGATGAGCTGCTGGATGATATATTAGTTAAACGACCACCACCTTATCAGGAGAATTCAGCGATGGTGACACCAAATGCACCGTCAATGGAAACACCAATGACACCTCAAATGACACCAGTTCCAACTGTAAGCGATGTAGAGCAGGAAGGAGAGGCAGAATTGGCCATAAAAACCAAAGAATTAGTTGAAAAATTGAATCAGATGAATATGAAAATAGACGCAATAACTGTGCCAGTAACTACAGGTCCAGCAAAACCAGTATTTCAAAATAGATTTATCCATGATCCTTCCTTGACTGTCCCATTAAATTCTGCTATAACATCAGCTAGTAGTAGAATTAACGCTGTAAGTGTCCAAAGTGAACAGCGCACTACAGTTACTAGGTCAACATCTCCGACTAATCTAACAATAATTGAAACACCTAGGGAGATAATGCAGTTACAGCCAAAAAGAATAGAGTTGGAAGAAATTCCCTTAAGTGAAGTTTCAATAGGTCCAACAACTGAAGAGTTAGATGATTGGGTGAAAGGATTACAAAGGAGAAAAACACAGCCACAGCCTATAGATGTATGTAAGTTGAGAGTAGATCTGGAAGAAATGATCATTGGGACCATAAGTCCAGACAGGCTAAAGACTTATCAGGATGATGAATTGATGTATCTGTGTAAGAGTATTACTTGGAAAGCGAAAAATCTTCATGAAAAATTAGCGGAAGCTGCGGATGAATTAGGAGTAGACATGGGGAGATCAAAAGTGTTGCAGAAGACATATAGAGTGGATTTTACTCAAAAGGATATAGAAAATATGAATACGTCTAGTAGACGATTGCAGATAAAAGAGTTAATGGTTGTTCTGAGAAAATGGGGAGACGTGGAAAGATGGAAGGGTAGATGGATGAGGAAGAAAGAAGAAATGGCTGCTAAAGAAATACATTTACGTCCAGTAAGAGAAGTAGAAAATGTAGCTCTGGAATGTCCCATGAGAGAAGTTCCAGGAGGAGGTTATGTGCATGTTCCGTGGTCTAGACAGGATATATTGTCTTTTACCAATGAGTTTCCCAGGTTGGAGAAAAAGCCAGTGGAATGGTACAAACAAGTTGAGAGGTGCGTGAAAGTTTCAAAGTATTGTTAAAAGATTTAGATGGATTATTTGAAATTGTCGTCCCTGCAGATTTATGGACTGAATGTATGATTACAGTTGATTGGCCAAAAGATGAATATCCTAGGGATTCCAAAATAGGAGCACCTTCTGATGAGGTGATGAAAAAGTACCATCAGGTGATTACTTTCTTGAAAAGCAAAATTTCCCCAAAGGAAACGGATTGGGTAAAAATCGATAGAACAACCCAAGAGCCGAAAGAGTCTGTGCATGCATATTATGAGAGGTTGTTACAAGTTTTTAAGCAGTATAGTGGTTTTGAGAATATTGGAGACATGGATATGGGTCATTTTGTGTATAGGTTTGTGTATGGATTAAGACCTGAGATTAGTCAAATGATACAGCAACACATGTTGTGTTGGCAGGCCAAACCGATTGATGAAATTTTGAGGTATGCAAAATACTGCAGCGATGACATCGAGTCTCGCCATCGGAAATTAAAAGAAAAGCTGATGTGGGCGCAAGTAAAGGTAGCAGAGCAGCAAGAAACTCAGTTGAATTCTCAGTCTATAAACCAAATGGGAGGAGTTAGTCAGAATGCTCAAAGACCCAGTGGAGGTAGAGGTAGGGGACAAATGAGTAGGGAAGAGGCGAAAAAGATATTTCCTTGTCATGGGTGCGAAAAGTATGGACACTGGAAGAATGAGTGTAGATCAGTGCAGAGGACTAATGGAAGAAATCAAATTTTAACCCCACAGGTGCAGAGTGAGGTAGGTGTGCAACAACCACCACAGCAGCAGGTAGTTACTACCCAGTATCAGGTCCCGCAACCACCGTTGCCACATAATGTAAATGCTCAAAGATACAGTGCGGATACAGGGTTCCATGGAGGAGACCAGGTTGGTAAAAATACTAACACGAATGTGATTCCCCAATTTTGGATGCAATGTAATGGAGGTGATGTTGAGTCGAATCAATGACGCTGCCTGAGGGGGGAGGAAGAGTGCGTGCTTGGCGCTACTCTAGAGGTAGATCAGTCAGGTCCATTTGTGGATGGAAAAGTGGAAGGTAAGGATATCACCTTTCTTGTGGACACTGGTGCTACCCATTCTACTGTGAGAGCAGCAGAAATTCCAAACCTACCCCTCTCGGGAGAAACTATCCAGGTAGTAGGAGTCTCAAATAAACAGATTAATACTCCAGTTACTAAACCAATTGAAGTGCATATTGGTCCCTTTAAAGACATGCATCGGTTCGTAGTGTGTGACTCGAGTCCAGTGAATTTGTTAGGAAGAGATTTGTTGTGCAAGATGAATTGCACAATTTACTGCACACCGGATGGTATTGCATTTCAGACACCTGATGAGGATGTCGCTTTTAAAATGGTGCTAGCAAAGCAAGGCACAGAAGTGAATGAGTTATTTTCGCTTCTTACAGACAAAGTTGTGCCTGAAGAATTGATGAAGGTAGTGAATTCAGAGGTGTAGGATTTCACAGGACAGGAGATTGGGTTGATGAAGAAAGTGGATCCGATTAGAATTACAGTGAAAGATGGTGTTGACTATCCAAATACACCACAGTATAAAATGAAGCCAGAAGTTATAGCAGGAATAACTCCTGTAATTGATCAAATGATTGAACAAGGAATTTTAAAAGAAATAATGAGTAGTCCTTGTAATTCACCTATTGTGGGATTGAAAAAGCCAAACGGAACCTATAGAATAGTACAAGATTTGAGAAAGGTAAACAAAATTGTTTTGCTTGTTGTCCAGTTGTGCCAAACCCAGCAGTGATTCTCTACCAAATCCCACATGATGCAGAGTGGTATACCATGATTGATTTGTGTCATGCATTCTTTTCGATTCCCCTGCATTCGGATAGCCAGTATTTATTTGCTTTCCGGTTTGGAGACCGTGTTTTGGCGTGGTGCCGAGTTCCTCAAGGGTATACTGAGAGTCCTTCAATGTTTAACCAGATCTTGAAAAAATGTTTGGAAAATTTGAGAATGTTTGAAGGATCAGTTCTGGTTCAGTACATTGATGACCTACTGGTGGCATCAAAGACTCGAGAAGCCTGTGTTGCAGACACAGTTGCTTTACTGAACCATTTGGCAGAAGGTGGACATAAAGTGTCCCCTGCAAAATTACAATTCTGTCAGCTGGAAGTCCAATACTTAGGTCATAAGATTAAGAAGGGAGTCAGAAAAGTAACATCAGATCGTATTCGAGTGATTAAGGACATGAAACCACCAGCAACACAAAGAGAAGTGTGAATGTTTTTGGGAGTGGTTGGATATTGTAGACAGTGGATCAGTGGATTTTCACTGATGGCAAAACCTCTACAGAGGTTGACGAGGAATGATGTGATAGACCCAGTTAGATTGGATGAAGAAAGTATGGAAGCTTTTATTAAACTGAAAGACAGTCTGTGTCAGGCTCCGGCATTGGGAATGCCTGATTATTGTAAGGATTTTGCATTGTATTGCAGTGAAAGAGATGGGTGTGCACTTGCAGTTTTAACACAGAGGCATGGAATGGCAAGACGACCTGTGGCATATTTTTCTGCTACTTTAGATTCAGTAGCTGCCGCCTTACCTGGATGTTTGAAAGCAGTAGCTGCTACTTGTGTGAGTCTGGAACAGAGTGAAGGAATTGTAATGGGTTATCCTGTGAGAGTGCATGTGCCACATTCAGTTGAAATCCTCTTAACAAGAACAAGGACACAGCACCTTACCTATAGTCGGCTGACTAGGTATGAGAGAGTGATTCTGGGTGCAGAAAATGTGACAATAGTGAGATGTACGAATGTGAATCCTTCTACCTTATTGCCAGATGCTTGGGAGGAAGAAGTGAGGGATGAACATGATTGTTTGGATGTGACTGAATTTTGCACCAAGCCCCGTCCTGATATTAAGGATGTTCCTCTTGAAGAATCTGATTGTGTGATGTTGGTTGATGGTTCTTGTCTGTGAACTGGAACAGGTGTGCTGAGTTCTGCTTATGCTGTCTGTACTGTAGCAGCAATCCTGGAAGCATCCTGTCTAAAAGGGGTAAAATCTGCACAAGTTGCTGAATTGATAGCTCTAATTCGGGCTTGTAAATTGGGAAAAAGTCAGAAGGTGACTATAATCACTGATAGTCAATATGGCTTTGGCATTGTGCATGACTTTGGAGAACTATGGATGCAGAGGGGATTCCTGACTTCTTCGGGGTCCCCCATCAGGAATAGTCAATTTGTAAAGGAATTGCTTGAAGCATTACAATTGCCAAAATGAATTGCAGTGGTCAAATGTGCCGCACATAAGTCAGGAGATGATTATGTGGCTCAAGGCAACAGATTTGCTGACCAAGTAGCACAATATTGTGCAAAGAGTGAGACTTCCATAAATCGTGGAAAAACAAAAGAACATACGGTTTGTCAACTTATGTTTACTAACACCATTGAAACATGGGATGAAGTGAGACAATTGCAGGAAGAGGCAGGTGATGAAGAGAAACAGGAATGGGAAAGGGTAGGATGTAAGAGACGAGAAGATGATGACATATGGGTATACATTGATGGAAGACCAGTCATGCCAGATAGTTTACTTTCTCATATGGCAAGGATGTACCATGGAATGACACATATTGGCCGAGACGCCATGGTCAGATCATTCAAACAAACGTGGTTTAATACTAAATTCAGGACTATTGCAGAGAGTCTTTGTTAGAGATGCTTGACGTGCCAACAGCAAAACCCAGGAAGAAAGACAATAGTTAGTCTGGGGACAATAGGGAGGGCAGGAGGTCCTTTTACCAGACTACAACTCGATTTTATCGAGTTGCCTCCATGTAACAAGCTCAAATATGTGTTAGTAATTGTGTGTTTGTTTTCCCATTGGGTAGAAGCTTATCCCACAAGGAGGAATGACAGTTTGACTGTGGCAAAACTCTTGTTGAGGGAATACATTCCTAGATATTGTTTCCCAGTCACTATGGAAACAGATAGAGGAACACACTTTACTAGTGAAACGATCAAACTGATTTGTGAGGCATTGAGCATTCAACCAAAACTTCATTGTGCCTATCGTCCAGAGGCCTCTGGAATAGTAGAGCAGATAAATGGCACAATCAAGAACAGGTTAGGGAAAGTGTGTAAATCCACAGCACTGAATTGGCCTGACGCTTTACCCCTAGTTCTGATGAGTCTCAGAAGCATTCCTGACAAAAAGACAGGATTGAGTCCACATGAGATCTTGATGGGAAGAGCAATGAGACAAGCATTTATACCTGCCAACAAATTGATAAATATAGCTGATGATCTCATCCTTGACTATTACAAAGGATTGGCTGATGTAGTACGTTCTGTGTTTCATCAGGTTGGAGCAGATGCGACCACAACACAGCAGACTCAAGCGCATGACCTGAGCCCTGGTGAGTGGGTTCACGTGAAAAGGCATAGAAGAAAAACTTGCCTAGAGCCCCGCTGGGAAGGACCATATCAGGTCATATTGGTGACGACTACAGCAGTAAAGTGTGCTGGTTTACCAAATTGGATCCATGCCAGCCACACTCAGCGAGTCCCAAATCCACTTGAACCACGAGTAGAGCGGCATCAGGAGATTTCAAGTCCGAGCTCTGGATCATAGGCTGAAGTACAAGAAATTGGTGAGGTTAGAGCAATAGACTCTGAAACTGGTGAACATAAACAAAAGGACTCTGAAGAGCAGCTTGATGAGGAATTGCTTAGCACAAGTCAAGTAAAGTGGGTACCAGCTACTGGGACTGAAGAAACTGCTGTTGAACAAGAAGAAAGACAACTCTTCGATGGAGAGGGAAAGGATAGAAAAGAAATAGGTGAACGAAATACAGAAGAAGAAAAAGAAAAAGAAGAAGAAAGTAAACTCAAGGTAGGTGCAAAGAAACGAAGGTATGAAATGAACAAAGAAGAAGAGGAAGTTCAACTAAAGAGGGCAAAGAAAGACGACCAGTGGCCAAGCGGAGTTAAAAGACTAAAATACAAAGTGGTGAAAGGAAGACCCGAGAGCAGGCCAGAACAGCTAAATGAAGTTCCAGGTGAAATAGAACAAGGAGAGTCGGATGACGAATCAGAGCTGCAACCAAAGAGAGTGAGAAAACCAAACAAAAAGTTCAAGTCACCTGACTGGATTTACATAGTGTTGGAGGAAATTGAAGAAGAAGATTTAAACAAAGAAAGAAACAGCACTGACCACGAGCGAGAAGAAAAGAGTGATCTAAATCCACCTTAAGAGACTGCAAACAAATTAAGGTGTCACGTTAACAACTGAAGAAAAGTTTCTGAAGACGTCCTGAAATTTGGATTAATTAAAATAAAAGAAGGGGTAAAGAAGAAAGCTTTTGAAGTGTGGGATCACACTACATTTTTTAATTTCAAATTTTTCACAGAATATATTGGAGATAGATTTAGAAAATCCATTTAGAATTTCATAAGGATTAATATTACTATGGCAGATACACAAGTAAAAAGACCTAGATGTAGTTTTATGCGTAGGTGTTATAAAGCTTGTTTATGTTTATTTTGTATACTGATAGTATTCTGGATAATATTAACAATTATAATACCTTTACATTTGATTAAAGAAGATACACTTCGTCCTAACAATTTGACAGGTCCAAAGGTAGACACTGACATTAAGCAAACTCCAATTACTCACTTGAAACAGATAGATGTTAGTAGTTTGCATCATGATAGATCAGTTACTGATTTTTCCTTGAATGTTTTCACTAAATTACTCTACGAATATGTGGAAACAATGGATGTGAGTGACTGTTATGTGTGTATACAGTTACCATTGTCTGTCTCAGAAGGTGTGACCTACATCACCTTCCTTTGACTTATGGTGTGACCTGTAGTGTCTTATCAAGTTTGCTGTATAGAACAGGTAAATTAGATTATTATTATTCCAATATAGATACGATCTTTTCTAAAGTCCCTGTGATACCTGAGTTGAATAAGATAGCACATGCAAATGTCATGGGAGATTTTTTCCTGACAACCAAGCCTTTAGATATAGAATACGCTAATAAAAATAATCTAACATGTAAATTGAAAAAGGAAGAGAAAATCTTTTTGGAGATGGTAGAAGAAAGAAGGGCTAAGTTTCAAAGGAAAGCTGTTGAAGAGAAACTAAAAACACCACCTTGGGTTTTCAGAGAAGGCAGCTATGACAAAGGCGAGACTTATGCTGCAATGGCTCTGGATTGGTCGCAGAAGGGAAAATTATGTTTACGTAGGGAAAAGACTAACTACAACAATTCATCGGTTCCAGTGAATGTGAAGATACCTATAAAATTATTGGGGGTTGGGGATTAAAGGGAGGAACTGACCCTGTCTTGCCAGGCATATATTATGTCTGTGGGAGGAAAGCCTATTATCGGCTGCCAGATCATTGGTATGGAACTTGTTATCTTGGGATTGTTTTTCCAAAAGTCTACCATGTAGACAAAAGTACAAATGGAATCGATGAAGGAAAGCAAGGACTAAAACGTGTAAAAAGAGAACGTTTTTCAGAAATTGTAGGTAATATATTTGGAGCATTGATACCTGGAGTTGGGGTTACACTGAATGCATACAAAATTCGACAATTGTCCACAGTGGTTGATCGTTTATCAACGGATACTGCTGGAGGATTCCTGATGATTGACACTGAAATGATTGCCATGAGATCTATGGTTATGCAAAATCGACTTGCCCTTGATATATGGTTGGCAAAAGAGGGTGGAGTCTGTGGAATGTTGAAAGTTCGACATTGTTGCACTTACATTCCAGACAAAAGTAAGAATCTGGAAGGATACATTCAGAATATCACTGATTTGCATAAGGAAGTAACCCAACTAGAGGTTGATGGCGTCTGGGAGAGACTAAGTAAGAGTTTCTCTACTATAAGCAATTGGTTTTCTTCTATAGGTGTTCCTTATTTGGAAAAATGATAGTACCAATAGTTTCTGTAGCTGTTATGATACTCATGATACGAATGACCTATGTTTGTGTGAAGAAAAGTCGCAAAGAAAAGAAAGAAAGGAAATTAAGTAAGGAACGTAAAGAAAGGAAAAGAGAGATAGATGAGATAGAATTGGAGGTTTTTAAAGAAAAATTGTATGAAAAATGTAAGGAGCAAGGGCCAAAAGACAAGATAACAGCTATATAACTTGGTAAACTGTATGTTTAGGGATTTTATGATGGTAAACCATTAAAGGGGGGATTAATGGAGTGAGGTTTGTAAAATACATCCTCATGAAATTAAGTAACCCCATAATAATGTATTGACTGCATGGACTAACCAACCCTGAATGCATACATTCACACAGGGGGCAAACGCAATTTATATAATATACTAAACCATGTTGGCATGAGTACGTATTAACTGTTTGCGCTTTGAAAAACTGTACTAATGCATGTTAATGCTATGTTGTACATTGCACATTTTGCATGTTGTGCACAAATAACGAAAAGGTTGCTTTAAATTAATAGCTTTCGCTAGGAATTAATTAATATAGGGTATTAGTATGGTGGGAGGTAACCATAATGGGTTTTATTTCATGAATTAATATTCTTTTGTGTTTATTTACTTTAGTACGAGATTGGGCCTGCATGAAAATGGCCTCTTGTTTGAACCAGCATGTGGTTGTCTTGGTCAGTACGGAGAACGCATGCGCAAAGATGGGTTGCCTGCTTGCAGACTGCAGAGTGTACCAGCTGATGTAATCCGTGTGAAGGCCATGTTGACCTGTGTCCTATTGTTTATGTGCCAAGACGCGACAGCGACTGTTAGGAACAGCCATCACTACGTGCAATTTGAATGTGAAGCGGATATCATAATGTACAATTGTTGCAAAATGTATAACTATGATTGTTAGTGGTATACGAATGAATTAGTCTTAAATCCTTCCTTTGTTAAAACCGGTATAGGATGGATTTGTGAAGAGAACCGGATGAGGCGACCCTAGTATGATTTATGACAACCAATCACAGACCGAGTTTCTACTGATACAGCAACATTGTAAGATAGTGAGCTAGACAGTAGGGTATAATTGATATCCTAATTGGGGTGTGGCGGTTCAGTGCGGTCCGGTATAGCAGTGCAGATCAGAGAGAAGAGACGATCAGAACGCACAGAGAAGCGCACCAAGACAGAGAGAGCAGACCAGCACTAAGACCGAGAACACTTTAGGTACGAGAACGTTGCAGGAGTGCTTGGGAGGAGACTGCGTCCGAGGAGAACTAGATCAAGGTAGATTGTTTGGGAGATTAATTTTGGTTGTTAGTCAATGGCAAACTTAGCTGTATCTGTCCTGTTATCTTTGTCCTCTGAGCCTTTCTCTGAGGACCTCTTGCCACAACCTCGGCCAAGGAAGTGGTTTTCTTGATTCTTTGGTGGGTATCACCCTCCTTAATTGCTTAAATTTTGCAATATATGTCTGCAAGTATTTATGCTGTACCTTCTCTTCCCCCATTCCTATGCACGCTTTGATATCGATACAAATGATTCATTTTGATTACATTGCTTGATAATTTGTTCCCTTATATGTAATCTTGTGTGTGCACTGACGATCTGAATTATGAGCCTTTAATAAGATAAAATCCTTAACTGGATAAATGACTCTGTGGTTATTTAGTTGAAATATTAAACTGTTTAGTTAATCATAGTCACCATCAACTCTTCAACTAATGGTCCATCGACCAAAGGAAGAAGACAGTTGAGATTACGAATAGTTAGGAATATATACAAATGTCATTAATGTGAAGGGTAGTATTGTGCATAATAAAACTGACAAATTAAACCCCCTAAATCCAGCGCCTGTCCTCAGGGATCATTTATGGGTAATGTGTGATGGGCCCCGTTGTTTGGTAAGCAATTTATGTGTGAAGAGATTTCTCTTGGTCCCTGGTTCATGAGTTAGGGGTTGCGCTGGATCACTATCATCTCTTCCACCATCTCCACTGTTAGCTCAGCAAACCTACCCCAGTTGGAGGTAGCCCCCGTGGATGCAGGCTTACATCTTTAAAAAGGTCCTCCACCATTGGGGATTGTTCTCCAAAGGCTGAATAAATAGCCTCAATTTTCTTATTAAAGAACACAGACAATTCCTTGCTAAAAGGGGCCAAAACTCTGACTGTCTGATCCAGAGCGAGTGGATGAGCTAATTTTTGTAACTATTCTAAATAGTTTCCTAGATAATCTGCTATTCTCTTCAAATCTTCTTACAATACATTGTCTCTTATGGTCCCTACGTTTTTTGTGATAGGCTTTGAGTGCATTTTATAGATCACCCGATCCTCTACACCCTTAGTGCTGTGCCACTTAGGCTCAAGTAATTTGCAATCCTGTTTTATTGTCCTTAACTCGTTTGAGTACTACTTCTCAGATAACGGTCTGCTCAAAGGATTACTCTCCATTACAGGGGCACAAATATCAAAGGTTATATACATTGCATTCATGAGCTCGTTTACTGCTGTTTGCACAGAACAAACACAAGGAGATGATGGACGGAGCGTTGAAACTTCTCAGACACTCACCCCCCGTCACAGATCTGGGTTGAATCCATCATCGCTCACTTCGCCACCCCAGTTCAGACCCAGCAATATGCAAATCGGTCTTGAATCTGTGCCTCATGGGAACAGTCCAGCCCGAACTGCCAAGCCAGGTCTTCCCTGGACAGGAAACAAGCACCCTGGGACCGGTTTCAGGGTAACACCTCTCATCAGCCAGGCTAGCTTGAATCCAGTGGCAAAGTGAGCAAGGGACCCACGTCTGGGCATACCCTGCCAACTCAGGGTGAACAAAACAAACACAAGGAGATGATGGGTGGAGCGCTGAAACTTTTCAGACATTCACCCAAGCCACAGATCTGGGTTGAACCCATCATCGTTCTGTAACTCACTTCGCCACCCCAGTTCAGACCCAGCTATATGCAAATCAGTCTTGACTCTGTGCCTCATGGGAACAGTCCAGCACGAACTGCCAAGCCAGGTCTTCCCTGGACCAGAAAACAAGCCTCCTGTGACCGGTTTCGGGTTAATACCCCTCATCAGCCAGGCTAGCTTGAAACCAGTTGCAAAGTGAGCAAGGGACCCACGTCTGGGCATACCCTGCCAACTCAGGAGGACGTGGGTCCCTTGCTCACTTAGCCACTGGTGTTTCCACAGAACAGTCCTCCCTGAACATAGTGGGGTTAAAGAAGAAAGAGCAGGGTTTACTTTCCTCCAAGGTCTCCGTAAAACAGAAGAAAAACTCTGGCTGCCTGCACACCACTTAATAAAGGAAAGGCGAAATTCACTAAAAAGTTATCCAACCAAATGATGGGATTAATTAACTGAATCATCACTGTATTTAAATTTGTGAATAGTAAATCGAGAGTATGCTCAGACTTATGTGTTGGACCAAATATCCACTACTTTAACTGCAAAATCTGCTTCTAATTTTCCAGCCCATTAACAATAATGGGGTATCCCAGTATCTCCCAGAACCTGGGGAATTTAGACAGCATATACAGTGAGTTCTGTCGAGAAATGTGCAAATTCTTGAAAGAGTTATATTTATCCTGGTAAACTAGGAAAACCAATCAATGGTGCAAAATCAATAATACTGACAGTTTAAAAAATTATGAGACTGACACTAAATAGTAAACTGCGCACAGTATGTTAATATTCAGGAATCCTGTTAACTATTCCTTCTTCTTAAGTGTTTCACCGATTCTTAAGATATCTAACTGTCTTGCCACCTTGGAATCAACCATTTGTCTTTTCAAGAATATGAGTTGCGATTACTGTAATATAATTGTGGCTTGATTGTCATTCAAATGTGATTGGTACATTCACTGTTGCTGTTGGATTGTATGATAGGACGCTCCTTGATTGTGAACTAAATGACCCCCACAACAGCAAATTTTCTATTTGTGCACTTTTGTATATATGGTTCTTTGACCCCCTGATTGCACGCATACATTTTCATGTAATTAATGTACTAGATGAAGTAGATTGTGTAGTAATATTCAATTCCATAGTAATGATAAATGATATCTAATTTGTCACTCTTGTGTTTATGTTGATCTATGAAACATATTGGGGCCAATTCATAGAACTAATCTGAGATAAAATCCTAAACTTACTACTTTTGGTATTCACAGAAGGCATTTAGTAGTAGTAAAGTTAGGACTCCTAACTTTTCTACTACTAAACTGAGACAAAATCCTAACTTTACGACTTTCGATATTTGCAAAAGGCATTTAGTAGCAGAAAAGTTAGGATTCCTAACTTTACTACTACTAAATGCTTTCTGTGAATACCAAAAGTAGTAAGTTTAGGATTTTATCTCAGATTAGTTCTGTGAATTGGCCCCTCTGTGATTTAATGTATAATGTAGTAGTGTTGTTAATAATATCCAATTCTTTTGCTTGTTCGGTTTCCATGCTTTGGGGGCTATTAGATATTTTCATACGTGCCCCCAGTGATTGACAGAACTGCACATGGTATGGTAATTCACTTGAAATCGCACATAGTGCACACGTGTGCACCGATGTATTCGGTAGCAGTGTACCAAGTAGTAGTATGAAGAGGGCGTTTCAACATGAGCCCGTCTTCAAAGATATCGCATCAAGGGATTTTTCTACAAGTGTTCAGATAAACTCTCTGGGGCATATTCTCAAGCCCCTATCGCCACGGGAACGTCACTTTTACTGATGTTCCCGTGGCGATAGGGTCAGCGCCTTATTCACAAGGCAGCGTTAAGCCACTTAACATGGCTTTAAGCCACGCTAAGTGGCTTAACGGTGTCATTTCAGCTTAAAAGTGTCGTAAGGAATTCCCATTGCTAGTCTATGAGTGGAGTAGGCAACACAGTAGTGAAAAACGAAATGGGCTGTTTGTCACTACCAGGACATGTAAAGCATACACACACATAACCTACCTTTTATTTACTTGGCACCATGCCTTTAGGGTTACTTAGGGCCTATCTTAGGATGGCTTATATGTAATGAAAGGGGAGTTTAAGGCTTGGCAAGTAGTTTTAAATGCCAAGTTGAAGTGACAGCAAACTGCACACACAGGCACTACAGTAGCAGGCCTGAGACAGGTTTGAAAGGCTACTCATGTGGGTGGCACTATTAGTGCTGCAGGCCCACTAGTAGCATTTGAAGTACAGGTCCTGGGTATATGGTATACCACTTTACAAGGGCCTTACCAGTACCACAAATATGCCAATCGGGTATACACCAATGTCATCATGTTTAGAGGGGAAGCACATATACTTTAGCACTAGTTAGCAGTGATAATGTGTTCAGAGTCCTAAGGCCAACAAAAAGAATCAGCAAAACGTGAAGGCAAACATTCTGGGGAAAGACCACCCTAAGGATGACAGGTCTAACATGTGCCCCCAGGTTGAAAGTGGAGAGATCGACCCAACCTCTAGTGAGTTCTCATAACGAAGGCGGAAAAACCTATATAGACCCTCCACATTGGCGTGGTCTACCCCAGGTCTGTGTTCCACCCTGAAGTCCAAAACCTGTGGGGAAATGGACCACTTCAACAGTTTTGGATTCTCCCCCCTCATTTGCATGAGCCACCTGAGGGGCCTGTGGTCAGTATGAATCAGGAAGTGTGTGCCAAACAGGTATGGCCTCTACTTCTTCAGTGCCCAGACCACAGCAAAAGCGTCTCTCAATATCACTCCACCTCTGTTCCCTGGGGAGTAACCAACCTCTTGGAGATACAGTCTACATGTTGGTCTAGGCCCTCCTCATTAAGTTGGGATAGTACTACCCCTATGCCATGCTCTTAGGCATCTGTCTGAATGATAAACTCCTTGGAGAAGTCAGGGGCCTTGAGCACAGGAGCTGTGCACATGGCCTGCTTAAGGGAGTCAAAACCAGTTTGCATGCCTCTGTCCAAATCACATTCCTGGGCTGCTTCTTCGAAGTCAGCTCAGTCAATGTGTCAACAATGGTGCCATATCCCTTGACAAACCTCCTATAGTACCCAGTGAGGCCAAAGAATGCTCTAACCTCAGTCTGGGTTTTGGGGGGCAGCTAGGCCATGATGGTTTCCATCTTGGCCTGAAGGGATTGCACCGTCCCCCTTCCCACCAGGAGTCCCAAGTACAACAGAGGCCCCTGCTCTATCAGGCACTTACCTGCCTTGATAGTCAGGCCTGCCTGTTGCAGTGCCTGAATCACTTCCTGGAGGTGAAAAAGTGGTCCTTCCAGCTGCTACTGAAGACAGCTATGTCATCCAGATAACTAGCAGAAAAGGCCTCCATACCAGCAAGGACCAGCCTCTGGAAGGTGGCAGGGGCATTTTTTAATCCATAGGGCATCACGCTAAACTGACTTTGGAGTGGAGGAGGCTGACCTCTCCTTTGGTCCCTCTGGTAGGGCTATCTGCCAGTACCCTGATGTAAGTTCAAAGGTACTGATATACTGGGCATCCCTTAACCTGTCAATCAGCTCATCAGCCCGGGGGAATGGGGCGAGCATCTGTCTTTTCACTGAATTGAACCCAATGTAATCCCCACAGAACTTCACTTCAGATGTGGTGCCTGGTAGGGTGGCTTTTGGTACCAGAACCACAGGACTGGACCAGGGGCTACTGGAGGGTTCTATCATCCCCAAGTCAAGCCTTTTGGACACTTCAGCCTTAATGCTGGACCTCACTTTTTCTGACATCCTGTAAGACTTATTCTTAACAGGGAGGTTGTACCCTCTGTCCATATCATGGGTACACAGCTGGGTAGTCCCAGGGATTAGGGAGAACAGAGAAGAGTACTGTCCCAACACTTGGCGGCAGTCTCTCTGTTGTTCAGGAGAGTTAGAGTGGGGGAACAGATTACTCCTTCCACAGACCCATCCTTTTCCTTAGAGTTCAATAGGTTAGGGAGAGGTTTACTTTCCTCTTCCTCTTCTCCATATGTCACCAATAGCATGGTGAGCTCACACCTCCCAAAGTGTGGTTTGAGGCGATTTACATGCAGCACCCTGTGGGGTTGCCTAAGGGTCTTGAGGTCCATGAGGTATGTGGCCTCAACATTTCTTTCAATCACCTCATATGGCCCATTCCAGCAATCCTGGAGGGCTTTGGGCTCTACAAGCTCCATCACCCACACTTTCTGACTAGGTTGAAACTCCACAGTGGTAGAATTTTTGTCATACCACTCCTTCATGACTTCCTGGCTGGCTTCAAGGTTACTGGAAGCTTGTTTCCATAACTTAGCCATCTGGCTTCTAAAGGCCAGCATGTAGCTCACTACATCCTGGGGTACCTTCCTGAGAGCTTGCTCTCTCCCTTCTTTCACTAGACTCAGAGGTTCCTCTGACTGGGTGCCCATACAACAGCTTGATGGGGCTGAAACCCACTCCTCTCTGTGGCACCTCTCTGTAAGCAAACAAGAGACATGGTAAGAGGATATCCCACTTTTTCCTCAGGGCCTCAGGCAGGCCTCTGATCGTGCCTTCCAGGGTCTTATTGAACCTCTCAACAAACCTATTGGTTTGTGGATGGTAAGGGGTGGAGAACTTGTAAATTACCCTACAATTCTTCCATATTGACTGCATATAAGCAGACATGAAGTTTGTGCCCGTGTCAGGCACAACTTCCTTGTGGAATCCCACTCGGGTAAAAATCCCCATCAGGGCCTTTGGCACGGCAGGTGCAGTCATGGTTCTCAGAGGGATTGCCTCTGGATACCTAGTGGTATAATCCACTAGAACCAAGATAAAGCTGTTGCCTGAAGCAGTCTGTGGATCTATAGGCCCTACAATGTCAATGCCCACCCTCTCAAAGGGTGTGCCAATGACAGGCAATGGGTTAAGGGGGGCTTTAAGCCTCTGCCCTGTCTTCCCACTCGCCTGGCAGGTCACACAAGTCCTACAGAATGCATCTGATGAAGTCTTGATCCTAGGCCAATAGAAGTGGGGGACAAGCCTTGCAAAGATCTTGTCTTGGCCCAGGGGTCCTGCCAGGAGAATTTCACAAGCTAGCTCCAGTAGGAAGGCCCTGAATAATTGGGGGACCACTGGGGCCCTTACTGTCCCATACCCAGGAGCCTCAGGCTCACTGTACAGGAGGTTGTCCTCCCAGTAAATGTGGTGACTACCAGAGGCATCACCTGCTGCTTGGGCTTCAGCTGGTTGCCTCCTGCCCCCAAGGTTTGGGCACTCCCTTTGTGCCCTACAGAACTCCTTCCTTCTTGGTGAGTCCTTTTTTCCCATGTCATCCAGCAAGTTCAGGAAGGTCACCAAGGGAAGCAAAATCCTCCGCAGTCGACTCCGGGGCGGCCACCACAGGTGCCTCATCCATCAAATTGAAAGTACATTGAGGGGATGATTTCCCACACTCAATGCCTCTCCCCCTCTTAGCAGCTAGCTGGGCTATTGTTCCAGGCTTCAGCCCTTTATGACTTCCATCCTAGGCAGCCATGGACCCTGTGGTAGCAAAGATCCAGTCAGGTAACCGTAGCATCTCCACATGAGCCTTGAGCTCCACTTCCTTCCAGGTAGTGTGCACCAGGTGATTACCTAACAAACAGTCCACAGGCATGGCAGGGCTCACTGTAACTTTCAGAAGACCTGAAACCTCCCCAAACTCAAATGGAACAAGGGCCACAGGATAGTGACCCTCTCTGTCATCAGCCACCACAACCTGGTGGAATGTAAGGGAAATTACCTGCTCTGGGGAAACCAGCTAACTCCTTACCATAGTCATACTGGCTCCTGTATCCCTTAGATCCTCAACCCCTTCCCCATTTATGGTGACCATTGCCTATACTTTGTAGTATTTGAGGGCACATGGATCTTTGGAACCATCTTGCTGTCACCCAGGGACACTAGGGTAACCCCACTTAACTCCCCCCATTAACTGGGACAACCCCCCCTAGCACGGCACTAGCCACCCCTGGAATCCTTCCTCCAGTAGGAGGTAATGCTTTCTTTGAACACATGATCCCCTTTGTAGTGTCCATACTCATAACACTTAACAGGCTTGGGCTGCTGACCTTTATCAGGGTACGTTTTCTTCTGGTGACTATATTGGGAATGTGAACAAGACCCTTTCCCCTGAGAGTTGTTTTATGGGTCTGGAAAGAACTTCTTCTTTTTCTCTCCCCCCCTCCTTCTTCTGGTGGGAACCCTGGCCACCCTTTTGCGAATCCACCCTCAGATACCGTTCTGGACACTCTGGTGCTGACCCAGAGGTCCGCCTCCTCAGCAAACTTCCTGGCGTCCGTAAGCTTGCTATCAAGCAGATGTTAGCGCAGCTCTGGAAAACAAGTATCAAGTATGTGCTAGTTTAAAAACAAGTTGTATAACCCTTCATAATCATTAACTTTACTGCCCCTCACTCAACTCTTCAGTGCCTTACCAGCATAGTCCAAGATATCATTTGTGACTGGCCCTGAACCGTTGACTGTACTTCTCGGGGGCCAGCCCAAACTTGCTGCCTAAAATGTCCTTCATGGCAGTATAGTTGGTCTGGTCCCCCACCTCTAATGTAAGGAGTGTGTCCCTCTCCACTGTGGGGATGTTCCCCCAAATACTACCCCCCACCCCCAGAACTCCTCTGGGACCCTGTGCCCTTTCAAAGCCACTTCATAGGTTGACAACCATTGGTCTATGTCATCCCCCACATTATAACTGGGCAACATATCTTTTGGGATATGAAATCTGGACTCATGTGAAGACACTGCAGGTATGCTGCCACTAATATTGTTGCTGCTAGACCACATTTGGGGGGCTCTGATATCCAGCTCTCTGAGGCTAAGCTCATGGGCCCTCTTTTCCTCCATTGCCAGCCTCTTCTCTTCTAGAGCTTTCTCCTTCTCTAGCTTAGCAAGGGCTTGCTCCCTGTCAATCTTGGAAAGCTCTAATTTGAGTTCCCTCTCCTCCCTCCTATTCACCAGCTGATCTGGGCACAGGTTCCTTGAGGACATGCTGCTGCCTGGTCTAGAGCGCACTTCCAGTACTGGGAGAAGGTTGCTCCCCCCGTAGGCTGCATGGCAAGACCCTCTGTCAGTTCCCGCTCTGATCTTTCATCAGACTCAGATCCCTCCTCCTCATCCATTTCCCCTTCTGCGTGGGCTGCTGCCCATGCTCTTAAGGCTTTCTGAAGCTCTGCCTTCTTGGCCCTGCCCTTATGGAACACCTTTCTCTCCTGGCAAAACCCCTTGAGCTGGGCCACTGTGTATGCCTCCAGGTTGGCCAGCTCGAATTCCCTATTGCCAGGTAGGACCATGAACATTGCAGAGAAAATAAGACTTTGGAAAAAAGAAAAAGATGTCAGATTAGGGAGAATTGAAAAAGGCTTTAATTGGTCTAAGTATAGAGAGTTGTAGTGAACAATGAATTACTAAAAGGTATTGCAAAAAACAAGTCCTATCCTCACCGCTGATCACAAGTGTTAGAAATGGGATTGCTGGTTGGCTGAGGCATGCACCCAGTCCAGGCAGGGACCACCACTCTAGTCAGGGTAAGTTAGATACAACTAAAAGATAACCTTTGCTCACCCTCTAGTAGCTTGGCACAGAGCATATCTGAACAGGCAATTTGCGAAGTTTTGTGCAGCACATACATACAGTAACACAATAAATACACCACAAAAAGACTACACACAGGTTTATAAACATAGATAATTATATTATAAAAAAAACAAGACCAAAATGACAAAATTCCAATGGATAGAAGTTGAGATATTGAATTTTAAAATAATAAATGCAGTAAACCGCTTAAAAGCAAGTAGCGCTAAAACGGTTACTGTAGGTCACGCTGGACCGGGACAAAGCCAAAGTTCGGGCCGACCGCGATGGAGCGCTGGCCGAACACAGGACTCAAATAGGCCCCGGTGGACAAAGTACCTTTCCTGGTCGCAAACAACGAGATACATTGATCATCTCCTTGCAGTGAAGGCAATGCGTCAGTTGCAAAGACAGGTGCTGGAGTCGAGAGGCGTCGAGTGACGCGCAGGAATCTGCCACGCACTCAAGAGGATGTGTTGATCTCACCAAGTTGTAGCGGTGGCGTTACGCTGTCCAATGCATCGATCTCTGGAGGCAAAGCTCTGGTTCCAATGTGATGCACCAATTTTACTCGTGCACTGGGTCAATGCGGCGGTTCTGTTACACACAGAAAGGGGATGAGTAGAAAATCATGTTGCAGGTATCTGGCCAATTCCAGTGAGCCAGGCACAGGAGCAGGGGTACAGACATTGATATCCCTGAATCTTAAGCAACAGGAAGCAAGCCAACAAGCCCTTGGAGATCACTTGGAGTGAAGGCAGAGTCCAGCTCTCCTTCAGCAGAGTCAGACAGCAGCAGGGCAACACAAGAGAAAATCAGGCCTTCCAAGTCTGCAGTCCAAAGATGAGTCCTTTAAGCAACACAGCAGTCCTTCTGACAGAGGTTCAGTTCAAGCTCTAGAAGTGTCTGATTTTAAGGGGGGCAGAGACCCAGTACTTATACCCAGTGCTTTAAATGGGTAAAAAAAGTGCAAGTACTCATCAGATTAAGCTGGGGGTGTGCCAAGGAGGTAGGGCTAGAGGCGGGACTAAGGGCGGGGCTAATGACAAACATTTATAGGGCTTAAGAATTTTTTTGGGTGCAAATGATGACAAATTGCTTCAATCGGTAATATATTGTTGGTGCCCTTGCATGTATTAAGTTATACTAGTTGACTGTTGAAAGGTAACTATCAGGTTTCCCTTTTTGTCAGAGGCACCTGTATATTAAACAAAACATTAAAAGGTGTGGAGACTTGTTTTACTGAAAGATGAATGTTCCTGTTCCTATGATATGGCATTACATTAACAAGAGCATTCCAGATTGCATACAGATGTGAGGTTCTTTAACTCTAGAGTTATATGAGACAGAGGAGGACCAAATTATGCTGCAGGGTTTGCATCAAGAAAAGATAATTATGCATCGAAAAGACAATTACGCATGAAGAAAAGACAAATACAGCGTAATGCTATACAGTTTGTGGCAATATTACTTCACTATTGAGTGATTTTTAAACTACAACGCTGGGTTATTTTGCTGCTAATTTGGGACTTGGGATAATTCTGTCTTTGCACTATCCTGCAATGCTGTATTCTGTATTTACGGACAGCCTTTATGGCTGACCTCATCATACTGTTTGAATTTCTGTAATAAATCTTTTAAACTTATTCTGCTGATCTAGAACTTAATAATTGATTGGGCCTTTACTGGATCCATTGTATTTTTGATGTCTGTGGAGGTGCCTTTACCTTGTGGACACATTTTGCTTCATGAAATTGAGGTTTAATACTGTTTCTGAATCATCAATTCTGTAGCCAAGTTATTGAGGTACATTTTGGGGTGTTCACATTTTGGAGTTTCCCATGCCCACACATTAAAGAAGGTACTTAGGTAGGATGGCTGGCACATGGAAGTTTCAGACTCAGGTGTTTGAGAAGTGTAAATGAGAGAAGGCATTCTATTTGGAGAAGAGTACCTGAGGGGAATAAAAGGATTGTTAACAGAATGTTGAAGGTTATCTGTGGTGGGAGTGGATGGTATAGGACAGGGATTGAAGTTGCCTGCATGGGATGCAAAATATCTGACAGGTATGGCAAAGAACCCGAAAATAAAGTATATCCTTTGATGAAGGACAAGAGAGTAAAGGGAAGAAGGCACCGGAGAGAATGTGTTTGATGAATACTAAGGAAAAGGGAGGAGAGTATTAAGAGATGGACCTAATAAGGAGTGCAAGAGTAAGGATAGAGTAGAGAGTAACTCTGATTTCCTCACTGATCTATATATCCTGATACTCTTCTGTAAGCTCTTGTGCCCTTCCTGTATGCCCCCTAAGTAACCTACCCATCTGCCCATGAGAGCCCCTTTCTCATTAATTTCTTTGTACCTGAACCCTCTGCAGTCCCTGCCTCTGTACCCTCCGGTGGTCTTGGATCTGTTCTGCCTGCACCATCCAGTGCCACTGTCCATGTGTTCTCTTGTACCCTCTGAAATCCCTCCTCTGAACCCTTACTGCACTGCATCTCAGCCCTCTACTTCTGCGCCCTCAGTGCACTGAATCACTACCCTCTGGTAAATCCCAATATGTACCCTCAGTAAGGATATGGATTTTACATGCAAAAACATTTGTCAATGTCTTTAAGCTTCAAAGCGGGGGTCAAGGGAGCAATGGGGCAAAGAAGAAAGAAAAGAGTTGGTAGTAGGAGCAGAGAGTGCAGCATTAGGCTTGTGAGCTGTGCCCCTGAACCAAAAAAAGGCCAGTTACAAATCAGGATTGCAGTAGTAATGCCACAAACTCAAACACCCAATAGGAACAGGAAGGCAACATTATGGATTAAAGGTCAGCATGCCTGGCATATGAGAAGAGAGCAGCCCCCAGCACAACTCCACTACAACAGGCAATTAATTACAAGAAAAAAGACTACATCCTAAAATGCAACTCTGACCTACATAGGGTGGAAGGAAGCAGTCAGTTGTCATGCTAGTGATCCTGGTAAAAGCAAGTTATCTGGGGTCTCACAACTGATCAATAATATTTCACACTTTCAGATACTGTGCAACTCAGCAAAACCTGGTCCAAAATCCTGAGGGGCTAGTGAAGGGGTGGAGGCACATATAACCATGTTCATATGAGTGCGGTGTCACTGTAGATGATGGTGGACAGCAGGCCTGCTGTAGCCACTGTTTCTGATATGGGAGGCACCCTGTACCCACATGTGTTTGATGCTCAAAGCTTCCCTTAGGCCTGCTCCTTCTCCTCAAGTCCAAGGCTTGGCTTCCTCCCTTGGGTGCTGTGGGTTACATGGTCGTCCCACTCTCACTGTGTGGCTCACTTTTTTTCATGCATACCAGATACAGCCAGCTGTTGTGTCAACTGATGACGACCAGTCTGGTGCAC
Source organism: Calotriton arnoldi (assembly GCA_963921515.1). Lineage (NCBI taxonomy): Eukaryota > Metazoa > Chordata > Amphibia > Caudata > Salamandridae > Calotriton > Calotriton arnoldi. The sequence goes on along the minus strand of CAWUFW010009757.1, from coordinate 93,804 downwards.
CTCATAGTGCGGTGGAACCCTACAGATTTCTAAGCTGCTGTAGTGGAAATTGCAACACTTGCCCCTGCCAAAACCACCAGGCCACCACCATATTTGGGGAGGGGCAGATGTTTGGCCCTTCTCATTCATATCTCTGTACTGCTCACAACCTCACACTCCTGGATGCCTCCACAGCATAGTAGCAGGAAAGACAAGCCCGCGATTCCCCGGCTAACCATGATCCTTCCTTCTTTTGACTTCTCTGCCCTCGCCCTCCTTCCAGTGCGGGGAAATGTGTCATGGCCTGTAGTGGTGTGGGTGTTTCTTAGGCTCCCTTCCTGGCCTGAGGGTTCTAGACCTCTGGCACATCTGAAATGACAGCTACATTCTTGTGACAATATTTACAGTAGTGTACCACTTTGCCAATTCACAAATTTTACATGGATGGAAATCCAGTGCTCATATTATACTTCTGTCAGAACACAGTAGTGGCACTCTGTGGGTGCAGAACTCCCAAGTTGGAGTGTTGGGTGTGCAACCAGAAGAAGGCAGTCAATAAAGGAGAAACCGCACCTAAAATAGATGGTTTTACTTTAATTAGTTGAAAACTGCAGTTACTGTCCCCGGAAAGTTACTTGAATTTGCATCAATTTGCTTTAAAAGGAGGTGTAGGGCTTGCTGTATGTGTCCCTCCCCCAACGCAGACAGCTTTTGCAGAAAATAGATGAATTTCCCTGTTTGTGATTATTGTAGGATGTTAGTAAAATTCACCGTTTGGGGGATCTAGTCATTTCTGCATCTGTGGCAGGTCTCTGGATATGGACTGGCCCTATTTTGGTAAGAACTCTGGGGCATATTTACGTTTCCTGGCGCATCCCTGCAAATCAGCAGGGATGCGCCAGGAAACGTGCGACACGCATCTCAATCCTTGTGCCACCACGGATGCGCCGCATTTACAATGCGGCGCATCATGGCGCAAGAAAATGCAGATGTGTGTAGCATCTGCTGCCGTAACGTTAGCGCAGTGCTGGAGTTGTGTCGCGGGCGTGACGCAACTCCAGCACTGTGCCAACCATGCCCATGTCTAACATGGTGCGTCAAGCCTTACGCCTGCTTCAAGCAGGCGCAAGGTTTTGACGCAGCGGAGTCGGAAAAGTGACTGAGTGAAATCTTGTAGATTTCACTCAGCCACTTCTCGAGGCGTTCCTGCGCGGAACGCCCCCCTGCGCCAGAACGCCCACATGAAACCTGACGCAGGTTTCATGTGGCGCAGAGCTACAACGTGACGCATCTCCCTAGATGCGTCACGTTGTAACTACCCGCAGCATGGCGCTGGCTTTACGCCGCCGCTGCATCACAGAAGTGACGCAACGGCGGCGCAAAAGTGGCGCAAGGGGCTTGTAAATATGCCCCTCTGCCTCCAGAAATCCTTCCTTCCAGATGTCAGTTTCAGTCGAAGCCCTGGTGCTCACCCACCTGAATGGAGGCAACACTCCGCTCAGCAGCCTCCTTGACAATATTCAGACACCCATGAAAGCACCTTAACCACTGTAACACTTTCAATAATGGACTTGTAGAAGTTGGTCAAATTCACCCACACTGAAGGAAGAAACTCTGCTGGCTCACTACCAAGCATCAAGTCATCTTCATGACCAACTGCATCACCTATGTAGTCATCAGAAAGAGAACACTTACATGCTAGGCCAAGAAAAAATCCACTTCAGGTAGCCAGTCCCACTTCCTCTACCTTAGTGCCAAGAGACCTTATGGTGAACATGCACTCTATAAATCCCCCCCGATAACATAACATAGGGAGTCAGTACCCTGGCAGACCAGCAATGGAGAACAGCAAGAAGGAAAAAACAGAAAGAAAACATTCTTCATCTCCACATCCACGATCTGGAACAACATATAAAAAAAATACTTCAACCCTCATGCAAATCTGAAAGGAAGTGAAAATGTATTTCTAAAAGGATGACTATCTCCCTACTTCAGATAAATGCACTTGTCATATGCCTCATGTTGAAACATAACCCAGGGATCTTGCACACAGTTAAGCATTTCGATTTCCACAGACCAGATACACAGCTTCTTTCTGGACTGCATGGAAGTAGCCGCAGTGAGAGTAAACACAATTAGTGAGTAGCACTTATTAATTAAAACATTTAATCCAGCAAAGGACGCGAGGCAGTCAGCCACCTGCACTCCTCCCCGCCCTGCCGCAGCTGCAGCATCCCGCATCGAGTGGAAGCCTGGAAGGTAGGGCACCGTGGTAAACCACTGCATCCTCCCCTGCTGTGCACATGGACACATTCATTTTTTTAGGCACGAGGAGATTAGGGCTGCGCACAGGGCACTCACCTACGGAGTGGCAGAAAGTTCTTTGTCGATGGGTCCTCAATCGGACTGGCACTGGCGCTGATGGGAAACCTGCTTGTAGATGGAATTTTATGGCTGTTTCCCTTTCTGCTGTGTTGGAAAAGAAGAAAGGGAAAGCCAAAGGGCTTCCCTTTCTTCCTGCCGCACAGCTACCTGGCGGGTGACATCACACGTTGCTCTGCCGTGGCATGTCACTGCCCCCCCTCTGAAATTACCTTCATTTGAGCATGCGCCGCAGTGTAGAAATGCGATGTATGCGCACATGACTATTTGTGACCTAAAATGCCACCTTGATACAGTGAGTACCGGTACTCTCCTTGGTAACAGAGAAGTGCCGGTAATCTTGGGGAGAAAAAAAAGAAGTGCCGGTACTCAGTACCGGTGAGTACCGGCCCATTTAAAGCACTGCTTATTCCCAAAAGTGCCTTTGATGTGGGGGGTGGTGACTTCAAAGCAGCTCTCTGAGGTTCACAAGTATCCCTTTCAACCTAGTCCTGTCTGCCAGGCTATCTGTTGGGGGTAATCAGTCATTTGTGTGGGGACAGGGGACAGCCTATTCAAGTGTTAGCCCCTCCTTTCCATCCTGCCAAGTCAAGGACATCAAAATGCAGATGTATGTAGATGGGTACTCAGACACACCTATCCTTCCTGTGTTGTGGCTGTCTAGAGGGAATGTACATAGTGTAGCTGTCACCCACCCCAGACGTGTATTGGAGGCAGGCTACCAGGCACACAGAGCAGAAGGTGTAGAGAAATGTCCACTTTCTAAAGGTGGCATTTCTAAAATAGTAATGTTAATTTCAACGTCACCAGTAAGGAGGATTTATCATTACCATACCAAACATATGAAACATGAAAAAGCTACTCATCTCTGATTAGGATTACAGCTTAAAAGTGTCTTAAGGAATTCCTAATGCTAGCCTATGAGAGGAGTAGGCCTCACAATAGTGAAAAATGAAATGGGCTGTTTGTCACTACCAGGACATGCAAAACATACACACACATGTCCGATCTTTTATTTACATGTCACCCTCCCCCTAGGGTTACTTAGGGCCTACCCTAGGGGTGACTTATATGTAATAAAAGGGGAGTTTAAGGCTTGGCAAGTAGTTTTAAATGCTAAGTCGAAGTGGCAGTAAACTGCACACACAGCCGCAGTGCAGTAGTGGGCAGGCCTGAAACGTTTGAAAGGCTACTCATGCGGGTGGCACATTTAGTGCTGTAGGCTCACTAGTAGCATTTGAAGTACTGGTCCTGGGTATATGGTATACCACTTTACAAGGGACTTACCAGTACATCAAATATGCCAATCAGGTATACACCAATGTCGTCATGTTTAGCAGAGAAGCACATGTACTTTAGCACAGGTTAGCAGTGGTAAAGTGCTCAGAGTCTTAAGGCCAGCAAAAAAAATCAGCAAAACGTATAGGCAAACAGCAAAAATTATGCGGAAAGGCCACCCTAAGGGTGACAGGTCTAAGAACCTCTCTTTCCTAATGGTGAATCAGTCAGTCATGGGCTCGACCAACAATTGTACTTGGTTTCATATGTGTCATTTGATGAGACTTGGGGAGGGCTAAGGGGACTGAAGCTGGATATTAAAACTGCCTTTAGACTTCTACCAGTTTACCAAGTTAGCTTTCAGCAGTGAGTTTTCAATTTGTGGAAGCATATAAGTCGTCAAATGCATACACTGGGCTGCTTCATCTCCTGTGTGTACTTTCAGACATGCAGCACCTTCACTGGATACACAAAGAGCACCCAGGGTTGAATGGGGAGGGTTGCTCTACCTGTGAAACTTTCTATTTGTAGGGTGGTCAGTAATTAAAGAGTTCACTGAACTGCTTAGTTTTTTCAGGCTTCAGCAGGATCTCTTGGTGTCCCACTAGCTGAGGGCAAAACAGTGGACCTAGTCACTTGCCTCTCCTTCTTAGGCATGGAGATTGACACAGTATACAGAGTTTGTCTGCTGCCACAAGACAAGGTCCTTGCCCTTAATGAGGCAGTAGTGACAATAGTTGGGCATGAGAAGGTGACCCTCGTGGAGATTCAGGGCTTGGTGAGTCAGCTAAACTGTGCTCCTAAGGCGATAAACCAGTGGAGGGTCTTTGTGGATAGACTGCACCTCTTGATAGTAGACTTTAAAAAAAATCTTTTTATTAAGTTTTAGTAAATGGTACAGTAACAATTTGCCAACAATTGTACATCTGGAGTTATGAAACCTGGGGTATTTCCTCCTGTGATATTCAGTAGTGCAGCCCTATTTAGAGCCTCTGATAGGACCTCCATGCAGTCCATATTTTCTCCCATTCTTGGGGCAGCACTTTTCCATCATAAACCACCCTCTCCATGTGCATACACCAGTGGAGCCGCCAAGGCTCCCCACTGCCTGGCTATGTTCTGTTTCGCCACTATTAGACCCAGTGCTATCCATAGTTTGGGGTATTTTCTTGTCTCCCCATATATATTCAGCACAAACCTTTTTTGACAATAGGTAGGCCCTTAGACAGCACGCTAGACCAAGAAACACCACCATATAAGACTAGGAGAGGGAGTGAAGCAGGAACTTAGAATGTTTCTAAATAAGTTCAATGGAACTCGCATTTGGAGAGACTCCTAGGTGGACTGAAAGGAACTAGTATTCTTTATGGATGTATCAGGGAGTGAGGGGTTTAGAGGCACGTTATGCAATTCTTGGTGTGCACACAGGTGACCCATAACCTGGGTCTGATGGAGGCTTAGAAAGAACATTACCAGGCTCGAGCTCTTCCTGATCGTCACACACTTCCACATAAGGGATAATGCACTGGCAAACAAAAAGGTTATCCTTTGGTCTAATAACTACACGGTGGTACAGCTGCTGAATAAGGAACAACTAGCTGCCATTTAGTGTTGCGCTTGCTGAGTCACCTGGCAAGGTTGCAACTGGAGGAAGATATCTAGCTGCAGGCAGACATTTTGCAAGGGTGAAGAATGAGAAGGTTTATGCACTGTCTCATTTTCAGTGGTAGAGGTTCAGAGAGCTGACCCCGGAAGCATATTGCGAGAAGACACCATTCCCAGGGAAACTCTAAGCACTGGTGTCACCTATGGGTCATCAATACCGTGCTCCTAGCTGGCTACTTCAAAAACAAAATCCTTAGACCTCGACCATATGCTTTTGGAGAGGTTTATTTTACTCCTTAGTGCATTTCAGAACAAGAATACAACTGGTGTAGATAATTTTCAGAATGGGACATCGTCCTCCTTGATCTTAATTTTTCCCTCTGATAAGGTGACTGGAGCGATTCCCACCAGTATCCTCGGAGGAAACAATAGAGCAGGTAAGTGGTTTGCTCTCCCTATGCTAAAGAGCACAAGGATTGTATTCAATACTATTTGTGAATACCTTCTCTAGTGTGAGGGGAATCAAGCAGATAGGCCTTTCACCATGTGGATTGAAAACAACAAAATAAGAAGCTGGCCTTCTTTCCTCAGGCCTCTTTATAATACAACTGGTTAATCCCAACCCAGTGTTTGTGGGGCGACCCTTCACCCATGCTCAGAGGACTGTGCGAACAATATGGCTCAAACAGCAATCAAGATTATTTAGTCTGGGCTTTACTGCCCCCTTCCCACGGCCACACCAGGGCAAAATACTCTACCCTGGGGTGGGCTGAGCTGGGGAAATGTCATATTGGGGGACAGTTCCATGGAAGTTAGGCTGAGGAAATCCGAAAACGAACAGGCTGCCAACGGTAAAATAGTGAATCTCGCTTGCCTAACCAAAACTAAATGCTACCCAGAACGCTTCCTCAACGAGAATATTAATAGAAGGCCCACAGGGGGATGGTCACTGTTTTTGCATGAGGAGTCATCCCCTTTGATCAGATTTGACCAGATTCCATTTCCAGAAAGTCACGGAGATGGTTTTGAGCAGACTGGGTTTCAACTGCAGAATTTTGGAACACAATCCTTCTGCATTGGCAATATCAACAACAGCCTGGGTGGACATGCAGGAACGGTCTATTATGAGAATAGGGTAGTGGGAGTCCAATGGCTTCAGGTTTTATGTTAACAGAGGTTCTTTGGCAACCTGGCAGTAGGAACCACACGCACTCTTTCTTTCTCTCCTCCTTTCTTTTCTCTCAGTAGATCAAAAGATACAAGAAGTGCAAGTTGTCTGTGTTGTCAGGCACCTGTTTCTTATCAGGACTTAGTGTAATGTTACAGGAGGTGGGGGGTTGGGTATTTTCAGATAATCATTTACCTGAGCTCTGGCATGAATGGCCACAGCTGGGCCCATGGATGGGGCACTTGCTGAAATCCAGTGCTCTCTCTGACATAGTGATTAACCACCTGGGGGCAACAATCCCACAGAGCTGAAGAGGGCTAATTTCTTATGGGCAGTGAAACAGTCTTTGGTAATACTGTTTCATCTAGCAGAGCTCACTGAGATGGCATGGTTAAGAATTATACCCAGGTGTGTGGAATGTAGTGAAACATCTACTTGCCCACAGGACGGGATGCTTCGAATCATAAATGTACTTGTTCTGTAAAAAAAGATTCTTGTCCCTTTTGATGCCATGCAGTGAGATGATAGATATGCCAGATTATGTTCTCATTATATCAGAGCACTGATAATAGCCTCTCTGGTTATGCCAGGGTTCATATTATATCAATGTTTGGATTCTGACAAGTCTCTGATTTTGCCACCTTTCTGGAAATCTAAACACAGGAGCTAGAAGTAGGTAGGCAGTGGTCACTCCAGTACTGGAATGCCTTGTGAGTATGTGCACACTGTCAGAAATTGGTTTAATATTTAGAGTGGGTGACTGTCCACCTTCAGAAATAATCACAATTCTTGTCAGGGTGAATCTTTAAAGTCACTAAATTAACCTGAGCTCAACTCCTTGGTAGCTATGGCACAAAGCAGACAGGCTAAACTTAAGGAAATGTGTAAAGTATTTATGCACTACAGAAACACTAACTGTACATAAAAAAATCGCAAACCGAATTTTAAAACTAGAGTAAAATATCATAAACAAAACATACTTGCTGATGATATAGTTTGAAATATTTGTAAAATTCATTGACAAGTGTTCCAATGTCGAAAACATTCCAGTACAACAACTGCATACTGTATACTGCAGCCTTCTCATTTCATACTCTCTGTACTCCAGTAAGATTATCACTTGGTTACAAAATTCACTTACTTTGCAGTAATAGAAATGAAAAGTAAACACAGGTCTCCGTGTTATAAAATAGGAATAAACAGCAATTTGTGAGAAAACATTGCCTGACATTTGACCTCTGTCGTTGAATACACAGAGAAAGATTAAAACAAAATGTAGGGGGGCGTGACATGACGCCGGGACAAAATGGCGGGTTTCCGCTGATGCTCTGAGGGACGGCTCAAGGAGCGGCGATGCTGAGATGGCTTCCTGCATCGGAGAGGCTCCAAATTTTGATTTTAATGTAGGGGAACTTTGTCAGCTGCTTTACAAGCTGTCTCTGGACTCTCTGAGGCACATTTTCATTACTTTCGGTGAGGCGCTCGCTCCTCTCACTTGTGGCTGCCATTTTAAGTCTAACAGTGTGCGTTGAGTGCGAACGAACACACATGACGTGGTGCATTTCTGTCAGTCATTGAAAGAAGTAGCTCTAAAGCCTGGTGAATGGAGGTAGTTGTTACTTTCTTCATGAAAAATTCCCTATAAATAAGCAACACTTCTCTCTCAAGATGTGAGGGCTAATACGTCTCTTCTTTGGCCGTACTACCAGTTTTAATGCTGGTTTGTTCCTTATATGAGTTCAGGAACTCCTGTTATATGAATTGCACAATACATATTCTTAACATCATTTATCTGTGGATATTTATGGGCATATTAAGAAACTTTCAAAAATCCTCCAGGCATTATACAGGCAAGTTCTTCATAAGCTCTCCTGTGTTGTTTTCGTATATTAGAATGGAGTACTCTTCATTGCATAAGAGTTCCTCTTCTTCCTCAGTTGTCTCTCCAGTGCTGCACAACCTAACCCTGGCAAAGCGGCAACTAAAAGGCTTAAAAAAGATCCACCTTCTCCCACAAAATCTCTTCCTAATGTTTCATTGGATCTAGTGTTGGAGGAAATTAGAGCCCTCCGTCCCTTTATGGAAGAAAAAAATGCCAAGTTACAAAATCTAAAAACGTCTATCTACAGCGGAGCAACAAATCACCACCCTCAACTAAACTTCTCTAAAAGAGAATATCTTAAAAACACATGTAACTCTTCTACAGAAAGAAGTTGAAAACTTTGAAAATCGCAATTGAAGGAATAACCTGCATATTTATGGTCTTCCTGAAGGCTCAGAAGGAACAAATCCTATCTCATTGTTTAAAACCTTTATATCTCATGTCCTGAAGGTCCACCGCTTAACATCCAGAGAGCTCACAGGTTAGGCCATCCTTCTTTGGTTCTACTACTTACAAAAAATGAAGAGGAGTTATCTTGTATTTTCTGGAGCACACCGAACTATTGCAGGTCATATCTGCTGCTAAACAACTGAAGCGCATTTCCTGGTCTGGTCATAACATTTTCTTCTCACAGGATTATGCTCAGAACACTGCAGATCAATGTAGGACCTTCTTAAATATGCGACCAACACTTCGAGCTATGGGAGCACGTTTTGTACTCTCACATCCTTGTCTATTTAAAGTTACATATAATAATATGACGACCTGTGAAGACCCATCTCCTCTCCAAGCCTTCCTTGCAGCGTGCAGAACAGAGACTATGGATACCACTACAATGGCTCATTTGTCAAAATGATTATTTCCATTTCTTACTTGCTTCATACATGAATAAGATAGGATATATATAACTGTTATGTCACTGTTGTTGTTCTTTTCCCTCTATCTTTTGTTGTAGTTCTGATAGAAGCATTATGCGATATTTTTATAAGATGCAACAATGTTGAAAGTTACTGCATGTTACCTAAAATCACTAACCTTGATGTTTTTTCATAATTCCACGAGTTGTTTCCCAGTTTGTGCATGTCCTCATCTACCATGCATGTTGTATCGCCCTCCTTGAGCTTTATTTACCCCGCTGGAGTCCGAACGTGCCATCTTCCCCACGTGGGCCTCGCCCTCTTCAAAGTATTTGTAGGTAAGTTTCCTTTCTTTGTTTTTTTTTATTGCCTTCTTTTTCATCACGCTTTGTCACTCTTCCGTCTCTTGCTTTCCTTACCTTTCCCTTTTTTTTCCCTCACTTCTTCTCTTCATCATTCTGGACTTATGGATATTCCACTAACGTTTAATGCTGTTATTTCTCTCATTACCTGTTTGGTTCTTTTATATATCCCCAAATAATATGTCTGATTCTACCCTTCATTCTGCCTCTTCTCAATGGTTTTGACAAAAGTATTTTGGAACGTCAGAGGTTTAAATTCCCCAAACAAACGACAAAGAGTACTAACTAATTTGTCAAAGCTTAATGCTCATATAGCTTTCTTGCAGGAGTCACATCTTACAGAAAGCAAGTCTGTGAAAATGTATAAAGGGTGGGTGGGCAATGTACTTTTCTCACTGGGTAATGGAAAAAAACATGGTGTTATAATTTTATTTCATAAATCCTTGCACATTCAATTGGTGTCTCAGGAAACAGACGATGAGTGGAGATGGTTTTTGCTCAAACTATGTATTGATACAATTCCAATTGCGCTCTTTAATGTTTATGGCCCTATTAATCTGACCTGTAAGCTTTAATCTACTTATTCTCAGAAACTCTTACAATATCCAGATGGTCATTTTGTTTTAGCAGAAGACTGTAACAATTTTGTTGACCCTTTCCTTGACAGACATTCATCAACGCATTATATTCCGAACAAATCGCAAAAAGCATTCGTAGAAGCTGCTCAGCTAAGCCACTTAACAGATTCTTGGCGATTATTAAAATCCCACATTGGGGGCGTGGCCGAGCGGTCCAACATGGCGGACGTGCTCTAGACGAGCTCCGGAGGCCCGCCGATAAATCCTCTCACAATCCTGCGCCATCAACACATATTTCACCCCAGTCCTTCCTGCATTGTGCCTGCCCGCGCCCGACACATCGCGGTGGCGTCTGGTGGCCGAATTGGTGGCGGCGGAGCTGGTTGACGGGGTAGCTCTCAGACCGGGGCCTACTGCTCGGGGCCTCGCTGCGATCCACCCCGGCTCCTCCGGCATTTGGCGGCTGGAGTGCGCCTGTGACCCGCCGGCGGGTGTGCTAGGACACCGCGACGAAGACCTCTGTGGCGCCGGCGGCTCAGCTACCCTGACCGTTGTGAGGAAGAGCGCTTTGGGCTGTTTCGTCACCCGGCTGCCCTTTGCGGCATGGGGACAGGGACCGGAGGCCCGCGCTTCAGTGTTTCCCGCTGCTGGCCTTAGACATTCTGCCTCATTGGGAACTCTGGTGACGGCAGAGGCCCCTCTTTGCTTCCCCCCCCGGCTGTGGACGGACCCCTACAGAGACTTTGCAGATCCGAGCCGGGCTGCGACTGCGCGGCCGAGCCGGACTGCCGCCGGAAGACGCCGTTATCGGCGGCCATGGTGACTGCCATAATCGGACCTGGCTGCTCGAGATTGAGGTGACTCGAACCTGCAAAACGGAAACCTAGGCACACATAAATGTTAAGTTAACACAGTATGTAAAAGTAAGTGCTACAGTACAAAATACATAAAACGGAAAGGAAATCTCTTCAAAGATGTCGATTAAAATTCAGCCTTTTAATTTTTTCTTAAGTTTCTTTGATAGGTAGAAAAACCAGCCGACACGTGTTTTGTCGCGTGTGGAAATTACTTCCGCGACTTCCTCAGGGCTGAATACAAATGAAGAGTGTAGGAAAGTGGAATCTGACTACATGGTTGCCCCCACTTTTTTTCTGGTGTTTTGTTGGTTTTTGACTTAGTTTGGCTGGGAACCTGCTATTCAGGTCCCCAGCCTATCTGCTTTCTCTTTAAATGACTTGGAGTGCACTCTAGGTGCACTAGTGATTGGATACTGTGGTACCTTATGAGTCCCTAGTATATGGTACCTTAGGTACCAAGGGCATAGGTACTTCACAGACCTACCAGGGGCTGAAGCATGTATTATGCCACCCCTGGGAAGCAGCCTAAATCTGACACCACAGGCCTGCTACTGCAGCCTGGGTGAGGTGGTGCTAGCACTCCTCACTGAGATATAGGTTTCCTATATGTCTCCTGCACACACATTTAAACCTATCAGTCACCCCTAAGGCAGGCCCTATCAATCCTGAGGGCAGGGTGCTTGGTTCCTATGTGAGAGGGTGCCTCTGCCTGAGCAGGGCCCCTCTGCAGCTCTCAGAGTCCATTCTCTGTGGCTGTTTGTGAATGCGGTTAAACCATATACTTTTAAGTGCATTATATCCTCGCGGTAAAATGCTAACTTTGGAATGGCTGCATCGAAACATGTAGTGTTTGGTGTCAAACATCTTGGAATACTACCCCCCCGCCAGTCCTGGTGGCGGGGGTAGCATTCCACCCTTCTTGAGGGATAGACATGTACCTACTGTGGAAACGCGGTAGAATCTTGCAGAGCCCTGGCATCACAAAATGGATGCCACCAGTCACAGACACTGGGCTGCCCTCCTGCTGATGACCAACACTCGCAGTGGAGGAAGCCCAACAATAGATATCCTGTCCCAAGGCGGTGTGACCACCTTCCAGACAGGGTTTAGTGTATTGGGGCTGGGTGGGTGCACTCTTAGAGTGCTTTGAAGTCCTGCACTGGGGGAGCAGAAGGCTCCTCTGTGCATATGCCAGTTCAAACCGGCTCAGGGGCTACCTGTCCCTCCTCTGGCGCGAAACTGGACAAAGGGAAGTGGGTGTAGCCACCCACTCCCCTGACCCTCCCATAGGTAGGGTCATAGAGCTAGTCCCTCCACTTCTTTTGGTATAAGAGGGGGAACCTGTGCATAGCACCTCAGATTTCCCTGGACGACGCTCTACAAGAAGAATCCCAGACCTTCGATGTTCCACTACCTTTGGAAGACTGAAGAATCTCCCTTGGAGTCAAGGAGTGACTCCCCTGCTTGGCAGGCACCAAAAACTACAAACGATGGTCGCAAACTACGCCGCTCCTGCCGGAGTCCGAAGTCCCTGCAGCCCAAGAAGTAGATTTCCTGACTTCTCCAAGGCCATCGTGAGTCCCCAGCGAAGCTGAGGCCAGTGAACCCCAAGAGTAACGAGGAACCGCGACCCCTGGGTACCGTGCACTATTGTCGAGTGCAACACCTTCACAATGTTCCACGAACTTGTGCTTTGGACCACGTGTGGTCCCAGCCTCCAGCAGGAATCCCTCCTAAGATCAGAGGCCTACCACGTCCCGAGTGACCGTGGGCCCCTGTGAGTGGATCCTCCCGAGGCGTCTTTGCGATCCCTTGCCAGCCGGCTTGTGGGTCCCCAAAAGACTCTATAAAGAAACCAAAGGGCTCCCCTGGTTGCTCCAGGCCTGCCCTGATTTACCCTCGCTGGGTGAGTCTGACAGACCTTGCTGGTCTGTGCCATTGTCTCTTCACACTTTCCCTGAGACTTGCTGTTACCAAAGCTTGGTGGCTCCAATCGAGTCGCCGACACTGTCGTAAGATGCAGACATTGTGGGACACGCCGAATCCAGCTCCTGGTCATCGACGATGCCTCCTGGGCCTCATGGCTGAAGTGTCAAAGCAACCACAGATGACCTGAATCTTGCGACGACGGTGGGCATCCATCTTCCTTGCCCCGAGTCACTGCCAAGTGACTTTGAACACTGTCCCCTCTGCTTTCAGGTCTTCCATCTTCCGAATCCAGGCTTGGATTCCTCCAGACACTTCTCCTGTCGCCGCAAGCAGCAAGTCTTCACTGGCTCCCTTTGAAAACGACGCCGCGACCCGACACCAAAGAACACCTATGCACCCGGCTCCCCTGGGTGAGGTAACTTCAGCACTACAGTGCTCCTGTGGGTGTTGGCCCTAGAACCACTTACCCTGTAAGTGACTTGCTTGTAGCTTCCCTAGAAGTGTCCTAAAAACTCTAACTTTCCAAGTGCGACAATTGCGCTGACTCGTACAGGGTTCGCGTCTGTGTTAGACACACCGCGTCCATCTCCTTTGCAACACTATCTAAAACTGTATCCTTCGACTCGTACTGAGTCCGATCGGTGTTCGCCTCGAACACACAAAGGGCCTGTAACTCTGAGATCTCCATTGCATTGACTCGCACAAGGTTCGCGTCTGTGTTAGAAACAACGCGTCCAACTCCCTTGCAATACCATCTGTAACCGCGTCCTTCGACTCGTACAAGGACCGATCGGTGTGTTTGCCTCGAACACGCAAGGGACCTTTAACATTGATATTTCAATCGCGTCTGAGTGCATAGACTCGTACAGGATTCGCATTGGTGCCAGGTCACCGCGTCCGTCCCCTGTGGGTCTCCTACAACTACTTGGGGTGGTTCTTGGGGGTCCCTCGATTCTAGATACCCTAGACCTAGGTCTAGCAAACTAAGATTGTAATATTCAATTGTGCTAAACTTATCCTGAGAATATTTGACTTGTACATATGTTCCTATCCTCTAATCTCATAAAGAGATTAGTAGAGAGTGTTTATTAATAAATACATATATATTTGATATATATACCTGTGTGGTGTCTTTTCATTTGGTGATTCAAGAGATTGTGGGGTAAAACAAGCTGCTTTACATTCCTTCAAGACTTAGCCTGAAGGCTGCTCTCCACAGCTACAACTAGGATAGCTTTCTATAAAGGTTGTCTTAAACCTATCTACCATAAGAGTCAAATTGTTCTGGTGCAAGGTGTCCACTTTAATTAGTGAACAGCATATACCAGGCCAACTTCTCACATTGGTGGGCAGCGTGTGGGATTCCAGCTTGCTATTGTTTTACCAGAAAATCTCTATTTGAATTACTAACTGAAAACCACTATAGGTACTTAAGGTACATATAAAGTCAAGCTTAGTATCGATAAGTTCTACTGAACATAGAGCTGTGTGCCAAGGGATAGCACATCCTTTCTACAGCTCAAGCTAGTATCAGTAGGCCACAAACTAGTGTAGGTAGTACAACACTGCACAACACTAGAATGTCCTTAAAGGGTGGAACCAGTGGATCCACTCAGCCTCAGTATAAGGACATGGCTTTCTCTGACTTGAGAGCCATGTGTGTTGAAAGACACCTGAGACTAGGACAGAGTCCCTCAACCCTGCACCTGATAGATCTACTGACAGCAGATGATCTTAGATTGGCTCTAGGAGCTAATGGGTCTGAATCAGTGGGTGGGTCAATTACAGTATCTGGGTCAGACGATGAAAATCCGAATGACCAGGACTCTGTGATTGAAGGGCCAGGCCTCAAGGGGCCTGAAAAGGACAGAGGAATTCTCCCTAAGAGAACTGACAGAGTGGATGAGAGGCATAGGTCCCCTTCCAGGGAATCTGAGCACTCTTATCACTCTGGCAGAGAATCTGTCCACCAGAGGAACTCATACTTTCCCATAAGAGAGACCTCCTCTGAAAGAATGTGCAAACTGCTGCAGAATGAGGAAGCAAGAGTTGCCCTCAGAACCAAGCAGTTGGCACTGGATAGAGAAGCCCTGGAGATCCAGAGAGCTTCTAGACGAGAGGGGTTAGAACCCCTTGGTGGCAGCAACAGTGTCCCTAGAGGCAGGGAATCTATCCCAGACCATAGGAACCTGAGCAAGGTTGTTCCTCCCTACCAGAGTGGGGATGATATCCACAAGTGGATAACTGCTATGGAGAGGGCCTGTAGAGTACAGCAGGTCCCCCAAAGGCAGAGGGCAGCAATCTTGTGGCTCTCCTTTTCAGATAAAGGTAGAGACAAGCTCCTCACTGTTAAAGAAGAGGATGCTGATAACTATGAAGTCCTGAAGAGTGCACTGATAGATGGGTTTGTCTTAACCACTGAGCAGTACAGGTTGAAGTTCAGAGACACCCAGAAGGCACAGACTCAGGACTGGACTGACTTTGTAGATTGTGCAACCAAGGCTCTGGAGGGTTGGCTGATTGGCAGTAGGGTTACTGATCTCAAAGGATTGTACAATTTGATCATGAGGGAGCAGATCCTCAATAATTGTCAAAACCAGCTTCTACACCAGTACCTGGTGGACTCTGATCTGACCTCTCCCCAAGAATTGGGAAAGAAGGCAGACAAATGGGTCAGAACCAGGGTAAGGCCTAAGAATCAGGGTGGTGACCAGAAGAAAGATTCTACCAAGTCCCAAGAGAAAGGTGGGGATAAATCTAAGTATAAGTCCACTACAGGGCCCCAAAAGTCCTCTTCTGGGGGTGGGTCCCAAACTCCTTCCTCTCCTGAAAAGAAACCATATTGCCATGTCTGTAAAAAGCCTGGGCACTGGAAAACTGATCCCAGTTGCCCCAGGGTTGGCAATAGAGAACCTGTTCCTCCAGCTATTACTACCACCCCTCCTGGTACTACCAGTAGTAATCCTCCAGTGGGGAGTAGTGCACCCAAAAAGTTAGGTGCTTTTGCAAGGGGAACAGAGGTGGGCCCTAGTTTAGACAGGTCCCCCTCAACAGACTCCTCAGACTCTGATGGTGGTATAGGATTTGCCACCTTTACCATGGGTCCCATTGCATTGGGCAGGTACAGACTGGAGCCAATGATTAATGGTCAGAAGGCTGTGGCATTCAGGGACACAGGGGCTAGTGTCACCATGGTGGCAGGGAAACTAGTCCCCTCACCAGCTTTTACCTGAGTTTAAATACCAGGTGACCAACATTGATGGTGTCAGGACAGATCACCCCATGGCCATAGTCAATCTCAGCTGGGAGGGGGTCACAGGCCCAAAAAGAGTGGCAGTGTCCCCCAACTTGCCTGTAGATTGCCTGATGGGCAATGATCTGGAAATTTCAGCCTGGGCTGAAGTTGAACACCAACCCCATCTAAAGATGCTAGGCGTCCCTGAAAAAGCTACTGGGGCTGTGATGGCCACAGCCCCAGCCCAGGGAAATGCTGGAGAGATGGAGCCTGGATGAATGGCCCACTCTCCCCTAAAAGAGAGCACAGGGGTTGAAGAAAAGTCTCCTTCCCCCCAGACAGCAGGTAAGGGTCAGCCTCCTCAGGGAACTGATCCTACCCCTAGTGAAGGAACTGCCCCAGATGTAGTCAGGCCTGGCCTGGCCCCACCCCTGATGGCAGAGGACCCTTCCAAGGTGGTATCCAGTCTGGAGCAGGTAACCTGACCCTCTCTACCCTGCCTCAGTCAGCCCAGGGCGGCAGAGGTCAGGGAGGTCAGTGGACCCCACAGGGCCCCCTGTCCAGAGGAACCCCCCCATCAGCAGATTTGGGGCACCCAGTCTAGTAGCCCTAGCCAGGTGAAAATTCCTCCACACACTGAGGGATCCCCCATACCTTTGTGTAGGGACCTTCCCCAGAAGGACTCTGAAAGGCAAGGGCAAACCTGGAACCAAAAGGTTCCAAACCTGCCATGTCCCTCCAGTGTTCCACCCAAAGGGACCCAACCCCCAGCTATAGGGAGCCAAAGGTTGACCCTTAGAGCAAAGTGCAGCTCAGTCATGGAAAAGACAGGCATACATGGTGACCAGTGATCTGAGGAAACTGAGACCAACTTCCCTAGGGTCTCACTTCCCTGCTCAGACACCTCAGCAGCCTTGTCCTTTACCAAAACACCCCACAGGTAGTAATTCCCCATGGTGGAGACCCTCTCATACCCTTAGGGTGAGGGATAACTTAGTGGACCATAAGACAGGGGGTAACCATGCTAGTGCAGGGACTTCCTTATATGGCCACTCAGTAAATACAGGCTCACCTGGACAAGGTTAGCCTCATCTCCTTTCGTTTGGGGGGGGTTATGTAGGAAGGTGGAATCTGACTACATGGTTGCCCCCACTTTTTTTCTGGTGTTTGTTGGTTTTTGACTTAGTTTGGCTGGGAACCTGCTATTCAGGTCCCCAGCCTATCTGCTTTCTCTTTAAATGACTTGGAGTGCACCCTAGGTGCACTAGTGATTGGATACTGTGGTACCTTATGAGTCCCTAGTATATGGTACCTTAGGTACCAAGGGCATAGGTACTTCACAGGCCTACCAGGGGCTGAAGCATGTATTATGCCACCCCTGGGAAGCAGCCTAAATCTGACACCACAGGCCTGCTACTGCAGCCTGGGTGAGGTGGTGCTAGCACTCCTCACTGAGATATAGGTTTTCTATATCTCTCCTGCACACACATTTAAACCTATCAGTCACCCCTAAGGCAGGCCCTATCAATCCTGAGGGCAGGGTGCTTGGTTCCTATGTGAGAGGGTGCCTCTGCCTGAGCAGGGCCCCTCTGCAGCTCTCAGAGTCCATTCTCTGGGGCTGTTTGTGGATGCGGTTAAACCATATACTTTTAAGTGCATTATATCCTCGCGGTAAAATGCTAACTTTGGAATGGCTGCATCGAAACATGTCGTGTTTGGTGTCAAACATCTTGGAATACTACCCCCGCCAGTCCTGGCGGCGGGGGTAGCATTCCACCCTTCTAGAGGGATAGACATGTACCTACTGTGGAAACGCTGTAGAATCTTGCAGAGCCCTGGCATCACAAAATGGATGCCACCAGTCACAGACCCCTGGCTGCCCTCCTGCTGATGACCAACACTCGCAGTGGAGGAAGCCCAACAATAGATATCCTGTCCCAAGGGGGTGTGACCACCTTCCAGACAGGGTTTAGTGTATTGGGGCTGGGTGGGTGCACTCTTAGAGTGCTTTGAAGTCCTACACTGGGGGAGCAGAAGGCTCCTCTGTGCATATGCCAGTTCAAACCGGCTCAGGGGCTACCTGTCCCTGCTCTGGCGCGAAACTGGACAAAGGGAAGTGGGTGTAGCCACCCACTCCCCTGACCCTCCCATAGGTAGGGTCATAGAGCTAGTCCCTCCCCTTCTTTTGGTATAAGAGGGGAACCTGTGCATTGCACCTCAGATTTCCCTGGACGACGCTCTACAAGAAGAATGCCGGACCTTCGATGTTCCACTACCTTTGGAAGACTGAAGAATCTCCCTTGGAGTCAAGGAGTGACTCCCCTGCTTGGCAGGCACCAAAAACTACAAACGACGGTCGCAAACTATGCCGCTCCCGCCGGAGTCCGAAGTCCCTGCAGCCCAAGAAGTGGATTTCCTGACTTCTCAAAGGCCATCGTGAGTCGCCAGCGAAGCTGAGGCCAGTGAACCCCAAGAGTAACGAAAAACCACGACCCCTGGGTACCGTGCACTATTGTCAAGTGCAACCCCTTCACAACGTTCCACGAACTTGTGCTTTGGACCACATGTGGTCCCAGCCTCCAGCAGGAATCCCTTCTAAGATCAGAGGCCTACCACATCCTGAGTGACCGTGGGCCCCTGTGAGTGGATCCTCCCGAGGCGTCTTCGCGATCCCTTGCCAGCCGGCTTGTGTGTCCCCAGAAGACTCTATAAAGAAACCGATGGGCTCCCCTCGTTGCTCCAGGCCTGCCCTGACTTACCTTCGCTGGGTGAGTCCAACAGACTTTGCTGGTCTGTGCCATTGTCTCTTCACACTTTCCCTAAGACTTGCTGTTACCAAGGCTTGGTGGCTCCAGTCGAGTCGCCGACACCACCGTAAGCTGCAGACATCGTGGGACACGCCGAATCCAGCTCCTGGTTGTCGACGACGCCTCCTGGACCTCGTGGCTGAAGAGTCAAGGCAACTGCGGACGACCTGAATCTTGCGACGACGGTGGGCATCCATCTTCCTTGCCCCGAGTCACTGCCAAGTGACTTTGAACACTGTCCCCTCTGCTTTCAGGTCTTCCATCTTCTGAATCCAGGCTTGGATTCCTCCGGACACTTCTCCAGTCGCCGCAAGCAGCAAGTCTTCACTGGCTCCCATTGAAAACGACGCCGCGACCCGACACCAAAGAACACCTATGCACCCGGCTCCCCTGGGTGAGGTAACTTCAGCACTACGGTGCTCCTGTGGGTGTGGGCCCTAGAACCACTTACCCTGTAAGTGGCATGCTTGTAGCTTCCCTAGAAGTGTCCTAAAAACTCTAACTTTCCAAGTGCGACAATTGCACTCACTCGTACAGGGTTCGCGTCTGTGTTAGACACACCGCGTCCATCTCCTTTGTAACACTATCTAGAACTGTATCCTTCGACTCGTACTGAGTCCGATCGGTGTTCGCCTCGAACACACAAAGGGCCTGTAACTCTCGAGATCTCCATTGCATTGACTCGCACCAGGTTCGCGTCTGTGTTAGACACAACGCGTCCAACTCCCTTGCAATACCATCTGTAACCGCGTCCTTCGACTCGTACAAGGACCGATCGGTGTGTTCGCCTCGAACACGCAAGGGACCTTTAACATTGATATCTCAATCGCGTCTGAGTGCATAGACTCGTACAGGATTCGCATCGGTGCCAGGTCACCGCGTCCGTCCCCTGTGGGTCTCCTACAACTACTTGGGGTGGTTCTTTGGGGGTACCTCAATTCTAGATACCCTAGACCTAGGTCTAGCAAACTAAGATTGTAATATTCAATTGTGCTAAACTTATCCTGAGAATATTTGACTTGTACATATGTTCCTATCCTCTAATCTCATAAAGAGATTAGTAGAGAGTGTTTATTAATAAATACATATATATTTGATATATATACCTGTGTGGTGTCTTTTCATTTGGTGATTCAAGAGATTGTGTGGTAAAACAAGCTGCTTTACATTCCTTCAAGACTTAGCCTGAAGGCTGCTCTCCACAGCTACCACTAGGATAGCTTTCTATAAAGGTTGTCTTAAACCTATCTACCATAAGAGTCGAATTGTACTGGTGCAAGGTGTCCACTTTAATTAGTGAACAGCATATACCAGGCCAACTTCTCACAAAGAGTATTCGGATTGTCGCTCAGCCGGTGATAACTCTAACCCGGCTGGGCAAAAAAAACAGTCAGGGATAAGTCTGTTCGTTCTGGAACGTATCAAAACTGCGGTAATGTCAAGTATCCCGCATACAAAGGGTAAATTGTGACAGTATTTCTTAAAGAATGAGGATCATCACATCAGGTCACATCAGGTCACGGTGGACCAACTGCGTATCGAGATGCCGTGAGGGGGTGAAAAACTGGAACAGCGTTGTATTAGATCTCAAGGCGGGTGCGCCCGGGGAGCCACTCTGGCGGATCACTGCATTCCGGGTTGTGGAGTACTTGTTCCAGTTTTTCACCCCCTCACGGCATCTCGATACGCAGTTGGTCCACCGTGACCTGATGTGATGATCCTCATTCTTCCAGAACGAACAGACTTATCCCTGACTGTTTTTTTTGCCCAGCCGGGTTGGAATTATCACCGGCTGAGCGACAATCCGAATACTCTTCATTTGTATTCAGCCCTGAGGAAGTCGCAGAAGTAATTTCCACACGCGACGAAACACGTGTCGGCTGGTTTTTCTACCTATCAAAGAAACTTAAGAAAAATTAAAAGGCTGAATTTTAATCGACATCTTTGAAGAGATTTCCTTTCCGTTTTATGTATTTTGTACTGTAGCACTTACTTTTACATACTGTGTTAACTTAACATTTATGTGTGCCTAGGTTTCGTTTTGCTTGTTTAGTGAGGGTTTTTTACCTACACACAATTGGGGGTTACAGGGTTTATCCCTCTCCTAGCTGCACCATACAGATTATACTTTAAGTTTGAATTTGTGCGTATATAGGGCAGAGCGCCTAGGATCTTTCCCTGATTACAAAAACCCTTTCTCTAGAGTTTCGTGACTCGAACCTGTGCTGCGCGACTCTTCGTGGCCGCGGAAGGCCTCTTCCAAGGTTAGTGCGTGGCCCCCCCCCCTGCCTCATATCCACCTCCGGGGCTCCTGGTCATCTCCCGGTCGGGCCGTGCTCCTGCCTGGACCTCCTAATTGTACCATCTATGGGGCCCATCGGAGTCCTTTGGAAATTCTCCCGTGTTCCCGGCTGTTGGCGTGGAGGTGGTGTGACCCGGTCGCTGTCAGACCAGACGCGGGGCTACTCACACTCCCTACCTCATCGTTAAGGTCCCCCCTACGTGCACTACCGCTGGGGCCGGTGATTCCCGGTGGGGCCTAGAGCCCCTTCCTATAGTCCTGTGGGGCAGAGGAAGCAGCGGAGCGGACCATCGGCCCGTGTTGTGACCGGCGCGCAGATGCCATCAAGCGAAGATCCTATGAGGGACCTGCCCCCTCATACGTACTGTGAAATGCGTGAGACGGCCGCTGTTAGAGTGAGCCAAAGATTACTGCACCCCCATCGTGTTTCCTGTGCAACACCCTCACCCACGAACTACGCTGTGTAGTGGACATACGATCTGGCAGTGGCACCCATTAGGGGGGTGAGGAGTCGCCTGCGTGTGGAAACGGCCGGGCTAGGTCCCGGTGCGGCTTGTGTGCGGGTGGACTCCGCGCCTGCCTCCCTGCCTGCCTCGGAGTGACTGCTTGCTGTGGGGGAGCCCTCTTCATCTCTCACCCCCCCCCCCCCCGGTGCTCTTCTCATCGAAACTGCTGCTCTGAGGTACAGGTGTGCCACATCCTAGTCCCTACGGAACTCTGCTGGATTAGCGGGGGCCTACCTGCTAACACTCAACATGACTCGTGACAAGCTGCAAAGCGCCAAACAAAGCACGCTTGATCGCTATGCAGCCACTGGGGCGCAATCGGCGGATCCAACGAGTCAGGGCTCTGCTGGTCCAGATAACGCTGCATTGATGGTGGCCATAACACAATCGCGAGATGCGCTTGAAGCCAAGATTGGGGCGGTAGGGTTGGATGTGATGTTGATCCGTCAAGACCTCCGCAGGGCGGTCGACCGGATAACGGAAGCCGAAACCCGGATCTCAACCACAGAAGATACCGTTGCCTCCCTTTACAAGAAAGTGTCCCCTCCGGAATCCATTACCAAAGGTCTCGCGCTTAGGGCAGAAGACGCCAAGGGCAGGCCCCGAAGGAACAATCTTCGCTTTGTCGGTTTTCCTGAGGGGTACGAAGATAACAATGTGGAACGATTCCTTACCACATGGATAAAGGGCTGGATCCCTCAGTCATCTCTATCTCAATGTTTCATCATTGAGCGCGCACACCGCACCTTGATGCAAAAACCTCCGCCAGGGGCAAGGCCTCTGCCCATTATCACTAGATTCCTAAATTTTCATGACCGCGATGCGATCCTCACACAGGCCAGATTGGCGGGCAAGCTCCAGCATGATTCCCACCACATCCTAGTTTTTCCCGACTACACGAGAATGGTGCAACAACGCCGGCAATCATTCATGGCTGCTAAGGCCCGACTGCGAGATCTCAAACTCCAATATGCACTGCTCTTCCCGGCCCGGCTACGAGTAATCTATGAATCACGTACTCTCTTCTTTGACACTCCTGAGGAAGTTTTTGCCTGGACGGACGAACGACGGAGGCTCAAGCCACACACCCCGCCACGGTTTGCTTCAGAGTCGTCCTCTGGAGAGGCCACGCAGCGGTCTACCAAGACTAAAGGGAAAACGAACCGAAGATCACGGTCGAGGCGCCGCTCGAAATCTCAAGGCGCTTCCAGCTCCCGGGGTGATGGGGCTCTACGTGACTCCTCGCCGGTGCATAATGGAGACTGAAGACTACGGGCAACATGTTTATATGGACCAGACTGGCTGGTGAACTTTAACCCACTTTCCCTATTTTATATATCTCTTTAGATTATACGACACTGGTGTTGGGGTATGAGAACTGTGCTTTGACTGTTCACTATGCTGATGGCGCTTTGCAGGGGCCTATGTGAGGCCTTCTCCCCATCCCTTTCCTCTCAACATCTGAGAACTTAGTATTAGTTTGGGGATAGTTCTATGGGGAACCGTTGGTGTGGGGCTGTGCCTTGCCCCCGTTGGGGCGGAGGTACGACACTCACCGCGACAGATACTTCTAATGTTTTGAGGTATTGGGTGGGCTGGGTGGGGGTGGGGCAGGGTTTCTTGGTTTGTTTGAAGTCATTTGTTATTGCCACTAAGTCCTCTGTCGTATATATTTTCAAAATTGTCAATGTCATCCACTTTATTAGGTTCCTAAATATATGCCATTACCATCTATGCCGCAAGCTTTAGCCGGGGTCGGGAGTAGAGAGCTCCGAGTCCTTAGTTGGAATGTTAATGGTCTACTAGACAAGATTAAACGGGGTGCTGTGCTGCGCCAAGCAAAGCGTCATAGGGTGGGTGTTCTCTTCCTGCAGGAAACCCATCTAGCTGGCAATAAGACACCCTGTTTGGGGCGGTTTGGATTTGCACACACCTACCATGCTGGTTCCACTCGAGGCTCCCGGGGAGTTGCAATCCTCATACATCGCAGTGTCCCCTTCATTCATAGCCGCACGTCGTCAGATCCACAGGGTAGATTCATTGTGATATACGGTTCACTATATGGAGAGTCTATCATTCTCGGTAGAGTCTATGCCCCTCCTCCTCTCTCGTGGTCCCTAGTGGAAAAACTAACGATGCTCTGGACCGATCTTCCATCGGCACTAACTATAGTTGGGGGCGACTGGAATGACGTTATGTCCCCATCACAAGATAGATGGCGCGCCACCGCCCGAGCGGCAGAGACTCCAGATTCCAAACTATTGCCCCTGGTTCAGGGTTTGGGGTGGGATGACTCGTGGAAGACTTTACACCCTGACACACGTGCCTACACCTATTTCTCTAGCGCCCATGAATCCTTTTCCCGTTTAGATTACATCTTCCTCACAGAGACCCACACCCATAGGTTGACTGAGGCTACAATTCTTCCCCGGGGGTTGTCTGATCATTCCCCGGTGTCCATTCTTATGTCCCTAGATCCTGGGCATTCCCGATTTTGGTGGCGTTTGTCGCCATGGCTACTGAGGGATGAGAAGTATATGGCACATATGCACACATTTTTAGCGGACTACCTATTACTTAACACGGGCACAGTGGAGTTGCTGGCCACCCTGTGGGAGGCTATGAAATCCACTCTCAGAGGAGCAGATATTGCCTTCTGTACTGCCCAGCGCAGAGAGCGACGGGACAAGCTGCTCAGAATCGAGGCCCAGCTGCTTGATTTGGAGCGCGCTAGCAGAGGCACAGCAGGACAGGCTGTGCGCAGACAATTGCTGACCACGCAGCAGACATACGCCAG
This sequence comes from Calotriton arnoldi, assembly GCA_963921515.1. NCBI lineage: Eukaryota > Metazoa > Chordata > Amphibia > Caudata > Salamandridae > Calotriton > Calotriton arnoldi. The sequence continues at coordinate 69,280 of CAWUFW010009757.1, read as the reverse complement.
TGAGCTCCTTAATGAGGCCCGACTCTATTGGCTCGCCACTCGTAGCCGGACTTACCAGTGGGGTGACAAGTCCAGTGCTCTGTTGCACCACTTGTGTCAGCAGACACTATGACCCCAGACGCTCCCGAGTATACGTGGCCCGGATGGGACTGTGCCTACAGACCCGTCCGCCATTGCCAATAGTTTTGCCTCGTACTTCACGGACCTCTATGCCCCCCATGAGGTGTTGCCTGCTGCCCTGGTACAGAAATGTATTGATGACTTCCCTCCCCGCGCTTTATCAGATACAACGCGAGATGCGCTGGACGCCCCCTTGTCGGCAGATGAACTTCTGCCTGCACTATTGGATATGCGGGTGGGAAAGGCACCGGGCCCGAACGGCTACCCATGTGAGTTCTTTCAAAAATACCACCCGCAACTCTTAAAACCCTACCTAGCGGCCCTGGAGGCTTCCTGGGAGTCCGGCAGCCTTCCGCCAGATTGGCGACATGCTGAGATCGTTGTGTTTCTGAAACCGGGCTGGCCAGCGGAACACTTCTCGTCTTATCGTCCGATTTCTTTTACTTAATGTGGAAGCTAAGCTTCTAGCCAAGGTGATTGCAAACCGTCTAGTCCCCTACATTACGGAGCTGATCCATCCGGATCAAGCAGGATTCATGCCGAACCACGCTACACGACACAACATCAGACGTGCTCATAACGCCATCGCCGCAGTTGATAAAGTTGACAGCCCCGCCGCGCTTCTTTTGGCAGACATGAACAAGGCTTTTGACTCCCTTAGTTGGACATATCTTTTTGCCTTGTTAGATCGCCTTAACATTGGCCCCCGGTTGCTCAGTTTTATTCGCTTGCTCTACACAGACTTAACTGCCTCCGTCCGAGTGACTGATTCGGTTTCCAGAAGCTTCCCTATCGGGCGGGGGACGCGCCAGGGCTGCCTGCTTTCCCCTTACCGTTTTGCCCTCGCCATGGAGCCGCTCGCGGCTTGGATACGGATAGACGCGCAGCTGCGCTGCTTCGAGTGGGCATGGGCATCTCCGACCGCATAGCGCTTTATGCGGATGATGTATTGTTTTTTCTCACAGACCTGGACTGGACTGATCCGCGTCTTCTCCGTATTATGCAGATTTTTGGCAAAACCTCCGGCCTCTATATGAACCGGGGAAAATCCTTCTTATGGCCGCTGCGGAGCGGAGAGCGGCTGGGCGACTGGTCTAGGGAGGTGGTGGTGGCCCCAGACGGTTTTAAATATCTGGGAGTATATCTCGCTTCATCTCAGGCCCCGGCGTGGAATAAGAATCTCGCCCCTCTATGGGCACAGGTGGCTGACCAGACACGAGTGTAGTCCCACCTACCTCTTTCTCTCTTTGGCAGGTCCGCAATTTTTAAGATGATTTCCCTGCCTCGTCTTCTTTATCAGTTACAGAATCATCCCTATCCGATAAAACCTACATGGTTCCGCTAATTGAATGCTATCCTTGCCCGTTTTCTCTGGGGAGGCGGTGCGTCGCGGGTAGCACTGAGGACTTGCTTCCAATCCACTTACACCAGCGGAGTGGCCACCCCGGATGTCCAGGCTTATTACATGGCCTCCCACTTGCTTGTCCTCAACGATTGGTGGTATGGTGATCGTGGGGACCCAGCGTATGCGGTGGAGCGCTGTTTACTGGGGGATAATGCTCTACACATGGTTCTATATTCGGTGGCATTGCTTCGTGTGCTGCCACCTGCCACCTGCCACTGCCATGATTTTTAAGATTTGGAAGGCGGCGCTCCGTCGGATGGGCTGGTGGGGGAGACTCACTAGGGAACCTCCATTGTGGAACAATGGACAATTACCACAATTGACGCACCTGTCCGGCTCCGGGGTTGGGAGGCCGTTGGGATAGATACGGTGGGGGCAGTTGTACGGGGGTGTACTATCAAGTCCTTTCTGGATATACAAACAGAATATGATATGCCCCGCACGCAATTTTATCGTCATTTACAGTTCCGGCATGCTTTTATCCCGTACTTATTTCACCTGACGGAGATCCCTGAATTTAACCCCATTGAAGCAAAGGTTTTTATGGGCGACCTAGGGGATCATAAAATCACCAAAATATACTGCACGCTTGTTAACAACACCCCCACCACACTACATAACACTAGGGAGGCATGGCAGCGGGATCTGGGTCCCCTGGAGGAGGAGGACTGGGTGGAGGCTCTGGCGTCCCCACGCGGCGCAGCCATCGCGGCTCGTCTGCATCTTATTCAGTTTAAATACTTACACAGAGCCTACTACACCAGGCACAGGTTATGGCGTGCTGGACTCATTGCATCCCCACATTGCTTGCGCTGTAAATCCTTGGAGGGTACATTCCTACATACTGTGTGGACATGCCCAGTATTGTCAAAGTTCTGGAGGGGGGTTTTCACTTGCCTGTCCTAGGTTCTGGGATGGGTCGTTGAATCCTCACCGCGGCACAGAAGACATAGGTGGGAATAGATATAAGCGTCATCTCCTGTTTCTGGGCCTCACGCTGGCCAAACGAGATATTGCCAGGGCCTGGAAAGATGAATTTTCACCGTCGCTTGGGGTGTGGAAGAAGGGTCTAGATTTTTGTATGGGCCTGGAACTCCCGGCCTTCAAGGCCAGAGGATGCCCCCGTAAACACTACAAAATATGGAAACGGTGGGCCGATTATAGGGGATTGTATCTAGAGCCTCCTCCCCCCCCCACATGCTGCTGAGGAACCATCACTTTGATACTAGTTGATCGACATCTACTTAGGGCCTGTGCTCAATTTAACTATGGATGGCAGAAACTTTCTCTTTATTTAAGATTCTTATATTTCTTAAACGGAGGTAATGTGGCACAGTTGTCTTTCTCCTTTCTTTTCTTTTGTTTAGTTTTTAGTTTTTCCTGCAATATGTTCTTTGTGGAACCAATCCTTTATTACTGCGAAAAATGTTGATACATATATTTGCTATCTTGTATATTTGCATTGGGTGCTCTATGAGGCCCCTGTAATGTATTGGATATCAACAATAAAATTATGTTGTGAGAAAAAAAAAATCCCACATTAAGGGAATATACATATTTCTCTCCGGTACACCATACATAATCCCGGATAGATTATGTAGGAAAGTAGGATCTACTTTTATGGTTACCCTCACTTTTTGCCTGGTGCTATGCTGTTTCTGACTAGTCTGATTAGGATCCTGCTAATCAGGACCCCAGTCTCTGTGCTTTCTCCTCTACATTGGTATGGTAAGTACTTAGGTACATCCCAGATTGGACACTGGTGTACCCTTATTAGTCCCTAGTATATGGTACTGAGGTACCCAGGGCATAGGTACACCAGGGGTGCCCCATGGGCTGAAGCATGTATTATCCCACCCAGGAGGGACCACTCAAACTGTAACTACAGGCCTGCCATTGCAGCCTGTGTAAGCTGGTGCTAGCACCACTTACGAAAGATATAGGTTTCCCCATATCTAACGTCATTGCACTTAAAACCTATGTCACCCTTAAAGCAGGCCTTTGCCATCCTGAAGGCAGGGTGCTCAGTTCTAAGTGTGAGGGTGCCCCTGCATGAGCAGGACACCCCTACAGACTTCGGAGTTCATTCTCCCGGGCTGTAAGTGCTTCAGCCATTACGATACATAGAGTGGCCATGCGCCATTACGCGATGACCATCTCTAAACTGGCTGTAACAAACCCTGTCATGTTTGGTATCAAACATGTTGGAATCATGCCACCACCGTAAACGGTGTGGGAGGTATGATTCCATGCACTGTAAAGCTCCTCTGGGAGGCCCTCAGTGTTCCCGGTACCACTCTTCCAGACCCGGACAGCACAACATGGATGCTGCCGGCCAGAGACACGATTCTGCCCTTCTGCTGCTGAGCCAACCTTGAGCAGGGGAAGGCAGAACAATAGATATCCTGTCACAGGGTTTAGTGTATTGGAACAGGGTGGAGGCGTTGGCCAGCACCACTCAGTCTGCTTGAAGGGCACATTTGGTGCCCTACTTGCATAGTCCAGTTCAAACAAGTTCAGGGAGCCATTGGCTACCGCTCTGGCGCGAAACTGGACAAAGGACATGGGAGTATCCTCCGCACTGTCCAACCCCTCCCCTGGGAGAAAACCTTGAATCGTCCCAACCCTTTTCTTAGGGTACGTAAGGGCTTACCTGTGGGTGGGTCCCTAGATTCGTCGTGGGGCAAGATTCATTTGAAGACACCACTTCATTTTCGACCGTCTGGGCATTCTGGACTTCGCTCTGGGCAACAAAACTGCAACTGGGAAGACTCCTGCTGCTCCTGGTCTCGTCACCCTGCTCGTCTGCTGCAACGTCCATGCCTGTGCTCCATACAGGAACCTTCCAAGGCCTGTAAACATCCAAGACACCTGAAGGAATCTCCCTTGAAGTGAAGGAGTTACTTCCCTGCATATGCGGGCACCGCAACTATGCTGACCGGTCTGCTGATCCTGGGCTCCCACGGACTCCGAAAGGCTCAGCAACACAGGTGGGGGTTCTTCACATCCCTCGAGGCCTCCCCTGTCCTCTCACCAAGTTTGAGGCCAGTATCCCTTGTCGGAGCTGCAGGAACCGAACCCCTGTGCACCGCGTCGACTTGCTGTTGCAAAGGCTGGTTGGCTTCCTTCAACCAAGATCTTCAGGCTCCAAGTAGCCCCAACCTCAAGCATCTCCAATGACCAAGATCTTCGTCCTCATCGCATCACTTGCTTCGTAGGCTTGCATCTTTGGTGTGCTGCTCGAGGTCCTCTTGCGACTCCCGTGCCTCCGGCCTGTGGGTCCTCTTGAAGGTCTTCCTAGATTTCAGCAGGCTCCCCTGATTGCTCGGGCCTGCTCTGACTCCCCTGCCTGTGGTGAGTCACCTGTTTGCAGTTGCCAAGGCTTGTTGGTGCTCCCGACGGACACCGACCCCTCAACTCTCGACATCCGACATGGGACAGCTCGTGAACGGCTCCTGGTCTACCACAGCATTGCCTGGTCCGCACAGCTGCAGCTCCAAGGTCACCGTTAGCTCTCCTGCAGCACCGACATCAGTGGGCATTCATCTTCCGTGCCTCCTGGTCACTCCTGAGTGGCATAGACTCTGTCCCCTCTGCTTGCAGGTACTTCTCACCTTGAATCCAACTTTGGGTTCCACCGGACACTTTCACCTTCTCCAGCAGCAGCATCTTCCTGAAGTCCGCCATTGGGTTTGACGGCGGTTTCTGAAGCCACTTCACACCTATGCACCAGGCTTCCCTGGTGTAGGTATCCTGGTTCCTAGGGCATCCAAAGGTGGGGTGGCTCTCCAACCTTCTGTCTTTCACAGGGTTTCTTCAGGGTCCACTGGGAAGGGTCCTTCTTCTTTAAAATTGCAACCGCGACTTACCCATTGACTTGTAATGAGCCCGGGGTCGTGTTCCGATTCTGCACTCGGCCTCCGTGGGGTTCCTGTCTACTTACCTCTGGTGATTCCTTGGGGCCCCGGCACTTCTACGTCTTCTGGGTATAGTCTTCACTCGAGTCGTGATTCACATACCACTATTTTAGTATATGGTTTGGTCTCCCCCTGGCGACCACTGTGTATTTCGTGCTACTTACCTGTTTCTATTGAAAAGTATTGTGTGCATTGGGTATATCTCCGGCTAGGAGATATCTGAATGTGTTGGTGAGTGTTCTATAATAAATAAATATTTTTATAACTACACTGTGTGTTTTTTTTCACTTAATCTATACCTATAAGATTACGCTCTGGTAAAACATGCTGCTTTATACTCCTTCTGGACTAAGCCTGAAGGCTGCTCTCCACAGCTACCACTTAGAGAGCTTTCTAAGGTTGTCTAAGACCACTAAAATCACCATAAGGGTTGTCTGGATTGGTGCAGGGTGCCCACTTACATAAGTGTACACCATATACCAAGCCAGCTTCTCACAGATTATATCTTCATCTCTCACCTTCTCATTCAATCATTATATGCAGCAAACATTGGTTCCATCTTAATCTCTGACCATGCTCCGGTTTCTGTGTCTCCTGACCTTATACCCAAGCATGTCGACCCTAAAAGATGGAGGTTTTAATAACTCTTTACTACTAGACACAACATTTGCCTCCTCTTTTACTTCTTTCTTTCACTAATATTTCCTCCTTAACCATACGGATACTATTCTATTTCACACAACCTGGGATGCTTGTAAAGCCTCAGCTCGAGATTTTGTTATCAATTATGTATTTAAGAAAAGGAAAATTTCTCAGGTTCAATCCAAACAAATAATTGAGAAGATTAAACATCTTGAACTCTCCTATTACACATCTCGTACACAGCACTCAGTACAATTACTTATTAATGCTAAGCTTCAATTCAATAAGGTCTCAACGGAAAACGCATCCTCTTACCTCCCTAAATCTAGTACCAAATATTATGAAGGTCAAAACAAATCTGGGAAATTATTGCCAAATTATCTTAAAGTTAAGCAAAACAAGGTACTCATCAATCCATCATGGATGACACTGACACGGTACATTATACAGATTCGAATATCGTAACTTAATTTTAAAAAGATTACACCAAATTATATTCAACCGAATATATTCCCTCGGATTCAGATATCTTACAATACCTATCATCTACTCAAAAAACAGAATATTCCCAAATAGTCTTTTCATCCCTAGAAACAGACATCACCTATTCAGACCTTCATCTTGAGCTTCTTTCCCTCAAAAAGGATAAGGCTCCTGGACCAGATGGTTTTACAGCTGAATTTTACATATTCTTTTTCAAACTACTACTTCCAAAATTATGCACCCTTGTTCGCTCCTTTACTAAGCCTCTCAACTCTTCTGGCTCTTTTCCAGATGCACTCATCTGCCTCATTTCGAAGGATGGAAAAGACCTACATTATTGCAGGAACTACAGACCCATTTCACCTATTAATTTAGACTGTAAGATCTTCGCAAAGAATTAGCCTTTAGATTGGAACCTTTTCTCCTCGAACCTTTGGGTAAGGAGCAATTGTGTTTTGTTAAGGGCAGATACTTGTCAGACAACACTCTCTAGTTCTTTGATATCATCTCCAAATCTGCAAGTATGTCTGAACCTGTGGCTGCTATTGCCTTAGTTGATGAGAAGACTTTTGACCGTGTAAATTGGAAATTTCTCTTTCACACCCTCACTTGGTTTGACTTGGACCTAAAATCATTACTTTAATTTCTCTCTTATATACCTCTCCTCAAGCCACCACTTGCGCTAATGGGTTGACTTGTGCGTATTTCTGTCTAGGTAGAGGAGTTCGCCAAGGATGTCCCCCTCTCTCCATTTCTTTATAACCTAGCTCTTGAACCATTATTGTCTCGGATTACAAAACACAAACATACATGGAATCACACACAATACACAACATATCAAATTAGCTGATGATATTTTGTTATTTATTTCTAAACCTCATTCTTCACTTCCTTCTTTTTTATCTGAAGTTACTTCTTATGCTTTGATATCGGGCTACAAATTAAATAATGACAAATGTGAAATTTTACCCTCGAACAAATTCACTTTTAAACACAACTTCTCCTCTTCTAATTTTAAATGGCAACCTAAACCCCTTAAATATATAGGGCTTTAATTTATCCAATCCGTTACTACTTCTGTTTCTACTAACATTGATACTTGTGGCCATGAAGGAAGTGATCCGATTAGGGCCACCCGGGTCACTCGCGACCACCTCTCAGCCTTCCAAACAAATGAAGAGTCGGTCAGACAGTAGAGAATACAAACCAAAGTTATTTATTAGTCATACACTCGAGCGGAGTCCAGTCTGACCAGCCTCTTTGGATTGCTGCAGAGGGACTGACCCCCGCCAACATGGAAATACATGATTGTTGGACTTGGCCCTTTTTGCAGGGTCATCCCTAAACTTTTTGCCTTCCTCCTATATTTTTTCTGACCTGTTGTTGGCTGTTTTATGACTCTGGGCACTTCACCACTGCTGATCAGTGCTAAAGTGCATATGCTCTCCCTATTTTAAATTGTGTTATGTATTAGTGACTCCATGATTGGATGATTGGTTTACTTGTCAGTCCCTAGTACAGTGCACTGAGTGTGCCCAGGGCTTGTAAATCCAATGCTGCTGGTGGGCTTGCAGCACTGGTTGTGCCACCCACAGAAGCAGCTTGTAAAATGTGTCTCAGGCCTGCCATTGCAGAGCTTGTGTGCAGCCTAGGGCTGCCATGTCGACTTGGTGAATGCACCCACTTACCAGTCCCTAAACCTTCCCTTTTCTTCATATCAGACACCCCTATGGTAGGCCCAAGGGCAGGGTGCATTGTAAGTATAAGGTAGGACATGCCCTGGTGTGTGTGGCATGTCCTAATAGTGAATTACAGCCATTTTCGTTTTTCACTATTGCAAGGCTACCTGTTCCCCATAGGCCAGAATGGGCAGTTTGATTATTACACCTTATAATCCTAACTGACCCAGGGAACATGGTAGAGAAACGAATTTAGTATGCCTGAACTCAGAATGATAAAATACATCTTTTAGTGAAGTTGATTTTAACATTCTGTGTTTGAAAATACCACTTTTAGAATGTAGGTATTTTCTTGCCTAACCTTCCAAGCCTGCCTCCGCTAGGTTGTGTATTCCTTGTCTGGGTTTGTGAGTGACAGGGGCTGGGGGACTCCAGGAGACAGGGTGAGTCAGCACAGGGCTGAATAGAGAGATCTGCATCCAGAGTGGAGGGAGGAGTTGCACCTGGGTCTGAATAGGGCTGTGCCTGCCTTCCACAATGCTGGCTCCACCTCCTGCTGGGCGGCTGAGCACCCTGCCCCACATTCTGAAAGGAAAGAAGGAGTCCTGTAAACAAAGTGCTCCAGGACTGACCAGAACTGGTTTTGGACAAGGCAAAGGCCTCTCTGCCTTCAGAGAACAAAGAGAAAAGGTGTATAAAAGGGGACCCAGACCCCTAGGAAATTAGATCACTTTTGGGAAACAAGAAGAAACCTTTGCTGAGGAGCGGAACCAAGAAGAAACTGAGGCGAAGACTATCCGTAAGCTAGAGGGATCTGCCTGCAGTGGTTGCCTGACTGCCAAAGAAAGGAGAAGGGAACTTTGTGTGTACTTTCATCAACTTGTGAAGGATCTCCAAGGGCTTGATTTCAGAGCTTGCCTCCTGTTGAAGTCTCAGGGACAACAGACTTCACCCACCAGCTCCCCTGTATTCCCTTGCTGGGAATTTGGACCTTCTGACACACCTGCGTGTCTCTGGGAGCTGAAAGCGCGACTCAAGACGAAGAAGCGTGTCGCCGCAGCCGCTGATTCTCGCATCGCCGGAGAAGAGTGTCGACGTCGCATCAGATGCCGGCGCATCCCCGAAGAAGCGCGCCGCTGACACCCTCGCATCCTTCGAAGCGCCTCGCAGCACCGGAGAAAAGTGTCGCCGTCGCATCAGACGCCGTCGCATCCCCGGGGCAGAGCATCGACCTCGCATCAGACGCCGACGCATCGCAACACGAGGCGCGCCGCATCCCAGGAGAAGATCGTCGACCTCGCATCAGACGCCGTCGCATCACCAGGGAAGCGTGTCGCAGGGCCTGTCGCGGCTCCAAAGACTCATCGAAATCGCTGCACGGCCGTCGGGCGTGCACGCATCACCCCTTCGTTGTCGCAACCTCCAGAAGACGCCACTTTGTTTCTTTGCACCAGATCTTCAACGTATCACCGTCCTTGCGTGTAAGGGACTACCGCATCACCTTCCCTGCAACACTTTTCGTTGCCCCGCGTTACGCATCTCAGGTACATTGAACTCAAAAGTGTCACATTTCCATTTTAAGAGACTCAAGCTAATTCTACCATCTTTAAAGTACAGTATTGTGGATTATTTTTGTCGTTTATGGTCTTGTGGTAAATCTATATAAAAGATACTTATTTTTATAATACAACCTGTGTGGTGTCCATTTGTAGTGTTGTCACTGGATTACTGTATGTGTTCACAAATGCTTTACACACTGCCTCTGAACTAAGCCTGTCTGCTCGTGCCAAGCTACCAACGGGGTGAGCAGGGGTTATTTCAGGAGTGTACCCCCTTACCCTGACTAGAAGCAAGGGTCCCTATTTGGACAAAGGTACCTACCTCTGCCAACTAGAGACCCCCCGTTCTAACAATGATATACATTTCCAGTACCCCTATGGACACTACCAGACTGGAATTTTCCAGTTAGTAGTTGGTGAACAAAGGAGACACAGAAGGATGAGCTACAATCCTAAGACCGGGTACATGCTATCTCAGTTTCATGGTTATTCTGCCCGTGCCCGCAACTCAAAGGGTGGGAGCAGGCCTATCTAACGGGAAAGGTATGCAATGACAAAACAGTCTATTCATTAGTGCAGCGAAGCTCAACCTTGGAGAAATAGAAAAAAAATATCGAGATTGCTTTCTGCTGAGGCAAACAGAATGAGACAGAAGTTTAGTTTCGATCATGGTACAAAATGGCGGCTAAATGCAAAATGGTGCCGCAAATGCTATCTTAATCGTACAATATAAAGAGAAGTCGACCAAAAGCATTTTCCATTCCAACAGACCCTCCTTTTAGCATTTGCTAATACATTTTGCAGATGGGGAGTTTGAAAGATGTAATATGCAGAGGAACGAAAAGGACATCACGACTTAGAACTATCCATATATTCAGTATCAGGAATAGAAGTTGCAAGGGGTGAGCTAGAACCAAAGGTGTCCTCATCTATTTGCATCATTTCGTCAATGCCCTTCTGCAACATAATCGCAGCAGTGTCATGGACTGTCTTCTGACGCTTAGGGGTGAGAAGCGTTGTACAGTAAGAACAGCATAAGGGGAGACACTGCACCAGAATGCAACAGACAATTAGAATTACAATAAAGTATATCATCCTTTCTAGAATCCAACCCCACCCACCAAAGAGAGACCAACTCCAATTTCCGCTTTCCATTCCTTTGACATTCTCCAAAATATCTAAAATGTGTTGGGTAATATTCTTTTCCATATTTGTGATCCTGACTACACACTGGTCTCCTACTACTCTGCACACACCATCAGCTCTTAGCTAGGATGAAATCAACTGCATATCTTGTTTGCTCAGAGTATATTTCGCATACTTTCTAATTGGGTGGTGATGTCACGCAAGGCAGCTACTGTGGAGTTAGACAGTATCTGCAGCTTACATCTAAAATATTCCCTAGCCCTTTCACCTCTGGCCATAGCGGTACCACCAAAGGTGATAATGGAGGAAAGAATATACCCAAAGGTGATACCATTACTATAATTATTGACCTCCAGGTCTGGCACTCCGTCACAAAATTCCTTTGTTAAAGTCCTTTTAACCCATCTGATATTTGGCTTACTATACTTACAAGGCACCCCAAGAGGAAGCACCATTCCTAAAGCAACATCCTCAGTACCATAATAAACATTGGAGTAGACCATTGGACAGAAAGTAAAATCCTGGGTGTGCACAAAGTGGACCTTGATAATCTACAGGAGCATACCTGGTGTTCATTCCCACTGTACTTGGATCATTCTTTCTCACTAAAGACATTGTATTCTGGAACAATATTATTCTAGAGACAATTTATGTATAGAAAAGTGTCAGTACTATTTACTATCGGACAGCATGCAGGGTAATAACCTGCCTTTCGAGTAACTGTCAGATCTTGATAATGCCAGCCCACTAAAGTAATGTTCTGTTCATTCATATATAAATTGTCACAATACACATTAATGTTGCAACCTGGGTATCCCTTCCTCGTGGTTTCCTATAATACAAACAAGGACCAGGATATCCCATCCTGAACTCACCCTTCACCTCTACAAATTGTTGTGGTAGAACATATGTATAATTAACCAGTGACAATGGGTAAGCAGTCCATAAACTCGTAACAGATTCAGAAGGGTAGCAAGCTGTACCTTCACCAAAGAATTTCCTATGTGTATCTAGAAATACATTGCTTGGGATTGTCCTCTTTGTATGAACTTGAGAAACAATCTTGTGTGTAGTACATGATGGGGCATTACAATCACCCTCCAAAACCCAAGACCCTCCCCCCCCAAAATCAACAACAGCAACAATACAAGAACAGCACAGAGCAGTTTTGTCTTAGTAGATCAAACATTTCGTACGTGAACAGGGGGAACTGCTTTGTTGTTCTTTGTCAGTAACCATTCTGCCAAAGGGGTGCATAGTGAATAGGAAACCGAAGGGGCAAATTTCCAGCAAGAGAAATATACAAGTTCCCAGTGACCGTCAGAGCCTCACTGGTAGACTCCTATTGTTCATCAACGTTGGCGCTATTGAGCACCGGCGGTGGAGCTATACGATCGCAGCTCTTAAGGAAATCCCACGTTGCTCAGGATAAGGTACCTCCCTCCAGGGAAGCACGTTCGATCTATCCTGTCCAATGTCCGAACAATGCACCAATCTCGCCTCTCCCTACGCTACTGTTGCCTGACTTATCGAGTCCATCCCTGCTAATCTGACTTTTCCTTTGGTGCACTGTTCCTCCGTTGGGGGCGCAAATTGTACCTAACTGCTCCAGGCACAGAGGGGTCAGGAAAGAGGGGCTCAGGGGGCTCAGACACAGAGGGGCCAATAGACTGGGACTCGAGCACAGATGGGCCGGTAGAACGGGGCTCCTGAATGGCCCTGACCTCAGGGGGCACTGCCGCATTCAACACTGCATCATTCTCATCCTCCGGTTGGGTCCACGTTAGCTGGGCATCCGAAAAGGGGACAAAGCGGGGCACCTGCTCCCACTCCGAACCTCCAATACCGTCAAGGACCCACTGGTCGTAAGGCAGAGGAAGAGGTACTTTCCAGCAATGCTGACTGAGTATCCAATTCTTTCGGCCAGCAACCTTGACTGCTGTGTGGGTGGCAAGGAGCACCTGGACTGGCCCCTTCCACCTCGGCTCTAAAACCTTCTTCCTCTGGAAGTTACGCATCAAGATGTAGTCTCCGGGCCGAATGTTATGCCCTGGCCCCTCAGGTACGGGCAGAAGTGTGTCCTGGATCTGTTGGTGAATAGAACGCAGACCTTTAGATAACTCATACAAATAATCCACTAACAGAGGATATTCAATCTCGGAAAATTTCCGAGGACGCGGGACGCCCCAGACATTTGCCGGGAGCCCAAACACGACCTCGTAAGGTGACAATCCTGTTCTAGAATGAGCTGTTGTTCTTGTAGACAAGAGGGCTAATGGTAAAGCATATGGCCACTGCAACCCTGTGCTCTCCTGAATCTTGGCCAATTTCAGTATGAGAGTACCATTGTACTTCTCAACCAAACCCGCTGACTGGGGGTGATTCGCAGCATGAAACTTTTGTTTGATGTGGAGTCCTTCAGAAACCAACTGTATGACTCTCGCATTAAAGTGGCTTCCATTATCACTCCAAATCAAATGGGGCAAGCCGAAGTGAGGAAAGAACTCCTTCATGAGTATCTCTGCAGTCGCTATGGCTGTATTTTCTTTAGTGGGGTAAGCTTTAACCCATTTACTGAATGCGCAAACAACCACTAACACATATTTCAAATTGTTGACTCGATCCATCTCTATGTAATCTAATTGGAGGACCTCAAAAGGGAAAGTAGGGGGTGTAAAATTGCCAGATGGTGTAGGGGTACCCTTCCCAGGATTGTGCATCATACACACCATACAATATTTGACCAAATGGGCGGCCGTCTTTGGGATATTGTCATTGTGCCATACAGGATTTAACAATTTACAGACACCTTTTGCACTGATATGTGCTGGCCCATGCACCATAGTGACTAAGGGAGAACGTATGCATCTGGTAACATCCACCTCTGTTTCCCTGACTTATCCGTCCAACACCCTTCCTCATCCAAACGTGCTGTGCTTTCCTGCCATACTGCTAACTCCTCGATCGTTGCCTCGCTCTGAATCTCCTTAATATTTGCCAACGTATCCTCAAACATAGAAATCTCGGGCACCCACCTAGCTGGACCTGCTACAAGCATCCTTTTCATCTTTGTTCGGGCTGTCTCCTTAGCCGTCTGGTCTGCAAATGCATTTCCTCTACCCACATCATCAGTTATTGCCTTGTGGGTGCTACATTTTATTATCGGTAATTTCTTGGGGACTGTAAGGGCCGACAAAAGCCTATGTATAAGAGGGCCATTCTGTATCTTCATCCCATGGAAAGTAAGAAATCCACTCTCTGCCCAGAGTCGCCCAAAATTATGGGCCCCTCCAAAAGTGTACTGGCTGTCAGTATAAATATTGACAGTCAGTCCTCACTCAACTCGCAAGCTCGGATAAGGACAATGAGCTCTGCAGCTTGGGCCGACTGGTAGGGAACTTGTGACGTCTCAACTACGGTGTGCAGTGTTGTGATTGCGTATGCAGCAGTTGTAGTGCCATCTGGTAACTTAAAACAAGAGCCATCAACGTATAGTTCCCCTTGGGAGTCAGATAAGGAAACATCAGTCAGGTCTACCCGTCCCTTCGACTCTTCCTCCGTCCGAAAAATACAATCATGTATATCAATTTCCTCACTCTCAGAAGGGAGGGGTAGCAACGTGGCTGTGTTTAGAGTGGCACATCTTTTAATCGTGACATGTGGTGCAAAGAGGGTCAATTCATCACTGGTCAGACATGCACTGGTGAGGTGCTGTGGCTTGGTTTTATTCAAAAGTGTACCACAGCATGGGGTACCATGACTGTGAGGTCGGTATCAAGTACGAGCCCAGCCGATTGCCTTATAGCGATGGCCACTGCCGCGACCGCTCTTAGACAGCTCACGAGGGTTCTTGTGACAGGGTCAGGAAGAGCAGAAAAATAAGCACACAACCGTTGCTTACCTCCAAAGGCCTGTGTTAAGACAGAAAGGACACAACCGGCCGTCTTGTGCACGTATAGCACGAACGGCTTCATATAGTCAGACGTACCAAGCACAGGTGCAGAGCAAAGCGCAACTTTTAATTGCTCAAAAGACTGCTGACATTCAGGCGTCCAAGGCAGGTGTTCATGCACATCTTTAGTGGTTAGTGCGAGCAGGGGTTTTGTTAGTAGCGAATAACTATGGATCCATTGGTGGCAGTAGGAAGTAATGCCAATAAAAGTGCGCACATCCCTCTGAGTTGTAGGGATAGGCATTTTAACAATGGTGCTGATGTGCTCAGGGGTCAATCTCCTACCCTCCTTCAACAGTAGGTGACCTAAATAGGTGACCTCCTGCCGACAATATTGAAATTTAGAAAGAGACACTTTAGGTCCGTGGTGAGCCAAATGCAGCATTAACCATACTGTCTTTGCATCCCTTTTCAGTGTCAGAAGCAATGAGAATATCATCCACATACTGAAGCAATACATTACCTGAGGGAAGCGTGAGGGAGTCCAATTGGGCTTTCAATGCTTGGCTATATATACTAGGGCTCTCAGTATAGCCCTGAGGAGCTACACAGAATCTAAAGCTTCTGCCAGCTAGGGTAAAACCGAACAAGTACCTGCTGTCGGGATGGATCGGGATACTAAAGAATGCATTTTTCAGATCAGTAACAGAAAAGAATTTAGCAGAGGAAGGAATCATCATCAGAAGGGCGGTAATGTCAGGGACCACCGGGAACTGAGGAACCACTATTTTATTAACTTCGCTCAAGTCAATCACAAAATGATAAACATCTGGATGATCATCAGAGGATCCTGAAGGTGCCCTCTTAAGAATGGGAAGAATAGGGCTATTACACACATTCGCAGTCATCTCTTCAACAAATCCTGACTCATTCAGGTCCTGTATAATCTGCAACAAAGCTCGCTCCCCTGCTTGTGGTATTTTGTACTGGGGAATACAAGGCAAAATGGCATTGTCTTTAACTTTAATGGAAACCGGGGGAATTTGCAATAGTCCTACATCCGTGTCACCTGTTGCCCACAACGTGGGCAGCACATCCTTAAATTCAGCAGGGAGGAGTGCAATTTTTTGATAGACACTGCTTAGAGCTGACTACATTCAGGACCCATTGTCATGTAAACTACCTTCAGGAGAACTATAAATTGTAGCATGCAGTTTCTTTAATTAAGTCTAAGCCCATTAAATTTTCTCCACAATTTTATGTTAACAAGAACAGCGAATCCACAGTAAAAGGACCTATAGTCAATGTAAGAGGTTTGGAAATGGGGCTTACAACCGGTACACTAGAAAATCCTACCGAAACATTATTATGGCCAGACAGAGCTGCCCCGGGGACCAGTGAACGGGAAATAGAGCTATTCATAGCACCTATATCCACCAAATATTCCTTAGCTGAGCCATGCAAATCTGCAGTAACGTAAGGACCGCGCTGATCTACAGGTATCTGAACTGGCCCCTCACCCTCACCCTGTCCCTGGCTGTCCTAGCTGTGAGACATTCCTGTCACCTCATCCAAATCATAGTCATCGTGGTTGTACTGTTTGCCCCTAGGGTCATCAAAATTGTTCTGGTCAGTGCAACCCTTCAATGTCCCAACAGCCTGAACCCTGCCTGCCACCGTCCCGCGACCCCGTCCACGAGACCCTCGTCCCCTCGGGACCGCCACCTTTTGCAAAAGCACAGGACACTCGCTGCGCCAGTGTCCCTCCTCTTTACAGTATGCACACTGATTTGGCCCTACAGGCGTAGTGTTCCTGCTACTATGCGGAAGCTGTCGGTCTGGACCACCATGTCCTCTACCATTCCCTCGAGAAGCCTGTTGCAATAACACCTTCGTCTTCAATTCTTTGTGCTTTTTCTCCACCTTCTCCTTCTCCTCATTTTCCCTATGTTCATAATATTGTGCCATACTCAATATTACAGAAGGGGAGGAGGTAGTCCAGGTGCTCTCCGAAGCCTGCAACCGAGTCGCGATCTCAGGAAGCAAGTTCGTAACAAATCTGTTAACGAACAATCGGACACCTCCCTCCACCGACAAGTCCTGTCCGCTAAAATCCCAAAACACACCTTCAAATCGAGTGAAAAAATCAGACACACTTTCAGCTTTCTTCTGATGACATGCCGTTAACTTGTCCCAATCTACCCTTCTTGGTGGAATAAGAGAATGCATGTAAGTAATAATTCGGCCAGGCAAGGCTAGTATCTCAGCCTTAGGCTTCTCACCAGGCTTCCTCTCCTGGTCCCATGCTTTAATCTGATCCCAGGTACCACCCAATTCTGCAACGTGGTCCTGTGTGTGTACCTGTCTCCAAATATCAATGGGTACCAGTAACCCAAAGAACATTTCAATATCTGCAAGCGTTATCACTTTTGATGAAGCGGCCTCCATCAATTCCTTATAATACGCAGTAGGATTTTTCCTAGGGTCGGGTAACTGAGTCTTAAGAGACAAAACCTCACTCCTCTTCCACGGAGTATAAACTCATTGTTCCTGGAACCGGGCCTCTACCCGGGGTCTAGCAACAATGTTATGCTGATCCCGTAGCTCTGGTATTTCAGGGTGATATATGGGGTGGACTTCCCTCATCGGGAAGTGGGAAACTGTCTTCGGGCTCTTCTCAAGCAGCCTACCTCGATAAGCGACCAGTGTTGCGACATTACCAAAGACCTTACTAGGTGCAATATCAGCAGCATACACATTGTTCCTGTTATATTCCATATAGGTACCCAATAAAGGCGCAGGTAACATCGCAACCTTTCACCTACATCATTTTCTACATTGTATACATAGCGGTTTTGGCATACATGGCTTTATAATGCTTATAGTGATCCGGACTATACATTTTAGAGCTAGGGCTTGCAATTTTTTTTAACGTTTTAAAGTTTTTTTAAGAAGATTTTTGAAGTTTTTAAACATTTTAGTTCAAAAGATGTTTTTATAAACTTTGTGCGTACCACTATCTAGTAATGTTAGTAGTATAGTAATAGGTTACATATGTCATCCATTCGGAAGAGGAGTGGGTGTTATATTCCATATAGGTACCCTATATAGGCGCAGGTAACATCGCAACCTTTGACCTACATCCTTCCCTACATTGCATACATAACGGTTCTTAGGCACTGACCTTTTACCTAGATATGACACTGCATTTAGAACGCAGGTTTTTCCCTGGTTCGATTCTCATACATTATGCATGAGGCTTCTTGGAAGCACAGCAGGACTAACAATAGGATTACCATCTCCTGTATAATATCTCTGTATAAAGTTCAGGCCCAACGTCATCCTTTAGGCCGACACAGTAACACAGCAAGGTAGGACCCCTGGGGAGACCTATGGGTATATATACAACACATCTTGCTTTGGAAGATAGAGGAGACCATGACTTCCCGGCTGACACACTGACCAGACACGCTGAGGTTCCTGCATGCAGACGCTCCAGCTAGCAGTGGTCTAACATCACTCGCGGGGTGTCCAACTCGAGAACAGGACGGGGTCCCACATTCTCTAACTCTCAGGTAATGGGGTGGACTAGATCCTGGAGGGATTCTTGGCATAACACCTACACATATGCTAGGTACATTTAGGTACATCTAGTTAGGGAGACATCGTAGGAGTAGGCACTTTTATCATGTGTGGTATGTACATGTATATATTCATGATTTCTGCAAGATGGTAGAACTATACCATCCTTTTACTTTCATCGTATTGCTAATCATATATCTCTGCTACTGTCTAATGGTTGCCGCAGCTCATCTATTATACACTGGAATAACAACTGTTCAATAAATACTTATTGAAACGCCCAGACTGTTTATTCTGTGTACCTCTCTGAGACAAACTAAGTGAGCATGAGTGACTGAGCGAAAGGTAGTATATTGTTTCCACGATCCTGAGGGATCAGGGTTGTCATGTTCTGAGGTTGCCAAGAACTATTCTCTCCCGATAAGAGGAGACTCTAGTGGCACTGTGAGCTAGCTAATACAGACAGGCTAATGTATCAGGTGGGGGTGCTCGGATTCCATCCGCCACCAATCCCACAGTTTATGTTATCCGAACACGCAGATCCTGTATAGGTAATATAGGAACTACATGACATGGCGCCGCCAACGTTGGTTGGGTACTTATTTAACAGTAGAATCTGAGTAGTTCTGTCGTGCTATTCTCAGAGACCCCTACTCACAAAACGCCAGAGACGTCTGGAATGGGTGGGCACAAACTCCGCCACAGCTGAGTAGGCTAAAAAATCCTATTTATTGGCTGTTGGTTAATCAAGCTTGAAGGACACTTACAGGCACATGCATCAAGCGTTAAAAAAGTCGCAAAATTTGCGAATCGCTAAATTATGGCGTTTGCGATCGCAAAATACCGTGTCGCAATGCATCAATTGCATTATAGCGAAAACACAATAATTCGCAAATTTTAAGAATCGCAAAACAATCTGCGAATAGTATTAGCGAATCGCTATTTGCGTCCCCAAATAGCGATCCGCAAATAAGGATTCGCAAAATAGATGCATGAAAAATCGCAAATTGCGAATTACCAGAAATTCGCAATTTTGCGAGTGCTAAATAAGAAGGATCACAACCAGGTGGTAATCATGAGTGCAAATCAGATACAGCTGAAAATCTACTTAAACACATTGAAACACACCCAAAATGAGCTACCACATCTCACAATGGCAGGGATGTACCTGATGGCGAGGAGGATGAGGCTGCTGGCTGCTGGACACAGACGGAGGCGAGTGATGAGCACATCTTCAGAGTCCGCATAACTTTTCTAGGACAGCAAGAGGATGAGATATACGATAAGTATAGGCTCAATGCAGCAATGATCCATGACCTGATCAATGAATTGGATCCCATACTGCAACGACAGACACGTAGGACCAATGCTATCCCAACGCATGTGCAGGTCCTATGTTGCCTACACCTACTGGCGTCAGGCAGCTTTCAGGGGTCATTGCAGTAGCTGGAGGTGTGTCGCAAAGCGCACTTTCAAGAATATTCAAAGCATTCCTTGATGCCATGATGGCCAGGATCGGCTCACACATCAATTTCCCCACCACCGCGCATGACCTTGCAAAAACAAAACAGGAGTTTTACCAGATAGCTCGCTTCCCACATGTTATAGGTTGCATTGATTGCACACATGTGGCAATATGTCCCCCTGCAGCACAGGAATATATATATAGAAATAGAAAATGCTATCACTCCCTTAATATTCAGGTTGTTTGCAATGCCAAAAACATAATCACTGATATAGTGGCGCAATTTCCTGGGAGTGCACATGATTCATATATTTTCAGGCAAAGTGGCATTCACACCCGTCTTGTCAGGGGAGAATTTGGAGAGGCACATCTGCTTGGTAAATATGTGTAAGTGATACTCACAGTCATTGTACGTATGCCAATGTCAAACTGCCACTGACCCTTTGCTTACCTACATGCAGGTGACAGCGCATACGCCTTGCGTAATTACCTTCTGACGCCTTACCTCAATCCCACAACTGCCAACCAACAGAGGTACAATGCTGCACATATTTCAACAAGGAACATCATAGAGTGCACATTTGGGCTGCTGAAGAGCCGATTCAGATGCCTCCATAAGACTGGTGGAGCACTCCAATACAACCCTGAACAATGCTGCAAGATAGTAGCAGCATGTGCCATGCTGCACAATATTGCGACGAGGGGAGGAATGGAGATAGAGGTGTCTGAAAGCGACTCGGAGGATGAGAACCAGCAAGTGCCACACCTCCGTGCAGCACAAGGGGCAAGCTCAGCAGAAGGGCGCAGGAGAAGATTGGATATCACACAAAACTATTTCTGAGGTGAGTAATGATGACACAAACAGTGTATATTACAATCACAGAACGTTTTATTCAAAGGAAATATGGCATGAGTGTCGGAGCACACTTTCAATGTGGCCAGTGGCACAGGATTCTTAAGTAATGGACATAAGTGTTTTTGAAATAAATAATGACTTGTAAGTCAGTCAAAAGGTCCGATCACATCCATGGTTACGTCACCATATCGGAATGTCATTGTATATAGCAGTCTAGCGCTTTCTCCCACGAACACCCAGCCGCCTGTCAGAGACAGCATCCTCATCCCTCATGTTGGAAGCTGAGGGGGTACTGCTGCGTGTGTTGCGTCTTCCTGCAGTGGCAACTGGCATAGCTATGCTACTCAAGCTTGAGGCCCCCTCACTACCCTCTTCCTGCGTGGACATGTTGGCCGCAATTGTGGTAGCATTCATCTGTTCCACTGCATTGGTTACCTGGTCCAGTGCCTTCGCCACATCCCCGCTCCAATGGCACATTTCTGTTTGCATGGTCACAGACCTACGTGCCAGCAGTGCAGTTGATGTGGCCAGCCTATTGTTGGATTTTGCATAGATTTTGAGGTGCTGCATTAGTTGCCGATGGTTTCTTCTCTGGGATGCATGTCCCTCCTGCATAACCTTGGTCAGTTGCTGCACACTATCGCACAGTACTGCAATGTTGTCTGCCATCTTCCCAATTTGTATCTGTACTAAACGTGTGTTCTTGGTCTGAAGGCGCTGCATGCGGAGCATCTGCCCCTCAAGACCACCCCAGACATCATTTGGTTGCTTCTCCTGCTGTGTTCTGCGTGATCTAGCTCTTCTACGCCGGACTCTGACATTACTTCTGCGGCCCTGTGTTTGTGGATTTGGGATGGATGTGGCTGGGCCATGCCTGGACTCATGTGTTGCATTTGCCTCATCATCAGACTCCATGGTGACCAGTGGTGGGACAGTTGCCCTGCGTGTGTTTGGGGCACTGGATGGATTTGTTGGCAACACCGGTGTGTCCATATCCTCAACTGCGCTGGTGTCCTGTATGTCCTGGTAGTCACTATCCTCAGCTTCTACACGTTCTGCATCTGTGAGGTTTAACAGTGCAAAACAGCATTCATTTATGTCTGGGATGTCATGTCACAGTGATCTTTTTTTGCTTTGACATTAAATTTAGAATATATTCACTGTTATGAGTTGTTCTTATCCTATTTGTGTGTTTGACATTGTAAATGCTTGACCTGCCTACATCTCCCATAATGCACTTCCCTTCATGGATACATTGTGTACTGGATGTTCTGAGTGTGCACTTGTGCTGTACTGGGGTGGTGTACTACCTTAATTATTTAGGTCAATGGTAACATGCAGTCATCTTACCTTCAGATGTGTTTGCTGCTCCTGACGTGTCTAGCTGTGTCACACCGACAACAGCTTCAGGCTGGATTGTGGATTCAACCATGTCCTCCATGGGAGTGTTCCCAGTGTCTGTCGGTGTTCCCCCTCCTGTCTTCCTTGCTTCCTTCAGACGGGCAGCTATGCGCACCTTGGCCCGACTGCGCAAGTCGTACCATCTTTTCTTCAGTGTCACCCCACTGGCATTCACCCGGTTCTGGATCCGGAACCATATTTTTCTTTTCTCCTGCTCTGCCACTTTCAATGATAGTTTCCCAAACAGCTTATCATGGCTGTGGACAACTCCCTCAATGAGTGTGTCAATTTCTTTTTCTGAAAATTTCATTTTCCGCTTCCTGCCTCATTGGCTGTCCTCTGCTGTTTGTGAGCTTTCCATTTTCTTGCAGTTACCAGGTTTTTCCAATCGCTCAATCCCACTGCTAGTTAGCTCCCAGAGCCAGCTCCCTCCTCTCCCTCTGACTGTGCACTGGAAATGGGGCTTGTGCTGCTCACTTCCTGGTTCTGATGTCATCAAGATGCATCACAAATGCGACTTCGCTAATTGCGATTTTGCTATTTGCGAATTCGCAATTAGCAGATTCGCAGTAGTGTTTGCGAATATTAGCAAATCTTTAATTTTTCGCAAATTTATTGTTGCATCTGTTTTTGCGAATCTCTATTTGCGAATCTTTAAAATTCGCTAATAAAGATTCGCAATCTTTAACATTGATGCATGTGCCTGATTGTTCCTAAATTGTGCAAAAACACCTTATCTTAGTTCCCTTGAAAAACTTCTTCTTTACAAAATGACTGAAGACAGAAATAACGGAGAATTAGGCCCAATGCAACAAAATCTGCCCCTCACAGACGATGATGCAGATGCAACACAAATTGCACCAAACTTTAGAAATACAGTCACCCTGAAACTACTTGCGCATGGTTTGTCCGCTAGGGGTGGCATAGTAGTTTTTGTAATTGAGGCACACAAATCAAACAAAACAGAGGTATTTTATTCGTGGGTTACATTCCCAGCAGCAAATGCAAGAACAAAAACATTTCACTCCTACACGGAAGGAGATGCACCAGCGGAATATTATCCGTTCGAGGAACACTTATACTGGTTTAAAGGTGCCCTGCCCCACATAAGAAGAAGAGTAAGACTCGGCCCGCTAGGAAGAGAAGGGACAACATGGCCGATATTAGCGGCCTACACACCACATCCTGACATTAACACAATGCCACCAGGAGACTTACTCATACAACATAAAGATTTAAATTAAAATCTATAGAAACTTGACACAATTCGTCATGAGGACACTCACAGTCCAACCAGCAATAGTTGCAACAAATGGAACTCAAATTCAGGGTACAGCAACTAAAATTACACCGCAAACATTACACACAGTAATGGGTAAAATGCCCACAAAATGTGAACAAATACCATTCTGGATTCTCAGAAAATAACGCAGCCAGAATACTACCCCGTATGAAAAACACTGAATGCTAACAATCTGCTTGCCCATGGGGATAACACCACAATTAGAGGATTGTACCACTTGGGGTACAGTCTTTGCTGCCATTTATACCAGAACTCATGGTATCCCATCATTAGCAGTAGTACCAGACGTATTGAGACAGATACAAAATGAGTACAGAGCAGAACCTGCCCTAAACTTAGGGATGAAATCACTCAAATTTAGGGTACAGCAACTAAAATTACACCGCAAACATTACACACAGTGATGGGTAAAATGCCCACAAAATGTGAACAAATACCATTCTGGGTTCTCAGAAAATAACGCAGCCAGAATACTACCCCGTATGAAAAACACCGAATGCTAACAATCTGCTTGCCCATGGGGATAACACCACAATTAGAGGATTGTTCCACTTGGGGTACAGTCTTTGCTGCCATTTATACCAGAACTCATGGTATCCCGTCATTAGCAGTAGTACCAGACGTATTGAGACAGATACAAAATGAGTACGGAGCAGAACCTGCCCTAAACTTAGGGATGAAATTACTAGGTAACTATGGCCAGGTATCAGCCATAATACTAGCTAATATTAAAGGGGAAGCAGCTTCGGTGGCAATCCGCCAACGCCTAAGGGAGTTCGATCCTTTACAACAGGAACACGAACTACCAAAAATAATTGAAACTGCGTATGCAGAATTAGGCAGAGACAGTTTGGGTGGGAAAGCTTTAAAACCACAACTGATGGGCAGTCCTGAAAAGGACACTTCTAAGCAGACACCTGCTTCAACTAAGAAGAAGTGGGACAATAAAAAACAACAAAACTTTAAGGAAAATAGATCTCAATCCAGAGGTAGATCTCCTCCACATGAGCCCTCCGAAAAGAGGTATAACCTCAGGAATAGGGATAATATTAGGAAACCTGACAGGTATCAGGATACTGATACACGTTCCTCTCGTTCCTTTCTGGGTTCATCGAAAAACTCAGAGAGGGAAGGATGGTCAGAAAGACAAGAAGAGCGTACAAAGTCCAGAGACAAGCAGCACGCTCAAGATTACTCTTCTAAAAAGAAGAAAAACCAAAGCAAAAGCCACAGTTCAAAAGAAGAAAGTTGCAGGTCTAAAGATCAGACATGCCCAGAATTCTGAGGACTCGACTACTGAACGGGGAATGGGCTCTGACGATGCTAGACAGTGCGGCAGAAGTAACAATAGCTCGCCAGAACCTGAAGGAATTTCTGGTGACAGCGGACTTGAATGATTATATCACGGTGGAAACACCCGATACTAGGGTAAGCTGTTAGGGTTTGTACCATAAACCTGGCTCATCCTCATACTGTGCATTGATCCGTACTTGAATAGATTTATTGCACATTCCTTTTATTGTGTATCTTGTATCCTGAGTCAAAGTCAGCTGCCCTGGCCGCTGCACCACACCTCTCCACCAGTAGTAGGGTATATGCTCTTTCTGAGGAAGAAACACAATACTTACGAAGTTATTTGGATGAATTATTAGCCTTAGGCGTCATTCGACATTCTACCTCTCATGTCTCTTCGCCACTATTTTTCATCCCGAAACGGGATGGTGGCTTAAGAGCGTGCATCGACTACCGCGGATTAAACAAAGCCACTATTAAAAATAAATATCCATTACCCTTGATCCCGGTTCTTCTTGATCAGTTGCGTCATTCTACCGTATACACTAAACTGGATCTACGAGGGGCTTATCATCTTATTCGGGTCAAAGAGCATGATGAGTGGAAAACAGCCTTTTGAACCAAGTTTGGTTTGTTCGAGTACACTGTCATGCCCTTTGGCCTGTGTAATGCCCCTGCGGCCTTTCAATACTTTTTAAATGAAGTCTTGAATGAGTTTCTTGATATCTGTGTAATAGTATACATAGATCACATTCTCATTTATTCCAAAAATAAAGAAGAGCATGTACAACAAGTGAGAGCAGTGTTAGCCAAATTGGAAGAAAATCATCTTTTTGCAAAATTGGAAAAATGCATATTTAACACTGACACTGTAGAATTTCTAGGATACTGCTTATCACCAGCTGGAATCATGATGGATCCTAAAAAGGTGAGTGCCATACTGGATTGGCCAGAACCGACGTCAGTGAAGGAAGTACAGACAGTGTTAGGGTTCTCCAATTTCTATAGACACTTTATACCTCAGTTTGCAGAAACTGTTGTACCAATCAAAAATTATTGCAAAAAGGACAATTCTTTTCATGGACAGACAAGGCAGCTCAAGCTTTTACTCAATTACATTTTTTTTTTACCTCAGCACCCTTACTGAGACATCCTGATCCTGAACTCCCTTTTTTTGTAGAGGCTGATGCATCACAGGTGGAAGTAGGAGGAGTTCTCTCTCAAAGAGATGCACAAGATGGACAATTTCATCCGGTGGCGTTTTATTCTAAAAAAACTACTTCCCTCCGAGCAAAATTATACGGTAGCAGAGAGAGAACTGTTAGCAATCAAATTAGTGTTCACTGAATGGCGGCACCATTTAATGGGAACTAAATATCCTATTACCATTTTTAGTGATCATAAGAATTTGCATTTTTTTAGTTCTGTCAAGGCTCTTACACCTCGTCAAATGGGATGGTTACATTTCTTTAGCGCATTTGATTTTGTTATCACCTACAGACCAGGTGCAAAACAGATTCAATCGGATACTCTGTCACAATATGGACATACTACTGAATCCAAGAAAGACATGGCAAGTCCTCCTATTATTCCTCCTCATAAAATAGTGGCACCCATTACACAAGCAGATTTCATGACTTTTGTAAAAAAGGAACATCATAACTTAAATATACAAGAATGGTTAGCAAACCCAAAACACACTATTCAAGACGGTTTACTCTATCATAATACTCTTTTGTTCATACCCACTACTGAGCTACAAAAGAAGGTATTAGAATGGCACCATGACTCGTCCTAAGCAGGCCATCCTGGATATCAGAAAACTTTAGACAACTGTGAGAGGCAATTCTGGTGGCCCTCCTTGGCAAAGGATGTCCAAACATATGTAGCATCTTGTCCCATTTGTGCCAGAAATAAATCTCTACATAAAGCACCAGCAGGATTATTGCAACCGTTATCTACTCCCCCATGTCCATGGCATACTATTAGTATAGACTTCATTACCAATCTACCTGTGGCTAATGGTTATACAACCATTCTTGTGGTAGTAGATTATCTGTCTAAAATGGCGCATTTCATTCCATTGCATAAAATATCAACTGCTGTAGAATTTAGTAATATTTTTATGACAAACATAGTTCGTTTGCATGGCTTGCCATCCAAAATTGTTTCCGATCGTGGCAGTCAGTTCACTTCTAGGTTTTGGAAAGACCTTTGCAAAAACCTAAAAATGGAAATAGCCCTATCTACAGCCTTCCATCCAGAAACAGATGGTCAAACGGAAAGGGCAAACCAGACACTACTCCAGACTCTACGTTGAATAATGACTGAAATCACTAATGAATGGGATAAAGCCTTATCATTAGCAGAGTTCATTTATAATAACAGCGTTCATTCAGCAACACAGTGTACCCCGTTTTACTTCTGAAATGGTTATCATCCCAAGGCCTTGCCAATTTCTGTAGAATCTTCCCTTATACCTGCAGTCACTGATCGTTTACAAAACTTACTGGAAATTCAAGAGAAAGCCAAAAAGTATTTAACTAACTATAAAATATTAATCAAAAAACATGCAGATAAACATAGAAACTCCGCTCCATGCTACCAGGTAGGAGATAAAGTCTGGTTATCCACTAAAAATCTAAATACTATAGGCACATGAAAATTACAATCACGTTATATTGGACCGTTTTCCATAAATAAACTCATAAGTCCTGTCACAGTTCAATTGGATCTACCCCCTGAATATTCCATGCATCCCACTTTCCATGTCTCCATGTTAAAAATTTACAATCCTGAAACCAGACAAGAACCCCCACCTCCACCTATTCCCATTGACTGGCATCTAGAATACGAAGTACGGCGTATCTTTGACGCCAAAAGAATTCAATGTAAACTTCATTACTTAATAGCGTGGAAAGGCTATTCAGCTGATGAGAATTCCTGGGAACCAGCTTCATTCGTTCATGCTCCTAAGTTGGTAAAACAATTCCATCTACAATGTCCACAGAAACGACGCCCTGTAGGGCGTCCTTTGAGAGGGGCGACTGTTAGGGTTTGTACCATAAACCTGGCTCATCCTCATACTGTACATTGATCCGTACTTGAATAGATTTATTGCACATTCCTTTTATTGTGTATCTTGTATCCTGAAAGAGTATATGCACTTTGTATATTTAATCCTGAAGACTCATGTCATAATAGCAGTTAACATGTGCACATTCCTTTTATTGTGTATCTTGTATCCTGAAAGAGAATATGCACTTTGTACATTTAATCCTGAAAACTCATGTCATAATAGCAGTTAACATGTGCCTGCTTTCAGAGGTTCATTTGCATTGGCAGCACGTTGACTTCAGTTGGGCATTTACATAAGTAGCACGTTGACTCCTTTGCCATTGAGCCATGTGCTGCACGTTTTCTGCCACCCCACCCAAACTGGAACCCCACCCAAACATGAAACTATAAAAGACTCACTGTTTAAACAAGACGCGCTTGCGCTCGTTATTGCAATTCCACTCACCTGATTTCCAGTGCTGCAGTTCCCACGCCGGTCAGCCTTCTCTTCAGTTTCCGGTCCCGATTTCTGTTTCTACGGCAACGCTCATACGCGGTGGTTCCTCGTTCGACATCCCGGTTCCGGCTTCTAAATCTATCCAACCTACAACAAAAGGAGAGAAAACATTCAATTAAGGCAATTCTAATTCTGGCGCTCGCAGAGGAAACGCGCACAGAAGAAGACAGGTATTTGTTATTTTGTTTTTTAAGTTTACTTATCTTCGGTTTCTGCAACTGTCGAAGGAAGCCTTTCTCCATTCAAAGGAACAGTGATTTCGACTAAAAGAAAAAGGAGAAAAAGACTTTAAAAGAAAGAAGGTCAAAAAACTTATTTGAACATTTTTTTGATACAGACTTTGGTAAAATAACGTTATCCTGATTATGCTTATAGGAGATATATGTGCCAGTTAATAGTAAGTGTGTGATATAGTGTAGAGCATAAGAGTTTCTTGGTGCTATTACATGCTAGTGATTGGTGTTATTTTGTTCCTGCAGAAGAATCAAGAAAACATAATTCAGGCATCAATAATTCAGGCATCAATCTTCTGCTAAAGAGAAACATATCATTATTGTTTATTGAGCAACAAGATTACAGGAAAGGTATTTTGATGAATGTATTATAAATCAAAAAGCAGTGACAAAAGGAAGGTTCCAAAGACTAGTTAGATTAATGTTATTTATTTATTTTGTACATAGATGTCTGACCACTGAAGAACAGCAATTTACAGAGTCTATGCAAGAGTCTCAAACAGAGAAAGAGTTGTGTCGACCCAGAGCTGAAACCAGTGGAGTGCTTTTTGTTTTGTCTTTTATATTTTGTCCCATTTTCCCCCTTCCCCCGGAGATCTATTCTTGCCAAACTGTGTATTACATACGGCTTGGGCAGGCATAGATTTTTAGGGGCATAGAGAACAATCGTCTCATCTCTAAAGTTGAACGACCTGGATTTCAGGTGAGTGAAGAATTAACAGAAGCGCAAGCCTTCACAAACAATTAAGTTCTTCTTGAGAGATATGGTCCAAGATAACGACCGAATTGATGGTCAAGCCATGGCTCAAGCTCTTAATGAGGACACAGAGCAAGATCACTCAGTAACAACCATATTACACAAGTTGCAGTTTGAAATAGAAAGGTTAAAAGAGGAAAATATAGAGTTGCGTCATGATTTGGTTCGTTATAGACCTAGAGATTCTTTATGGGACAGTCCCTTTCCTAAAGATTTCAAAGCCCCTTTAGAAACGGGAGCTAGGTCCAAGACATCGAACACTTTCATGGCATCCGATGCAGCATCATCACCAGTGCAAGTGACAGTTGCAGTCCCTAATGTTGTGCCTTTAGCTGCACCAGAACGATTCTTTGGAGATAGTGCCAAATTTAATGTTTTTATTAGTCAATGCCAGTTACATTTCATTTGCAAGCCACAAGCATTTCCTACTGATGCAACTAAGGTGACTTTTGTACTTTCTTACCTAGGTGGCACACTTTATCATTCAGGTCATTTTGATAATAAGCACTCAAATTAGACATTCAGTTTCTGTCTTGTTAGACTCTGGAGCAACAGGTAATTTTTTGTACTACACATTCCTACAGTACTTAAGACACAACCGGAACCTGTTTGCGCAGTTGACGGGTCTGCATTGTCATCTGGCTTAATAACCAATCGAAATATGTCCCATTACTATGATATGTCAGAATGGTCACACTGAAGTATTAAGCTTTGATCTTATTGATACACCCACGTTTGGTCTTATTTTAGGTGTACCATGGCTAACAGTACACAACCCAAAAATAAACTGGGATCTAAGAACGGTGACTTTAGATTCTTCTTTCTGTCGATCACATTGTTATCAGGAAGCACACAACGATTCAATGACAGTATTACATTGTGTCAATACCATAACACCTTCTTTTATGATTCCTCAGGAATACCAAGATTTTAAAGACGTTTTGACCCAGTAAAGGCAACTACTCTACCTCCGCATAGATCATACGATTGTCGTATTGATTTAATTCCAGGAGCTACACTCCCCAGTAAAAAATGTAAGTCCGTTTTTATATAGCGCAGCTACTCACCCTTACGGGTCTCAAGGCGCTGGGGGCCGTAGTGGAAATTAAGTGAGCTATTGCCCAGAGTCACACGGTGCTGAGCTGAGCTGCCGCCGGAGCCGGGGATCGAACCGTGAACCCTGTGCTCCAAAGTCAGCTGCCCTGGCTGCTGCACCACACCTCTCCACCAGTAGTAGGGTATATGCTCTTTCTGAGAAAGAAACACAATACTTACGAAGTTATTTGGATGAATTATTAGCCTTAGGCTTCATTCGACATTCTACATCTCATGTCTCTTCGCCACTATTTTTCATCCCGAAATGGGATGGTGGCTTAAGAGCGTGCATCGACTACCGCGGATTAAACAAAGCCACTATTAAAAATAAATATCCATTACCCTTGATCCCGGTTCTTCTTGATCAGTTGCGTCATTCTACCATATACACTAAACTGGATCTACGAGGGGCTTATCATCTTATTCGGGTCAAAGAGCATGATGATTGGAAAACAGCCTTTTGAACCAAGTTTGGTTTGTTCGAGTACACTGTCATGCCCTTTGGCCTGTGTAATGCCCCTGCGGCCTTTCAATACTTTTTAAATGAAGTCTTGAATGAGTTTCTTGATATCTGTGTAATAGTATACATAGATGACATTCTCATTTATTCCAAAAATAAAGAAGAGCATGTACAACAAGTGAGAGCAGTGTTAGCCAAATTGGAAGAAAATCATCTTTTTGCAAAATTGGAAAAATGCATATTTAACACTGACACTGTAGAATTTCTAGGATATTGCTTATCACCAGCTGGAATCATGATGGATCCTAAAAAGGTGAGTGCCATACTGGATTGGCCAGAACCGACGTCAGTGAAGGAAGTACAGACAGTGTTAGGGTTCTCCAATTTCTATAGACACTTTATACCTCAGTTTGCAGAAACTGTTGTACCAATCACAAAATTATTGCAAACAGGACAATTCTTTTCATGGACAGACAAGGCAGCTCAAGCTTTTACTCAATTAATTTTTTTTTTTACCTCAGCACCCTTACTGAGACATCCTGATCCTGAACTCCCTTTTTTTGTAGAGGCTGATGCATCACAGGTGGCAGTAGGAGGAGTTCTCTCTCAAAGAGATGCACAAGATGGACAATTTCATCCGGTGGCGTTTTATTCTAAAAAAACTACTTCCCGCCGAGCAAAATGATACGGTAGCAGAGAGAGAACTGTTAGCAATCAAATTAGTGTTCACTGAATGGCGGC
The DNA here is from genome assembly GCA_963921515.1 of Calotriton arnoldi. Classification (NCBI taxonomy): domain Eukaryota; kingdom Metazoa; phylum Chordata; class Amphibia; order Caudata; family Salamandridae; genus Calotriton; species Calotriton arnoldi. The sequence goes on along the minus strand of CAWUFW010009757.1, from coordinate 37,677 downwards.
ACCATTTAATGGGAACTAAATATCCTATTACCATTTTTAGTGATCATAAGAATTTGCAATTTTTTAGTTCTGTCAAGGCTCTTACACCTCGTCAAATGCGATGGTTACATTTCTTTAGCGCATTTGATTTTGTTATCACCTACAGACCAAGTGCAAAACAGATTCAATCGGATACTCTGTCACGATATGGACATACTACTGAATCCAAGAAAGACATGGCAAGTCCTCCTATTATTCCTCCTCATAAAATAGTGGCACCCATTACACAAGCAGATTTCATGACTTTAGTAAAAAAGGAACATCTTAACTTAAATATAAAAGAATGGTTAGCAAACCCAAAACACACTATTCAAGACGGTTTACTCTATCATAATACTCTTTTGTTCATACCCACTACTGAGCTACAAAAGAAGGTATTAGAATGGCACCATGACTCGTCCTTAGCAGGCCATCCTGGATATCAGAAAACTTAAGACAACTGTGAGAGGCAATTCTGGTGGCACTCCTTGGCAAAGGATGTCCAAACATATGTAGCATCTTGTCCCATTTGTGCCAGAAATAAATCTCTACATAAAGCACCAGCAGGATTATTGCAACCGTTATCTACTCCCCCATGTCCATGGCATACTATTAGTATAGACTTCATTACCAATCTACCTGTGGCTAATGGTTATACAACCATTCTTGTGGTAGTAGATTATCTGTCTAAAATGGCGCATTTCATTCCATTGCATAAAATACCAACTGCTGTAGAATTTTGTAATATTTTTATGACAAACATAGTTCGTTTGCATGGCTTGCCATCCAAAATTGTTTCCGATCGTGGCAGTCAGTTCACTTCTAGGTTTTGGAAAGACCTTTGCAAAAACCTAAAAATGGAAATAGCCCTATCTACAGCCTTCCATCCAGAAACAGATGGTCAAACGGAAAGGGCAAACCAGACACTACTCCAGACTCTACGTTGAATAATGACTGAAATCACTAATGAATGGGATAAAGCCTTATCATTAGCAGAGTTCATTTATAATAACAGCGTTCATTCAGCAACACAGTGTACCCCGTTTTACTTCTGAAATGGTTATCATCCCAAGGCCTTGCCAATTTCTGTAGAATCTTCCCTTATACCTGTAGTCACTGATCGTTTACAAAACTTACTGGAAATTCAAGAGAAAGCCAAAAAGTATTTGACTAACTATAAAATATTAATCAAAAAACATGCAGATAAACATAGAAACTCCGCTCCATGCTACCAGGTAGGAGATAAAGTCTGGTTATCCACTAAAAATCTAAATATTGTAGGCCCATGAAAATTACAACCACGTTATATTGGACCGTTTTCCATAAATAAACTCATAAGTCCTGTCACAGTTCATTTGGATCTACCCCCTGAATATTCCATGCATCCCACTTTCCATGTCTCCATGTTAAAAATGTACAATCCTGAAACCAGACAAGAACCCCCACCTCCACCTATTCCCATTGACGGGCATCTAGAATACGAAGTACGGCGTATCTTGGACGCCAAAAGAATTCAAGGTAAACTTCATTACTTAATAGCGTGGAAAGGCTATTCAGCTGATGAGAATTCCTGGGAACCAGCTTCATTCGTTCATGCTCCTAAGTTGGTAAAACAATTCCATCTACAATGTCCACAGAAACCACGCCCTGTAGGGCGTCCTTTGAGAGGGGCGACTGTTAGGGTTTGTACCATAAACCTGGCTCATCCTCATACTGTGCATTGATCCGTACTTGAATAGATTTATTGCACATTCCTTTTATTGTGTATCTTGTATCCTGAAAGAGTATATGCACTTTGTATATTTAATCCTGAAGACTCATGTCATAATAGCAGTTAACGTGCACATTCCTTTTATTGTGTATCTTGTGTCCTGAAAGAGTATATGCTCTTTGTACATGTAATCCTGAAGACTCATGTCATAATAGCAGTTAACATGTGCCTGCTTTCAGAGGTTCATTTGCATTGGCAGCACGTTGACTTCAGTTGGGCATTTACATAAGTAGCACGTTGACTCCTTTGCCATTGAGCCATGTGCTGCACGTTTTCTGCCACCCCACCCAAACTGGAACCCCACACAAACCTGAAACTATAAAAGACTCACTGTTTAAACAAGACGCTCTTGCGCTCGTTATTGCAATTCCGCTCACCTGATTTCCAGCGCTGCAGTTCCCACGCCGGTCAGCCTTCTCTTCAGTTTCCGGTCCCGATTTCTGTTTCTACAGCAACGCTCAGACGCGGTGGTTCCTCGTTCGACATCCCGGTTCCGGCTTCTAAATCTATCCGACCTACAACAAAAGGAGAGAAAAATTCAAGTAAGGCAATTCTAATTCTGGAGCTCGCAGAGGAAACGCGCACAGAAGAAGACAGGTATTTGTTATTTTGTTTTTTAAGTTTACTTATCTTCCGTTTCTGCAACTGTCGAAGGAAGCCTTTCTCCATTCAAAGGAACAGGGATTTTGACTAAAAGAAAAAGGAGAAAAAGACTTTAAAAGAAAGAAGGTAAAAAACGTATTTGAACATTTTCTTGATACAGACTTTGGTAACATAACGTTCTCCTGATTATGCTTATAGGAGATATATGTGCCAGTTAATAGTAAGTGTGTGATATAGTGTAGAGCATAAGGGTTTCTTGGTGCTATTACATGTTAGTGATTGGTGTTATTTTGTTCCTGCAGAAGAATCAAGAAAACATAATTCAGGCATCAATAATTCAGGCATCAATAATTCAGGCATCAATCTTCTGCTAAAGAGAAACTGTCACGATATGCCTGCCCGGGACCCGATGGGAGAGGAGGAGAGTGATCAGTTACCTCCTTATGTCTCTCCTGTGCTTTGTTTTCAGTTGCCATGGGATACGCCTGGTCCGGACTGTAGCGGTCCCTTTAACTCATCTCCTTCCCTCTTCCTGGAGAAACAGGCGCCCCACGTGACAGGGTCACATGCGCCTATCGACTCAGCGGCTAGCAAAGAGGCGGGGTACTTCAACCAGGAAGAGAGCGGGAAGGGAGTCGCATCTTGGGACTACAGACGTCACGAGAGGAGGACCCGGAGTGAAACCGTCGTGCAGGAGGAAGACGCTGACCAAGTCCCGTTGTGGTGTGGAGAGGAAGAAGCACCGAAACCTCGACGGAGCCGACAGAGACGACCAGGCGAAGGGGAGCCGGACCCGATCCGGTACCACGAGAACTCCAGCCACGCTCACGGAGGAGCGTGGCTCCCAGAGGTACGTGCCCGAGTGCGGGGTTGGTTCCGGAGGGGCTCTCCCGTACGTGACAGAGCAGCAACCCAGGGGAGGGAGGAAAACCCTGACTTGTTAAGCCCCAGATAGACGTCTTCTGCACCTTCTTGTATATAAAAAGCACAAACGTCTTGTGTGGCATTGGTGGCGGTTCGGGTGTGTTTCCCCTCACTCCTTTTCCCTCTCACGCGTGCGGAATAGGACACGAGAGTGACAAGTGTTCCTCTTTTCTTTTTCCTTTATGGTAACACGACCACAACTCGCCGGAAGCGGAGGGCGACCCTACTACAGCATCCTCGCACAAACCGGACAACGGAGCAACGCAAGAGGAGGAACTGTCTATATTTCTGTTTTGTTCAGGAACGATTGAATAAAAGTCTTCCTGTATCCCACTCTCTGTGTCTGAATCCGGCTAGTAATCCCACACATGGTGTCAGAAGTGGGATTATATCCATTGAAAGACACGAAATGGAGAACCTCCTCCAGCAATTGATTGCCGGTCAGACGAAGCTGGAGTGGGCCCTCGAGAAGCACATGTCTTCGGCACAAGCTGATAGGGAGCTCTTCAGTACGACCATGAATCAGCAAATGGAGGGTCTATACAAACTGTCGGACCGACAGGATGAGTTCACCAAACAAACGCCTCTACGGCAAGGGTCCCCGTCTCCTTTACCAAACATTGCCCTGCAGAAGTATGTCGCAGGGGAGGATCCGGACTCTTTCCTGCTGAACTTTGAACGAGCCGCCCGAGCGGCAGGGTGGCCTGAAAATAAGTGGCCCTTTTTCTTGGCTCCCCTACTGATGGGAGAAGCTCAAGCTGCCTATCAGGCAGCTAATCCCACTGGTACTACCAGATATAACGAGATAAAAGAGGTCATCCTAGACCACCTTGGGCTTGATGCAGAAGCATATCGGGTGCGCTTCAGGAAAGAAAAGGGCAACCCTGGAGATACTCCGAAAACCCTCTTCCATAAACTGAAAACCGCCACTGACAAATGGCTTAAACCCCAAGACCATACAAAAGAAGAAATAATGTCGTTTATCTACCTCGAGCAATTCCTGGAAGCACTTCCATTTCCCACCCAAAAGTGGCTGAAACAGCACACCGGCCTTTCTGTGGAACAGACCGTGGAGATGGCCACCACCTATTCAAGGGCTCAGCCGAGGTCCTCTATATGGGAAGGAGAGAACAAACAACGTCCCGCAATCGGGAAACAAGACAAGAAATACAACAGAACCCCCGTAGAGGCCGCTAAAGTACGTTCGCCCAAAATCACAGCTACTACTACGAAAGGACCTCAGTGTTTTGAATGCGGTATGTGGGGACACATTGCCCGCTTCTGTCCCCAGAAACGGAATACCGACGAACCCATGGACGTCAGTTATCTTCCACGTCACGTCATGTATACGGAAGAACTGGGCACTGGTTTCTATGTAAGTCTGGTCATTGAAGTGGTACACGTTAGGGCTCTCCTAGACTCCGGTTGTAGACAATCCGTCATACAGAGCTCCCTAATCAAACCCGAAAACGTTATAGCCCAACGCCGAATACCCATTAGGTGTGTGCATGGGGACATTAAAATCTACCCAGCAGCCCGGATAAAAGTAAGGGTACCCGACGGGCGGGATCTCCAGGCTATCGTAGGGGTCTTACCCAATTTACCTGAGAAACTCATACTGGGAATTGACCATCCTGAGTTCATGAAATTCCTTAGTGAAAAGGTAAAGGGGTACTCCAAAGCCAATACTGTGTTCCTCAATCAGGCTCCGTGGCAGGGGGACAGGAACTTTCGCTATGCCCAAAGAAACGACCCTACACTCCAAGAAGCATGGCAACAAGCATCCCTTCCTATCACCACATACCCATCATTTCTAAAGGAAAACGATTTGCTATACAGAAAGGGCAATCCAACGTGTCCTACACAGTTATTGGTACCCCAAAGCTTTAGAGACCAGGTTATGTTTTTCGCACACACACATCTCCTAGCCGGCCATACCGGTGCGCAGAAAACCAGCCAAACTATATTAGAACATTTCTATTGGCCCGGCATACATGCACAAATAACCAAATATTGTCAGGAATGTGAGGTGTGCCAACGAAAGAATCCCTACCGCCCTCCCGCCGCCCCTCTACAACCTCTACCGATCATCGGGAGACCGTTTTATCGCGTAGGCATGGACCTCATCGGTCCTTTGCCTAAATCTCGAAAAGGCAATCAGTACGCACTGGTCATCATTGACTATGCCACACAATACCCTGAGGCCTTTCCCCTGCGGTCACCTAACACCAAGACCATATGTGAGAAATTGATGGAGTTCTTCTCACGGGTAGGGTTCCCCCACGAGATCCTTACGGATCAGGGCACGCCATTCGTCTCCCGTTTGATGGGTCAGGTATGTAAGACCCTAGACATAACGCAGATAAGAACTTCTGTATACCACCCTCAAACGGACGGACTATGCAAACGGTACAACGGCACCATAAAATTGACACTTAAGAAGATGATGACGGCCGAAGGAGCAGATTGGGATGCGTTATTACCTCTTGCTTTGTTTGTCATCCGCTGCCAAAAACAGAGCAGTCTGGGTTGTTCCTCTTTCGAACTCCTATACGGAAGGCAACCTCGTACCCTCCTCGAGATGACCAAGGAAGCCTGGGAGAAGGAAACCCCGGAGGAGAACCAGGCCTTTCTTGACTATTCCCGGGGCCTGAGAACGAGGTTGTCCAAGTTGCGAGAGTTTGCACACGATAACCTAGAAAGAGCTCAGAGGAAACAGCAGGTGTTCTATGACAAAGGCAAGAAATGGCGTCATCTACAAGTGCATGATTGGGTCTTGGTTTTGTTGCCATCTTCCCTCCCCAAAAACCGGTCTGAGTGGAAGGGACCGTACGAAGTAATAGACAAACTGGGCCTCACGACATACAAGCTTCGCCTCTCCAAAACTAAAACACAGATCTTCCACATAAATCTATTGAAAAAATGGTTAGGTCCTCTCCCTAAACCCAACATGTTCGCAAAACCAAACGAGTCCACCTTACCGTTACTTGACGTTAATGAATCCTTAAAAAGTAATCAGAGAGAGACCCTGGACGCTATGCTTTCCTCCTTCTCCCCCATTTTTTCTGACACCCCGGGGCGAACCCCCCTGGTCAAGCATTCCATCCCATCCGTACCAGGAAAGGTCATACGGCAGCGACCGTATAGGATACTGGCTGCCCGATGAGCAGCCGTAGAAAACGAGATACAAAATATGCTTGCTTCCGGCATAATACGTCCCTCTAAGAGCGATTGGTCCTCGCCTATCGTCTTGGTCCCGAAACCTGATGGTACCATCCGTTTCTGCATAGACTTTAGGGCAGTGAATTCAGTCACTCAATTCGATTCTTACCCCCTCCCACGAGTAGATGAATTAGTCGAACAACTGGGTGAAGCCAAGTACATTACAACGTTAGACTTGACCAAAGGCTATTGGCAGGTTCACCTTTCCATACAGGACCAACACAAAACAGCCTTCTCTACTCCATCAGGCCTTTATGAGTTTACGGTCCTACCCATTGGCTTACATGGCGCCCCTGCCACCTTTCAGCGTCTCATGGACATTGTCCTAAGAGAACATCAGGGGTACGCCTCAGCGTACCTCGATGATATCATCATCTATAGTCCTAACTGGGAACAGCACATGACACACTGCCGAAACATCTTTCACGCCCTCCGAACTGCTGGATTACACGTCAACTCAAAAAAGTCCAGAGTAGCATACCAGAAAGTCCGTTATCTGGGCTATCTGTTGGGGGATGGGTTAATTGAACCCCAGCATGACAAAGTCAAAGCCATCACCGACACACCGTTTCCCATCACAAAAAAGGGGTCCGGGCATTCCTGGGACTGCTTGGGTATTATCGGAGATTCATCCCCCATTATTCCCAGATAGCCTCCCCTTTGACCGATTTGCTCCGGAAGGATGTCAAAGAAAAGGACCTCCTGTCACCCCCGAACCAGCCCTTCAGGCCTTCTACGAATTGAAACAGACCATAACATCCAGCCCAGTCCTGGTATCTCCCGATTTCAGGCGTCCCTTCATCCTCCAAACCGATGCCTCCGATACGGGACTAGGTGCGGTGCTTTCCCAGCTGACGGAGAGCGGGGTTGAACGACCAGTCGCCTTCATCAGTCGTAAACTCTTTCCACGGGAGAAGAACTATCCGACGATAGAGAAAGAATGCCTGGCGGCCAAATGGGCGATTGACAAAATGAGATACTACCTGGAAGGTGCCCCTTTTCTCCTGTATACCGACCATGCCCCCCTCCAGTGGCTGTGCCACAACAAAGGGAATAACGCCAGGGTTCTCAGGTGGTTCCTCTCCCTCCAGCCCTATTCTTTTGAAGTCAGACATCGGAAAGGGAGCTGCAATGCCAATGCTGATTTCCTGTCCCGTGTCTCTCAGTTCCCCGAGCGTGAACTGTCTAGGGGAGGGATGTGTCACGATATGCCTGCCCGGGACCCGATGGGAGAGGAGGAGAGTGATCAGTTACCTCCTTATGTCTCTCCTGTGCTTTGTTTTCAGTCGCCATGGGATACGCCTGGTCCGGACTGTAGCGGTCCCTTTAACTCATCTCCTTCCCTCTTCCTGGAGAAACAGGCGCCCCACGTGACAGGTTCACATGCGCCTATCGACTCAGCGGCTAGCAAAGAGGCGGGGTACTTCAACCAGGAAGAGACCGGGAAGGGAGTCGCATCTTGGGACTACAGACGTCACGAGAGGAGGACCCGGAGTGAAACCGACGCACAGGAGGAAGACGCTGACCAAGTCCCGTTGTGGTGTGGAGAGGAAGAAGCACCGGAACCTCGACGGAGCCGACAGAGACGACCAGGCGAAGGGGAGCCGGACCCGATCCGGTACCACGAGAACTCCAGCCACGCTCACGGAGGAGCGTGGCTCCCAGAGGTACGTGCCCGAGTGCGGGGTTGGTTCCGGAGGGGCTCTCCCGTACGTGACAGAGCAGCAACCCAGGGGAGGGAGGAAAACCCTGACTTGTTAAGCCCCAGATAGACGTCTTCTGCACCTTCTTGTATATAAAAGGCACAAACGTCTTGTGTGGCATTGGTGGCGGTTCGGGTGTGTTTTCCCTCACTCCTTTTCCCTCTCACGTGTGCGGAATAGGACACGAGAGTGACAAGTGTTCCTCTTTTCTTTTTCCTTTATGGTAACCCGACCACAACTCGCCGGAAGCGGAGGGCGACCCTACTACAGCATCCTCGCACAAACCGGACAACGGAGCAACGCGAGAGGAGGAACTGTCTATATTTCTGTTTTGTTCAGGAACGATTGAATAAAAGTCTTCCTGTATCCCACTCTCTGTGTCTGAATCCGGCTAGTAATCCCACAGAAACATATCATTATTGTTAATTGAGCAACAAGATTACAGGAAAGGTATTTTGATGAATGTATTATAAATCAAAAAGCAGTGACAAAAGGAAGGTTCCAAAGACTAGTTAGATTAATGTTATTTATTTATTTTGTACATAGATGTCTGACCACTGAAGAACAGCAATTTACAGAGTCTATGCAAGAGTCTCAAACAGAGAAAGAGTTGTGTCGACCCAGAGCTGAAACCAGTGGAGTGTTTTTCTTTTGTCTTTTTTATTCTGTCCCATTTTCCCCCTTCCCCCGGAGATCTATTCTTGCCAAACTGTGTATTACATACGGCTTGGGCAGGCATAGATTTTTTGGGGCATAGAGAACAATCGTCCCATCCCTCAAGTTGAACGACCTGGATTTTAGGTGAGTGAAGACTTAACAGAAGCGCAAGCCTTCACAAAAAATTAAGTTCTTCTTGAGAGATATGGACCAAGATAACGACCGAATTGATGGTCAAGCCATGGCTCAAGCTCTTAATGAGGACACAGAGCAAGATCACTCAGTAACAACCATATTACACAAGTTGCAGTTTAAAATAGAAAGGTTAAAAGAGGAAAATATAGAGTTGCGTCATGAGTTGGTTCGTTATAGACCTAGAGATTCTTTATGGAGCAGTCCCTTTCCTAAAGCTTTCAAAACCCCTTTAGAAACCGGAGCTAGGTCCAAGACATCGAACACTTGCATGGCATCCGATGCAGCATCATCACCAGTGCAAGTGACAGTCACAGTCCCTAATGTTGTGCCTTTAGCTGCACCAGAACGATTCTTTGGAGATAGTGCCAAATTTAATGTTTTTATTAGTCAATGCCATTTACATTTCATTTGCAAGCCACAAGCATTTCCTACTGATGCAACTTATGTGGCTTTTTGTACTTTCTTACCTAGGGGGCACACTTTATCATTCAGGTCATTTTGATAATAAGCACTCAAATTAGACATTCAGTTTCTGTCTTGTTAGACTCTGGAGCAACAGGTAATTTTTTGGACTACACATTCCTACAGTACTTAAGACACAACCGGAACCTGTTTGCGAAGTTGACGGGTCTGCATTGTCATCTGGCTTAATAACCAAAAAAAATGTCCCATTACTATGGTATGTCAGAATGGTCACACTGAAGTATTAAGCTTTGATCTTATTGATACACCCACGTTTGGTCTTATTTTAGGTCTACCATGAATAACAGTACACAACCCAAACATAAACTGGAATCTAAGAACGGTGACTTTAGATTCTTCTTACTGTCAATCACACTGTTATCAGGAAGCACACAACGATTCCATGACAGTATTACATTGTGCCAATACCACAACACCTTCTTCTATGATTCCTCAGGAATACCAAGATTTTAAAGACATTTTGACCCAGTAAAGGCAACTACTCTACCTCCGCATAGATCATACGATTGTCGTATTGATTTAATTCCAGGAGCTACACTCCCCAGTAGTAGGGTATATGCTCTTTCTGAGGAAGAAACACAATACTTACGAAGTTATTTGGATTAATTATTAGCCTTAGGCTTCATTCGACATTCTACATCTCCTGTCTCTTCGCCACTTTTTTTCATCCCTAAAAGGTAATGGTGGCTTCAAGAGTGTTCATCGACTTTCGCAGATTAAACAAAACCACTATTAAAAATAAATATCCCTTACACTTGATCCCGGTTCTTCTTGATCAGTTGCGTCATTCTACCGTATACACTAAACTGGATCTACGAGGGGCTTATCATCTAATTCGGGTCAAAGAGCATGATGAGTGGAAAACAGCCTTTCGAACCAAGTTTGGTTTGTTCGAGTACACTCTCATGCCCTTTGGCCTGTGTAATGCCCCTGCGGCCTTTCAATACTTTATAAATGAAGTCTTGAATGAGTTTCTTGATATCTGTGTAATAGTATACATAGATGACATTCTCATTTATTCCAAAAATAAAGAAGAGCATGTACAACAAGTGAGAGCAGTGTTAGCCAAATTGGAAAAAATCATCTTTTTGCAAAATTGGAAAAATGCATATTTAACATTGACACTGTAGAATTTCTAGGATATTGCTTATCACCAGCTGGAATCATGATGGATCCTAAAAAGGTGAGTGCCATACTGCATTGGCCAGAACCGACGTCAGTGAAGGAAGTACAGAAAGTGTTAGGGTTCGCCAATTTCTATAGACGCTTTATACCTCAGTTTGCAGAAACTGTTGTACCAATCACAAAATTATTGCAAAAAGGACAAGTCTTTTCATGGACAGACAAGGCAGCACAAGCTTTTACTCAATTAAATTTTTTTTACCTCAGCACCCTTACTGAGACATCCTGATCCTGAACTCCCTTGTTTTGTAGAGGCTGATGCATCACAGGTGGCAGTAGGAGGAGTTCTCTCTCAAAGAGATGCACAAGATGGACAATTTCATCCGGTGGCGTTTTATTCTAAAAAACTACTTCCCACCGAGCAAAATTATATGGTAGCAGAGAGAGAACTGTTAGCAATCAAATTAGTGTTCACTGCATGGCGGCATCATTTAATGGGAACTAAATATCCTGTAACCATTTTTAGTGATCATAAGAATTTGCAATTTTTTAGTTCTGTCAAGGATCTTACACCTCGTCAAATGCGATGGTTAAATTTCTTTAGCGCATTTGATTTTGTTATCACCTACAGACCAGGTGCAAAACAGATTCAATCGGAAACTCTGTCACGATATGGACATACTACTGAATCTAAGAAAGACATGGCAAGTCCTCCTATTATTCCTCCTCATAAAATAGTGGCACCCATTACACAAGCAGATTTCATGACTTTAGTAAGAAAGGAACATCTTAACTTAAATATACAAGAATGGTTAGCAAACCCAAAACACACTATTCAAGACGGTTTACTCTATCATAATACTCTTTTGTTCATACCCACTACTGAGCTACAAAAGAAGGTATTAGTATGGCACCATGACTCGTCCTTAGCAGGCCATCCTGTAGATTATCTGTCTAAAATGGCGCATTTCATTCCATTGCATAAAACATCAACTGCTGTAGAATGTAGTAATATTTTTATGACAAACATAGTTCGTTTGCATGGCTTGCCATCCAAAATTGTTTCAGATCGTGACAGTCAGTTCACTTCTAGGTTTTGGAAAGACCTTTCAAAAACCTAAAAATGGAAATAGCCCTATCTACAGCCTTCCATCCAGAAACAGATGGTCAAACGGAAAGGGCAAACCAGACACTACTCCAGACACTACGTTGCCTAAAGACTGAAATCACTAATGAATGGGATAAAGCCTTATCATTAGCAGAGTTCATTTATAATAACAGCGTTCATTCAGCAACACAGTGTACCCCGTTTTACTTCTTAAATGGTTATTATCCCAAGGCCTTGCCAATTTCTGTAGAATCTTACCTTATACCTGCAGTCACTGATCGTTTACAAAACTTACTGGAAATTCAAGAGAAAGCCAAAAAGTATTTGACTAACTATAAAATATTAATGAAAAAACATGCAGATAAACATAGAAACTCCGCTCTATGCTACCAGGTAGGAGATAAAGTCTGGTTATCCACTAAAAATCTAAATATTGTAGGCCCACGAAAATTACAACCACGTTATATTGGACCGTTTTCCATAAATAAACTCATAAGTCCTGTCACAGTTCAATTGGATCTACCCCTGAATATTCCATGCATCCCACTTTTCATGTCTCCCTGTTAAAAATGTACAATCCTGAAACCAGACAAGAACCCCCACCTCCACCTATTCCCATTGACGGGCATCTAGAATACGAAGTACGGCGTATCTTGGACGGCAAAAGAATTCAAGGTAAACTTCATTACTTAATAGCGTGGAAAGGCTATTCAGCTGATGAGAATTCCTGGAACCAGCTTCATTCGTTCATGCTCCTAAGTTGGTAAAACAATTCCATCTACAATGTCCACAGAAACCACGCCCTGTAGGGCGTCCTTTGAGAGGGGGTTAGGGTTTGTACCATAAACCTGGCTCATCCTCATACTGTGCATTGACCCGTACTTGAATAGATTTATTGCACATTCCTTTTATTGTGTATCTTGTATCCTGAAAGAGTATATGCACTTTGTATATTTAATCCTGAAGACTCATGTCATAATAACAGTTAACATGTGCACATTCCTTTTATTGTGTATCTTGTATCCTGAAAGAGTATATGCACTTTGTACATTTAATCCTGAAGACTCATGTCATAATAGCAGTTAACATGTGCCTGCTTTCAGAGGTTCATTTGCATTGGCAGCACGTTGACTTCAGTTGGGCATTTACATAAGTAGCACATTGACTCCTTTGCCGTTGAGCCATGTGCTGCACGTTTTCTGCCACCCCACCCAATCTGGAACCCCACCCAAACCTGAAACTATAAAAGACTCACTGATTAAAAAAGACGCGCTTGCGCTCGTTATTGCAATTCCGCTCACCTGATTTCCAGCGCTGCAGTTCCCACGCCGGTCAGCCTTCTCTTCAGTTTCCGGTCCCGATTTCTGTTTCTACGGCAACGCTCTGACGTGGTGGTTCCTCGGTCGACATCCTGGTTCCGGCTTCTAAATCTATCCGACCTACAACAAAAGGAGAGAAAACATTGAAGTAAGGCAATTCTAATTCTGGCGCTCGCAGAGGAAACGCGCACAGAAGAAGACAGATATTTGTTATTTTGTTTTTTAAGTTTACTTATCTTCCGTTTCTGCAACTGTCGAAGGAAGCCTTTCTCCATTCAAAGGAACAGTGATTTTGACTAAAAGAAAAAGGAGAAAAAGACTTTAAAAGAAAGAAGGTCAAAAAACTTATTTGAACATTTTCTTGATACAGACTTTGGTAAAATAACGTTATCCTGATTATGCTTATAGGAGATATATGTGCCAGTTAATAGTAAGCGTGTGATATAGTGTAGAGCATAAGAGTTTCTTGGTGCTATTACATGTTAGTGATTGGTATTATTTTGTTCCTGCAGAAGAATCAAGAAAACATAATTCAGGCATCAATAATTCAGGCATCAATCTTCTGCTAAAGAGAAACATATCATTATTGTTTATTGAGCAACAAGATTGCAGGAAAGGTATTTTGATGAATGTATTATAAATCGAAAAGCAGTGACAAAAGGAAGGTTCCAAAGATTAGTTAGATTAATGTTATTTATTTATTTTGTACATAGATGTCTGACCACTGAAGAACAGCAATTTACAGAATCTATGCAAGAGTCTCAAACAGAGAAAGAGTTGTGTCGACTCAGAGCTGAAACCAGTGGAGTGTTTTTTCTTTTGTCTTTTTTATTTTGTCCCATTTTCCCCCTTCCCCCGGAGATCTATTCTTGCCAAACTGTGTATTACATACGGCTTGGGCAGGCATAGATTTTTAGGGGCATAGAGAACAATCGTCTCATCTCTCAAGTTCAACGACCTGGATTTCAGGTGAGTGAAGACTTAACAGAAGCGCAAGCCTTCACAAACAATTAAGTTCTTCTTGAGAGATATGGACCAAGATAACGACCGAATTGATGGTCAAGCCATGGCTCAAGCTCTTAATGAGGACACAGAGCAAGATCACTCAGTAACAACCATATTAGACAAGTTGCAGTTTGAAATAGAAAGGTTAAAAGAGGAAAATATAGAGTTGCGACATGAGTTGGTTCGTTATAGACCTAGAGATTCTTTATGGGACAGTCCCTTTCCTAAAGATTTCAAAACCCCTTTAGAAACCGGAGCTAGGTCCAAGACATCGAACACTTTCATGGCATCCGATGCAGCATCATCACCAGTGCAAGTGACAGTCGCAGTCCCTAATGTTGTGCCTTTAGCTGCACCAGAACGATTCTTTGGAGATAGTGCCAAATGTAATGTTTTTATTAGTCAATGCCAGTTACATTTCATTTGCAAGCCACAAGCATTTCCTACTGATGCAACTAAGGTGGCTTTTGTACTTTCTACCAAGGTGGCACACTTTATCATTCAGGTCATTTTGATAATAAGCACTCAAATTAGACATTCAGTTTCTGTCTTGTTAGGCTCTGGAGCAACAGGTAATTTTTTGGACTACACATTCCTACAGTACTTAAGACACAACCGGAACCTGTTTGCGCAGTTGACGGGTCTGCATTGTCATCTGGCTTAATAACCAATCAAACATGTCCCATTACTATGGTATGTCAGAATGGTCACATTGAAGTATTAAGCTTTGATCTTATTGATACACCCACGTTTGGTCTTATTTTAGGTGTACCATGGCTAACAGTACACAACCCAAAAATAAACTGGGATCTAAGAACGGTGACTTTAGATTCTTCTTACTGTCGATCACATTGTTATCAGGAAGCACACAACGATTCCATGACAGTATTACATTGTGCCAATACCACAACACCTTCTTCTATGATTCCTCAGGAATACCAAGATTTTAAAGACGTTTTGACCCAGTAAAAGCAACTACTCTACCTCCGCATAGATCATACGATTGTCGTATTGATTTAATTCCAGGAGCTACACTCCCCAGTGGTAGGGTATATGCTCTTTCTGAGGAAGAAACACAATACTTACGAAGTTATTTGGATGAATTATTAACCTTAGGCTTCATTCGACATTCTACATCTCCTGTCTCTTCGCCACTATCTTTCATCCCGAAACGGGATGGTGGCTTAAGAGCGTGCATCAACTACCGCGGATTAAACAAAGCCGCTATTAAAAATAAATAACCATTACTCTTGATCCAGGTTCTTCTTGATCAATTGCGTCATTCTACCGTATACACTAAACTGGATCTACGAGGGGCTTATCATCTTATTCGGGTCAAAGAGCATGATGAGTGGAAAACAGCCTTTCGAACCAAGTTTGGTTTGTTCGAGTACACTGTCATGCCCTTTGGCCTGTGTAATGCCCCTGCGGCCTTTCAACACTTTATAAATGAAGTCTTGAATGAGTTTCTTGATATCAGTGTAATAGTATACATAGATGACATTCTCATTTATTCCAAAAATAAAGAAGAGCATGTACAACAAGTGAGAGCAGTCTTAGCCAAATTGCAAGAAAATCATCTTTTTGCAAAATTGGAAAAATGCATATTTAACACTGACACTGTAGAATTTCTAGGATATTGCTTATCACCAGCTGGAATCATGATTGATGCTAAAAAGGTGAGTGCCATACTGGATTGGCTAGAACCGACGTCAGTGAAGGAAGTACAGAAAGTGTTAGGGTTTGCCAATTTCTATAGACGCTTTATACCTCAGTTTGCAGAAACTGTTGTACCAATCACAAAATTATTGCAAAATGGACAAGTCTTTTCATGGACAGACAAGGCAGCACAAACTTTTACTCAATTACATTTTTTTTTTTACCTCAGCACCTTTACTGAGACATCCTGATCCTGAACTCCCTTTTTTTGTTGAGGCTGATGCATCACAGGTGGCAGTAGGAGGAGTTCTCTCTCAAAGAGATGCAAAAGATGGGCAATTTCATCCGGTGGCGTTTTATTCTAAAAAACTAATTCCCGCCGAGCAAAATTATACGGTAGCAGAGAGAGACCTGCTAGCAATCAAATTAGTGTTCACTGAATGGCGGCATCATTTAATGGGAACTAAATATCCTGTAACCATTTTTAGTGATCATAAGAATTTGCAATTTTTTAGTTCTGTCAAGGCTCTTACACCTCGTCAAATGCGATGGTTACATTTCTTTAGCGCATTTGATTTTGTTATCACCTACAGACCAGGTGCAAAACAGATTCAATCTCTCCTCTCTCACGATATGGACATACTACTGAATCCAAGAAAGACATGGCAAGTCCTCCTATTATTCTTCCTCATAAAATAGTGGCACCCATTACACAAGCAGATTTCATGACTTTAGTGAGAAAGGAACATCTTAACTTAAATATACAAGAATGGTTAGCAAACCCAAAACACACTATTCAAGACGGTTTACTCTATCATAATACTCTTTTGTTCATACCCACTACTGAGCTACAAAAGAAGGTATTAGTATGGCACCATGACTCGTCCTTAGCAGGCCATCCTGGATATCAGAAGACTTTAGACAACTGTAAGAAGCAATTCTGGTGGCCTTCCTTGGCAAAGGATGTCCAAACATATGTAGCATCTTGTCCCATTTGTGCCAGAAATAAATCTCTACATAAAGCACCACCAGGATTATTGCAACCGTTATCTACTCCCCCATGTCCATGGCATACTATTAGTATAGACTTCATTACCAATCTACCGGTGTCTAATGGTTATACAACCATTCTTGTGGTAGTAGATTATCTGTCCAAAATGGCGCATTTCATTCCATTGCATAAAATACCAACTGCTGTAGAATTTAGTAATATTTTTATGACAAACATAGTTCGTTTGCATGGCTTGCTATCCAAAATTGTTTCCGATCGTGGAAGTCAGTTTACTTCTAGGTTTTGGAAAGACCTTTGCAAAAACCTAAAAATGGAAATAGCCCTATGTACAGCCTTCCATCCAGAAACAGATGGTCAAACGGAAAGGGTAAACCAGACACTACTCCAGACTCTACGTTGCCTAATGACTGAAATCACTAATGAATGGGATAAAGCCTTATCATTAGCAGAGTTCATTTATAATAACAGCGTTCATTCAGCAATACAGTGTACCCCGTTTTACTTCTTAAATGGTTATCATCCCAAGGCCTTGCCAATTTCTGTAGAATCTTCCCTTATACCTGCAGTCACTGATCGTTTACAAAACTTACTGAAAATTCAAGAGAAAGACAAAAAGTATTTGAATAACTATAAAATATTAATGAAAAAACATGCAGATAAAGATAGAAACACCGCTCCATGCTACCAGGTAGGAGATAAAGTCTGGTTATCCACTAAAAATCTAAATATTGTAGGCCCACGAAAATTACAACCACGTTATATTGGACCGTTTTCCATAAATAAACTCTTAAGTCCTGTCACAGTTCAATTGGATCTACCCCCTGAATATTCCATGCATCCCACTTTTCATGTCTCCCTGTTAAAAATGTACAATCCTGAAACCAGACAAGAACCCCCACCTCCACCTATTCCCATTGACGGGCATCTAGAATACGAAGTACGGCGTATCTTGGACGGCAAAAGAATTCAAGGTAAACTTCATTACTTAATAGCGTGGAAAGGCTATTCAGCTGATGAGAATTCCTGGGAACCAACTTCATTCGTTCATGCTCCTAAGTTGGTAAAACAATTCCATCTACAATGTCCACAGAAACCACGCCCTGTAGGGCGTCCTTTGAGAGGGGCGACTGTTAGGGTTTGTACCATAAACCTGGCTCATCCTCATACTGTGCATTGATCCGTACTTGAATAGATTTATTGCACATTCCTTTTATTGTGTATCTTGTATCCTGAAAGAGTATATGCACTTTGTATATTTAATCCTGAAGACTCATGTCATAATAGCAGTTAACATGTGCACATTCCTTTTATTGTGTATCTTGTGTCCTGAAAGAGTATATGCTCTTTGTACATGTAATCCTGAAGACTCATGTCATAATAGCAGTTAACATGTGCCTGCTTTCAGAGGTTCATTTGCATTGGCAGCACGTTGACTTCAGTTGGGCATTTACATAAGTAGCACGTTGACTCCTTTGCCGTTGAGCCATGTGCTGCACGTTTTCTGCCACCCCACCCAAACTGGAACCCCACCCAAACCTGAAACTATAAAAGACTCACTGTTTAAACAAGACGCGCTTGCGCTCGTTATTGCAATTCCGCTCACCTGATTTCCAGCGCTGCAGTTTCCCACGCCGGTCAGCCGTCTCTTCAGTTTCCGGTCCCGATTTCTGTTTCTACGGCAACGCTCTGACGCGGTGGTTCCTCGTTCGACATCCCGGTTCCGGCTTCTAAATCTATCCGACCTACAACCTACAAAAGGAGAGAAAACATTCAAGTAAGACAATTCTAATTCTGGCGCTCGCAGAGGAAACGCGCACAGAAGAAGACAGGTATTTGTTATTTTGTTTTTTAAGTTTACTTATCTTCCGTTTCTGCAACTGTCGAAGGAAGCCTTTCTCCATTCAAAGGAACAGTGATTTCGACTAAAAGAAAAAGGAGAAAAAGACTTTAAAAGAAAGAAGGTCAAAAAACTTATTTGAACATTTTCTTGATACAGACTTTGGTAAAATAACGTTATCCTGATTATGCTTATAGGAGATATATGTGCTAGTTAATAGTAAGTGTGTGATATAGTGTAGAGCATAAGAGTTTCTTGGTGCTATTACATGTTAGTGATTAGTGTTATTTTGTTCCTGCAGAAGAATCAAGAAAACATAATTCAGGCATCAATAATTCAGGCGTCAATCTTCTGCTAAAGAGAAACATATCATTATTGTTTATTGAGCAACAAGATTACAGGAAAGGTATTTTGATGAATGTATTATAAATCGAAAAGCAGTGACAAAAGGAAGGTTCCAAAGACTAGTTAGATTAATGTTATTTATTTATTTTGTACATAGATGTCTGACCACTGAAGAACAGCAATTTACAGAGTCTATGCAAGGGTCTCAAACAGAGAAAGAGTTGTGTCGACCCAGAGCTGAAACCAGTGGAGTGTTTTTTCTTTGTCTTTTTTATTTTGTCCCATTTTCCCCTTCCCCCGGAGATCTATTCTTGCCAAACTGTGTATTACATACGGCTTGGGCAGGCAAAGATTTTTAGGGGCATAGAGAACAATCGTCTCATCTCTCAAGTTGAACGACCTGGATTTCAGGTGAGTGAAGACTTAACATAAGCGTCCCACAAAGTATATGAAATAACGCTCCAAATGGAGGGGGACAAATGTAGAACAGTGAGAGGTCTCTTTTGGGAGAACCTGACGTTCTGCTATGATATTTTATTAGCTGAACAAGATTGGCCACCAGCATTCATCATGGATTGCCCTAAAGGAAAAATGGTAATTCTTCCGGCATTCTCAGACCATATTCCCAGGCATCTACAACACACATATGCGCAGGAGTGGGCTGTAGCCCAGGCTCCGGCATTATTCAAAAACCATGTTGGATGGGATGAGGATTCAACCCACCACATTATTCCTTTAAAGAATACTCCAACTGCACAGAGGCAGTATCCAATAAAGCAAGAAGCTAAAAAATAGGTCAGGGAGATCTTAGATCAACTTGAATACCAAGGGGTGATTGAAACTTGCATCTCACCAATGAACAATCCTTTGTTTTCTGTCATGAAACCTGACAACACTTATCGTCTAGTTTTAGATTACAGACATTTAAACACTTGCACTAAGACATTTGCAGTCCAAATGCACACAGTGCCGCATTAATGAATAACATTGTGCGGAAAAAATATAAAACAACCCTTTATATCTCAAATGGATTTTTCTGCCAAAATATACACCCTGAAAGCAGGTATCTAACAGCTTTCTCAGCGCTAGGGACCCAGCGTCAATGTTGTCGACTCCCCCAGGGGTATAAGAACAGCCCGGGGTTGTTTTCGGCCAGAGTGACTGAGTTACTTCAAAATTTGGACGAAGAGGCATTGTCCTATGTGGGTGATATTTATCTGACGGACGATGACCTAGAGGAACACTTGAACAGAGTGAATACCATAATTGTGGGATTTGCACCTGAGGGCTACAAATTCAACTTTAAAAAATCAAAAATTGCCCACCTCAGTGTCCTGTTTTTAGGATATGAGCTTTCAAGTGAAGGAAAAAGCCTGGCAGCCAATTTTTTTGAAAAATGCGCGCTGCTCCAACCTCCAAAATCATTGAAAAATTTACAGTCAATTCTAAATTTTGGTAGAACATACATTTTGGATTACGCAGAAAAAGTGAAACCTTTCTATGACTTAATAAAACCTGATTTTTTAGTAAAACAATGGACACAGGAACATACAGATACACTTCGTTCCTTACAAGCTGACATGATAGCTTCCAAACACTTACAGACAAGCGTAAACGTACGCAACCTGGTGATCCGTATAGTTGCGGGTCAATCTGGGTACACCTATCTAACATATAATGAAGGTGAGACAGTACCAATTGCATACAAATCACATTTGTACACAAATGCTGAGATGCGCTTTGCATCTACAGAAAAGATTCTAACAGCAGTACAGACTGCTGTAGTGAGAGAAAGAGCACTGGCTCAGGGGAAACGAATAATAATAGTTACTCCAGTTCCAGCCTTATAGGCTGCGACAAAGGCTGGCGTTCCTAACGCTAAAGCCTTACATCCGAGATGGATACAATGGGCTAATTATCTCACTGCAACAGATGTAGAATACAGGTACGACCCAAATTTAAAGACACAAGCATTTCTGCAATACGAACAAGAATATCCTCTACCAAACGAAATAATGCCTCTAGATCAGTATGAATATATCATTTACAATGACGGATCTGCTCAACCGGCCATAGGGAGTAAGCAACAATATAGCGCAGCATGTGAAATCGTTAAAGGTCGCATGCGGGATGGAAAATTCCACCCAAGTTGCACAAAAACGCAGTCTCTAGGAGACTGCACGGCACAGCTGGCAGAGTTAAAAGCGCTGATACTGGCACTGGTAAATACGGATCGAGAATTCCCCACACTAATTGTGTGCGATTCCTTTTACTGTGTGCAGTCTTACAATTAATATTTGCAGTACTGGGTTCAAAACGGGTTAAAAGACGCAAAAGGTGGCACAATTAAGCATAAAAGGCTATGGGAACAGGTAGTGGAGTTGAAAACCGAACTACCGAGGGCTCATGTGATACAAACACTGAGTCATCAGCATGATGGCGTTCACGTTGAAGGGAATTAATTGGCTGATGAAGCCGCAAAGGGGGCTGTACGCACGGCTTCCGTAGCTGCAATCACTCGTTCTAAAACGAGAATAGACGGTGAGATTATGGTAGCTATTAATGCAACCCACAAAAATAGCGGAGCAGTACCAAAAAGGTTTCCACTCAAGTACTCCTACAAGTTAGATGCCAATAACATTCCATTTGCTCAAATTCCTGGAGTGGGGGATAGAGTAATTCCAAACATGGATCGTAGGTTAGGTTTAATTCTAGCAGCACACGAAGGGTTAGGTTCTGCACATGCAGGAGTTACGGCGACTGTTTCTTTGTTGAAACAACGCTATTGGTGGCCTGGATTAACAAAGCAGACTAAGGACTATGTATTGAAATGCGACATCTGTCAGCAGATGAAAGGTTCCACCGTAACACGTCCAGCGCAGACACCACTGTTAATATCTGACAAACCACTAGCATGTGTTTATTTGGACCACTGCGGCCCCTTACAGAGAGATGGGGCTTACAAGTATATCATGGTTGCAGTGGATTCCTGCTCGAGATTCCTATGGGTGTGGCCCCAGCGCTCGGCTGACGCTCGAACTGTTATAAAAGATTTGCGAGTCTTTATAGGGACGTACACAATTGGCACATTACATTCTGACCAGGGCCCTGCGTTTAGCTCTAGGGCTTACAAGGAGGCCATGCGAGGATTGGGTGTAGCATTGCGGTACTCATCTCTGTACCATCCCGAGGGAAATTTGGTAGTGGAGAGAAAAAACCGAGACTTAAAGCAATCTTTAACAGCTAGAGTATTAGGCATGGGTGAAAGTTGGGTAAAACATCTGTATGGAGTCCAGCGTGCTCTTAACAATATGCCAAGAAGTTCTCTAGGGGGTGTCACTCCATTAGAGGTCCTATTTGGGACAAGAATGTGGTTACCTGATCTTGATTGTGAAGGCACAGTGGCGGATGAAAAGCCTTTAGACATCCATGATCATTTGGCTGTTTTACAGGATCTAAATGAATCCAGGACACAACAACGTAATGTCCATCTGAAGCAGACTGACACTGGGGAAGTCAAATCAGTCACGGCAAGACCTGTCTGGATCCCAAAAGTTGGGGATCTGGTAAGAGAAAAGATAGCGGACAAGAAAGGATTTGGGCCATCATACAGAAAACCTGTGCCGGTCCTAGCGATTGGAGGAACAAGAACTGAACTTTTACTGCCTCTTGCCGGAAAAAGGAGAAAAGATTTGTCTCAATTGACCTAATCAAACCACGCTATGTGGCCGATACTAAGCAGAAGGCCACGTGGGCTCCACAGTAGCAGACGCCCTCCTCTCGCTACAATCCAAGAAGTTCAAATGGAAAGACTCATCACGTTCGAAGAGCCTCCAACACGGAATGAAGGACTAAGCAACAATGCTATGGAACTCGTTCCTCTTGAACCTGAAGCTCAACTTCAAAATCAAACTCAAAATGACAGACAAATAGCTGTTAGACCAAATACAGATGTCTACGTCAACGTGCCTCGACAAGAGCAAACCACGATTTCAACAAATCCTGATGCAATTCCAACAATTGATCGAACTGCTTCTGGCTACTTCATTAACGTTGATACGTTTTCTTTGGATCCAAGTGAACCTGAAACGACGCCAGCCCAAAAGAAATCATGCAAGCAGCAAGTAAAAGACTTTATGCACTTTCTTAAAAAAACTTACCTGGTATCACCGTGGGTAGAACTATGGATAATTACCGGGGTGATTTTCTTTCTTTTCCGGTTAGGCTTGGTAATAGTTTTTAGTATGCTTATTAATGGGAAATACATTCGGCAAAGCTCTGCAGCCCAAAAGGTGAACTTACTTTTGAAACCACACCAATCATCTCATCGAGAACAAAGAGACTTGTCATCAGTGAACATTACAGCAGCTCCTATACCTGATGGTATAGTGTGGGACAAGGTTGATTTCGATATATTTGGTCCGACTGAAATTTTAAGAATTTCTCATTTATTTAAAATATCATTGAGTGATATCATTACCTCAAGTACATTTTCCGATGATTGGGATTTTGAAACTGTTAATAATATGTTATCTGATTTGGAAAAATCTGCTGCATTTTCTAGTAGTGAAACATTGGAAGACACATCAGATTTCGAGAGTATGTATTGTTATCAACATTATGGTCATCATTTTCTGCATAAATCTGCAAATCCTAGAAATGTGTTCACATACCACCAGTGGGTACATTGTCCAACACCGCCGAAAGGCAGTTCAAAAACATTTACACAGAAGTTTCCATATTTTTCAGGGTTTAATATGTCTGACCCAGCCTCATATTATTATAAGGTTGCACCAACATCAGCACAGAAAAATATGTTGACAAACACCAAACAGATTTACTCTGCTTCCTTTATTGCCCAGTTGTCCGAGCAAGGTTTCGACTTGTGGAAAGACACCATAGACTTAAAATCAGTCTGGGGTACTAGAGAATGGCAAGTTCAGGGAACAGAAGCTTTGTTTAGAGCATGCCTCATCCCTCAACAAATCATGTTTTTGAACGAGACAGTGCAACAGACGTCTTGCCTTGGACTAGCCAAGAACAAAGACTTGAACACACCTCGGCTGCCGACTCCATCACACACCAAGGGCAACAAAACATCACAGGAAGAAATTACAGTAGATGACATTATACAATACAACAGATCAGACCCCGTTTGGAAAAAATGGTTGATTTGGCCCACAGACACTAATAGTTGTCTAGCAAGATTCATGGGTAAAACCGAAGGGTTTAGTATCCATAGGTCAGATCCACGATACGTACAGAGACAACATTCAGGGGTAGTGACATCCTACAGTGTTGGGAAGTTGTGCCTCGATTTGTTAAAAACCTCAACACTCACACAGGTGAAACAACACTTATCCTTACTGTCACAGGACGTGGATCTTAGGGATTTTTTAATGGGTCCCAGGAAGCCACGTCAGAAACGTTTCTATTATGCTGTCTACAATAAAATTTGGAAAATATCCCAACAGGAGGCCGCGGAGAGGTTACGGGAAATAGACCGTATAAATCTAGAAAAATCTCTAGCAGTAGTAGACAATGGGTTAACTACATTGACCTCCAGGATATATTCCTTAGGCAACATTGTATCTTCTGCGATAGACATACTAGAACAAGATTTGGCCATATTACAACACGGGCAATCACAGTTGCGTTCTATTATGTTGTTGAGCTGGACGCTGCAATCTTTGCGTGCAGGCTACGTGCCTTGGCATTTTATCAACAGCACGTCTCTGTTTTCTGAATACAATCTAACAGATAAACAGATAGAAATGGCACAAAGGGGAGCAAAATATACAATGCTGCGTATCGAAAAACTGGATAGATTACCATTCACAGTGGCAGAATCACCGTCTACAGAATGGCTAATCCATGGCCACATAACTCTACCGGTCACTACTTTTCAGTTTCAATATTGACTTGAACAAAAGCAGGCAGGCAGATATGAAGAAATGGGTAAGGAATACGTAAGGAATCTTGGGAATTACCATACAGATTTCGATGCCGGAGTGGGGATCAAGTAGTGTTTCTGAGTGGTACAAACTGCGAGAATGCTTTAAGTGGATCACTCATATGCCAGGATAGAATATGACTCACAATTCCGCAGCCTGTCACCCCGCATGTTGTTACAACGCGGTCGTTACCACGACCGCATTGTAACAACGCATACCATTACCCCGCAAGTCATAACAACGACTTGCGGAGGGGGGCGCTGGATGTTGGAATAGTATAATTTACTATTCCAACTCCAGTCTGTGCGGGCAGTAGGGAAGGTGTTGGATTTTAAATCCAACACCTTCTTCCCCCCTCCGCAAGTCATTGTTACGACTTGCGGGGTAATGGTATGCGTTGTTACAACCACGACCGCGTTGTAACAACATGCGGGGTGACAGTTTCGTGGTGAAGGTTGTTCACTGCCAGGATATAATGTTGCACGGAGCTTGTAACGGTTCTGTAGCAAACCTGTCCTGTCATTTGAAGGGTGCCCCAGCTGCAGTGATTACTCCAGCATTCAGGCTACTTTCGAATGGGAGTTACTTGATGCTGAACAGTCAAGGCTGCTGTGGCATCGCATATCTGGTAACCGTGAGCTCCAGGGTTACTTGTTGTATGCAAGTATTGTTTCCACCGACACATACAGTCAGGGAGGCGCCGTTATGGCCTTCACTGAATATTTCCTTAATACGGTTTGATACTCTAAGCGGAATGAAAGCCATTCTTCTACAGAAGTCTATGCCTTAGCCTCCGCTCGAGAGACTTTTGATCTCCAGATCGCAAGGTCTTCGGCAGAGATACAGGCGCTCATTCATACAAACTGCCCTTTCCATTTCACAGAAATGGCAAATCGTATCTTTAACATGTCTGATACGACAGGCATTGTCCACCTATTTAAGACCATAGGTTCTGGACTTCTGAGCACCTTTCAGACGGTACTTGGAGTTATACCAAACTTCATACACTCCGTATTCGGAAGCATCTTTGGAGGACTTCCGCTGATCCTGTTTCTAATAGCAGGTATCCTGATTGTTTTCTATTTGCTACACAATGGACGTCCCAGTCACCAACGCGATGGAAAGAACACTCCTGGAGCATAAATACTGTGACCGCATGGTACAACTTCTAGGCACGCCTCGCCTAAGAGAACTAAGTGAATCTTGGTTCTTGTCATTTCGACCGGTCTGGATAGACTGCATCTTACCTGTCCTCCGATGCCTGTTTTGTGGAGAAGAATGCGTATTAGACCTTTGTTTGACACTACCATTATGTGCGCCACCGGACGTGAATGCTTTACTGGTCCCGATAACGGCCCATGTTCTGCAGTGTCCTCAGCGTATTCCAATGTTGATGGTGGCATTCCTTGAGCCACCACGGGTAGCAACTGCACCTGTTGGTCTGAACACCGGCTCCTCCTCTGACACCCAGGCTTTGGACGGCGCACAGGCTGCCCCAGCACTGGCTGCGGACAATGTGGAACATCTGTGCTCAATTGATGTGCTCTGCGAGGTGCTACAGGGGCCGTCTACTGCGGAAGCAAGCAATGAAAATGTTGCGTCTACCAGCCAGGACACATAAACATTTGAACTCATTTGGCTTGTCGTGTGCTGGGAAAAATTCGCCCTTTTCTAAACAAGCTCAAATTTGGAACTATGAAACTAAATTGACATTCCTTTCATTTTTTAGGCATACATGGCTTTATAATGCTTATAGTGATCCGGACTATACATTTTAGAGCTAGGGCTTGCAATTTTTTTTAAACGTTTTAAAGTTTTTTTAGAAGATTTTTAGAAGTTTTTAAACATTTTAGTTCAAAAGATGTTTTTATAAACTTTGTGCGTACCACTATCTAGTAATGTTAGTAGTATAGTAATAGGTTACATATGTCGTCCATTCGGAAGAGGAGTGGGTGTTATATTCCATATAGGTACCCTATATAGGCGCAGGTAACATCGCAACCTTTCACCTACATCCTTCCCTACATTGCATACATAACGGTTCTTAGGCATTGACCTTTTACCTAGATATGACACTGCATTCAGAACGCTGGTTTTTCCCTGGTTCGAATCTCATACATTATGCATGAGGCTTCTTGGAAGCACAGCAGGACTAATAATAGGATTACCATCTCCTGTATAATATCTCTGTATAAAGTTCAGGCCCAACGTCATCCTTTAGGCCGACACAGTAACACAGCAAGGTAGGACCCCTGGGGAGACCTATGGGTATATATACAACACATCTTGCTTAGGAAGATAGAGGAGACCGTGACTTCCCGGCTGACACACTGACCAGAGACGCTGAGGTTCCTGCATGCAGACGCTCCAGCTAGCAGTGGTCTAACATCCCTTGCGGGTGTCCAACTCGAGACCAGGATGGGGTCCCACATTCTCTAATTCTCAGGTAGTGGGGTGGACTAGATCCTAGAGGGATTCTTGGCATAACACCTACAAAGATGCTAGGTACAATTAGGTACATCTAGTTAGGGAGACATCGTAGGAGTACCGTCGGGGAATGAAGGAAAAGGGAAGGAGTTGTAACAGAGGGAACGGGCACCAATGTCGCCAATGGCTGTGTCGTAGGTGTAAGAGCTGGAGAGAGAGATGCAGAAACAATAAACGTAGCAGGAAGACTTGCGGTCATCGCAGGCGCAGAAGGTGAAGCCAAAGAAAGGACCGAAGGCGCGGTGGCCAAAGCAACTGGATCAATAACAGAAGAAACAGAAACAACAGAAGAGACGGATGATTGAGGCTGCGGGATGGCAGGATATATTTTCTGGGGGGCGTATGAGGGTGGAGGTTGAGCATCTAACAGTTCCTCCACAAATGCATAATTTTCTTCTCGCAGCAACATAAGACTTTTCACATTGCAACCGAAACTTCCTATCAGCACACTCTATCCCTTTCTCTGTTTTCTCTCTATCATACGCTACGGCTTTCTGAGTCACTGTCTGCATTCTTCCCTTCCGGGCCTCCATCTCTGCCTTCATTCGTCTCTGTTTAGCTTCCTTTTGCCATGTTCTGAGGGACTCAAAGATCAACTGCCTACTTCTTTTCGCGCACAATTTATCCTGTAGAAAATTAATTTTCTGTTCATCAAAAGTGTCCGTCAAAGGCCACTGCAACTCGGCATTGTCCCTCGTATATTTGTGCCATAACATACTAAACATAATGGGGCCAAGGCCATATTTGACATACATGTCAAAATTTGGGGTGCCTTCTGGTGGCGCTGGCTGACTTTCTTCCAATCGAGCATCAGTAGAACAGCAACGAAAGCCCAAATAAAACATTTTGCTAAAACACTGCATTTTTCAGATGAAAGCAAGTTCACTATTTATGCCGAGCAGATATTTGCAAATATCTTACCAAAATTGGTTCTCAGACCTCATCAAATACAAACCAAAGTGGTACCATGTTTACAAGGAACTCAAACGAATTCAAGCGCTTGTCCAAAAACGATCCTCAGACCGTACCAAACATAAACCAAAATGGCGCCATAGCCACAAAGAACCAAAGCAAACTCACCTGGTGCACACAGGCCAAACAAATTTATTCTCCACGCCGACTCTTCGGACCAAACGGTCAGATCCAAGGGCTTTGCCATGCAGGACCCCAGCCGGGATGACCACTGGGCGAGGCACCGCCCGGTCAGACAGACGGGGCAGCTGCGAGTACCAGACTCTCTCGTGCAGGGATCCCCGGTCCGCCCGTCCGACCCGACGCGGCCCGACCTCCTCACCCGTCTGTGGGCGAGGACTGGCCACACCCGATGGGGTCCCTGTTCGGGGGCCAACTGAAGGAAGTGACCCGATTAGGGCCACCCGGGTCACTCGCGACCACCTCTCAGCCTTCCAAACAAATGAAGAGTCGGTCAGACAGTAGAGAATACAAACCAAAGTTATTTATTAGTCATACACTCGAGCGGAGTCCACTCTGACCAGCCTCCTTGGATTGCTGCAGAGGGACTGACCCCCGCCAACATGGTAATACATGATATACATTTCCAGCACCCCTAAGGACACGCCCAGAGTGGAATTTTCCAGTTAGTAGCTGGTGAACAAAGGAGACACAGAAGGATGAGCTACAATCCTAAGACCGGGTACATGCTATCTCGGTTTCAAGGTTATTCTGCCCGTGCCCGCCACTCTAAGGGTGGGAGCAGGCCTATCTAACAGGAAAGGTATGCAATGACAAAACAGTCTATTCATTGGTGCAGCAAAGCTCAACCTTGGAGAAATAGAAAAAAAATATTGAGACTGCTTTCTGCTGAGGCAAACAGAATGAGACAGAAGTTTAGCTTCGATCACGGTACAAAATGGCGGCTAAATGCAAAATGGTGCCGCAAATGCTAACTTTATCGTACAATATAAAGAGAAGTCGACCAAAAACATTTTCCATTCCAACAGCCATAAAATACTTCACTGACCAGCAGATGGCATCCTTTACACTTATCCTGGTGAGGTTGACTTGACACCATTAAGATGGTGTTGGTTCCTATTATTCTTTTCACCATAGCTAACATTCCTTTGAATATTCCTCATAAATCATACACAGAACTTTATTCAATCTTATCCTGTTTTCTTTGGAATAACAAAAAGTCCTGTATGTCTCTGCTGAAATGATAACACCCTATGTCCGAGGGCGGATTACTTTTCCCAATTTCTCTAAATACCATAAAGCATTCTTGTTAAAACAATATGCGCATTGGATCACGTCTTCATTACCATATACTCCATTATGGGTAGTTTTTGAACGCAAGTTCTTATCACCTTTTTCATTTCTTGAATATTAATCATTCATGCGAAAGTCCAAAAGTGTTCTAATCCAATTCTCATGAATACCTGTAAATTGTTAGCTTCAATCACTTCCTATTATCCAACAGCTTATGTCCTTTTATGGACTCTACCATTTGGCATAATAAATATATACAAGTGAAGAATAGGCCTATTTGTTGGCAAACTTGGAGAACTAAAGGGCTAATTTTGATCAATCAATTGTTCAACCAAGCCTCCCTTTTATCTTTCTCACAGGCTCAGATACTATTTAACCTTCTATCTGCTTTTAGAACCAGATTTACATCTATTCACTTTAAATCTATTTCTCCACCTAATCCATTATCTTCCCATAATCTTGATAACATTTTGCACACAAATCCGAAAGCTCTATTATTTACTCACACTTACAATGCATCTCTAGCGATAGACCCAAATCTAACATTGAGTTAACATTAGAAAAAGACCTCTCCACTACTTTTCCTATATCAACCTGGAGACACATTTGGATCAAAATTAGGAAATAATCACGAGCAGCAAACATGACGCAAACACTTGTTTTTGCAAACAATAGTTTTTTTTTTTACATCCAATATTCTTCTTATGATTAATACAGATACTCCGGTTACTTGCTGGACCTGCCCTTCTCTTCAAGCTGATTGGAAACACTTGCTATTCACTTGTATTTCGTTTCTATTTTTTGGACACAAGTTTTGGGTCAAATCAATTCTAATTTCATTCCAGCATACCTTATTCCATCACTATGTTTTTAGGTAGCTTATCTGATGCATGGACAAATGCCTCATTTGATTTGAAAATATTGGATTTGATATTAGTAATTGCCTTTCAGCAGGGCCGGTTCCAGGATTTGCAGGGCCTTGGGCCAAAAGGGAATGTGCGAGGCCCCTCTAATTTACATAAGTGACCCCTTGCAAGGAGACCATTAAGAGACACTGCGGGAGGCCCATTGTCCAGCATTTTAGCGCCCCCACAGTTTTAACTTTCAGCCCACAAGCAATTCTCACACCTTCAGACCGATAAGTGTGAGAATTGCTTGTGGGCTAAAAGTTAAAACTGTGGGGGTGCTAAAGTGCTGGACAATGGGCATCCTGCAGTGTCTCTGAATGGTCTCCTTGCAATTGGGACAAGAGGAAGCGTCTCCCTCCCCTAGGCCTCCAGACACCATCCCTGAGAGACCTGGGGAGGGGACCCTTCCCATGTACCCTAATTGCAAGGAGACACCTTTCTTTTAGTTGGATCGGTAGGGAAACAACAGGACACACGATCAGTGCGGGCCCCGTGCTGGTAGGCCGAGTGCGAGGCCCTGGACAGCTGCCCACACTGCCCATGCCTAGCGCCGGCCCTTCCTTTCAGCAAATAACTCGACATTGGAAGAACTCTACGCAATTGTCATTTAAAGCATGGTGGTAAGCAGTCTGTCATAATCATTGACAAGACACTGCTTGTATGCACCCCATATCACTTGTTTTAAAGTGAAAAAATCCTTTGGACATCCATTCTACAGTTCCTTGACAATTCTGTTGTTTGCCCCGTTACCCTGCGCTCACGCAGTTCTTCAACCTTCCTGACCTCTTATTTCAGATTATATATCTCTCTATTATATACCGCTTGGTGTACATTTAATTATTTATCAATTGCTGTAATCAGACACCTGTGTATATAACTCATGTACTTACACCTGATGGAGCAGGATTTCGCAAAAAGAAACCTGCTCGGATGAATACCTCCATAATACGTACTAACAGTAAGTAGTAATAGAAAATTAACGTGCACCTTACATGAACATAAGGGAAAACTGCTTTGCGCATGCATGCACTAACGTAAGATGACGCATGAAAGAACTAAAACCGTATTTACATTATGCTTTGAAAGAAATGAGAAACAAATGCATGACTAGGCCGCATGTGCATTTCGTAGTTTGCATGTTGCAGCTTGCTTTGAAATTATAAATAATGCTGTTTTTGCATAAAGTTATGCTAGGAAAAATGCTAACAGGGAATAGTGCAAAGGCGGGTGGTAAACAGTGAAAACTACATTATCATATAATTAATGAATGTTCATTTTCCATTTGCTATAGTGAGCTGGATGAGACGCCATTTTTCTTAACTTGACCGGATAGAGGAGGGGCAGGATAAATATGTGAAAATGAACTGACAAAGGCATGCTGGAGCGCTGAGCACAGCAGAAGAAGCGAAAGGGCTGAAGGCCAATGTGATGATCATCTGCCAAGGGATGTGACAGACCGTGGGACAGAAAAACTTCTTCCTTGGACATTGCTTAAAATTATATACAATTGTAGCATGGATTAAATCGTGTGAACAGAATAATTATGAGTTCATGGGAATAGGCATAAAACAATGAATATATTCAAAGTCCGAATGAAGTCACCATGGTGTGACATACCACCCCCAAAGTCCACCAATCAACTGTCTCGTTTTGTAAATTGTTTCAACTGATGTGGGACGGGCATGTAGGTTTTAGGGTATAACTGGGGTGCCTTAGGTGTGTGGTTAAGTTAGGCTGGTGAGGCTGAGAGAGAGGGGAGATGCGTCGCTGTCCGTCGGTTTGCAGAGCGGCCTAGCTGTTTGTTATACCTTGATTTCTTATAATGCATCCTTTCCCTGGTTATCCATTCCCTACTGCTCAGCCAGTATGAATGTGATGTGTTTGTGGAATGTTAGAATGCATGATGAGGGAGTGGAATGTTGGAGTGCCTGGTGGAGTGGAGAGAGAGACAGTTGGAGAGTGTGGGCTGAGCATCAAGGATGCTGCTCCTGGTGGGGCTCATCATTACATCTTCTACTTACCATCTAGACCTGACCTGTAACTAAGCTGAATAAACCTCTTACTTATAACTTACCTCATGGCTACCTCTGGACTTCTTTTGGTTGTAACAATGGCGACGATTTGGAGAAAACAACCTGCGTGTTGTCAAAGATTACCTGTACCTGAAGCTACTGAGAGACCTGAGGTGAAGATACTTGAACTGTTCTGCTGGAAATTACTAAGGACACATGAGGTAAAGAAGCTTGAAACCTGAAGGAAAAGAACGCCCTCGCTAGCCCCACCAGTGTCCTTTACCACCTGGACAGCCTGCCTAGGGCGTTTGACCTTCCTTACATCCATCTATATTGTTAACATCATTCAAGCGCAAACCAGTAAGATTCAAAGTTTGTCAACCTTCAGAAATGACATTGAGTGTCTTTAAGTCTACAAAGAATCTACTATCATCTTGTATTTGGAGAAACAATTTGAAAACATCTTATGCTTTGCGTTCTTGACTACAGTTCTAGCAGTCTTTGGAGAGAACTGGCATTTTTTTTTATTGGGCAGCTATCAGCAGTGAATAAATGAGTGTGCTGTGCATCGTGATAGTCTAAGCACCTTGCGGTGAGCAACCAGCAGCTTTTCCAGTCTCAACAAAGTGTACATCAAAAGCAGGGAGCTTACACTAGTAAGCAACGGACTTCCAAGTCTTCCAGTACTTCTGACTTTTATTCAACTTTACCACGCTTTCTGCTTTAGGCCTGGGTGTGTCAGTTGTGCTTATCGTGAAACCATCAACTACGTGAATTTTGAGAAAATGGACATCCCACCACGCGTCTCAACATCTGATGAGTTCTTGGCGATGTATGGTTTGGCATATATACTGTGTGCTGTCCATATATGCGCCCAACAAACTGTGACTGTGTTTATTTAAATTTACTGGGAGCCGCGCGCTGCGCCAACCATTGGAGATAACGGTTGCGAGTGCATAACTTACCAGCGTGTGCCTCCTTACAGTTTGGTTGTGGAGTTGGTGCAACGTTTGAATCTATCGCGAGGCTGACATGCGCAACTCACTGATGCAGTGTCTACTCAGCAAGCCTTTAGCACGAGGGTAAAATCGTAAACTCAGCGCTGTTGAAGACGGTGATATTGCATAGTGATGTCATCAATGGTGAAGACTGGAACGCGAACTGCGTTGCATTGTTGACTCCATGAAGTGCCTCTGTATCCATGAAGCGTCTACCCTCACGCTTTTTATTAATCACACGGAGCTGTGTTCCATGAGGAATTGGTAAGATCGACTAGAGAGACTTTATATAATGCAGCACACCGCTCTACGTCCACGCAAAATATTACGCTCAGTGATAAAAAGTGAACAACGGAACTGTTCAACTGCGTGTGGAAATTATAGACCTTTATCTACCATCGGCAGCATATTGTCTCACATGTGGGGTATAATTTTAAACTCTGATTCGTTTACAGTTTTTGTTCCCGCTCTTCTGTGCTTCATCAGTGACATTTTTGTGTGCCATGCAAGCTCCTCCTATGCTTTCGTATGCCATATTTATTTATTCATTCAGTTATATTTTCTTTTTGCTGCCATTTGTCATTGCGCGCCTGTGAGAAGTTGGCCTGGTATATGCTGTTCACTAATTAAAGTGGACACCTTGCACCAGAACAATTCGACTCTTATGGTAGATAGGTTTAAGACAACCTTTATAGAAAGCTATCCTAGTGGTAGCTGTGGAGAGCAGCCTTCAGGCTAAGTCTTGAAGGAATGTAAAGCAGCTTGTTTTACCACACAATCTCTTGAATCACCAAATGAAAAGACACCACACAGGTATATATATCAAATATATATGTATTTATTAATAAACACTCTCTACTAATCTCTTTATGAGATTAGAGGTCAAGGACATATGTACAAGTCAAATGTTATCACAATAAGTTTAGCACAATCGAATATCACAATCTTAGTTTGCTAGACCTAGGTCTAGGGCATCTAGAATCGAGGGACCCCCAAAACCACCCCAGGTAGTTGTAGGAGACCCACAGGGGACGGACGCGGTGACCTGGCACCGGTGCGAGTCCTGTGCGAGTCTATGCGCTCAGACGCGATTGGGATATCAATGTTAAAGGTCCCTTGCGTGTTCGAGGCGAACACACCGATCGGTCCTTGTACGAGTCGAAGGACGCGGTTTCAGATAGAGATGCAAGGGAGATGGACGCGCTGTGTCTAACACAGACGCGAACCTTGTGCGAGTCAGTGCTATATAGATCTCAGAGTTACAGGCCCTTTGTGTGTTCGAGGCGAACACCGATCGGACTCAGTACGAGTCGAAGGATACAGTTCTAGCTAGTGTTGCAAAGGAGATGGACGCGGTGTGTCTAACACAGACGCGAACCCTGTATGAGTCAACGCAATTGTCGCACTTAGAAAGTTAGAGTTTTAGGACACTTCGAGGGAAGCTACAAGCAAGTCACTTACAGTGTAAGTTGTTCTAGGGCCCACACCCACAGGAGCACCGTAGTGCTGAAGTTACCTCACCCAGGGGAGCCGGGTGCATAGGTGTTCTTTGGTGTCGGGTCGCGGCATCGTTTTCAATGGGAGCCAGTGAAGACTCGCTGCTTGCGGCGACAGGTGAAGTGTCCGGAGGAATCCAAGCCTGGATTCGGAAGATGGAAGACCTGAAAGCAGAGGGGACAGTGTTCAAAGTCACTTGGCAGTGACTCGGGGCAAGGAAGATGGATGCCCACCGTCGTCGCAAGATTCAGGTCATTCGCGGTTGCCTTGACTCTTCAGCCACGAGGTCCAGGCGGCGTCGACGATGACCAGGAGCTGGATTCGGCGTGTCCCACGATGTCTGCAGCTTACTGCGGTGTCGGCGACTCAATCGGAGCCACCAAGCCTTGGTAACAGAAAGTCTCGGGGAAACTGTGAAGAGACAATGGCACAGACCAGCAAGGTCTGTGGGACTCACCCAGCAAGGGTAAGTCAGGGCAGGCCTGGAGCAACCAGGGGAGCCCTTCGGTTTCTTTAGAAAGTCTTCTGGGGACCCACAAGCCGGCTGGCAAGGGATCGCGAAGACGCCTCGGGAGGATCCGCTCACAGGGGCCCACGGTCACTCGGGACGGGGTAGGCCTCTGGTCTTAGGAGGGATTCCTGCTGGAGGCTGGGACCACACGTGGTCCAAAGCACAAGTTCGTGGAACGTTGTGAAGGGGTTGCACTTGACAATAGTGCACGGTACCCAGGGGTCGCGGTTCCTCGTTACACTTGGGGTCCACTGGCCTCAGCTTCACTGGGGACTCACGATGGCCTTTGAGAAGTCAGGAAATCCACTTCTTGGGCTGCAGGGACTTCGGACTCCGGCGGGAGCGGCGTAGTTTGCGACCGTCGTTTGTAGTTTTTGGTGCCTGCCAAGCAGGGGAGTCACTCCTTGACTCCAAGGGAGATTCTTCAGTCTTCCAAAGGTAGTGGAACTTCGAAGGTCCGGGATTCTTCTTGTAGAGCGTCGTCCAGGGGTATCTAGGGTGCAATGCACAGGTTCCCCTCTTATACTAAAAGAAAGGGAGGGACTAGCTCTATGACCTTACCTATGGGAGGGTCAGGGGAGTGGGTGGCTACACCCACTTCCCTTGTCCAGTTTCGCGCCAGAGCAGGGGCAGGTAGCCCCTGAGCCGGTTTGAACTGGCATATGCACAGAGGAGCCTTCTGCTCCCCCAGTGCAGGACTTCAAAGCACTCTAAGAGTGCACCCACCCAGCCCCAATACACTAAACCCTGTCTGGAAGGTGGTCACACCCCTTGGGACAGGATATCTATTGTTGGGCTTCCTCCACTGCGAGTGTTGGTCATCAGCAGGAGGGCAGCCCAGTGTTCTGTGACTGGTGGCATCCATTTTGTGATGCCAGGGCTCTGCAGGATTCTACCGCGTTTCCACAGTAGGTACATGTCTATCCCTCTAGAAGGGTGGAATGCTACCCCCGCCGCCAGGACTGGCAGGGGGTAGTATTCCAAGATGTTTGACACCAAACACGACATGTTTCGATGCAGCCATTCCAAAGTTAGCATTTTACCGCGAGGATATAATGCACTTAAAAGTATATGGTTTAACCGCATCCACAAACAGCACCAGAGAATGGACTCCGAGAGCTGCAGAGGGGCCCTGCTCAGGCAGAGGCACCCCCTCACATAGAAGCCAAGCACCCTGCCCTCAGGATTGATAGGGCCTGCCTTAGGGGTGACTGATAGGTTCATATGTGTGTGCAGGAGAGATATAGGGGACCTATATCTCAGTGAGGAGGGCTAGCACCACCTCACCCAGGCTGCAGTAGCAGGCCTGTGGTGTCAGATTTAGTCTGCTTCCCAGGGGTGGCATAATACATGCTTCAGCCCCTGGTAGGCCTGTGAAGTACCTATGCCCTTGGTACCTAAAGTACCATATACTAGGGACTCATAAGGTACCACAGTATCCAATCACTAGTGCACCTAGAGTGCACTCCAAGTCGTTTAGAGAGAACAGAGAGGCTGGGGCCCTGATTAGCAGGGGCACAGCCAGACTATAGCCAGAAACCAGTGTAAACAGCAGAAAAAAAAGTGGGGGCAACATAAGAGGCAGATCCTACTCTCCTACACAACCCCCCCCCAAACGCAGGGACACTAAACTAACCTTGACCAGTTGAGTCTTCGTGTTCAAAGTGGAAATACCTTGAGAGTCCATCTGCATTGGCATGTTGGGTCCCAGGTCTATGTTCCACTGTATAGTCCATCCCCTGTAGGGAAATGGACCACCTCAAAAGTTTTGGGTTTTCTCCTTTCATTTGTTTAAGCCATAGGAGGGGCTTGTGGTCAGTCTGAACTATGAAGTGAGTGCCAAACAAGTATGGCCTCAGCTTCTTCAGGGCCCACACCACAGCAAAGGCTCTCCTCTCTATAGCTGACCAACGTTTCTCTCTAGGGGTCAGCCTTCTGCTAATAAAAGCTACTGGCTGGTCTTGACCTTCATCATTCAGTTGAGACAGTACAGCTCCCACACCCAGCTCAGAAGCATCTGTTTGGACAATGAACTTTTGGTGTAGTCTGGACTCTGTAAGATGGGGGCAGTGCACATGGCCTGCTTTAGGTCTTCAAATGC